>CM053597.1:46980425-47023195 GCA_028646575.1 Pseudocheirus occidentalis
TTGTCTACAAGCAAAAACAGTCCGGAAACTTCAGCCTCCTCTACCTCTCACTCTCTCACTCTTACAAGCAGCGAGCTACTGAAGAATATAAAGGGGACAGAGACCATTTCAGGATTTCGCACCTGGAACTTTAATAGGAGAAGATATAGGTCTTCCAGAATGTGGTTAGTAATTAACACTCTTCTGCTTCCAAGGTGTTTCTCTCTCTCTCTCTCTCTCTCTCTCTCTCTCTCTCTCTCTCTCTCTCTCTCCTTTCCCTTCTTTCTTTTCTAAAAAAAAAAATTGAATTACATTCAGCTTTAAGAAAAACGATGCATCGCTATTCGAACCCTAACGATTGACTGGAAGTCTGCGGGCAGCCAATTATTGTGATTATCGAAATCGATGTCTGCGCATCCGCGAATCAGGCTCTACAGGTAGTGATGGTGTAATGCATAAAAAAAAAATTAGGTTCGCCTTCTCAGCCATATAAATGTTCCTGGTGAACAGCTCAGAGTAAAGGTTGTGTGCAGACACGTAGAAAGAGGAATACTGAAAGAGCTGCAGACTGGGCTGTAAGCCAATGGGAAAAGGAAAAAAGGGAAGGTTCCCAGGAAAACCCGGTCCACCTTAAAAGAGTTTTCCTCTTTAAGACGAGGTTGAGTAGAAAATGGCTGCAGATGCGCCTTTCACCTGTAGGGGGAGGTGCTGCCCCGCGATTCTGACTCAGCCCGCTAAGCTTGCGTGTTAATTGCTAAGCACGCTTCTGGAGCCGGGCTCTGTCTCTAGCAATCTCCCCAGAGGGGGGCGGGGAAGAAGGGGGAGGGAAGAGGCCATGCAGCACTTAAATAAGAAATCCAAGTCTTCCCTTGTTTTGTAGCTGCACGGTGCCTCAGTGAGGAGTTTGGGGGAGGGGATTTAAATCATTTTGCTGAGGGAGAAAATATTGGGAGTTGCTTTTTCCCCACCCCCATCTCTCTACCCTAGCTTCCTTCTGGCCGCCACCATTCCCCTACCCAGCCTGGATCGCGTTTCCCAACCTCTTTGTTCACGTTATTAGGAGCTGCGGGGTATGGGATACCTGGAAAAAGAGGTTCCATCGCAACATCCAGAGGGGGTACCACTGCCTTTTCTCACCCTCTCCCTCCTCCCCTCCCAGTTTTTGCCTTTCCTCTCTGCCCTGGATTTTGCCAGCTCCTGAGATCCCTTTCCAGAGGGTTTTGTTTGGGGTTTGGGGTTTGGGTATTTTTTTTTGTTTGGTTTAGGGTTTTGTTTTGTTTTAGCCTCTGGTGGGTCTGGGAAACAGGTCCTTTCTCTGCCCTTCCCTGCTGTCCCCTTTCACAGCTCGACCCAGAGGCAGAGGTGGAAAGATTCAGGAAAGACTTGGGGGAGGGGAAGGGAGAAGCTCGGATGCCTAGTCTATCACACTGCTTTTAGTCTCACGCGCTGTTAAAGGCGGCAGATCTCTTGGCATATCCTACGGGGCCAGCTTTCTAGGGAGGAGTTCCAGACAGGGGATGCCTGGAACCTTTCGGACTAAGGCCCCAACCTCTGGAAAAAGGAGATATCCCGTGGGGAAGCGCTTCTGGAGGAGAGGGCAACCGGAGGACTGAAACCTTAGAACCGGCCCCTGAAAGTCACGCAAACATGAACCTCACCTCTAGCTCTCAGCCTCCAAACCCAAAGCCCGCGGCTCCCTGCAGCATCCCTCAGGAGAAGTCCGAGGGTGAAGGAGCTAGATGGTTGACACTGGGCTCTCAGAGAGGCCACAACAGTGACCTCCTGTAGACATGGAAAAGGGAGGAAAGTTTCGGGGACTGTGGAAGCCAACTACTAAAGAGTGCCGTGCCCCTGTCGCTCTACTCCCATCCCCAACTTCGAATTGAAATTCCAGAAACTCTTCGTAATTGGGTTTTTTTTTCTTTCTTAATTACAGTTCCAATTTGTATGATACTTAATTTCTTAAGTTCTGTTAAGGGGTCTTGGAGTTAAGTGGAAGGAAAGGGAGAGGGGAAAGAGAAAGGAGGGGGAGGAGAGAGAGCAAGGCATTGATAAACTGAAATAGCAGGTCTCTTAGCTGTTCGATGGGAAAGTGACAACTAGGCCAATTGAATAAACGGATTTCAGAAGTAGACACAGACTTCTTGCAGAAATACACACAGAAATGCACACCCCCCAGAACAGTTAACAAATACAGTATACTCCTAGAGACATCACCTAAATTACTCGCCTAATACGTCTGTCCCTGGCACTGACTGCATAAAAAATCACGTCTTCGTCTCTCTCTCGTCTCCTCCCCCCACTCTCCACTCCCTCACACTCCGGGACACCGCACACACAATCTCGCACGCGCGCGTTTTCATCAAACGCCGCGGTGGTTCAAGGTGAAAGAGGCCATATGACGCTCAACTTCAGTCAGCAAAAGCATCCACAGACACGAGAAAGGGAAGGAAAATGTTGCCAAGTCTCGGTCCGAGGTACTGCGTAGCGGTCCAGCGCAGTCCCGGCTTCTCTGATCCCTTGGCACAATCCAGTTGTTACCAACGAGCCGGACGTGAACAGCTCGAGTGTTTCCCTCCCCCAATCCCTTCAGCAGTGCAGCCCACCAGAGGGTTTAGCAGCCAGCTCCACATTTCAGTCTAAGCTGCCCCGGCTCCTCGCCAAATTCCGCGCTCATTTCCTAGAGGCAAGGGGAACATTCCCAGAGTTGCGTGTTTTAGACTCGGGAAACCCCTGGCAGTTCGGGTTTTGGAACAAGTTGACGGAATGCAAAGTCCCACAAGGCACCAGCAATGTCACTGCAGGTTGAATTCCTGCTCAGTATCATTTCAGTTTTAATTAATCTTTTAAAACTGTGCTGTCAGGTCTCTTACAGAAAATTAATCAAACCTGAATCTGCTTCAGAGCAAGAATTTCGATCGAAGTCCTTTAAAAAGTACTTGACTTTGCAAAGTCATGTCTCTAACAGTTCCCTTATTCCCCCTTTAGCAAAAGAAATATTAAAGGAATCAAAACATGTTTATCTGGTTCCTTAAAATGTAGCTGCTGCCTATTCCTGATCCATCCTGTCTTCCAGCAAAATATAACGAGATAAATTGCCTTCCTCCGTTAATTCGAAATATAATTACATTGAATGATCTTTGTTTAAGAGCTCAGATAAACTAAGATAATCTTAATTTTAATGTGACATGACCCCTATTTTTCCTTGTGAATAATGAGAATAAAGCAGCCATTAATTAATACTGAGATATCTCCATATGAAGATGATATCTAGTTGCACTGAGACGCTGAAACATCAGTTGTATTAGTAATTGATACTGAGTAATTGAACATGGAGATAGTCGTCTATTTTTAACCTGAAAGCTCAGAGTTTATTTGGTGATTACTGAGCACCTAATAATTAATTTTTGTTCCTACAACTGCATAAATAATTCCTATGGCTCTGACTTCCCATACAACAACAGTGGCTTCTCATTAAAACCTAAATACTAGGAAGGGAAGCTATTATATCCTGCAACAAACTCTTCCACAATTTGTAACTCATTCATTGTAGTAAGGTATCTTCCTTACTGAGACACTCGCTTTTCCTTGCATTTATCTGCTTAAAGGCAAAAAGACTATAGCTAAAGACATGGTTTGAAACAAAGGAAAATTATAGCAATTGTTATGCATCTTATCTTAGGTTTAAGGGTTGTTGTTTTTTAAGCTCCCAGAGTCCCACTGAAGATTCAAATATTCTTTACTTGAAGTTGCCATATATTGTACTAAGACACATTAGGTACTAACACAGCATTATCTCATGCTCTCTATTTTGTTAAAAATAGATTTTGCTCAGACACATTCCATTTTCCACCAAGTATTCAAGATCAATATTCACAATTTCCTTGGTCACATTTGCATGTTAACACAACTTCTCTGCATTAAAAACAAACAAACAAAAAAACCCTTTTCTTCTCCTTCCCCCAAGAAACAGAAAAATCTTGGAAATCAAAGAAGGAAGTTGGATCATTTCATTTAGAGAGTCTAATTATTTTCTGAGACAGAGTGTTCCAGAATCAGAATTCACAGTTACAATATGATTATATATTGTAAAGTTTTTTTTAATACTGCTGTTATTTGTAATAAACGTGAGGGGGGGAGGGGAAGGACTGTCCTTGCACATTTCCTCAACAGAGCATCTCCTCAATACAATGAAATGTTTTGTCCTACACAACTGTTCTTAGGAACCCTTCCTATCTGTGCCCTTTATTTTTGTTTTTAAATCTTCGTTGCTATTGCTAAGATGCTAAAGCTATTTCTGCTTTAGGGTTCACATTTTCTCTTCTTAATACAATTAAAAGGTTCAGTCAGTGTATGAAGGAGTCATTCTTTCTCCTCCCAGATTTGATATTTTCCCACTATAATCTAGACAGAAATGGGATTAAAACAGGATCTAGAGTTCTAATCTTGGTTGATGTTTTGGTGTATTCACGGTAATGAGTCCTATTCCCTGGGGTCACGAAGCCCCCAAATGTCAATCAAGCAAACTGATTCAGAAATGCCATTGTTCGACTCCCACGTCACTCGCCTTCCTCTCATTTTACTTAACAATACCGTAGTTCTCTGATCAGTCATTCGGAATATGGGCATTATCTAGGGGAAATTCACAAAGTGTCTTGATCTTCCATTGGAAGATACTGTTAAGGGGTTTCCGCTGAACAGACAGTGCATGTTTATATTCCTTCCTTAAGACTGTAGAACAGCTCCGAAGGAAAAAGGAAAGGAAAGGAAAAAAAAAAACCCATCCCAATGAATATCTCTTGAAAGAAAATCATAATATAATTCTGTCAAAAATGAATCTAGATAAGTGTTAGTTAAATTTCTATTTTAGTCTCGAAGTAGCTCGGAAGAGGACACTCTACTATAGTGTCACAGGAGTGGACCAGGTCTACTTGGAACCTTTCACCCTAGTCCCATTTCACCCTACTTAGTACCAATGTGTCTGGTTCGTTGTAGTTAAGGAGTTTACAGAGAGAACGCAAAAGAGAAGAAAACCTTTCCCCAAGAGTTCTACTAATTCATTCATATCTCGGTCAAATCGGGTTTTGCCGTTCCTATTCTTCATTCGCTGTCCTTATGTCACCTCTGCCTCAGTTCCAGCACTGGGGCAATTCCCAAAGCTAAAGTCATCGTGTGCTGTGCCTGCCTTGCAGAGTTCAAATGAATAATCAAATTAACGCTCCAGAGTGAGCGTGTGAGGGATTTGGAGACTCTATTCCTAGTTCAGGAAAGGTTCCCAGTGCGGGGGACCCGGGTTTCTCCAAGGATTTCCTTTCAGACGTTCAGATGTCCAAGTGACAGGACTCCGTAGGAAGAGGCTACAAACTGCCTCTGCAGACTCCGTTACCTGGTGGGCTGTAGGGAGACACAAATCAAAAGTCACGTTACAGATTCTCACGTCAGAGTTCAGCCAAAAGAGCAGCAATCATTCAAACGACACTGCCTCTGTCTCCTTGACAAGCCATAGTGAACAAATAGGAACGTAGCTCTCCGCTCATACATTTTCATCCCTACGATTATGAACACAAGCGGGGAGCTGATGGTTCAGAGGAGCCAAGTTATTGATTTTTTGTTTTGTTGCTTCTATTTCTAACAAAAATCAAGGAGTATCTTTCAAGCAAAAGACTCCAAAGTTGGAATGTTCTTAGATCAATCGACATTGCGATCTCTCTTCCTTGGGCCTGCTTCACATTCCTGCTCGCTGGAGCCCTCTACTATCTCATTCTTGAGGCCTCCCGCGGATTCAAGGTTTGCCCGGAAAAATCTCACTTAGTAGGGAGACCCTGGGTATAGAAGCAGCTATGCAGCCCAGACCCTTCCCCCCTCCCGCGGCGGCAAAGTCCACCCTAGCTAACTCGGGGAGGTTGGCCGCTCAGCTTGGCAGGAATAGCAGCAGCTCCGAGCCTGCCTGCGGCCGACTTAACACTTCAGCAGCTTGCTAGGGGGAGATGCTTTTCCCTTTTTCAGGAAGCGGGGAAATACCAGCCACGAGCAACAGCGCTGGGACTGCCGCGGTGGCTGCTGCTACCGCCCCCAGGCAGCGGTCTCTGGCCTCAGGCCCAAGGAGGTCATCACACTTCCCGTCAGCCGGATCTAGCCTCTTCGCCCCTGCTCTGAACGGACGAGGGTGGGGGTGGGAGGGAAGCAAGGCAGCGTTGGACAAGGTGGATTAGTGAACAAATTCCTGAAGGCAGCAGCCCATTCCAGCAAACTCTTAGACCGAGCCGTCCTTCTGGGACAAGCTTACAAATGCCCTCGGTCCCGGGTGAAGAGGAAAATAGACTACTCTTCTCAAGCCCACCTCTCCCGACTGTTGTCTAGATTTCTTTAGGCCTCCGGGTAGTAAGTCTCTGGCCTGAGCGGCTTCCTCAGCCCTGAGGGGGCCTTCCGCAAGACCACCTCCATTGTCTCCTAGTAGACCATTCTTCCTTCCTGACCATTCTTCCTTCCGCGGCTTGCTTCCGCACATTTCCCCCCACCCCCACCGTCACCCCCCAAGGTCCACGCCAAGTTCTAACATTCTCCTCCTAAGTACTTCAGCTCCACTCCCCCCTCCCTTCCTTCCACTCCAACTCCTAGTTCCTTACTTCTCCCCAGTGCCCGAGGCTTGCTAGGATACAGGGTGGTGGTGGTGTGGGTGGAGGAATGAAATTGTTTGGGGGATGACGGTGGAGTCCAGGGGCCTTTGGCCTAGCCTAGTTTTGTTTTGGGGCTGAGTTTGGGCTTTTTTAGGAGAGAAGCTTATTAGTTGGGTTGGGGTTTTTCTTGGGGTGGGGGATTAATCTTGAGTCTCCATGTTAAGTGCAAACTTGTATTTCCCTTCTCAAGAATAGCCAAATTTTCTCGCTTATTTGCAGTTTTCCAAAGTCGTACATACAGATCAGTGAACCTTAAGCGCCCCTTTCAGGCCCTTATTGTGAAGGTTTGTCAGGGTCCCTCCACTGTGATCGTAATGACAGGTGAATCCAGTAGTTCTAAGGAGAGCCTAGCCTGGCCCTTGGACCCAACAACAGAGGAGAAGCTCTGGAGACCCCCTGGAAAGCAGCCAAAAGTAACAGATTCCCCCAAATCCAGAAAGCTTACACATCTGAATTTCCACCCTGAAGTTTCCCATGCCAGGGCCCAGATTCCAAAACACATTTTCCCTGTTTGGCCAAGTTCTGTTTCCCTGGGATCTAAGCAGATACACGGTTCCCCTGAGATTCCTTTTATCCATTAGCCCCTACTCTGAAGGAGATACAGAATGATTTGTCTTTTGCATCTCTCACTGTCCACTATATGCCGACATATGCTCATCTTTGACTTCATTAGGATTGTCAGTGGAGGCCCGAGTCTTCATCCTCCTTTTCATATTCATGCTTTTTTTTTTAATGGAAAAGAAATTGAGGGTCTAGGAAGGGTAAGGAGGCAGAGAAATTCCAATTTTTTCATCTACCCCCTGCATTATCGAGATTCTCTCTTCTCCCACAAAGAAGGAGAAATCTGATCTCAGTACCTCCTGTTCCTCTCAGAGCAACCTCTTGGGTGTGACTTTTTTGTTCTTCAGTCTGGCTGGAATTCAGCCTCCACCACTCACCTCAGTGCAGAGATGAGTTTCAGCTCCAGCTAAAGGAAGATGGCTTAGTATACCACGGGAGACAGAGAGGAATCTCCAGTCCTTGGCTCCATGCATGCTACACTTCTCTACTACAGCTACTACAGAGATATCATTTCACTGGGGGGAGGGGGAAAAGAGGGAAGAGAATGAATGGAGCTGAACTGAACTTCCCTATTCCCACTCCCAACCTCAGGCAACACAAACCCGAGGCAGCATAAGTGAGTCAAAACGTGTCGCTACTCAAGGCTCCTTTTCCCTATTGGAAACCAAGGAGTACAGCATTTGCTTTCCACTTGAGCCAGAAATGCGACCAGTAAACCCGGTTAGAATGAGGTCAAAAAAGGGCAGAAGAGACACTGAGGACCGAGAAAGGTTAGCTTAGGAAGGGGCCCTTTGTGGTTTGGGGGCAGGCCTTCTTTGCCTGAAGCTGGGGCCTAGTCCCAGGGTCTTCTGGGTCCTGCACATCCCTCCGGACTTAGAGAGGCTCCATGATCTAACAGGGACCTACTTTGGAGTTACGAAGAAGACCCGGGGGAGGGCGGGGACGAGGAGCGATTTATCCGAGAGGCCAAGAGGGTAGTGACTTGTTTCTGTCCCCTTAACTGGTGTGAGCGAGCTCAAGGAGTGAAGGAGAAGGGGAGGGAGAAACGAGCTGGCAGAGGGAATGGGAGACGCACGCAGCACAACAGCTGCTGCGGCGGCAGCGGCGGCGGCGGCGGCAGCCACGGCACTTCCTTAGTCACAAGGCAGAGGACCTCTTCCTCCTCATAGAAATCCTTTGTATGATGCTGCATTTCTTTCCCAGACTTGCAGCAGCGGCGGCAGCAAGAGGAAGAGGACGACGAGGAGGAAAAGGAGGAAGTGAAGGACAAGGAGGAGGAGGAAGAGGAGGAGGCCAATGCAGTCACTGTAGGCAGCCATCAGCAACGTGTAACTGGCCACATACTTGAAGTCCGCCTCTTGGATTTCGGTCCCGGCATTCTGCAAACAATCCCCATACGGGTAACTATGTTAGAGCCCTAAACATACTCCTGGGCCTATGCAGACACACAGATCAGTCCCTGGTGAGGTGGAAGCAGCAGTAGAGAATGCCAGAGCTGGCCTGAGAACTCCATGGAGTGCTTATGTATGTTCGCATTTGCGTCCGTGCATACAGTCCTGAAGAGACTCGTTTTGAATGTTTCTTCCCTGTCCAGGTTCAAGCACAAACCCATTTTTAAAGTTGTACCACTAAGAATTAACCCGATAGTGCGTCCTCTTTCAAAGCCCCCTGTTCCCCCACCCCGAACTTTAATGAAAAGAAGTTGTGCAAAGGCAACAGCCTCTGAATCAAAACAAAGACTTGCCACTGATATGGAGAGGAGTCTCCAAAAAATGTAACCCTCTCTGATTTTAGAGGAAAGCTCCTAGCGTGATCAACCTATAATTGTGGTTGATATTTAATCCTCCTTAGTACAAAGGCTCATCTTTTTACTGCGTAGAAGCACTATTGAGATGCGGCTAACCTTTAGGGTTATATCCCAAACTGGGAGTCTGGAGCTTAAAAGCTGATTGTCCGGCCCTCTTCTAACCTGAACAAAAAGGATCTGCAGAAAATCGCATTTCTTTCCTTGCAACAAAGCATTCCTAATCACTTCAGCTTGTGGGCGAATTTTTATTCCCGTGTCCACTCAGAGTATTGAAATCGATCGCTGCAATATTTAATATATTACACTCTCAGGGTCGTCTTTCTTGTAAGACCGAATTCTTTCTACCCCATACCCTAACGGAAGCCACTGCTTTACCCTTCCCCCTCTTTCTGGCCGTGTTTGTTTATCTACCCCACTCTAATGCCTTCAGTTTGCAATTGGGCATCTCTAACTTTGATTTATTCTGCTCCTCCTGACCCAGAAGATAGTAAGTAAAGCCACTCTCAGAAGGAAAAATCGGGAGCTCAGGAGATTTGAAATAGTGGAAGGAAAACAACTTTCAAGGTAGCCACAAATATCCCAATTAAAGAACTGCCCACCAAAAGTTTAGCTTTTAATAGAATGAAGGGGGAGGGGGAGAGTGAACTGTTGAGTGAGGAGAACCTTAAGCTTCCTTCCATGAAAGTTGCGTAATTTACAAGTCCAACATAACTTTCAGATTTTATTTCCTTTTCCTAGTGATCTGTCTCATAACCTTGTAATCCACAGTGGAGTGTTTTCTTTCTATCCACAGGTTTGTGACCAGGATGCTTTCTATTGTTGATGGTTCGAATATTTGTGTTACGTAATTAAATTATTTTTGGTCCTCAAAAAAAAAACAAACCTCAATTGCAAGTCTAGTAGGACACTGGGAGTAATTTCATGTAATAACGAGGGGTTTCCATTAAAAATACATATGAATGTATGTAATCTACTTCTAATATATACATATAATGTTTGGATAGGAAAACAGGAAAGAAGGTAAATGAAAAACCAAATCAGACATTTTGTAGGTTGCTCTTGTATCCTCATGAGCTACTTTATACATGGAGTTAGAAGTTAAGTAACTCCTGTGGACATGGGCTGTAGTTTAAAAAATATATTTTAATGGTCACCATATTCCATACTGGCATTTTACATGCACAGTCTCATCTCAGTGCATAGCCACATGCTTTGTACATACTGGAATACTAAGATGAAAATGTAGTATGGGCATTACATTCAATTTCATTGGTTTCAATGAGACTTTGCATATCTAGATTTACACTGTAATGGCTTATCTTTCTCTGAGATGTTGCACGGGGAGAATTTTACACATTGACTTGCTATTCTATTTGTCAGGGTCCTTAAGAGTAGGAACCATGTCAATGGAAAAGCCATAATGACTCCATTCATATTATAGCAAGTTGCAGGGACCGATGGTCTTAACACAATGTTTATAGGAGATTTCTTGCTTCCTTTTTTTCTTTGCAATCAATTTTTTTTAACCTTCAGAGAAATCAAAATTTAAAAATCAAGGTTACAATGGACACTAAAGATTTGGTTCAAAACAGGAAAAGTTAGGGAAGGGTTGCTGATCAAAATGATTAGGATCATTCTAAACTATCTCTAAATCATTCCATTGTTTCAAGATACTCTGTTGTGTGCATGTTATATAGAACATGTTGTGATGGATCTGTTGGTGTTCAGAAACCTTATTGATAAGTAGGTACAAAAAACAAGATTGTTGAGGACCTGGTGGTCTCTTTAACACTATCCTTCCTGTTTTGGAAGTCTTGGATCTTAAGGGTAAACATCTCCTCGTGTACAATTATCTTAAATTAAAAACTACATACAGACCATTATTTTATAGAAAGATATAATGAAACAATGCAATTTCCTCAGAAACAGACATTTTGTAGTCTATTTTTTAAAGAAGACTGTCATGGTTTTGTTTTCTTTAATTCCATTATTTATTTGTTCTTTAAAGCTTACTGCAAATGCAAAATGTGAAAAAGACAAAAACTTTCAAGTAATGATTCTCATTCTCTGAAAATTACTATGATAGTAGAAAAACAAAACATTTAGAAATGAACCAAACCCATTTATTGAAAAATTGACAACTTGTCCATATGTATACATACATATATATACACATATACACATGTATGTATATATACATACATAAATAACAACATTGGTAATATGGATGCTTCATTTTTATCCTTATATCTGAGCAAAGTCATTAAAATTTTTTTTGATTGCTAACAGAGAAAAATCAAAACTGGCTTTCTAAAGGCTCATTTACCACATGTTGATGTATAACACTTGGGGTAAAATTAAAAACATCTCTTTTCATCTGGCACACATTGTGTTTAGTGTGAGTGCTGCAGCCCCTGTGTTTATGTAGTTGAATTTTCTTAGGTCATCAGATTCTATCTGATGTTCATAAACTAACTTGAATAAGCCAGCACACGAAGCCTCTGAGACCCTACCTATGAAGTCACAACCACTGGTGCTATCACAGAGAAACGGCATCATGATTTTTTTTTTCTCCCAGGTTCAGCTTGATATAGGAGGGACTGTTCTGAAGCATTGCTTTCTTCAAAGGGGGCCTTGATGAATGAATAACGTCTAAGTGAAATATCATCCTTTTCCACCTCTGGAAAAATACTAATAAATATTGGCATTTCCACAAGAAGTCTTCACAAGGGTGCAAGGGTTAGGGAGGGGGAGGGGAAGGAGAAGGCTGAGAGGAGGAAGGGAAGAATGAGGCAGATAGAGAAAAGGGGGAAAAGATAAACATGTTAACCTCAAAGCCTGAGACTTTTCAGCTTTCACTTTGTGGATGCTTCCCTTCTCCCCCCATGCTTACCTATCCGTGGATCTCTGTATTTTTTCATTTAAATGAATACCCATATTAAGCATCGAAGACCTGTGAGTTCACGAAGCTGTAACTATGCATTGGGTTTCTAAGGATATTGCAAATACTAACTTAATGGTAAGGTGAGGAAGACATCTGTGCTATGGGGAAAGAGGAAAAGAGAGAGAGGACAGTCAAGGACATTTTCAAAAGAAATATGCCTTTATTACTTGAAAAAAATCTGAATTCTAAATTCTTCAACATTTCAAACATCCGAATTAACAGAAGGAAGCAGCCCTTCACCTAATACCCTGCTTCTCTCAGTTGCAATCTTTGGGTGTTTGTTATAAACTAACTTTTGAAAAGAAAAAGAAACACAGGGCAGTTCTTCAGTATGGCACAGTTGTCTTCCTGGGGACCTGGCATTAAATGTTGCTTTCCTCCACACTCTCTCTCATCATTTATCACACGAATTGTATTTTCCATCAGTCAAGCAAGGTAAAAAAGACAAACACTGCCATCGTTATTTCCACCTTATTGGTGTCCAGAATCTGCTTCTTCCCAAGTCTCTTCTCGCTGAGAAATTTTGGTTTGTTTATTTCTTTGTATTCCAATATCAGGCACCGGGTCTGTAGGTTTTCCTCTTTCCTTGCTTTCTTCACTTGGATCTCATAGAGAGGTGACCAAAGACATTTGCAGGTTGGTGAGACTTCTCTCCCTTCCCTAACACAGAGAGATAACGTTTAGGAGGAGCTAACGTCACCAAGTCTGTTTTGATTCATAGTGTTTTGAACTCGATAAAAGATGCTACAAAACATAGGTTCACGCAGTTTATATGCATGGATGCTTCAACCTCCCTGAAGAACAGCAAGCGCAAATAAGGTTTCTGTTCTCACACCCTCTAAATCACACACGCCTACTCGTATATATACACTTAACACATTCCGAACTCAGGACACGGAGGCAGAGTGAGCTGGGCTTGAAAAACAGGGAAACCCTGGTGTAGGCTGTGTATAAGAGTTTGCTGTCTCTTGGGATAGGCTCATAAGCATCTTCCCCGGGGAGCAGCAGGCTTGGATGTGTCCTTTTCTCTTTTACTTTCTCCCACCCTCATCTCTCCATCCTCTCCCATTCTCTCTTTTAAGTAGCTATTTTAAAAGCAACACCCTTCAGTCCTACATTCCCCCCCCCCAAAGTAAGACAGCAAGGCCATACGTCAGTCCGAGCTGGAGCCCCAAGGTAACAATACTTAGTAGGAATGTGGCAAATCGGTGGCCCAAAATCGGAACAGTTCTCCAACCATCAAGACAGATCTATTCAGTTCTGAACAGGTAGCTTTTGGCTTCTAGGAAAATAAGGGGAAAAAAACCTGATAGATAGTAATATGATACAAATATGTGAAGGGATTCAGGTGCATTGATATAGACAAGGTTTTATCTCCACATGTTTGATAGAGTCGTGTTTTCCAACTAAACGGGAATGATCTTTGGGGAAAACCAAATACAGCATGATGGAAACATCCTGTTGGGAGGGAAATGAATTGTGGAAGCCCCAGAATCTATTCCGACTGCAGTAATCTGACTGAAAAGGGATGGGGAAGCCAGGCCTTTGAATTTGGTGAATTCGTGCATTTGAGGCATTTCGACTTAATATTGATCTCGAAACTCAATTTTGAGAATAGCCTCCACCGTATGAGTGTGGGTTGTGTTATCCGAGTATTTGCACGCATCGATTGGGGCTAAAATAAAATTCATCATATTCTTCGTAGAAGAAGAAGGACAGCATCCAAGAAAAAGGGAGACAGTTATTGAGACGGTGAGGAGGAATATCAGCAGAAAGTGAATAGTTACTATGGGTTGTATGCAAATCCTCCAAACAAGTGCTTTAAACCCAGGGGGATTTCACCTAATAGTTAATTTGGGGGAAGGGGGAAAGGTAAGAAGGAGAAAGGGAGAGAGAGAGAGAGAGAGAGAGAGGGAGAGAGAGAGAGAGAGATTGTTAAAATGAAGAGAATATTGGTTTTCTCAGTGAAATTTAAATCTTTGTGATTTGCATTTGCCAACTTCCAGACTTTCACACGCTTTCATTCCCAGGCCTGAGAATGAAACTCGCACCCACCTATGTGGTGTTTTCCTCGATTCGGCACAGAGCTCGGGGCTTTCTGTAGCGGGGTTGCAGAGGAGGCTGGGAAATCTATGCTGCTTTTCCCCGGTATGGTCACAGAATCTTAGGGAAATGCCGCAGGTCCGAGTACTAGAAGACCACTTCCCTCCCCCCTCCCCCACCTTCTCTTCCAGGACCCGGGTTTTGTATGGTGTCCTTTTCTGAAAGTTAATCAAATAAACACAGTGCTTGTTGGTTTTGCCCACAAACCTCCCCAAGATTCAACTGCTTGGAAAGCAGAATTAGAGGAGACGGGAAAGGAAAAGGGAATACTTTCGCTTGGACTGAAGAAAGATTATTTATCCTTCCGGGGGAGGGGGGACGGGAAGTGTGTCCTTTAATCAAACACCTTTCCTCCTATTTCTCCTGTCTCAGGACTCAATTTTTAAAATTCAGTTTCTTGGGCAATGGAGGTATGTGTGAGAAAAACAAGAAAGGAAGTAGAGGGGGGCCGAAAAAGAGCTAAGGTTGAAGAGGGAAGGGAAGAGATGAAAAGAGGAAAGAAGTCTTCAAACAAAAGCCAAGAAGTGACTGCCAGTAGGTTTATCAGCTCTCCTCTCGAGCCTTGCAGCTCTTCATAGATTGAAGATTCCCTCCTCTGACCCTGTATTTCTTAGAGTCCGGCCGAAAGGGTCTTTCCCCTGAATCCAAGGGCGCTGCTGGAACACTAAGGACAAAGCCGCTGCTTTGAGAGACTGCGAGAGAGCCAATCACATACACAACTCTGCTCCCAGCCTTGAGGCCGGGAGGCCCCAACTTAGCCCCGGAGTGACAGCAGTGCAAGGGGTCGAGGACGCCTGGGTTCATCACCTGCTTCGCCACCCACTGCAGACTCTCGGTACCTAAGAGATTGGCCACTGTCCATTTGAGCCTGTGCTAGAGACCCCTCCACTCTCCCTCCGGGTCTTAGCACTTAGCCGGGCAGGATTGGCCCAGAGTCGGCCCTGGGGCTCACTCAGCAGCACTTTGCAAGCTGCTCATCATTGCCAATCCGTTAAAAACATACCTTTTAATTAATTAAAAACTGGAAAAAAAAAAACTCTCCGCCTCGCACACTGAGAGGAAAGTGTGCAAAGCCAGGATAGTACCCCTTCTCGAAAAGGTCAGAGCGCCTCTAACACAGCGGATCCCAGCTTTTGCGTTAGGCCACAGAAGCGGAGCGGCCATTTACTGCCCCTTGATTGCACCAAGGACCAGGTTACCTCATAAAGCCATTCACACTCAACAATGAGGATTTTCTCAACAATTAACAAGAAACAACATAATAAAGCCATTTACAAAGACCTTGCTATTTACTATAAATTAGGCACTCTTTAAGAGACCAGTGCTTAATTTCACACACTTTACAACTGTGGCTGCATTTTAAACACCAGGGAAAACAAGCTTGTTGCACTTTTCTATTGACCTATCTGCAGTTCACCTCTACTTTCTCTCTTTTGGAAGTTACTGCTTTTGTTTGCTTTGCTCAACTGGAACTTCTCACAACCAGGGATTTTTTTTTTACAATCCACAACTTCATTTTCAGTTTAACTATGAGATTCAAAGAACCACAACAACACAACAGCCCACGTTATTCTCCTTCTTTGTGAATTATTTCCTTCTCCCTCTCTCTGTCTCTCCCCCCCCCATTTTGTATGTATTACACATTCTCTATGTGTGCCTCCTTCATATAGCATGTTTGCAGCCATATTTACCTTGTGTAAAGCTTCCCTTCATGATCACAGATATTTAAGTCGGGCATGTAAACGAATGTGTTTTAGTGACACTTAACCAGCTCTCAGCCCAGAACAAAAAGATAATTCGCGTTTGCACGTGGAAGAGCTTGAACGTGGACTGAGTGGTGGAGAAAGGGCAGGGGGGAGGAGCATAAGATTGCTGGGGATCAGACAAAAGGAGAGCAAAGTTAAAAAATTCAGCTAAGGAACTACTAAAATGGGGGCGAAAGAAGCAGCCCAAAAGGCTGCTCTCGTGACTGAGCGTCCTCCCGGCTTTCCTCAAAGAGAAGAGCCAGAGCAGTGGCCCAGCAGAACTGTCCTCTTTGATGTAAGACTCTGCGAGAGGTGTAGGGAAAAAGGCGGCCGTGATGGAAGGGTTCAAGCTCTTCAGCCTAGGCTAATGAGTTCATAACAAATTCAATGAAGAACCCAGTCCAGGAAAGGGGGGAAAAATCCACAAAGAAATTTGTTTGCCATCAGGCAAGATGGCGGCATTTAAAAACTCTTCCTAGTACCTAGTCTCTGTGGCTAGAGTGCAGAAAGCAGCTCAGGGTCAGGCCAGCCTCTGGGTTGCACGTGTCTTGCTTGTAAGGCTCTAGGACTCGCAGGAGCCGGCCAGCAAGAGTGGGCCAGTCTGCCTCTGCCTGGCTGCCCGGGTATCTCTGACCTCTTTCCCCACCGGTAGGCCTTCGACACCCCCCCCCCACTCCCCCCCCCCCACCGTGGTTCCTGCGGACACTAGGCCATCCTCTTTTCATTCCACAGGGCCAGCTAGTCCCAAATGAAGCTTCTCAAAATTGACTCTTGTTTACAAACACAGCTAATGGGGGGGGGGGGGGGAGAAAGAAGATGAAGGTTGTGTTGTGTGGTAAGGTGGGGGGAAGATTTACTGAGCGAGGAAAACGCGACCAGCAGTGGGGAACCCAAGAGAGAGATGGTGTAAGCAAGAGGTCCTCGGCAGCTGGAAAGGACAGAACGCCTTGTTTTTAAAACTGTCAATTCCCTCAACCCCTATTGTGAGAGCCTCATGCAAAACATCTCAGGCCTTTTAAAGCTGGAGCTTGTGAGGCCGCCACAGTTTGAAAAGAGGTAGAGAGAAGCAGGGACCTAGGGCATGGCAAAGAATGATAGCTGGGGCAGTTGTGGGTTTTTCCCCCCTAAAAAGCAACAGAGAAGGCCCAGAAAACAGGTAAAATTCAACCCTCCCCCACGATCTGCTTTATGTCCCCACCCCCCAGACTAGTTTGCAAAATGCCCTTTGGCCCAGGTCATCGAAGCAGGCCTTTTGGGGACTGTTTTCTTATGGAATGGGGGGGGGGGAAAGACCAGGGGGAAATCCTGGAAATGACTAGTGGCTACCAGAGCAAGACTCTGTAAGGTGGATGCCTTTATCCTTCCTTCCAGTTTCCTGAGGTTAGTTGCTCCTTAAAAAAAAAAAAATTTCCCCCACACTTTGCAGAAGCTGCCTCCAATGGCATTGGGAACTCCCTTCATTTACAATTATATTCAAGCAGGAACCTTTATTTTTCCTAGGTGAAGCACACCACTCATTACATTTTCTACTTATGTATACACTAATATTTTATTAAAATAACTTTACAGACCATTTCTGGGAGCTCTAGAGTGTTTGTTTTGGTTTAGGATTTTTGGGGGGGGAAGGGGAGGAGAAAGGCCTTTGAGATGCAAGTTTTTACATCTTTTGCCATATTTAACAAACAAAAGCATCATTCTCATTTCTGCAGACATTTCCATTTCTTGGTAATTAAAACTTTGGAAGGATATTCCGAAGCTATAGAAAGCCACCCAGACCAGGATAAGACAAAAATCTATACACCAGCCCCTCTAATTTGTGTTATTGCTGCTTAGTGGTAGCTCCTTGTTGTTGATGATTTTAAAATAAACAACCATTATTGAGATTAGTCCACTATAATCAAATGAGCCTGTAGGAGAGAACACCCACTTTAAGAAAGGCAAGTTACATATTATAAGGCATAGATACCTGACTGTGGAAGGCAACAAAGTACATACATCCTTTTTAAAAAATACTCTAGAGAATTAGGAATATTTAAAAACTTTCTTAATCTTCACTACTTCAGCAGAAATCTTCCCAGGAAATTTCTTATTATTTTTATGGGAGATGAAACCTTTAGAATTTTTCCCCAAAAGTCAAAGTGCTTTCCTACTTTATTTTCTATGAGTGTTGAGTTTTACAAACATAGGACTCAGTGACCCTGAAGCTTCACAGTGCAGTGTGTGTGTGTGTGTGTGTTTTAAGTTCAATTCCCTACAAAGACTCCATGTAAAACTGCATTTTAGCAACGGAGCTAATCTTCTCTCTGTAAAACTTACCTTTTTTGAACAAATGAGGCATTTATAGCAAGTTATGAAATTCAGTTTTTGTTATCAATCACATAACAATAATAAACTATTTTGAAAATAATTCCCACAGCAGAATAGAAAAAAGCTAAAGGGGCCACCAGGTTTTGAAAGAATATCCTTTTTTTTCCTCTTTTTTTTTTTAGTCACTGTACAGTACTTGGTACATTTCCTCAACAGAAACCCCTACTCAAGTTTTCCCTGTGGTTGACTGGCTTGCAGTAGAATTGTGTGGGTAAAATTCATGTTGACTATTTAAATTCTCTCCTTTTGATGGTGCCTTTGTTCATCGACCCCACCAGAAAAGTCTGCAGGAATGACACACTCTGGAATGCCTCGGCCTCGATGTTGCTCATTCTCCAGCTCCCATAAACTGAAACTATTGATTCTCTGAGGGCAGGAGAGTAAGTGTCAGAGCTGGATGCCCATATTTTATGTCTGAAATTCCATAGGGTCCATTTGTTTCAAATTGTGCTTATTTCACCTCTCTCCTCCTCTTTCTTCCCCTCCCTACAAAAAGAGTATCTGTGGACTCAAAAAAAAAAATAACATCCTCAACTTACAATTTAGTATAAAATGACTACAACTTCAAGAAGTGTACAAGTTCTAGATGTAGCAGTAATATGACTTTGACGTTTCTCAATTAAGTAAACACGAAAGAGGAAAAATTGCAGACTTTCATTATAGGTATCTTACACTTTAAAAAAAATAGCTTTCTCTCCAAAACAATGTACTATATCTAAATGCTACTTTCCAAAGAATCAAGAACCCAGACTGAGAGACCAGTCCCAACTTTCTGGGAATGGAACTTTGGAAGTACTGGAACTGTGAAGTACGCTGTCTCCAGGACACACTTATAAACACAGAATCAAGGATAACCTTCCCTCATTTATGCATTGTACATAGCCACCATTCCAACAAAATAGTTGTTCTAAGTTTTCCATGCATCTACACCTGGCAGTTTTCAAGAAGGGAAAGAAGGGAACCATTTCCAAAGCATCTGTTTACTCCATCCAAATGGATTTGGGACAGGTATTCTTAGCTTTGCTCCTTTGCAATGAAAGGAAAACCATGCCACATATTCATCAGGACTGAGATCAGCCTAGTGTCTCCTGGAGATATTTATAGACAAAAGAAAAGTTTCAATGGAGGTAATATTTAAAAATTTAAAAAAAGATTGTAAACTAATTTCCATTAGAAATGTTGACTACAATTCTTAAGTAAACATTTCACTGGTATTTTGTTTTCTTGTGTGATTTATGATAAGATATTCTCCAGGTATTGATCAGGAGCTACAATTGCTTAGATTTAATTTGGCAAGGTTTTGGGATATGTAACACATTAGGCAGAGAAAATTGGACTAGGAATTATTAGACCCAAGTTCCACCAGAATTACAATTGAACTGTGACTCACTTTCCTCTAACTTGAAACTTTTTACCCTTGATTTATGACAAGTTTGCAGAGTTTTTTTTTTCCAAAGAATTTCACCTTCTGTCCATTCCCTGGCTCTTCTCATCTCACTTTTACAAGAAAACACTAACCCCTGTATATGCATTTCCTCCAAATAAAACTTAAAAGTGAAAAAGCCAAGAAAACCATTCATTCCTGTTAATTATACTTCAATCTTGAATAAGTCGAAATGTATGGAACCAGGAATTTTAAACAGTGTTTTTAATTGAAAATAAAGCTAAAGCATGCTTTTCAACAGTGCAAATTTCCATAATTTTGATTTACTGCTTCCATCATCACAACATATTACACCAGCATGGCCCTGACCAAGGGCTATACCCTAGCCATCTGTATGTTCCACTACTTTGATATTAAGTGCAAATATATAATCACCTCTGATTGTCACTTGCAGTAGAGATACTCTTGCTCTATATACAGGATGGTGAGGGAAACTGAAGTTTAGAGATGCAGAAAAAGAGATGGGTAACAAAATTCAAATGCCTGAGTTCTGGTACCAAAAGGCCCTGGACAGCCTGGTATTCTCATTGGTGGTGCTCTAGCCATTTCTGACCCCCTTGTTTGACCTTTCTGCCATCATGTTAACTTTTTTGCTCTGCCTGCTATCAGGAGGTGGGCTATACATCGTCCTCCTAGCCAGGAAAATATTTTAGTTGCTTTGCAAGCTTTAAGGGGCATGTTCAGACCACAACTTCAGTACATCAGTGAGTAACAGTAACCTTTGGGTAAACAACAACAACAACAACAACAACAACAAAAACAACCCTACTTTTCCAATTGCAAGGAGTGGCTGTACAAGTAAAAACACACCTTTCCAAAAATACAATTCCATATTTATTTGACTCATTATAGATGAGGCAGCTTTTACCAGTATTTGAGCAGGACTCAAACCCCAACCTTTCCACTCTATAGAAAAAATAGTAAGTGCAACTCCTCTGGGTGGGGGGGTGGGGGTGGAGAAAAAGAAAAAGATAGATACCCTACACCACCCGAACAAGAGCTCCGGGAAAGTAGAGTGTGGCCACACAGAACCCTCTTGATACCTCCCTGTGTAACCATGTAACTTAACAAACTTTCACTGAATTAACAGTTATACTTCCATGTCCGAAATCTAGTGCATAAACTTAATGGCTCATTGTAATATTTATTATTCAACCTTTTGACATTTATTTGTAGCAGTTGAATTGAGGTACCCGGTGCATTATTAGCATTGAAACAGTAAAGTGTTCCAGCTCTACCATAATAACTGAGTTTTACTTGAGTCTTTAGCCTGAAGTAGTCTGTGGAATGTAAACCAACCCTCCTCCCACCCACCCCCACCCCACTAAAAAAAAAAACCACAATGGAAAAAAAAAAGTAATCCGATTTCTGTCTTCACAATGTGATAAACCAGGACTCCAAAAGGGGTGTAAAGCATAATGGACTTGAACAAACCATCCCGTGCAGTTTACAACATAAGGAAGGTAATACGGTTCAAGAAAATATCTCCCAAAATATTTTTATGAATTAAATTTCCTGAATTTGTGACTAGGTGGAAGAGGTATTGCAGAACCGCCCAGCTGCCATTTCCATATAGGATGGGCCTTGTGAGGAGGTTGGGAATCCTTAGTGGTGTTTAAGGAATAAGCCGGCAACAAATCCCCATCATTCCCAATAATTAGTGATGGTGGACAGGGAAAATTTGCCATGAAATTAAATGGCCTTTTCACTGCTGATGCTACATTGCTGGCTACCCTTTTTCGTCTATTGGTAACTGTAAAATCATCCAGTGTTCCTTCATGTGTCTCAGTTTTACCTGTAGGACGAGGACTTCTAGCTGATTTCAAATTTGGTTTGACTGGAGGAGTCTGCAGTACAGGTCGCTTTCCCAGCACCAGTGTCCTGTAATTTTTTCTCACCCTCGCACCAAATTTGTACTCCCCATCCTCAGGTTTTGGAGAACCTAAAGTGCATGAAAGGCCCTGACTCTGAGTCAGTGGATTTAAGGAAGTGGTTTCTTTTTCAGTGCATGCAAAATCTTCCTTGGCTGTTAACAAAGCGTCCTCCTCCTTACTTCCAGTCACACTGTAAAACTCACCCTTTGTATCATTGCACTCACACTTTAGCTTATGCTTAACAAGGTCAGGTTCATATTCTTCATTAGCACTACTGTCCTCTATTTTGATTTTAATATTGTGCAGAAATGGCAATGCTTTATTGCCTGAGTCAGGGCACGGAGTTTCTGTTTTTGCTGCTGCTGCTGCTGCTTCTGAGTGTGCAGGAGCGACAGCAGCATCCACCTCAGGATCAGTTTGTAAAGGGGGCAAATCCGTGGCAAATTCAATACAATGAGGGATTTTGGAACCTTTTTCTGAATTTGTTGCTGCAGCAGCAGAAGAATCATTATTTAAAAACCTAGAAGGTATTGTATTGTTATCTGCACAGTGAGTAGTAGTAGCTTGCAGGCATTTCCTTGCCTCTCTGAGTATTCTTTGTGGTTGGAACGCATTGTTTGTCTTTGGGCTAGGTGAAGAGGCCCCCTCTGCAACGCAATTAATAGTCAGGTCAGTTCTCTTTAAGTTATTGGAAATTTCAGAGTGTGGGAATGTGATCTCAGATACCCTATCGTTCCTTATCTCTGTGAAACAACTTCCCAGGCTGCCGGGGCAGCACACGGGAGGCGCTTTGGGTGCCCAGCTCTGATGACTCCAATCCTCTGGCGATTCCGCTTTGACATTACTTTTGAGGTCGGGCAGCTTGCCGGCCTCCTCGAAAGCAAGAGGTTTGGTTGCAGTCGCGGCGGTGGCCAGGTGGTACAAGAAGTTGGCCTGCGCCTGCATGCTGGGGGGTTTACAAAAATTGGTACGCCTGAAACGGATGCTCTGCACTGAGACTTGGCTGGAGCCAGAGCTGGAATCCGAGTCCGAAGACGTGTCCTCCTCCTCAGAGCTGACCTCGCTCGAGTCCGACAAGCCACTCCCGTCCTCCTCCTCCTCTTCTTCCTCCTCCTCCTCTCCCTCCTCCTCTTCTTCCTCCTCTTCGGAGGACGCGGAGTTGCTGGTACTGGACAGACTGGAGCCAAAATCCGAGTCGTTGGCTGCATGGTCCGAGTACGAGCTGGATTCGGAGTCACTACTGTAACTCTCGGGGAAGCTGCCCAGATGTGGCTGCTGCTGCTGCGGCTGCTGCTGCTGAGGCGGCGGTTGAGGTGGCGGCGGCTGGTGATGGGGGAGGTGAGGGGGATGGTGGGCAGGCTGCGGAGGCGGCTGCGGAGGCGGCGGCTGCTGCTGCTGTTGCTGTTGTCGGGGGTGGTGGTGGTGGTGATGGTGGTGGTGGTGGTGGTGAGGAGGGCAGAAGCCGTTGACGAGGTGAAACCGCTCCAGACAAGTGGCCCCCGCCGCCGCAGCCGCCGCCGCCGCAGCCGCAGCCGCCGCCGCCGCCGCCTTGGCTTTGTAGGACCTGGGCAGGATGAGGAGGCGCCGGGCGCTGGCGTGGGGGTTCAGCAGGCAGTCCTTGCCGCCCGACTCGCAGGCTCGCTTCCGCTTGTATCTGTAAGTCAGGCTCACAGGGCTCCCCGCGGCCCCGGCCCCGAGCTTGGGCTGCGGAAGGGCTGCAGACGACTGGTAGTAGGCGGCGGCGGCGGCGGCCGCTGCTGCTGCTGCCGCCGCCGCCGCCGCCGGGTGCTTGCTGCAGAGCAGGCTCCGAAAGTACGGCGGTTCCGAGTGGAAGGCGATGTAGTTCCCGGGGACTGGAGCAGTTTCATAGTTTAGGGGGGGTTTACAAGGCGATCGCGCGATTTCCGGGTAGCGCTGACCCGGGGATTTGCTAAAAATCTGAGGTAGATCGACGGCCGGTAGCGAGGCGGCGTCCCCGGGACGCAGAGCCTGCCTGCTGATTGGCAGAGCCTGCGCCGATTCATTCAATCCCAGCCAAAGTTGGTGGTTGTCCTTCCAAAAGCCGGGGTAGGGGTCGGCGGCGGCGTGTTCCGGTTGGAGCTCCTTTGTTGACAAAGCCCTGCTGACTTTCCTCCGCTTGGTTTTGAGGACTCGTTCGGTTTTGCAAGAAGTGTAGAGCGCTTCCACGTCTTCCCGGGAGATGAGAGTGCATTTGGCCGCGTGGAAGGCTACGCTGTTGATAGCCTTGAGTTTCCTCAACTCCTCCAGGTCACAGTGATGCTTTTTCACTTTCAGATGATCCATTCGCTTGTGGACGGTGGTCCTCGGGATGTTTTTCAGCAAGTCTGTGAAAACCTGGGACAGTGCAAACATTTGCTTTCCTTTAATGATGAGGTACCCGAGCCTCACGCCATCCACCTCTTCAAAGCCCGACTTCAAGTCACCCATTTCGGGTCTTAAATGATTCCCACCATTTGCAGTAAATATATATGTGACGCATACATAGAGATGTATGTATGTTAATCCTCCACCAGATGCTGCATATGTCTCAAGGCATCCTGCTAATAAAATAACAAAGACTGTTATTCCCGGTGAAAGGGAGTGCCAAAGTCGAGGAGAAATAATATAGACATGTCGATGGAAAAAAATATGAAATTACATGGACTAGATTCCTGATTGGCTTTTGCTTTTGTTTTTTGAAAAAAGGAAAAAATCATCAGGCTCCTGGTTTGCCAGAGTGCTAAGTTGCTGTTGAAGATCAGTACCTGTGCCCCTTTATTATACCCTGCTTCTCCATGGGAGCACTATGATAATGGAATGTGAAGGGAGAAAGAGGAAAGAAATGCAGCTGCTATTCCCGCCGCTGCTTTAGCTACAAATAAAATGACAGAGTGAAGTGAGCTCGTCCGGAGACACCTTCATCAATTAATTCCCCTAAAGCCAACGCTGATTGGACACTCCTGACAGGTGATGCAATAAAAATTGATATTCCACCCCTTCCCCCAAAAAAATCTCCCACTAATTAGCATACCCTTATACTGCCACCTCCCCTCCCAAAGTAAATAATACAGTTAGTATATAAATCTTTCTATTAAACTATCGGAGCTCAAATACACTGACTCACAGACTTCATCGCTAGTAGGATGTGCATGCCTTGTAGGCTTTAAAAAATACTATACATGTATTTAAAGGAATACTGCTTATTTTTGCTTTCTTGGCATTTTACGGACACAATGTATCATCCTTTCAAAGGAAAGGGACTTAAAAAATATTACCACGTCTACATAAGCACTCATTCCCTTCTCCTTTCTCTCTGGAAAATGGAGCTAAGGGGGAATGTGCAGAATCGCTGGTATTTCCCTTATGGGAGTGGGGAGGGAGGCTGGGAACTACAAAGTTAAACCCTCGGCTGTTCACCACCCCTAGCAGATACTTACGTTTTGGATTTCCCTTGATTTTCCTCTTTTGCTTAAGCTAGCCTTTTTACATCGAGTAACAAAGTTATTTGGCTGTGGAGGCTGTCGAAGGCTTCTGCTCCGAAATACTGTAACAGTTCAACAGAATATCTGCTCTGTAGTATGGAGGGAGGAGGTGGTTTCACGTCAGACCCATAACAAAGCATAGATAAGCCAGAAATGTGTACACTTTTCACAATTAACCAGGCTGGATCGCCTGCAAAATCGTAGTAGGATCCCCAACCTAGGCAATTCCAGGGTGTTGGATTGTGCAGTCAGGATTCCAGGGAGCTGATTGCTTCTGCAGCAAAGAAAAGAAAATGTAAAACACCCAAGGTGCTTCCAGAGGTTTTACGTAATAATGATGGAAAAAAAAAAGTGCTGCTGTGTGATGTAGACTTTCAGTAGTCTATGATGCTTCTGGTTGGTAGTTTTCAGTGAGCTTTTCACAGTCTTCTATTTTTCCATGGAAGCCAAACATTCTGATCTTTTAAAAAAATTTACTTTGGATATGTAACACTAAGATTTAACTTCTTCTTAGGTACCTTAAAAGACATTTTCGTGTCATTCACAAGGATATTCCAAAGACTGCCAAGTGAGAGCAAGCTTCTTAGTTGGATTACAATGCTTCCCTTGGCAGATTGCAAGCTGATATGTAAAATTCTGCGACGTCCTACTAACTGTCCTCTGTTAACGTTTGCATCTGCAAACTGGATGCAACATAGACACTTATATAGATTCTTGCTCTTCCAAAAATAGACACATCCGAGTGGTTAAAAGAATAAACGGATATTTTTTGGGGGGGAGGGCGTGCTTCAATGAGGGGAAAAGGTGTATAATAATGTCTTCCTTCTCATTCAAAAGTTCCAGCTTCCACTGCTATGGCCTGGAGAGTTTAGCACCAGTAGATAAGACAAAATAAAAATAAAAATCAAGAATTTAACAAGGGAGAGGGGAGGTGGTGATGGGGGGGGTGAAAGGTAGTTTTTGCATGACAAGGCGGAATCTATGCCACAGCTCCCCACCCCCACTTCAGCTCCCTTGCAATTTCCCAGGAATTCTGAAGAGAATTGGGAATTTCAAGAAGTACATCCGGAAATTAAGGAAGTCTATTTAGCAGAGTCTGTAACTCAGGAGGCTCGGATTTGAAAAGTCAGCCTTGGACTACTGTTGCACTCAGCACCGATGTAATCGCCGCTCTTCAACTTAATCAATGTGTGTACAAACCACGATGTCTAGTTCTTGCCTTTGAAATCTAAGGATAGCATTTCCATCCAAGAAATCAGAGCTATAGCAAATTACATTTTTGTCCCTTGAATGAAAGAAGGCTCATTGAATGGATCTCGTGATATTTCAGGCTTTCAACGTAACCGAGAGGCAGAATGAACAATGCCTCGTCACAGCTCAGACCATCCACCGAGTTAGCTTTCTGGTGCATCGGGATCTATCACGCCGCGGATTTCTCCTTCACTTTCACAGGAGGCAGAATGCACAATCTCTGAGCAGAAAGCAAAGTTTCGAGGCAAAACAGATGCTGGTATTTGTTTTACAAAGTAGAATCATCAGAGCCTTTCTATTGCCAGAGACAATAATGTCGTTTAAAAATTCCTCCTGATGCACTTATATACTGCCAACTCTCCTCCCTCCCCGCTCCCCTCCGCCCAATTCCCCTCCCCCCCGCTTTAAGGTTAAGACTATAGAGTCAAACCGTCAAGAAACAGTAAACTCAGAGAAAGCCTTCGAGAAGAGATCACAAAAGGTTGGACAGACAGTCTTCTCTTGCCAGGTAGTTTAGTTGTTCTCTAGTCCTGTGTAGATTTTAACACACACACACACACACACACACACTTGCACATGGCAACATGATTTAGTAACTTTCAAAATTACCTGACTCTTCCCTCTTTGCCATCTCTGAAGATGTCTGCAGCAGAGGATGCTTTAAATACCAGTAGCAAATAAATTGGGTTTAAAAAATAACAAGATAACAGTTAGTGAGAATCAAGTAAGGAAAAAATAGAAGCCAGAAATCTTGGGAAATGTTAGCTCTATTTATATGTGATATGTATCTCTGTATGTGTTCACATATTTACACATATATACATTTTTATACTTCTAGTAAGAATCTTTCTGAACGTCAAATGCATTCTTTTGTTCCTTTAACTTCCCCCATGGTTGTGTGTGTGTGTGTGTGTGTGTGTGTGTGTGTGTGTGTAGAATGTGACAGACAGCTTTCTTGTGGCCATCAGCACACGTTGTATATCCGGGGTCTTCTCCAGGCACCTTGGGGGTCGATCCCGATAAAAAGATCTAGTGGAGGCCCCTGCCCGCACACACATGAAAGGCAGGGGACTTTAAGATGGATTTGCATGCACACAGGGGATTGCGATCAATAGCTACCAACATTTATGGCTTAGATTATTAATGTGAAAGCTGGCCAAAAGAATGGAGATGAAAAATTAAAGGTGTCTGTTATCAATTAGGTTTAAAGTTATGCAATAATTTACTTACTTTGAGTGTGTGTACAGATCCAGATGTATATAAAGTGCTATCTCTCAAAAGCAAAGGGGTTTCTTTGATAAATTTGTCGACCACGTCAACCTCCTTTACAATCAACAATGAACCCAACTCAGGAGATGGACAGTCTTAAATTTCTTCTTAACAAAATATCTATTGATTTCTGTGCTTCCTAAATCCATATATATGTATATTTGTTGAATCCACATATATGTACGTTCCACCTCTATAGATCCAGGAGCGGAGTATGTTCATGCTTAGATATGTGCATAAGACATACCCTAAATTTATTAATTAAATATGATAATTTTTGTGGTGAGGAATGTGAAGTCTACTATCTATGGTAGAAAGTAGTTCAACTTTCAAAAAAATGCTGCTTGGTCAAAGGAAAAGCATCATTAATAAATAAGGATAAAGAAGATCCTTAACACCTACTTACCATTTCTATTGTTAAAAAAAGATTGTGCTTTCATTTTTTGAAAAGGAGTTAAATGAATGAGAATACAAAACTTTATCTTTACATATGCCCTGTAAATGTGCTAAATTTACCTTCAGATGGTGTATTTTGATTTATTTTCCCTGCATTTTTATGTTTAAATACCATTGCAATTCAGTCTGACCTCTTCCCTCTGGAGCCGAGTAATGCACACAGCATTTACAGTCTTTTAAATGGTTAGCTGGGAAATGCAACAGCAATTTGCAGCAGTAGTTTACTAATGGGGAAAATTCTTTTGAAAACCTGAAGGAAAACCTAAGGGTACTTTTGCATTTTCCACACTACAACTGTCATATAATTAAAGCACTGAAGAGCATTAAAATAAACCTTTTCCTTCCAAGCTTTCACCCAGACATACATAATTTAAATGAGGATTCAACCCCTCAGTCTTCTCCCCCACCTCCTCTGTATACATTTGTTTTAGTGATCCATGGGCACATTTTGTTCAAAGTGGATTAAAAAAAAACAGTTTGAGGACATCACAGTGACACCAGTAATATAAGTATAATAGAAAGAATAAGAGGGGTTCCTTCTGCAATTAGTAAAAGGCAAAGATAACACTTAAAAGATAGCATAAATTAAAATATGAGAAAAATAAACAGGTTGAATCAAATCAGTTGAAAATGTGAGACAATGAAATCCTATCTGACAGTCAAAAGATCCATAATTTATCCAACAATATCACACCTTTGAAGGCTTTTTTTGGGGGGGGGGTAAAGATAAATAAAAAAATTAAGCAACAATTTACAATCTAAATGTATTTTCCTTGAATTTTTTCTTTTAGGCTTATCTCAAACTGACCAGGAATGAGGGTGTCTTCCAGACTGCCTGTCTTTCTATTCTGAGGCATTTTAAAATCCTGTTTTTAACAGGAGTTTGGGGCATATAGTACATGCCATGTTGTCTACTGACCCATAATCAAAATGCACTGACCTTCTACCCTTTTTTTGCCCCTTGACCCATCTTGAATTCAATGCAGCCTTTATAAATTTGCAAATCCTTGGAGGTAAAGAGGGTTTTGTGAGGCTTTGTTCTGAAAAGGCCCTAAAAGTGTGCATTTTGAATTAGACAAAGGTACAGCAAGGGACCCTGATGCATGAGACCATTTTCTTACACACAGGTGAGCAATATGGTACTCAAGAACTATTCTCAAAAAGTCTATACTGTCAGCTAAAAAGCAATGATAATTGTAGATCAGAAAGTTATGAAATGCATCAAAACAGCAACATGACACAAATTACTTTGATAACATAAAGACTGGTCAGGCCACAAACCTCTAGTTCTCCACATTTCCAAGGACTGTGAGGACCTTGGTGATCAAGGAAGGAATAGAAAGAGGGGGAAGATGAGAGAGAGAGAGAGAGAGAGAGAGAGAGAGAGAGAGAGAGAGAGAGTGAGAGAGAGAGAGAGAGAGAGAGAGAGAGAGAGAGAGAGAGAGAGATGATCTGAATGTACAGGCCCATTCCCTTATCTTTCCTGCTATCAGCCAGTTTAAAGGACATCATAATTATGATGGTGATAAAACAATGCTTGCTTATGTGTGCTGAATAAATAAAAGAATGTTTACAGCTCAAGAATCTTTTAATTCCAATTAAATACTATCAAAGAAAAGGTACTTTTCCTTCTGGAAGGGCCTTTCCCCCCAATTATCTTGTTTTGTTGCAATATTTTCCTCTAAGATACAAGGACATTTTAGAACATGCTTCTGAATTTAGGGAAAAAAATCTGGAAAAGTAGGGTGCAAAACAGATTTTTAAAATTACACCCAAATACCAAGAACCACAATTTATTTGGATCACCAGAGTTTTTATTTGTTTATTTTGCACAGCGACCAAATGTGTAGAGATTCAGTGCTAAGTGACACTGGAGTGTCAAGCGCCATCCGTAGGCTGCTGAAGCTTCTCTGGAAAACTCAGTAGCACCCATAGGTGCCAGAGAGCAAGGAAGGGGGTACAAGGGACAGAACCAGCTTCCCAAAGCGATCTGGGTTCCAATCTACTGGCAGTAGCCCAAGGACCTCTAGGAATATGAATTCTAGTCAGTTCCATTGCTGCAATTAAACAGAGCACCAAAAACGGGAAGATAAAAAATTTGAAAGTTCCCATTTAAGCATGCACAAGGATCTTTTCAAGTATTAATTGTATCAACAGATCTCATCACAATCAGATTAAAACAAGGTTTTATAGAGCAAAGTCCTACAGCCTGGGCACCAATTTTTTATTGGATTACACAGCAACCAGGAAATTCCCTTTTTTGGTTTGTTTTGTAATCATTGGAGTAAAATGAAAATTAAGGCATTTCCCCCCACCCCCCACACACACCCTCATAAATGGAAAAGAACTGCCTTTACCCAATTCCTCACACACTATTCAAATTCAAACTTTCATTTCCAATATTTCTGGATTCTTAACTGTTTTGTTTGTTGTTTTTATAAGCACATGGCACAACAAACGTTATGTAAAACGCACTCTTAGCGTTAAATGCTGATACAAATCTGCCTTTCACTCCATCTGTCTAAGTATCACAATTGCTAAGTGTAAACTTAAAAAAAAACTTTCCATAGATAAAATGTTTAATATTTCTTGGCAAATTACACTTGGTGATGTAGTGTAAAATATAGTGTTAAAAAAAAGCCTGAGTATTTATAAGTTTTCTAGATAGTTGTAGGCACCCTTCCTTTTGAAAGTTTAGACGTCCAACACCCTCGATTCTACTCACAGAATTAGGATGGACTTAGAGGGTCCTAAACGTGACCGATTCACTAAGGCGGGGGGCTACAGCTTGCAACAACGTGCTTGGCAACTTAATCCTACACTAAAAGAGGGCAGAGAGCGAAAAAGAATGGGATACAAACTCTTCCGACATTTGTAGTTACTTTCAAGGTGGACTGTATATTTTCAGGCTGATGGGAACGTCTGATTTTTGGAGCAAAAAGAAGAGAAGGTAAGAGTCTGTCCTTGTATTCGGCAGTTCGTAGAGAAACAATGAAAGAACAAAGGGAACCCACTTCACCATTTGAACATTTTTTATATCTCCCTCAGTCTCAAGCTAACGGCCAAGGAGCCTGGAGGGGTCGTTTAACTTTGCCTTGAGGTGGTCTGTGGCAGGTCGTTTGGACTAAGAATAGGCAAAAGTTGAGGAACTATTTAAATAAATAATAATAAAAGCTTTCTGTGGCTGATCAGCCCAGCACAATCTGCAAAGTCCAACCAGAAGTTGCTAAATGCCTGTAGGTAAAGCCCATGAAATAGCCTTTAAATAAGAGAGATAAAACTTCAGAACAGTCAAATAGTCTTTCTTGGAATTTTAAGGGTTCATCTTTCTCAAAACAGATGCCAGTTCGATTGGGAGGAGATGGGGGTGGGGGGAAGGAAGAAGATGGTCGAAAGGGATGTGATATTTAAGACGTAAAAAAAGTCACAAGAATTGATCTCTCGCTGCTGACTAGAAAGGCATTTTTTTAAAAAAAGAAAATGATTAAAGCCTCGACGCGTCTGTTTGCTAATGGAAGAAAGTGCGGTAAAGGCTGGGCACAGAGAGGGGATTCGTGTACAAATAAATAGTGTTCGCTTTGGCTGCGTTGAACGTCAGCAAAGTCTCGCTTTGTCGGTCGGTGTAGCAGAATGAGTAAGTGACCCAGTGCCGGCGGCATTATATAAATAGATCCGAGAGGGAGGGGGAGCCCCCAAAGCGGACGGGCACGTGAAGCACGCGTTTTTACTGCCCCCAAAGCGGCCACCGACACCCCCCCCCGCCTCCACCCCACCCCCAAATCCGTATATTACCTGCCCTGTTACAGTGACACATGTTTATGTTTATAGTCCTGGTTTGTACTAGTGTCAAGAGCCCCAGAAAGAGGGGGAGGGAGGAGGAGGAGAGGGAGGAGGAGGAGAAAATACAACCACCCCCACTTGTTGTTAAAGCAAATTTACTGCGTTATTGCATGCCGTGTAAAAAAAAAAAAAGAGGGGAGTAGCGCATGGGGAAGGAGGGTGGAGAGGAAGGGGAGAGTTGAGCTCTGGGTGGGTGGGGGCTGGAGAGCCCGAGCCCGGCTCCTCCGCCTCGGGAAAGGCAGCCCGGCAAAAAGGGCGACCGGCGGCCGGGAAGTAGAGGGGCCTCCCCTCCAGCGCGCCGCCTTCACGTGGGGGCTCGGCGGGCGCGCGGGGCTCCCAGGCGCTGACCTCTCACCCCGGCTCCTCTCGGCGTTTTCCTTCTGTGGCCGCGGCCACTTTTTACCCAGAATCCCTCGCGCGGGCCGCGCTCGTGCCGAGCTCGAGACTTCCCTAATCCTCGGCCGGCGCCGCCCCCCCACCCCCACTCACTCCCCACCCCACTCCATTCCCGGCGCCTTCCCTTCCTTCTCCGCCCCTCTTCCCCCCCCCCCTCCCGCTCGGTTCTCTAGAGCCCTGGGGAAGGATTCTCCCGGCTGGGAGCCCCCTCTTCCCTCCCTTCCTCCCTCCTTCTCCATGCCCCCCCCCCCGCCCCAATCCCCAGGGAGCTCCGGCGGAGATGGCGGGAGGAGGCGGGGGTGGTGGCATGGGTTGGAGGTGGGGGAAGTGGTGGAGCCGGGCCTTCCGTGTGCTTCCTGGCCCAGCTGGAGAGGGAGGGGGAGGGGAACAGAAAGAAGTGGAAGAGGGGCTGCTCGCCCTGGGGGCTGCGGCAGCCACAGCAGCAGCCCTAGAAGGGGAGTGGAGGATGGCCAGTACCTGTTGAATATTATTGGACCCCATTAATTTTGTTCCTTTTCTCTCCCCCAACTAACCACATCTCTAGCTCCTCTAAGGAAACGTGGGAGGAAGAAATGAATGGCTTTTCTCTCTCGGATTGTCCGCCTCCCCTCTCCCCCTTTTAATTTTTTTTCCCAAAAACAAAAACAAGAAAGGTCAAACTCTATCCCCTTTCCCCCCCCCCCTGCAAGTATAGCTATGGGTTTGCCCCTCCCCCTCCCCCACTTCCCACAATAAACTACTCTTCTCTTGGAGAGGAGCTCCTTTCTGCCCAAGGGGTTATACTATGCTTCAGCCCCTCCTCCCCATTCCCCTTGTGCTTCTGATTCCCTCATTTGTGAAATGTGCAGACTTGATAGTGGATCCTCTTCTCTTCCCTTTTCCCTTCTCTACCCGACCTCCGTATGAGTTGTGCTCCTTCCATTATCGAAGCTCCTTCGTCTGGTTTTTTTTTGTTTTTTCCAAGAAGCAAAAAAATAAATCTCTGGTTTTTAATGTGCTGCCCAGCATACACTCTTACTCCCCATTCCCTTATCAAAATGCATATAATGCATTTGGTTTAAAATAGCAACCCTAAAAAAAAATAAACTAGTAACCTTAAAGTTTAAAATAACTGTTAAAAAGGAGAAATGAGAAATGATTTTTTTTGCCCAGCTTATAGTGTCAGGTTTAAATGTAGGGATGTATTTCATTGAAAGAAAGAAATTTCCTTTTATTAGCTACATTTTTCTCTCTATCTCTCTGAAGTGGAATAGCCTATCTACAGACAAACTCAAAAGAAGGTGGAAGGAAAACGCCAGCGTGGATATCTCCCTCATCCCTCTTTAAAAGCAGTTTTGAGTCGCTTTTTAAAACAGGAGAAAGCAGTCACCTTAATACTGGGAGCGTTGAATAAAGTATCATAAAAGCCGCCTAGAAAAGGAGGGGACAGAAAGGCGGCTTCAAGCCGCTTAGCTCCAGGAAGAAGGAAGGAAACGCGGGCAGGCTTGGGAAGGCTGCAGCGAGGCAGCCCAGTGAATGGAGCAGGCTGGCTGGCGGGCTGGCAGGCTGGCGGGCGGAGGATAGCTGCAGTGACGCCGGGGTGGGGTGGGGTGGGGTGGGGTGGGAGCCGGGAGGGAGGGAGCACGGCGGCTGTGAAGAGGATCTGGCAGTCTGCAGTGTCGGGCAGTGAGAGTGGAAGGCTGGCGGGTTCGGGGGAATCCTCCAAGAAAGAGGAAGGCGGGCTACAGGAAAGCTTCACTGAAGCTAGGGTGGGGTGGGGGACTAAGGCAGGGAGGGAAGAGGGAGAGGAGGGGGCGCCGGGTGCTGCGGTGCTGAATGAGTGGAAAGGGAGGAAGTGCAAGTTGGGCTCCTTTTCCTCCAGCAGCTCCCATTGTTCAGGGGCCTTCACACAGTTTTCTCCTCCAGCTTCTCCTGCGCGGGAGGGCGAAGAGCTTGAGCTGCCCTGCTCTCAGCCCCATCCCCCCACCCGCCCCAAACTTCAAACATTGTTGGGTCAGAGCGACAAGTTTTATTATCTGACAAGGCAGGCTAGGGGTTCTGAGCTAAAGAGCGGGTGGAAAGGGAGGCTTTAAAACGTGTCAGGAACTGAAGGAAGCCGAGTAAGTCTGCAATTCACGTGTTAAAAGAAAAGGCAAAGGCGAAGCAGCTTATAGATATGTTCATAAAGTTAACAGTTGTTTATAGACACTTGCAGACTACATATACGTATATATGTATACACATGTATGTACATATATATGTTTTGAATCTGGAAAGTTGGAAGATTTACGATTTTTTAAAAGTATGAATTCGGGGGGGAAAGTCTTGATAGAGAGTAGTTTGGTAAAACATGTTTGTACATAAAGGCTAAGATTACACTGGAGCACAAAATATTAAGATAGGAAATCCAGCATGCAACAAAGTTAAGGGTAATCTTGTGTTCTTGAAAAAAAGCTTTCAAAATTATGGCATTTTTCAAAATGAAAAAAGCCATTTAATATTTTGTAATCAAAATTTTGAAAGAAGTACTTGGAACCACGCTATCAAAAACTAAGCTTGTTTTTCCCCCCGCTGTGAGTCAGAGGCAATATTTCTGGCATACATCACATTTTCCAAAAAGCCAAGGAAAAGAAAATTTCTAAGTGCTCGAGACTCTTTCAGGCAAATCTGTGATCACCCTAAATAAAGGCTAATGAAGGAGAAAAGCCCCGTGGCTCAGGTCTTTCTAAAGAAGGAGAATGAATCCTTTCTGAGTAAATTTGCAGATGACTTTTGATATTCCCTCTAAAATATCCATTCCCTGGTTCACATAATGTAAACCGCATCGTTTTCCAAGTTGGATTAAAAAAAAGATTACAATTGAGTTCTAATGGAATATTATATTTACACATCACCATGAAAAAACATTTGACAAGTTTTTCATTACAACAAAGAAGTTACCAGATGATATTCATAAACTGCATCTCTTTGCATGCAGCCCTTAAGAGGCAAATTCGAGGTAGTGGTAATTGGGGGTTCCTTTTTTCCCCCTTTTCTTTCAAAACATTGCAGCAAAATGAGAATTTTTTTGCATTCATGAACACCAACGCATCACTTTGACTGGTCTCCTACCTTCTAAACTTGCATTTCCCTTATGAAATTCTTTCACTGATTTTTTTTTAAGGATGGGAGACTTTAAAAATAAATAAATTATCTGAAGAGTAAATGTTGCAAAACTTACAAAAAAATTTATGCTTATAATTAAATGCACCGAATTCATTCTCCTCCATATTGGTCCTCATTCAGGTCCTTCCTCTTCCAAGCAAACTAGAATCAGTTGGAGATTTCTTTTGGTGATACCTCGTTGATCATCCTGGCGTTCCGTTTTGTGATAAACTGCTGTTTGGTTGGTATTTGAAGGCTAGGGAAATCGTATTTAGATCCTAAATCTCACACGCATATAATTTGGAATAAAAAGTGTACGTTGCAAACTACAACAGTAAAGAGTTTCTCTGTGAGAAAAGCTGAGAACAATTGGAGGTGGGGGATGGAGGAGAGGGGTAGTTTAGCTGTGACTGGAGGGAGAGGGATGCAGGATTCCTGGTCGGTCTTCTGTGCTACCTTTTTTTTTTTTTTTTAAATTTTGTGTGTTACCCTATTTCCTACTCTTGCGTGCACCAAGGGCCATTGCTTTTTTAATTGGGGGGAAGTACCACCATATAAAACTTACCCACATTCCGACCCCGAAGTACCACAGTAAGATTGACAAAAAGGGATCCGAGGCTTGCGCGTTTAATTCGCCAGGAATGTTAAGCTTCATAAGATTCACCCTATGGGGTCATGTTAGACTCTGGCACTGTTATCATACAATTTCAAAGGATAAAATTATACACATTGCAGATTTTAAAAATCGAAATTAGGTGCTTGACAATCGGCTGTAACATATTAATCAAAGAGTTTTTTAAAATATTATGTCGGAATTGTATTTGTCAACTTTTCCCCCAGTAAACAATGCAATTAATTAACATGTTCTTGGGCCTGTTTCTGAATTTAGGAAGTGGTGGCCTCTTTTGAGGAGAAAACATTTTAAATAAAAAGTAACCTTGCTTTGTCGAAGTTGTATTTGCAAATCAGTTTCATTCAACATGAACAGCAATCCAGGGTGCTTAATTTACATCAAGTTCTCTTCTTGCTAATAAACGGATTTTCCTCTTTTTCATGATCACCATCTTTTCTCTTACCCAAGCTTATTTTAGAGTAATTTTCATCTTTCAGACAGTTTTTAGAAACCAAAATGTGTTACTTTCCTTAGGAATTAATTATGATAGAAATGCAAATCTTTAGTGCTAGGAAAAATGGGAATTTTTTTTTTTTAGAACATACTATTACATTATTTGATAATCATTTTGAAAACTCAGAGCATACAACCTTTAACTATTGCTACTCTGCCAAAAGCAAATTTTCTAACACATAGTAAGGGTTGAAATTTTGATACAGGTTATTTGAGAGATAAAAGAATATGAAGATAGGTTTCTGATTTACTCCCTGTATTGGTAATTAACTGTGGTATTTGATAGAAAAATGGAACTAGCCAATATAACACCGTTATCAGAAATCAGATTTAAATGCAACAGCCCCAATTCTACTCTCATACTTGTCTAATCAAACTTTCCAAGTGAATATTAGTCTCTGATTTTAAGAAAGTATTTCATTTAAATTGCATGTAATTTAAATTTCCCCATTTACTAACTGGAGATTTCCTGGGATTAACACAATAATATTCACTGTGATGGTTTGAAGTTTGGAGGTCTTTTGTAACATAATTACCATTTATAGACAAAAAAAGTATTTAGCATTTGAGGACTGTTTAAATGTAGAGAATTACAAATCACCTGGCAAATAAAAATCCTTCCTCTGTATCATCTCAAACAGTAGAGAATATTTAAAGAAATTAATTGCTTATCAGGAATTTTCATTTTAACAGTTTCCTTAATTAGAAGTTTTTGTTTAATATTCTTCTTAGAAAACTAAATATTACTTAACACTTAGCATTTAATCGGGGCCTGAAATTAAAATTTCAATATCAATGTTTGTTCATTCAATAAATGTTTATTGAGAGCCTACTATGTGCAAAGCACTTTATGGCACTTGAGGGCTACTTACAAATCTGTTACTCTTTCTTAAATGGAATTTGCCAAAACCCAAGAAAGATGATGCTCCAATTATAAAAACCCAATTGAAATAATTACTTTAAGACATCACTTATGACACTGGGAATACTATAATAACATACATGTGGCATATATACATATATAAAGAAATGCAGTATAAGACATAAATATGAATGAATGTATCTCTATAGATATAATAGCAAAATTAGTATGCCAAAATAACATGCAAGTAGCTCAACTTAAAAATTATTTTACCTAGACTGGGATAAATAAATCTGTTCCTATCAAGTTTCTAAATAAAAGGTCTGGATTCTTGGAAACCAAATAGGTAGAAAAATCAACCCCCCCCCCAAAAAAAACCCCTTTCTAATTAATTAAGGAACCACATTGTAGTAGGAATTGTCTTTAAGTATAGCCTATTATATAAAGTAGAAACTGCTCTTTCCTAACTGAAGTTTTCTAACTTAAGTAATGTGAAGCAAGACTAAGTAAGGTTATGTGGCTACATGAACTCTATTATTGATTATGGCTAGAAATAATTGCTGGATCTGAGCCAATGTACCATTTAAAACACCATTTGCAGAGGTCAAAGCATGAGTTAAGAAAATACATTGTGAAAAGTGACCATGCGGCTTATTCCCTCTTAGTTTTATATACACATATCTGATTAAAATGCATTTTGATTAAGGTTGTTATCGTGGCTACCAACAAGATAATCAAGAGTGATTTATTTTAAAGGGATAAACATGAACAATATGAACCTCTCTCTCTATAGCAATTATTGTTCCAAATATTTCCTTCTGGGCATACACTTTTTAAAAGTAATATAAAATGTAGGCCCATACAAAAAGAAATCAACCAGTTAAGAAATAAAGAAAAAAATTTAAGACCTATTACTTCCCATAGAAGAGAAAAAACATTATTCATATTTTTCATTATGCTTAGGTCATAGGTCAAATCATAAAATATTTTCCTTGAGCTTCTTAAGGTATTCATCAGATGATTAGGTCACAGGAATAGCTGAGCAATCACTGATGTAACTGCTGTTATATCAAGAGGAATATTAGGGAATTTAGGCTTTAATCTTACTCCACAAGTACTACATATATTTTTCAACATGTTTTGAGAAGGTTGAACAGATTTAAAGAGAAAACATCTAGCAATAATATGCCACTGTTTTAAGAAATTTCACATTTGCTTTTCATTAATCAAGGAATTTTATTTTAATTATATTCATCACTGTTTTTTGCACACAAAATATATTTTTTAAAAACCAACAAACCTCTCAAACAGACAAAACCAGCCCAGTTGATCTTTAACAGTTTTTGGAACTAAAGTATAATGTTCAATTATTTAGAAGTATAAGAACTACTACAGTATGCAGAACATTACGAATTGTCTTGAATTGTATGTCTACAATGGAAAAATGTTAATGCGTGAATTGTATAATGAAGATTTCCTAATATTCTTCTTATTTACTTTTCAGATAAATTTAAGTAATATACTTCTGATATGTAACTTCAATAAAAAGTTTTATATCTGGCAAATAAGTTTATCTTCATCTAGATTCACTAGATTTTCTTCTGATGATTGCAATTATAATCATACATGGATGTATTAATTTACTTTCAGAGATGATTTTTTTCTATGAAAAAGACTATTTTAATGCTTCATGGAACTATATTGTCAACAAAAGTTCATTTTCAATTTTTGTTGCTTGTTTCTTTTTTGAGGTAATGTGTTCTTATTTTGTTTGTGATTTCAAAGGTTTCCTCCAAATGACTATTTTATGCAACTATCAAGAGGTTATCTAAATTTTGCTATCAAATATTATAGATTCCTACTGTAAGGTAGTGATCATGGAATCCTTCTGTTCATATAAATTAATTCCTTCAAAAGAACTAAGCTTCGATCCATTAAAAATAAAACAAATGTATTATTAAATAATTTAGTGCATTAAGGCTTGACTGCATTTTTGAAGAAGGGAAGTTTCACATTGATCTTAACTCAGAAACACTGCACATTAGAAGTCTAAGCAGCAATTGGGTATCGAACTGGTATTCCATTGTATTAGTATAAAGTATACAGTTAGATGGAATATATGAAGCAATGTGATTTTGCTTGAATGCAGTTTTCAATATTACACATACCAATGAATTAAGCATATAGCTATGATATGTTCAGAGTATCAATTATTACTATCCCAAAAGGAAGAGATCACATTGTACATATAAACATTCATATATTGCAATAAAATTTTCTATATTTACTAATGCTACTACAGAGAAAACGTTTTCTTTAGATTATCTGGTCAATTTAAATTTTCTACTTATGCCTATTAGATTTTAATGTGTTTCTAAGCCTTTTCTTTTCTTTTTTTAAACCATATTGTTGCACATGTATGTGTGAGCATTATAATTCTGTCGTGAATTTCTAGTGAATTAGTGAAATCGTTTCTATTCTTGTTTGGGTCACAAAAATATTTGGATTGCTTTTGAAACTAAAGATGTTTCTTTTGTGAAGAGAGGAATAGGTAGAAGTAGTGCTCCATCTTTTTTTACTTCAAATAATTATATATTTTTTCTAATCATCACTATTTTAATTATGCAATTCTTCCATGAATACCAACTTTACACCTGCAATTTTCAAGTTATTTAAACCAAAACTACAAACTTGCTTTGTAACCATGCTTGTTATTTTAAACATCCTCTATTGATATATTCTAATTTCAATGGAAAGTATGTGACTGGTTCATTGATGTAGAAGGAAGCTATGTTAAACTACTATCTTTATGACATTGATCTTATTTCGAATCAAATGCTGTGCTCACATGGAGTGAATTTCACAGCTTGACAGTTCTCTGTGTCCTGTTATGCTAATTAAACAACCTACTCCATTTCGTTTTTGTTTATATGCATATAAAAAGACAGCTTCTTCCAGTCTATCTAAATAATACAAATTTCCAGGGTAGATTTGGGGAAAAAAATATACCTGAAGTCTTGAGTCAAAAATGCATTCAGGTATCTCTTGGGATTAAGGAGTTATGTACAAGCCATAAAGCAAAGGGTTAGTTTAGGTGTTATCACCAGCCCTTCCATGTGTAACAGTAACACATGGTTTTGGCCTTCAAGATGAAGATGCATTAACGTTCATTTGTCACTGCAGCCAAAGTATCTGGGTCGCCGGATTTGGTAGACCTTCTTTCCATGTGGTCTACTAACTTTGAGCAGTTTCCATAATAGGAATTAGGCAGCTAGAAGAGCTGCCGCAGAATTGGTAAGTTAGCAGAACCAACTGCAAGAGGCCATGCTTCATTACCCCACCTTCCATTCTTAGGAAGCCTAAACATGTCCCCAACGCTGGGGCTCTTAAATGAGTGAGTGTTTCGGGAGGATTCGTTCAGGTAGACAGAATGAGTAAGAGGCCAGGGATGTAATTTTCAGCCGCAGTTCACCAAATATCAGTCCCTACACTCATCCCTCCTGCAATGGCCAAGACTGCAGGCAGAGAAAGGGGGAGGCTGACCCGACGCCCCCTTCGTGCGCGTGCGCGTGCGCGTACGCGGCAAGGCGCGCTCCCAGCCTCGGCTGTCAGCTCTGGCCTCCCTCCATACTCCCTCTCCCCCGTCCTCGGCCCCCCCCTCCCCCGCCCCCCTCAGGGATGGGAATGGGGGAGGGGAAGAAGAACCTAGGGAGGAAGAGAAAAAGGAAGCCGCGGCGTCGTGCCGGCGGCGCGCACGTTCTGCTTCCCCAACCCCTCCCCCTTTCCCCTTCCTCCTGGGGGCTGAGGCGGGCGCGCACGCCGGATGACGCTAAGGAGGAAGCGAGCTCCTCTCTCCCCTCCCAGGCTCCCCGCTGCCCCGCGGGAGCCCCCCAGTGCGCCTGTGCGGAGGCCTAGTTGCTATGTGTGTCCTCTCCAGGTTCCTGTGTTAGCATCCCGGGTGGAGGTGGGGAGGGGAGAGAAGGAGAGAAGGAGGAGAGGAGGGGGTGGGGAGGGGGGAGGGGGGGAGGGAGTCAGCACGGACATGGCTCCTGACTCCAGTGCAGAACGTGAGTGACTGAGCAGCAAAGCCCGAGTGAGCGAACAACGAACTGGCGGGCGGGTTCGGGCTGGGGAGGGGGGCAATGTGGCGCAGGGCGGGAGGGGGGAAGAGGGGGAGGGGAGGGCGGCGGCGAGGCTCGAGGGGGTCCTCGTGAGCTCCCTCCCACCTCAATGGTCTTTCTCCCCTCCCCCGCAGATGGTCTCTAGCGACCGGCCCGTGTCACTGGAGGACGAGGTCTCCCATAGTATGAAGGAGATGATTGGAGGCTGCTGCGTTTGCTCAGACGAGAGAGGCTGGGCCGAGAACCCGCTGGTTTACTGCGACGGGCACGGCTGCAGCGTCGCCGTGCATCAAGGTAAACACCCCGCCAACCGCCCGGCCGCCGGGCCTCCCCCAACCGCCACCCCGCGCCCCGCCCGCGGCGCCCCCCTCGGCCCGGCCTGGGGCGGAGGGGAGAAGTGCGTGTGGCCGCGCCGTCAGGGGGCGGGGAGCCCCTCGGGCTGCGGGCTCCCCGCGGTGGGCTGGGGGGCAGGCCGGGAGGGGAGGGCGGGCGGCCGGGGCCGGGCTGCGGCGGGAGGCGGGGGGCGGGGGCCGCTGCGTGCGCTCCTCCTCTCGGTCCGTCTTCCCGCCCCTTTGCCTCTGGCTGGCTGGCTGGCAGCAGCTCGCCAGACTTCCTGGGCTGTGGGGAGGAGGGCTGCTGGCAGACGGGGGTTGCCAGGCTGCCGTAGGTTACTAGGGAAGGCGGCTGCTGCTGCTGCTGCTGCTGCCGCCGCCGCCGCCGGGGCCGCCGCTGCTCCCGGGGCTTGGGCGCGTCAGGGGGACGGGCGGGCGGCCGACCTTGACCGGAGCTCCGACCGGGGACCGGAGAAGATGAGCCTGGGATCAGGGGCTCTGGGATGTTTGTGTGGGGCTCGCTGGTCTCGGTGAGTCATAGGGTTCTGGAGCCGAGGGTGCGCACGTGGGGGAGGGGGCTGGGAGGGCTGTCAGGGAGCCCTGGGCTGTCGGTAACGTTTTATGGCTTAAGGGAATTGGCTTTCGGGGCCCCCGCCCGCATTTATCCACCGCTTTCTGCTTTCGCAAAGTCTTCGTTTCGAATTAGTTACAAAGAAGCCTGCGTTTTTTACTAATAAAAAGGAGTGAGCAGCCAGTACGGCCGTGAACGTGAATAGCCTGGGTCCTTTACAGGGGTAGAAGAGTTAAGTCCTCCCAGAAGAACAGACTACGTGTAAGTGCAGGCGTCTGGAGCATTAGAAAACAAAAACACATTAATTTGATGCTTTGGAACTAGTATTTTTTGTATCGTGTGGAGTTAAGGTTTCCATGGGCAGCTGTGGGCAAGGGTGACAGGTATGTTATAAATTTATCCCATACTTGAACATTTGTATTTAAACATTACTGGTCTTG
>CM053597.1:47023295-47035081 GCA_028646575.1 Pseudocheirus occidentalis
GTGGTGTTAGTAGAGCAGGATAGTCTTAAATAGTATAGAAATGTTCCCCTTTTTCTCAGGTGACTGGTTCAGTATCTTTCAGCAATGAAGAGATGTGTTCAAGTATTACATAAACAATTTAATACTAGAATGCTGATCAAATGTTGGAACCTTTAACAACTTTAAAATATCTACTTAGAACTAAGTTGTTGTAATATGTGATTCTGTTTTTTAGCATGAGAGCATGATATATGGGTATGAAATGTTGGTAAAAATACTTTGCTAAACTGAAATGTTTAATAGGCTTTTTAGCTGAATTTGACATTGGTAGAAGTTTTCTTAGTAACTAGCCACCATAAAACATGTTTCTTTGAAAATATTCAGCTATATTTTGAATTAGGTAGTATAATTTGCCTTGCCCAAGCAGCTATTTGTGGACTGAGGTGAGGGCTTAGAGTTGATTGCACACCTGCTGTGTTCTTTGTACTGTTGTTTTTACTCTTCTGATATGCTATATAGCTTTGAATCTGAGATTTAACATCACCTTTATTAGTAACTTAATTAAAATCATATAGTTGAAATTTCAAGTCAGGTTATGCTTCTAGCTTTTAGCTAGTGTGTGTATATACACACACATATATATATATATATGTATATACACATATACATTTAGAAATAAAAATTGAATGATAATTCAGAGCACTATATGTTTTAAAGAGGTTAGAGGCATTGGAGTCAACTGTTTCTATTTACATATTTAAAGTTATGGTTATATAATATTTTAGCATGACGTTTAATTTTTTTTGTACTATTAACTCAGTTTTAAAAGGTGTTTTGAAAACTTTCATTTAAAGTGTGATGTGGAATTCTTACTATGATTTAAGTTTATGCCAAAATGAGAGGATGAAGTTCAGAATTTTTGTTTCACAGAAAAATCTTATGAATTGTGGTAATTTTGACATACTGGTCTTTTCTTTGCAAATCTATTTAACATGAGTGACATGTTTCGGCATTCATTAAAAAGCAATGTTGTGTTTAAAATTTCAAGTTAAAATACAATACTTTGTTTTTCTTGTTAACCAGAGTATTTCCTGTACTCTTGAATGAAGGAGAACAGGTTTTGAACAGATTTTGATTTTCTGTAATTTTTTGAGATTTTTATAAACACATATGCACATTTATAAATATATAAAAACTTTTATTTTTATTCCAACAGCTTGCTATGGCATTGTTCAAGTACCCACTGGACCTTGGTTTTGCAGGAAATGTGAGTCTCAGGAAAGAGCAGCAAGAGTGGTAAGGGCTGTGTTCATTTAAAATGTTAACCTATTGTAGATAATACAGTTTAGTATAACCGTGCATTTTTCTCCACTTTGTGTATTGTCAAATTTTTGTTTAAAGTCTTATAGAACAGATTTGCTTTTTGGAGGGGGGAAGGCAGGGCAATTGGGGTTAAGTGATTTATAGCCCTAATTTAGACTGAATATTGAAATATGATTTTTAAATAGATTAGAAAAAGAGGAACTTGGAAATGTTTGAACTGTCTGACTACTTATTGACTTCCTTTGGAATCCTTAAACCAGAGAAGTTAAAATTGGGATTCATTAGTAATTTCTCTGGATTGAAAAACACAGAAATGAATATAAAGGTTGAATCATTTGGTCACATTTGAGCTGTATGTAATAGGGAAACTATTTAATGTGTTGACTCTGTTTTTTTTTTTAATGAGGAAATATTCTGAATTTCCGTTTAGATTTTACTCTCTTCAGTACATCTATAGATGTGTTACATTAATCACATTGAAATACCCAGTATGTTCATATATTGCCACATTTGATGTAGTTTAAAAAAACCCTTTTTACTTGGCTGTTCTTTCTATATTCTTTATAGTATTCCTATGGTGGAATATGATAAAAGCTGTTCTCTAGTAATATTTTTGGGAGCACTGAATAGATTAAGTTTCATTATTTATATCTGTATTTTCTTGTGCAGTGTGATCTTTCTTTGCTACTAGTTTTGGGTGAAGAAATTGGTAGAAGACAGAAAAGCGTTTTTATTCTCTTTCCAGGCCTCCAGCAAAAGCAGTTCATACTTTTGTGTCTGGGCAGTGTTTGGTCATTAGGAACAACAGGTGCACTGATTGTCCAGAAATATATTGAACTCATAAGCAGTATCTGGTGTATATATTTTGTAAAGAGTAGAAGAGACACAAATACGAACCAGAGTAGAAGTACAGGAATTAGGATATGGTAAGAGAAAATAACCTAAAAATTTTGATGAATTAGAAGGTTAATTTTCTTAAATCTTTTTTGTTTATAACTAAAGTGATATGTTGGGTGACGTGATGGTATGCAGCAGAAAGGGTTATGGAATTCTTTTGATGGGAGGGCTGCATAATACCTATAAATACTGTTTGGAAAACTGAGATGGTGAAGGGAAAACAATAATAATAAGGAGTAACATTTATATAATGCTTACCTTGTGCCAGGCACTGTGCTAAACACTTTACAGTTATTATCTCATTTGATTCTCGTAACCACCCTGGGAGGGATGTGCTATTATGATCCCTGTTTTACAGATGAGGAAACTGAGGCAGACAACTTCAGATAGAGGCTAAGTGACTTGCCCACGGTCATACAGGTATCTGAGGCCACATTTGAACTCAAGTCTTTCTGACCTCCACTTTAACACGTAGGAAAAGAAAGGAAAAAGAATAGGATTAAGAGAGAGAAAAAGAATACACCCCTTTTTAGCTTCCATCAAAGAGTAAGTCAGATGATAGAATGGATAATTTTTAATAATCATCTAGTTTTTTTTGTCTGCTGAAAGATTATTGTATAGAAATGAAAGACGTTTACTAGATTTTCTTTTTTTTAATAGTACTACATTTTTTTTCCATTTATATATAAAGACCATTTTAAACATTTGTTTTTACCTAATTTTGAGTTCTCCATTTTTCTCTCTCTTCCTCTCCCCCCTTCCTAAAATGGTAAGCAATTTGGTATAGGTTATTTATGTACAAACATGTAAAATATATTTCCATATGAGTCATGTTGTGAAAGAAGAAACAGATCAAAAGGAAAAAAACTACAAAAAAAATAATGAAAGTGAAAATAGTCTACTTCAGTCTGCATTCAGACTACATCAGTCTTTTCTCTGGAATTGGACAGCATTTTCCATCATGAGTGCTTTGGCACTGCCTTATATATACAGTACTCAGCAATATACATATTGCTGAGAGGAACTAAGTCATTCACAGTTGATCATTGTACAGTATTGCTGTTACTGAGTACAGTGTTTTCCTAGTTCTGTTCATTTCATATTGCATCAGTTCATGTACATTTTTCCAGGTTTTTCTGAAAATATCCCGCTTTTTATTAAAAAAGATTTTTCTTCTTTGCCTATGCTCATTCATTTTTTTCTTTGTCATATATTTTTTCCTCTCTTAATAGTATTTTATTTATTCCAATTACACGTATAACTTTGTTTCTTATGGCTAACAATTCTAGCACTGCACTCTCATTGAATAGTAGTGGTGATAAGAGGCATCCTTCCTTTACCCTTGACCTTATTGGAAAGTCTTCTAACTTTTCTTCCTTATGTATGTTTACTTTTAGATTTACACAGAAAATATTTGCTAGATTAAGGAAGGAGGAAAACTTACATTTTAGTTGGGGACACATCATGTAAACAAATAAGTATATACAAGAAATATACATTGTAGCTGGAAAGTAACTTAGAGAGGCAGCTAGGGTGACTAGAAAAGGCCTTAAAGGTTTGATAAAACTAGGTTTTTCAGAGACATGTACTAGTCAAAAGAGATTATACTTTATGTGCTGTGAAGATTTTTTGTTAGAACTGTTGGATAATTGGAATATGCTTTTGAATGATTTTTTTGGCAGCAGTGTGCAAGGTGAGTTACTGTACTAGTTCATATGTGAAGTGAGCCCTAACTGGATTGCTGATAGTAGGATTCTTTTATTTTTATATCATCTTCATTTCCTGAATTGTTATCCCTCTCTCTCCTTATCTAGCTAGCCATCCCTTAAACAAGAATAAGAGGTCCTAGGCAGGGAGGGGGAGGGGAAAGGGAAAAGGAATGGGAACCAAACAGGGAACAGGAAGCCGCTTCAGGAAAATTAACCTATGCATAAATTAAGTCTGACTGCATAATGGAATTTTCACACCCTTAGTTTCCCAGCCTTTTCTAAGGACAATGTTGCTTTTTCTCACCTTTTCTCCTGTGCCTGGTTTTTTGGTCATTATATTGATCTAGTTTTCTAGTTTTGTCATTTTGCATATTGTCTTTATTTCTGCTTGTCACTGCTTCAGTTCATATACATCTTTCCATACTTCTCTGAATTCTGTTTCTTAGTTTTTCCTACTTTAAAAACAGTGTTACTATAAATCATTTTGATTTTATAGGACCTTTTCCTTTTGTCTTTGCCTTTCTTGCAGTACATACTCAACAGTGGTATTTCTGTGTTGAAGAGTTTATATAGCTTGTTTAGTTTAATTCCAAATTGTTCTCTGCAATGATTGTACCAAATATAGCTCTACCAACTCTGCATTATTGTGAAATAATGTGTCCTGGGGATTTTTTCTTTTTGGTCCTTACTATCTATTGGTTCACTGTACTAGGTGTTTTAGAGACAGAGACTAATTCAAACAGTTCTTGTCCTCTCAGAACTTAGTCTGGTAAGGAGAAATGAGATCTGTATAGAAATCACGATACTACAAATTAGGAAATGTGGAACAAAGTTATTTCTGTGAGAAATAACTAATGATTGCATTGTGTAGGGATTGTTGAAAAATTATGAGGTGAATATGAAAAAATATTGTGAGGGATAACTAAGCAATGTAGAAAAAAGGTCAGTCAGATGTTACTCTCAGGTTTCAAGCATGGATTACTAGGATTAAGGTAACACTAAAAGAAGAGAGGTTGGTTCAGGGTAGGAAAAATGAGTTCTGTTTTTAGCATATTGAATATTCTGGAAAACAATTTGGAGCTAATAATAACATTTGTAATATATATTTTATATATACATTTGTATTTATACTTATAATTATAGCAATATTTCTGTAGTGCCTATTGTCTGCCAAGCACTGTGCTAAGCATATTATAAATATCACTTATTTCATTTGATACTCACAAAAACCAGGTGCTTCTCATCTTCATGTTACAATAATCTAACATGTTCATGTCCTTTGACCCAGAGATAATGTTATGTGCAAATTTGAGACGACTACTACTATGGAGAGAAGTTGGGACTGGCGGTAGAGAATTTTCTCTTGCTGGAATAGAGTGTAAAAGAGAGATGGGAACCAAAGATAAGAATCTTGGGAAATGCCTCTGGAGGGAAGGGAGAAAGGAGTTAGGATTGAGATCTAGAAGAGCCAGAAGTAGTAGGATCGTATTTTGCAGGGATGTTAAAGGAAGGCAGAATAATGTCAAGAAGGAGCCTACCTTTGCAAGTAGTAGGTCGCCTCTTATCAGGGATCATCGTGGAAAAACCAGATGACCACTTATTGTGAGATAGTATAGAGGGGATTCTGGATGGACCTTCGATGTCTCTTGTAACACTGAGGTCCTATGTTTCCTAACTCCAGGGGAATCCCGTTATTTTCTGGACTAAGAAGTTAATGGTTGTTTTTTTCCTCCCCTCGTCCCTTCCTTTTTGCTTTTGGAGGGCAATTGGGATTAAGTGACTTGCCCAAAGTCACATGGCTAGTAAGTGTGTCAAGTGTCTGAGGCTGGATTTGAACTCAGTTCCTCCTGACTCCAGGGCAGGTCCTCTATTTATTGTGCCACCTAGCTGCCCCTTGTTTTTGAAAGTAATTTCAGGAGAGTGAAGGAGAATTAGAAATCTGCTTTTGTAGGTAACTGAAGAAAGTATGGATAATGAGGGAGTTTTGGCAGTGGGTATAGATTAGTGTTTCTCAAGACTTTTGGGTCTCTGAACCCTCTTACACTCTGAAAGGTTATTAAGGATTCCAAAGAGCTTTTGTTTATGTGGATTGTATGTATTGATCTTTACCATGTTAGAAATTAAAGTAGGTAATTTAAAAATATTAATTTTAAAATAACAATAAACCTATTACAAGTTCACTTAAATAACATTTTAAGTGGAAAATAATGTATTTCCAAACAAATACTGAAAAGTGTCTTAAATATTTTTGCAAATTTCTTTAATGTCTTCAGTGCAAGATAGTTGGTTTCTCAGATATGTTTTCTGCATTTTGTCTTTTGTGATTATGTTGTTTGTTTGAAGTATACAAAAGAAATCCAGTCTCACACATAATATGTAGTTGGAAAAGGGAGGAGTGTTTTTATAAACGTCTAACAACTTAGTATTATGAAAATAGTTTTGAATTTATGGACCCACTTGAGAGGGTTTCAGGGAACCATAGAGGTTTGCAGACTACATTTTGGCAACCACTGGTATAGGTCATTAATTGGAGAAATAAGTCAATAGGTAATTGCAGTTAGGGTCAAGGACATTTGTAAGGCAAGGAGATAGGCGTTTCTGTAGACAGAAAATAAGTGGAGAGGGAGAGATTTGCCATATACATTTAGTCAACTCAGTTTTGAATCTTTACTTGGGGCTCAGCTGGTCTGATACATGTGTACACGTGTGCAGTCATCTGATGGTCTACATTTAATCTAGGTGGTTGAAGACCTAGCTGCATTTTCCATCCAGACTTTCCAGGAAACCAGGGCTGACCTAGAGATCTTGCCATCTTCTCAGCTCCTTAGCCCCAGTACCTTTTCTGCCTTCTCATTTCTCCTAGGCTGAAACTCTTATATGTATTATCTTCCTGTATTAGAATGTAAGCACTTTGAGGGCATTTCTCATTTTTGTGTTTGTATTTTCCCTACGTACCTCAGTGCTTGACACATAAAAATGTTAACTTTAATATTTAAAAACATTAATAACACTGAAAAAGTTAATACTTTATTTTTTATTCATTTGTTCAATTATTTAAATTTCCTTGGGGGATTAAGTAATTGGAGCCCCTCACTGTTTTTTTCTGTCTTTATTTTGAGAATTCATTTTAATTAAATAATGGTGAATCCTGAATCTACTCTCCATATGATCTTAGTCTGTGATTTTGAATTTTATATTCCAAGTTCCAGTGGTTCATTTTAGTTGTCCTGTGCATTATAGAGGTAGATGCATATACCTAGTTTTCAAGAAGCTTATGGACTGAGGTAGAATGGGCGAAAGCATGTGTACAGATAACCGTTAAGTCCAAGGAGAGGTCCAAGTAAAGCCCTATTAGAAATTTCTGAAGAGAGATCACTTTTACCTGGAGGTTGGCAATAGATTGGAGGTCAGAGAAAGTTTTCTAGAGTTGGAACATCTGAGTTGGAACTTAAAAGGAGTAATAACAGATTGGGGGAGAGAGAAAGAGATCCATTCTGGTGTAAGCAAGGGCAAGGAGACAGAAGAGGGCAGGATAAGAAATTCACTTTTGGAACTCACTGTATGTGAAGTATGTGAAGCAGAATGGTATGAAAGGAAAGTGGAAAGGTAGACTAGAGCTATAGTTAGTATTAGTAGGAGGCTTTTAAGTTAGAGCTACTCACTAGCCTTTGGAATAAGGACTTCCTGGTTTGGAGGAAGTTAAAAGTAAGGAGGAAACTGGTTCATTTTCTCCCACCTATTTCATTTCCTTCATTTGTCTGCAAATTTTCCAAATAAGTGATTATGTGGCTAAAGGGAAACAGGAGTAGTGGCTAAGGATCGTCAATATCTGTCTTCATATTGGGTTGATGAGATAGCAGCTCCAAATATGACTTATAAATTTTTTTAATTTATGAGACTCCTTTGCTCATGTATTTGGGATGTTTCTTCCTCTTCAGGGCTTAGGTGAGAGTAGGAGAGGTGTTTGGGGAACAAAATACTGTTTTTTTTACCTGTTTCCAAATCTATACTTTAGGATCTTTGAGTTCAGGAGAATATGAAATTAGATTATTTCCTGATTAGCTTTAGGTTATAGGTAATGGGCATTGTAGAGAGTCTTTTCTATGATGTTAGGTACCATGAGGCAGCTCTTTGGAGCCGGATGCATACTTTATCTATAATGTTATAATAAGGATATCTTCTAAGTGAGTTTTAGGAGTAAAAGCAAAAATTGAGGGATAATTAACGTGGGATTGATGCTAATTGTCTAGCAAGTGCCAGGAGGTAGGTCTTAGTTCTCTCAATTGAGGACTCAAAGGTTTAAAGGGAGTGCTGAAGGCTTTTGTTGAAATTCTACATGTGAAATACTAACTCACTCTCCATAGGAGTGAAGGAGGAATAAATTTTCAATACACAAAGATTATAACAAGGCTTTACCTTTTTTGTTTTTTGCTTTTCGGAGGGCAGTTGGGGTTAAGTGACTTGCCCAAGATCACACAGCTAGATGTTGTGTTAAGTGTCTGAGGCTTGATTTGAACTCGGGTCCTCCTGACTCTAGGGCCGGTGCTCTATTCACTGCACCACCTAGCCACCTCTTAAACAATATCATTTCTTTGGAAGTGGATAGTATGCTTCATCATTTGTTCTTTGGGATTGTCTTGGATCATCGAAATGCTGAGAATAACTAAGTCATTCACAGTTCTTCCTCAAACAATATTGCTGTTACAATGTATAACTTTCTTCTGGTTCTGCTTGCTTGAGTTTGCATCACAGTTCATTGTAAGTCTTTCCATTTCCAGGTTTTTTCTAGAATCATCCTGCTTATCATTTCTTATAGCACAATAACAAAATTTAATATTTTTAAGAGGAAGAAGAGAAAATAGCAAAACCAATCAATACATTGAAAAGTTAAATGTATTAAAATAGCTGTGTATAAATGCTTGTTTGTATTTCATGGTAAGTAGTGTTGATTCACTTATATTCCTCAGTGTGGAAGAATAGCAGCTACAAAAATTCTAGAAGCAAAACTGTATTATGTACATAAGAATGGGTATAGAACTTCAAAGATGAGACATTATAAAAAGCAGTGAAACATTTAAAGTTCTGTTGGCCCTTCCATAGCCTTGCATTTTGGAATTAGGAGTCTATTCTCCCTTTATTAGGCATTGGAGAGCTGCTGAAGGTTTTTGAATAGAAGAGTAATAATCAGAACAATGCATTTCCTTTTGGAGTGAAAAAAGACTTAGAGAAGTGATATTGATTGTATAATGACCTTTTAGGAAGCTCTCATTCATTTCTTTTAAGATTGAGAGATTTTGCATTGTTTTTTTCCCACACGAAACTGAATCTCCCATTTTGTAAAGCTTGCTTTTTTAACATGTAGTCAGTTCAGCAATTTAGTATGTAGTCAAATCAAAGCAACCCTGCTTGTCTTTGATTCCTTCTGGCCTTCCTTCTGTTAAAAGAATTATGATTTCATAAAGAGGTAATGAGAACCTGAGCAGTTGGAATGGAAAACAGTAGATATGAGGGCTGACCAAAGTAACGAACATAAAACTTGGAGACCGATTAAATATGGGGAGGGAGAGGGTAGTCAAAGATAATTCTGAAGTTTTGACATTTGTTGACTTGGATGATGGTATCATTATCAGAACTGGAAACGCAGGTTTTTTGTTTTTTTTTTTTGATAGCAGCTGCATGCAGTTTTGAATTTGAAGTCCTGACAACAAGATTGTATTATAGTACAGTTTAATAACTGATATCACAGTGATGGTCCTAATCAAGAAAAGGTTAAATTGCATTTTTTCATACATCTATGCATGGGTGGGGGAAAGCAGGGCAATTAGGGTTAAGTGACTTGCCCAAGGTCACACAGCTAGTAAGTGTTAAATGTCTGAGGCCAGATTTGAACTCAAGTCCTCCTGACTCCAAGGCAAGTGCTCTATTCACTATATCACCTAGCTGCCCCCAACACCCATTTCTTATGCTGATTTTTAAAATTAAAAAAAAAATTCTGAACATAAGCACCAACAGAAGAGCATTTCCACACACACAAACACATGACCACAAAAGAATTGTATTTGAAACTATGAATCTCCATTTCATACTACTTGCTTTATTAAAAAAAAGTACATAATAGTTTTACTTTACTTTAAAAACTGACTCTGAGCTTCTGTGCTTTCTTTTGAAATTCCATCTGTTCCCTTCTGTGCATTAAAAAAATGTTCCAGTAGCTTTCTTACTTTGATATTACTATTATTTTACCACTTCTCTTTTTCAGTTGTTTCTCCCATTTAAAAACTGAGAGGAAAAAAAATTGTAACAAATAAATATAGTCAAGCAAAATGAATTCACACTGTAGTAATGACCAGATAATGTGTCACTTTCTATACTTTGAGTATTTTGGCTCTCTCTTAGGAGGTAGATGACACATAATTTGTCCAGTATGTTCTTTGGAGGCACAGTTAGTCATTTCATTGATTAGAAATCTTAAATTTTTCGAAGTCATTTTTCTTTTCTTTTTTTCTTTTTTTTGGTAAATTTTATTATTTTAAAGTTAAATACAAAATGAGAAAAGGAAAAAAAAAACCCTTGCCATGTACACAGTAGAACATGAGAGAATTCAATATAAACCGATAAATTTCAATTTCAAGAAAACTTATATAATAAATACTACACATTGTTTTCAAAACTGCCCAGCTTTCCTTTGTTTCCTTGTAGATTTTCTTTTGTTCTCTGCTGTGTACTTTTTATTCTCCCCTATCCCCCACCCCCCATTCTCCCACCTTCTCCCTCTAAAGAAGGCTACAATTAAGTATGGATCTATGTCTACCTATATACATATAGATATCTATAAACATACACATACATATATATGTAAGATTATACCATGCTTATGCACATCTGTTTCTCTGAAGGTGGATAGCATCTTCCTTCATAAGTCCAAGTCTTCCCAAGTTTTTCTAAATCAACCAGCTCATCATTTCCTGTACTACAACTATATTCCAACCCAATCACATCCTCTTTGAGAAATTGTCTATGAAACTTTCCCCCCAATTTCCTGGGTAAGATATTCTATTCTTGGCTGCATAGGTTTTATTTATACAAGAAAAATTTGGTTTAAAATAATCAAAATTATCCATCTTATACTTCAACAATGCTATCACCTTATAATGTAGTTTGAGGTCTGCTGTTGCTGAATCTGCTTCCCTTACATGTTTTTTCCCCTTGTTTCTTTGAAGTCCCTGACCTTTTGTTCTTCCATATAAACTTTTTTTTTTAATTTCTAACACAGATAATTTTTTAATAATTTAATTGGGATGGCACTGAATAAACAGATTAATTGGGCAAAATTGTTGTTTTTTTTATGATGCTGGTTTTACCTACCCATGAACAATAATGACTTTATATGTATAGAAAGTATCTTATGTTTATGTTCACATAGTTCCTGTGTCTGTTTGGGCAGGTATATTCCCAGGTATTTTACAGTTCAATTATTTTAAATGGTCTAAAATAATATTAAATAATATTGCTGACAGTGTAGTTTCTCTGTTTTTCTCTTTTGATTAAATCTATTTTAGCATTGACTTTGAGATCATGATTACTACCCCTGCTTTTTTTACATAATAAATTCTACTCCTGACCTTCATTTTATCTTTGTGTGTCTCATTTTTTAAAATTTGCTTTCTTGTTTACATTATTCATTTTCATGAGATTTTTGAATTACAGTTTTTCTCCTGTCTTTCCCCTACCCCAACCCTAAAACAGTAGTCCTACTGTAAAGCCCCTCCCCTGCTCTGCTCTCTTTCTGGTAGGGCAGGGAGGGTCTCCCTACCCCAGCTCCTGTATATCTTAATTCCTAGTTGCAGGTATTGCAGAACTTTAAATTCTAGATTCTTT
>CM053597.1:47035581-47056019 GCA_028646575.1 Pseudocheirus occidentalis
TGTTCTGTTCTCTGCCCTGTCCTTGTTTACTGAGGTGTGTGCTTTCAGCATCCCTCCCCCAGACCCTGCCCTCCCCTCCATTGTCCCCCCTCTCATCCCCATGCCCCCTATTCTCTTGTGTGACATGATGCCCCGTTTAGAGTTTATGCCATTTCTTCCCTAAGCCAGATTCAGCCATTTGCTTTTTATATAAATGAGTGAAAAAGCATTTTTAAATGATACTAGGTGTAAAACACTATGCTGAGAGCTGAGGGTACAGACAGAAAAGTGAGATCGTTCCTGTTCTCAAGTTCACCTTTCTCCTTCTTCAGAATTATTTATTTATTTTTAACATTCACTTAGAAATGAATTATGAGTTCCAAATTCTCTTCTTTCTCTGTCCTACAGATTGAGAAAGCAAGCAATTACAATGTGAATTATACATGTGAATTCATATAAAACATTTCTGTAGTAGACATGTTGAAAAAAATATTAAAAATTAGCAAAAAACAAAGTGACAAAAAGTATGCTTCAATCTGCACCTGGAGTTTATCATTTCTCTCTCTGGAGGTGGATAGCATTTTTTGTCATGAGTCTTGGACTTATTTTTTTTTTTTTTTTTTTTTTGAGGAGAGAAAAAAATTTATTTTTAGGGTGGCTAGGTGGTACAGTGAATAGAGCACCAGCCCTATAGTCAGGAGGACCTGAGTTCAAATTTGGTGTCAGACACTTAACACTTATTAGCTGTGTGACCTTGGCAAGTCACTTAACCCCAATTCCCCTGCCTTCCCCCCTCCAAAAAGATATATATATATATATATATATATATATTTAGTTTTCAATGTTTCCATAAGATTTTGAGTTCCAAATTTTCTCCCATCTCTTTCCTCCCCCACGCCAAGACTGAATATAATTTGATATAGGCTCTACATATACATTGATGGTGAACCTATTTTCACATTAGTCATGTTGTAAAGAAGAATTAGAACCAATGGGAGAAACCATGAGAAAGAAGAAACAACAAAAAAGAAAAAAAGAGCAAATAAAATCCTTCAGTCTGAATTCAGACTCCATAGTTCTTTTTTTGGATATGGACAGCATTTTCCATCATGAGTCCTTTGGAGTTGTCTTGGATCTTTGCATTGCTAAAAAGAGATAAGTCTAGGGGCAGCTAAGTAGCACAGTGACTAGAGCATTGGCCATGGAGTCAGGAGGACCTGAGTTCAAATCCAGCCTCAGACACTTAATGCTGTCTAGCCGTGTGACGTTGGACAAGTCACTTAACCCCAATTGCCCTACATTCTTCCCTCCAAAAAGCAAAAAAAAGAAAAAGAGAGAGAAGTCTATTAAAGTTAAAGTCTTTACAGGTTTTTCTGAGATCTGCCTGCTCATCGTTTCCTATAGCCCAATATTGTTCCATTACATTCATATACCACAACTTCTTCAGCCATTCCCCAACTGATGGACTTCCCCCTTCCCATTCTTTGTCACCACATAAAGGGCTGCTATAAATAGTTTTGTACATGTGGTCCTTTGCCTTTTTTTTTTTTTTTAATCTTTTGGGGATACAGATCTAGTAGTGGTATTGCTGGACCAAAGGATATATATGCACAGTTTTATAGCTCTTTGTGAATAGAGAGAGACTCACTTTCTAATGGAGGAAACCCCATGTAGAAGGCAGCAGCTGTAAGTTGGATGATAAGATGTTAACTCATCTTCTTTAATGTAATTTCCACTGATCAAATCATATCCATTTCTGATGTTGAACTCTTTGACAATGCCTAGACTTTGGTGGTGAGAAATTTCTTTTCTGGGTCTTAAGTAGCTGTGGCTCTGCCTTTAGAACAGATTGCCCAGACTTCATCTTCTGGGAAATAATGGTGCAAAGGTTGAGCTGGAAGCATGATGGGTGTTTGGGGTCATGGGAGGGATTCCTACTACGACTCCTCTCATGGTTCTTGGGCTTACTTCAAGACTCTTGTGTTAGTCGGCCAGCATTTGGTGGTGGTTAGTAAGTAAGGTGGGGCCTTCTCCACAGTGATTGCTCCTTTTGAGGATTGATATGGAAGCAGGGCTGGTGGTGTGGGGTGATGCTGTTTTCTGGGTTCTTGGGTTTAGGGGCCTAGGTTATCTATTGAGGTATAAGGGGAGTTGGTGATTTTATTTGACTGGCACATGCCACCTCATGTCTTTCCCTCAGGGTGCCTTGCTCCTTCAGTCAGTCTTGTTTACCTGTCTAATATATGGCAGTTGGTGAGGAATCCTGGTCTAAGTAGTTTCTTTCCCTGAAGATGATTGTGAGACTTGGGCCAGAAGCAGGATTGGGGGTAGGGGGATTGGGTAGGAAAGGCAAACGACAATTTCTTTTTTTTATATGACTCACCATTTCCTTTATTTGTACAAAATAGTGAATAATCATACCCTGGCTGGGAAAAAATGTTGGTTTTAGCTTTAAACAAGTTTTTCTGTCCTGAAGCATCTATTTTGAAGGCTTGGGAGTAGCAGTTTTAACCCCAGCATCTTTAAGTTTGGACTCTGCAGGCTTAGCTGCCTTAGGATCAGACTTGGTAGCCTTGGGGTCCAATTGGTACCTTTGGGATCAGACTTCTTGACCTTGGTGGCAGACTTGGTGACCTTGGGGTCAGTGGTTCTGGCAATCTTAGAGTGAGGCTTCGTAATCCTAAGGCCTGGACGTTTGGTGGCTGTCTTGTGGCCAGCACTGTTTTGTGGCATTGGTCTTGGGGATCTTGGGCCTGAGGAGCTTGACTACGGAGGCCTTGGTGCTCAGGGCCTTGATGGCCTCTGCTCGGGCCTTGATGGCTTTGGTGTTGTTGGCCTGCTTCTTCTTCTCCCCTTCTTGTTGTGTTTCTTGGCAAAGTGCATGTTACTAAGAAACTTGGTCAATCCCTTTCAGAGACTCCTGCCTTTCTGACCTAGGTTTTTTTGATGCCCATTTCTGTGCCATTTTAATGACTGGATGTGGGTGGTATGGTTCTTAGACTTCGGCATCTTTACACTGCATCCTGTGATAACAGACACTGTGCTGACCAGAAGAGACCAAAGGGGGAGAGAAAGAGGCCAGACTAGAATTTCTAAGGCTCTTGGACTTGCTTTCATTTCCACATATGCTTCTCTCTTTTACCCAATGAGCATTTACTTGTGACAAATTTAAAAATGAAAACAGAAGCATAGTTGAGTAAAATTAATCACTGTTCAGTACTATATATTCCACATTCATAGGCCTTCACCTCTTTTCTTTTTGCTTTTGGGGGGGGGAAGGTAGGGCAGATGGGCTTAAGTGACTTGCCCAAGGTCACATGGCTAGGTTTTTTTTTGTGTGTGTGTTTTGCTAAGTGTCTGAGGCCGGATTTTAACTCAGGTCCTCCTGAGTCTAGGGCTGGTGCTCTGTTTACTGTACCACCTAACCGCCCCCGCTTCTTTACTTAAAGAAGGATGTATTTTTTCATCTCTTTTTGGGGCCAAGCTTGGTTATTATAATTATACAGTGTTTATTCTTGTTTGCTTCCGTTGTAGTCATTGTGTATTATTTTCCTTGTTCTGCTGCTTACTTTTCATCAAATCATAGTAACTGTATGTTTTTTTGAGCTGATCATATTGTTGTTTCTTGTGTTGTAATAATATTCCGTTACATTCATATTACCAGTTTGTTTAGATATTCCATATCCCATAGGTGCCCGTTTTGTTTTTAGTTCTTTGCTGTTACACAGAACCTCACCCACGTTGTTGTAATAATCTCTCCACTGATCTCTTTTGCCTCTAATTCATCTTGGCCAGGCCATATTGATTCAGTTCTCTTTTCAGAAACCTTCCTTGATACTTTTGCATGTAAAATAAAATCCGTACTTTTTGAAGTGGGCATTCATAATTATCCAATCTATTGTTTTCAGGCTTATCTTTAATTACCTTTAGTAGGTAAACCTTTCTTGAAAATGGCCTTACTTGTGTCAGAATGTTTTATTTAGACCTTTTCCATTTCATCATTCCACTCTCCCCTCCTCCTCCTCCTGAAAATTTATGTGTTGAAATATACATTAATATAGATGTTGTTTCATCCAAATTCACTTCCTTCTTTTGTCCAATCAGATGTAATTTTTCTGTTTTTATTCTAGTTCATTTAACTTAGATGACATTTAACCACATAAAGCCTTGAATTGTAGATATTTGTGTTTATATTTCTCTACTGTAATGTAAACTCTGAGATGACAGGGACCTTGATTGATACTTGCTACCCTGAATGGTGCATTGTCTATAGTAGATTCTTGATAAATATTTATTGACTAAATGAATTGCTGATTTGCCAAATATCATGTTTAGGGAGTGTCCTCAAGGAATAATTTTCCTTTTTGCCATTTAAACCTATCCTCTTGTTGTGATCTTAACTGCTTTTTTCAGAAGTGAGAAATCCAGATTCTGTGTTTGCTAGTGTCTTCATTCTCATTAATGGCCTGCTGCCCCGTGTTACTAAATTAGCTTAAGTCAGGCATAGGGAACCTGTGACCTCAAGGCCACATGTGGCCCTCTAGGTCCTCAAGTGCAGCCCTTTGACTGAATCTAAACTTCACAGAACAAATTCTTTTATTAAGGATTTTATTTATTCTGTGAAGTTTAGATTCAGTCTAAGGGCTGCATTTGAGGACCCAGAGGGCTATTTGTGGCCTTGAGGCCACAGGTTCCCTATCCCTGGCCTAGGGCTTAGGTTATTCTGCTAATTTTAGAGCCCTTTTTTTTTCTTTGCCTTAGGAATTTCAAAACATATTATTACCATTTCTGTGTTTACTTAGAACTATAAGATTAAATGTACATAGTGTGACTGGGTTGGGCTCTTCCCTTCTTTGGTTGAATTTTTACCTTCAGAGTTCCCTGGGTTAGAAGTTATTTGGAAACTTGAAAATTGGAGGTAGGCGGTAGAGGTGCTCGGCCTTTTTCTCAAGTGGAGAAATTTGATGTGTAGCATTTCTGTCAAGGAGGCCACAGATTTCAGATCACATTTTAGCCTTGTAGTCTATTCATCAGGTTAGAGTCAAGTCAAGCTAACAAACATTTATTAAGTACCTATACTTGCTATTTGTGAGACACTCTGCCAAGTGCTGGGGATCCAAAGAAAGGTAAAACAAAACAAAACTCCCATCAATCTCTACTGCCATGGAGCATATAGCCTTTAATGGGAGGTGGAAGGGAAGGAGAGACAAAATGCAAACAACATGTACAAACAAGATATAGATATAGGCACACATGATAAAATGAAATTAATCATAGAATGGAAACTTTAGTGTTAAGGAGTATTGTGAATGGCTTCTTATAAAAGGGTGGGATTTTATTGGGGACTTGAGAAAATAGAAGACTGAGAGTCAAGATGAGGATAAAGAAATTTCCGGGCAATTTAGGGGATGCCCATCAATTGGGGAATGGCTGAACAAATTGTGGTATATGAATGTAATGGAATACTATTGTGCTGTAAGAAATAGGAAGGAGATGGACTTCATAATTACCTGGAAAGGCTTATACAAACTGATGCTAAGTGAGAAGGGCAGAACCAGGAAAAACTTGTACACAATCACAGACACATCGTATGTGTGAGGACCAACCTTGATAAACTGGACTCTTCTTAGCAATGCAGTTGTAAGACAGCTCTACAAGTCTCAGGATGGAAGGAGATATTGACATTCAGAGAAAGATCTAGAGGGACCAGTTTGAATGGAGACTGAAGCAATGCATATTATTGTTCCTTTTCATGTTTGGTTTTATTTTTTTTTCCCATTGTTCACTCCATTGGTTACAACCCTTCTATACAACCAGACTGTTGTACAATGTGAAAGTATTTGCAGATCCTATACATGATTGTACGCTGCCATGAGGGTGGAAGGTGGAGGGAGGGGAGAAAATTTTAAACTCAAGGGATTATGGAACTGAATCTTGTAAACTAAAAGTAAACAAACAAATCAATGAAAAAAAAAAGAAATTTCTAGGCACGGGAGATAACCAGTGAAAATTCATGGAGTCAGGAAACTGAATGACATTTGAGGAACAACAGCAAAAAGGGCAGCATAACTACAGAATAGAGAAGAGTACGGGGTGAGAAGACTGGACAAGCGGGAAGAAGCTAGGTTATGGAAGACTCCCAAGGGTTTTAGTAAAAAGTTGCTGCCCTCCTAGGTCTAGCCAGTTTCCCCAAGCCTAGAGTAAGAGTGCCTTTTTATTTGTTTGAAATATCTTTTTATTGATACCTGTTGTTTTCCTATTGCCTAGAATTCCCACCTGCATTACCTCCCTCTCCAAAAGCATCCTATATACATTTTTTTTAAAGAGGAAGAGAAAAAAATCATCCATCCATATATCAAGAAAAGTTGATAGTATAAGCAATTTGGTCGACACTGTGGAATTCCCATTTCAGCAAAGGAGTGGGTAGAGGTGTCTTCTTATATATCTTTTTTGGGCCCACACTTGTTTTTTGCAATTTTAGAACATTCATTTTTGAGTAAGTAGAAGTTCTTTCTATTTAGAGTATTGTTATAATCATTGTGTATATTGTTTCCTTGGCTTTGCTTACATCAGTTTGCATCATTTCATAGAAATCTTGCTTTTTTTGTATTCTTAATACAAAATTCACTATTTCTTGTAGCATAGTAATATTCCATTACATTCATGTACCGCAATCTGTTTAGTCATTTCTTAATTGATGGATTTCTATTTTGTTTTTAGTTCTTTGATATTATAAAATGTGCAGCTTTAAGTATTTTAGTATGTATGGGGGGCCTTCTTATGAGTGTCCTCCTTGGGGTATAAAAGCCTGGTAATAGAATATCTCCGTTATGAGGGTAAGGACATTTTAGTCACACAATTCCAAATGGCTTTTGAGAATACATTTACTAGCTCATATCTACAACAAAAATACATTAATCTGCTTATCAATCCACAGACTATCCAACATTGATTATTTCCTTTTTTTCATCTTTGCCTATTTGTTGGGTGTGAAGTGAAACCTAATATTGTTTGGATTTGGATTTGCTTTATTTGTGATTTGGCTTATTCTTTCATATGTTTAATAGTTTGCAATTCTTTAGAGAATTGTTTGTTCACGTTTTTTGATTACTTATCTATTAGGAAATTGCTCTTATTAATAAAATTAATGGAATGTGCGTGGGTGTGTTTGACCCTGATCAGAGAAATTTGATAATGAAGATTTTTTCCTTTATTTGGCCACTGCCCTTTTTACTTTAGGTGCATTAATTTTGTTTGTACAGAAGCTTATCAATTTCATGTATTCAAAATTATCTGTTATCTTTTTTTTGTCTTTTTTTTTGGAGTGGGGAAGGCGGGGCAGTTGGGGTTAAGTGACTTGCCCAAGGTCACACAACTAGTAAGTGTCAAGTGTCTAAATTTAAGCTCAGGTCCTCCTGACTCCAGGACTCTATTCACTGAGCTACCTAGCTGCCCCTATGTTATCTTTTATAATTATGTTGATGATATATTTCTTACCTATAGTTATGACAAGTAAATGACCTGCTTCTCATAATTTTTTTAAAGTTTAACTTGTTTAATATTCAGGTCATGTATCTATTTTGAATTTGTTGTGGGACATACTATAGGGTATTAGTCTAAACCTAATTTTTTCCCCAATTCTTGTTTCTTTTTAAATTTTTGCTACTTTAGATTTGTTTGTACAAAAACTTTTGTTTACATAACTGAAACTATTCATCTATCTTGTGTGAGCCTTTCTATGTCTTGTTTAGTAATGAACTCTTCCCCTCTGTAGATATGAAAGGTAATATCTTTTTTGCTCCTCTGCTTGTGATGTGATCATTTTTTTCTTAAGTCATGTTTCCATTTGGAGCTTTATTTTGATGTAAGGTATGATGAGGTGTTGGTCTTAACCCTAATTTCTGCCAGATTTCTTTTTAGTTTTCCCAGCATTTTAAATCAAATATTGAGTCCTTTCAGTAGCTGGTGTCTTTAGGTTTACCAAAAACAATTTGATGCTGTTTGTTTGCTTCTGTGTGTTTGTACCTAATCTGTTCCAGAGATTGACCATTCTCCTCCCCCCTTTAAAAAAACCCAACCAAATTGTTTCTGAGGATTACTGCTTTATAGTATAGTTTGAGTTCTGGTATTGAGACCCCTTTGCTTCCCATTTTTTTCATTCTTACCCTTGAGATTCTTGACATTTTTTTTCTTTCATATGAATTGTTTTTATATTTTCTAGCTTTATAAAATATTCCTTTGGTAGTTTGATTGCCATAGCATTTAACAAGTAAATTAATTTAGATAATGTTGTAATTTTTATTATATTAGCTTGACTTAGCCATGAGCACTTAATGTTTCTCCAGTAATTTTGGCCTGTCTTTTATTTCTGCAAAGAGTGTTTTACAGTTGGAATCATAGGTGAATCTTCTAAGATACTCTCTTCAGTAATTACTCTGAAAGGAATTTCTCTTTCCAGCTCTTGCTGCTGGGTTTTGTTGGTAGTATATAGAAAGGCTGATGATCATGTAGATTTATCTTATATTATATGTAACTTTGTTGAAATTATTTATTTCAATTAATTTTTAGTTGATTTTTAGGACTTTGTAAGTAAATCATATTTTCAAAAAGTGAGAATTTTCTTCTTTTGCCTGTGGTCATTCACTTTCGTTTTTCTTATAGCTAGCAATTCTAGGATTCTAATTGAATATTAAGAGTGATAATGGGCATCTTTCCTTTACTCCTAATATTATTGGAAAGGCATCAAATTTTTTTGCATTACATGTAATGTTTGTTTTAGGATTTAGGCAAATATTATTTAGTATATTAGAAAAAATTTTTCCTAGATTTTTGAATGGGAATGAATATTGGATTTTGTCAAAAGTTCTTCAGCATTTAGATATAATCATATAGCTTTTCTTTTTTAGTATTAGCATGGTTTGTTATATTTATAGTCTTGATATTGAACCAACACAGCACTTCCAGTTATAAACCAAATATTGTCATTGTGTGGTCTTCCTTTTTTTTTTTTTAATTTTGCTTTTTGGAGGGGAGAAGAGGAGGGCAATTGGGGTTAAGTGACTTGCCCAAGGTCACACGGCTAGTGAGTGAGTGTTATGTGTCTGAGGCTGGATTTGAACTCAGGTCCTCCTGACTCCAGGGCTGGTGCTCTATTCACTGTGCTACCTAGATGTCCCTTGTTTGGTATTTCTAATATAGTCCACTTAATATTTTATTTAAAATTTATCATTGTATTAAGAATTTTTTTTTAAGATTTTGCATTCCAGATTTTTAAAAATTTTACTTGTTTTTAGTTTTTGACATTGACTTCCATAAGATTTTGAGTTCTAAGTTTTCTACCCCTCCCTTTGCTTCTCATTCCCCAAGACAGTGTGCAATCTGATATAGGATACATGTACAGTCATATTAAGCATATTTCCATATTAATCATGTTGTAATGAAGAATTAGAACCAAAGGGGGGGGAAACACAAGAAAGAAGAAACCAAAAAAGAGAAAATAGTATGCTTCAATCTGTATTTCTCTGGATATGATAGCATTTCTTGTCATGAATCTTTTGGAAATTTCTTAGATCCTTGTGTGGTGAGAAGAGTTAAGTCTATCAGACTTGTTCATTACACTGTTACTGTTATTATGTACAGTGTTCTCCTGGTTCTGCTCACGTCACTCAGCATTAGTTCATATAAGTAATTGCAGGTATTTCTGAAGTCCACCTGTTAATTTTTCTTGTGGAACAATAGTATTCCATTAAATTCATATACTACAACTTGTTCAGCCATTCCCCAGTTGATGGATATCCTCTCAATTTCCAATTCTTGGCCACCACCAAAAGAGCTGCTATAAATATTTTTGCACATGTGGGTCCCTTTCCCATTTTTATGATTTCTTTGGGATACAGACTAGAAGTGGTATATGCACTTTGGGCATAGTTCCAAATTGCTGTCCAGAATGGTTAGATCAGTTCACAGCTCTACCATTAGTGATCCAGTTTTCCCACATCTTCTCCCACATTTACCATTTTCCTGTTTTATCATGTTAGCCAATCTGATAGGTGTGATGTGGTACCTCAGAGTTGTTTTGATATGCATTTCTCTAATCAATAGTGATTTAAGAGCACTTTTTCATATGATTGTACATAGCTTTAATTTCTTCATATGAAACCTGCCTGTTTATGACCTTTGACCATTTATGAATTGGGGAATGACTTGTATTCTTATAAATTTGACTCAGCTCTTTATATATTTTAGAAATAAAGCCTTTATCACAGACACTGACTGTGAAATTTGTTTCCCCACTTCCTGCTTCCTTTCTAATCTTTGGTTATGTTGGCTTTGTGCAAAACCTTTTTAATTTAATGTAATCAAAATCATCTATTTTGCATTTTATAATGTTCTCTGTCCCTTGTTTGGTCATAAATTCTTCCATTTTCCATAAATCTGACAGGTAAACTCCTTGCTCTCCTAGTTTGCTTATAGTCTTACCCTTTATGAGTAAATCATGTACCCATTTTGGTCTTATCTTGTTATGTGATATAAGATGTTGGTTTGTGCCTAGTTTCTGTCATATTATTTTTCAGTTTTCCTAAACAGTTTTTGTTAAATAAATAATGAGTTCTTATCCCAGAAACTGAAGTCTTTGGGTTTCTCAAACATTAGATTACCATAATCATTGACTGCTGTGTCTTGTGTAGCTAACCTGTTTCCACTGATATAGCACTCTTTTTCTTAGCCAGTACCAAAGTAGTTTTGATAGTTGCTGTTTTATGTATGTAAATACATACATTTAAAAATATGTGTATTTTAAAAAAATAATTCTTTGAATATTTTAAAAATATCACCAGAATTTATCCTAGTATTCTTCTTATCTTTCATAGAGAGGCATCCCATATTACAAATGTTTTTTATAAGGAAAATTTTTTAAAATTGGAATTCTTTAAATTTTAAACAGAAGAGTAAAAAATAAGGAAAACATCTGAAAACAGGCCATGTTCCACATTCTTGGACCTCCGTCTACAAGGGAGAGGAGCTGCTTGTCCCTTCCTATGTTTCTTCATTAGGGTCTTTTTTTAAAAAAAATTAATTTATTTATTTTTAGTTTTTAACATAGCTTTCCATAAGATTTTGAGTTGCAATTTTTTGTCGCCATATTTTCTCTCTCCCCCACCCCAAAATAGCAAGCCTACTGAATATCCCTTCCCCCAGTCTGTTCTCTCTTAGATCCTTCCCCATCACCCCCCTAAATTTCTAGTAGGGCAAGATGAATTTCTGTACCCTACTGCCTGTATATCTTATTTCTCATTTGCATGTAAACCAAATTTAAAAAAAAAATACTTGTTTTTAAAAACTTTGAGTTCCAGATTTTCTCCCCTTTCTTCCCTCCTCACCTGCCCTCACTGGGAAGATAAGCAGTTCAGTATAGATTGTACATGTGTAGTTATCCAAATCATTTCCATAGTAGTTATATTGTGAAAGACTTATTATATTTCCCTCTGTCCTATCCTATCCCCCACTTATTCTATTTTCTCCTTTGACCCTGTCCCTTTTCAAAAGTGTTTGCTTCTAACTACCCTTTCTTCCAATCTGCCCTCCCTTCTATCATCCCCTCTCTTTTCCCCTACCCTCCCTATTTTCCTGTAGGGTAAGATACCCAGTTGAGTGTGTATGTTATTCCTTCCTTAAGCCAAATTCAGTGAGAATAAGGTTGACCCTTTCCCTTTCACCTTACTGCCCTTTCCCTCCATTGTAACAGTTTTCTCTTGCCTCTTTTACATGAGATAATTTACCCTGATCTATCTCTCCCTTTCTCCTTCTTCCAATAAATTCTTTTCTTACCTCTTAATTTTATTTTTTTGGATATTCCTTCATATTCAACTCATCCTTTGCCCTCTGTCTATGTATACATGACCATACATATGTCCACACTCACATATATATTTATATACACACATGCCCTCCCATATATGCATATATATGGATGCATGCACGCGCACACACACACACACACATTCCCTTCAACTATCCTCATACTGAGAAAAGTTTTATGAGTTACAATGATCATTTTCTCATGTAGGAGTGTAAGTAGTTCAACTTTAATAAGTTCCTTATGATTTCTTTTTCCTGTTTACCTTTTCATGCTTCTATTGTTTCTTTTATTTGAAAGTTAGATTTTCTGTTCAGCTCTATTTTTTTCATCAAGAATGCTTGGAAATCCTCTATTTCATTGAATGACCATATTTTCCCCAGAAGCATTATACTCAGTTTTGCTGGGTGGGTGATTCCTGGCTTTAGTCCTAGCTCCTTTGACTCTAGAATATTGTATTCCAGACCCTGCAATCCCTTAATGTAGAACCTGCCAGGTCTTGTGTTATACTGATTGTGTTTCCACAATACTCAAATTGTTTCTTCCTGACTGCTTGCAGTATTTCCTCCTTTACCTGGGAACTCCAGAACCTGGCTATAATATTCCCAGGAGTTTTTTTGGGGGTATCTTTTTCAAGAGGTGATCAGTGCATTCTTTCAATTTCTATTTTGCCCTCTGGTTCTAGAATATTGGTGCAATTTTGCTTGACAGTCTCTTGAAAGGTGGTATCTAGGCCCTTTTTTTGATCATGGCTTTCAGGTAGTCCAATAATTTTAAAATTCTCCTGAATCTATTTTCCAGGTTAGTGATTTTTCCAATGAGATATTTCACAATGCCTTCTATTTTTTCATTTGTTTGGATCTATTTTATAGTTTTCTCATAAAGTCATTAGCTTCCATTTGCTCCAATCTAATTTTTAAGGAATAATTCTCTTCAGTGAGTTTTTGAAATTTCTTTTCCGTCTGGCAAATTTGGCCTTTTAAGGTATTCTTTTCCTCATTGGCTTTTTGGACCATTTTTGCCATTTGAGTTAGTCTGGTTTGTTGTTGTTGTTGTTGTTGTTGTTGTTGTTGTTGTTGTTTTGCTTTTTTGAGGGGGGGAAGGCAGGGCAGTTGGGGTTAAGTGTCTTGCCCAAGGTCACATGGTTAGTGAGTGTTAAGTGTCTGAGGCCTGATTTGAACTCAGGTCCTCCTAACTGCAGGGCTGGTGCTTTATTCACTGCACCATCTAGCTGTCCCGAGTTAGACAATTTTTTAAGGAGTCGTTTTTTTCAGCGTATTTTTAGATCTCCTTTAGCAGGATATTGACTTGATTTTCCTGCATCATTTTCATTTGTCTTCGCCATTTTTCCTCCACTTTTCTTACTTGATTTTCAGAATTCTTCTTGAGCTTCTCTGTTGTCTGTAACATATTCATATTTTTCTTGGAGGCTTTTGATGCAGGAGCGCTGACTTCGCTGTATTCCTTCTGCTCTATGCCTTGATCCTTTTCATCCCCAAAAAAGTATTCTATTATCTCTTTGTGCTTCCTTTTCTTGCTCATATTGCCAGTCAATTACTTCACTTTTGAGCTCTTTGCCATGGTAGAACTCTGCTTCCAGAGAGAGAGCTTTTCCCCACATCACTGGGGTTTTTTCAGCTGCTGGAGCTATTAGGAGGGTGCTCTCTCTACAGCCCCCACAAGCTCTGGCTCATTGATCACACATCCCAGGACTGCCAACCAAGACTGCAATCCAGCTCCAAGCATGTTAAAGCAACAGCGATTACCCTCTCAATTGGTCCTCCTACAATCTGCAGGCCAGGAACTCCTGAGGCAGCACCACAGTGGCAGCTACTCCAGCCACTGCTCTTCTATAGCTTCTCACTCCAGGGGCAGGGGCCAGACCTTTCTTCTGTCCACCCCTGTTCCAACAGAGTTCCACACTGACCTTTTACTTTGTCTTTGGTGTTTATGTGTCGAGAAGTCTGGAAATGGCCACAAGGTGCTGGTGGTTCACTTTTCTGAAGTCTGCTCTGGCTGGCCAGTGGTTAGGGCCAACCTGGTTGGAACCTCCCTGCTCACGCAGTACTGTGGCCTGCCAGGCTGCCTTCAGTCAGAGATTTGTTTCTTTCTGTCACTTTGTGGATTCTGTAGCTCTAAAGTTTGTTTAGAGTCATGTTTTAGAGGTATTGGATGTGATTGGAGCCAGAGCCCTCGCCAAGTTTGTGCTTCTCCTTCTCCATCTTGGCTCTACCCCTCAGCATGTTTTGTTTTTATGTTTATTTTACATTTATTTTGGGTAATTTTGCAAGATTCTTTTTTGGTTGTTTTGTGACTCGTTTCATTTACATTTCAATAGTCATTGTGCTGTTCTCCATGTAGTATTTCATCATTTCCATGTACCACAATTTGTTTAGCACTCATATGTTCTTTAATGTCTTACTGATTTTGTTTTGATAGATCGTAGTCACTTCACAGTTACCTCTAACTACCCTTCAAAAACCCGTTAAGCCCTCTTGTAATAGGTAAGAATAGTGAAATAAAACTAATTGAATCCATTTTCTTCTTTCTTACCTCCTTTCTCACATTCTTCTGATGTAGTCTCCCACTGTCTCTTACTTAGTTTTTTTCTGATGAAGTGGTATTCCTTCTCATTAGCAAGACCAGCCCATTTACATCTACCTTTGATCCCATCTCTCTCTTCTTATTTAGCAGTGATTTCCTCCTATCCTCAATCTCTAATATTTAGTTTTTCCTATCTACTGACTTATTCTCTCCTGCTTATAACCATTCCATATATCTCTCATGCTTAAAAAACCCCCATTTTATCTGTCTATCCCTGTTGACTGGAGTCTTATATTTCTTTTCTCCTTAGTTAACCCTAAAAAACGAGTTTATACTTGGCTCCTCTACTTTTAACTCCCTTCTAAATCTTCTGCCTTCTAACCTCACCATCTAACAGAAACTGCTTTTTAAAGTTACCGTTGATCTCTTAAATGCTAAATCTACTTTTTTCCCTCAAGATTTAATGAGATATTTGTAAGGTGGTTAGTATAGTTCCTAGCATATTTTTGCCCCTTAATTATTGCTTTTCCTTTCCCTTTCTCCTGCCCTCCATGACCTCTCTGAAGCATTTGATAGTCTGTTGATCACTTTTTCCTGGATACTTTCTTGTCTTTGGATTTTCATGATGCTCTTTTGTTTTCTTCCTGTATGTTCCTTTTTGGTCTTCTTTTCTGGAGCTTCATCTCTGGCATGCCCATTAACCATGGCTCTTCCCCAAGACTGGCCTGAATCTTTTCTTTTTTCTCTTACTGCCTCTGTTGGTGATCAGCTCCCCTTGGGTTCAGTTATCTCTATGAAGATGATTCCCAGATCGATAAATCTAGCCTTAGTTTTTCTAAGTTCCATTTCTGCATCAGTAACTGCCTAATTGGACATTTCAAACTGGATTTCCCAAAGGCGTCTCAAAGTCAACTTGTCGGAAATGGCACTCATTATTTTTTACCCCAAACCATCTACCCTTCCAAACCTCCCTGTTACTGTTAAGGGCACCATCATTCCTTCAAGCCAAAGGTTCAGAACCATGATATTATCCTTCATTCCTCATTCTCACCACATACATACAGTCTTTTGCCATTTTTTTGTTTTGTTTGGTACAACATATACTTTGTACAACATCTCCCCTTGGCTTATGATGCTAATAGATGTGGACAGGAGAGATTCTTGATTTCATGTGTAGTCTTTACTTGATCTTTGACTTTCTTTAAAATATATTTTTATTGTCAACTTAAACCAAATTGCAGTGGACGTTTTCGTATGTATATAAATAAAACATATACATGTAAAAATCAATTTATACATATTTATGTGTGTAAATATAATTGTGTTTTCTAATAGCATTTCTGTAGACATTATAAATCACTTAAATTGAGAAGGCAGCATGTTGCAGTATCCAGAGCATTACATTGATATTTAGATCTATGTTCTGGCTCTGACTGTGCCACTTCTCTTTCCAGCACCACATATTTTTTATCAGTAATTTTTAATAAGTAATTATAAACTGCGTTAGAAATTTTAAAAGTTTGCAAAGGACTTTCCAGTGAAATCTCTAAAGCCTCTTATAGCTCTAAAATTCTGTGATACCTCTTTTCTTTTGTTGTTCCCAAACCTGTGTGCCATAGCAGTAGTAGCTAGCTAGCACTTGTAATGCTTTAATGTCTCCAAAGCACCCTCAATACAGCCCTGTGAAGTAGGGAGAGTAGTGTATTTGTTTTAGTATGATAGATTAGGAAATTGACGCTTAGAAAATGAAAGCAACTTTTCTAGGGTCACAGAGCTCTAGGTTTCTAGCCATGGTGTAACTCCAAATCTAATGGTCTTCCAGTAGGTCACGCTACTTTTTTACTTTGTATTTGTTCAAGTTTGGGTCTATTAACTTTTTTTTGGATGAATTTTAGGTCTCCATGTCCACATTCTTTTGTTCAGTTTTTTTAAATGTTCACTAGTGAATATTTCATTATTCATTGCTTTCTGCTTTACTTTTAAAAATTGTTTATTTTTTTGATAATTATAATTTAGTTTCTGGTTATCTTTATTTCCCTGGAGATAAAGTAAAATAAATCAGAGAATTTTAGATCATTGAACTTTAGAGAATAGATGTTTATATAGCTAGAAAATTTAAGTTGTCATAACAGTTTTTGATCTAAACTTGTTGCTGACTGTTTGGTGTGATTTTCCCCCTTCAGCTTGCTTATTATTTTAAATTTGCTTCATTTGTTTTTGGAGACTTCTAGGGAGAAATATGAGCTTGTTTTATATATGTTTATTTTTTGTTACAAAAACTAGTGTGACTAGTGTGTAAATAGTGTGTTTTTGATTCTTAATTTTTTTAGTGCTCTTCCAGAAGATCTACTTTTTATAGATTTCGTTTTTTCCTTGACATCTTTTAAGTATAGAGGCAGTGTTTTATAGTGTGCAATTGATTTCTAGTTTATATTAGCTTTATTTGTCTTGTTTTGGTTTGTAGCTACAGAATGTTTCACACAGTTCCAAATATAGCCTCCTAAGTCCTTCATTTCCATTGAGTATTTGTTTTTCAGATTATAATTAACATTGATTCAGTACCCCTAGCAGTATTAGGTAATGCATAGCTCAATTATTAATAATCCATTTTATCAGTTAAATTATAGCTTTCCAGATGACTGATGATGAATTTTTTTAAAGCTTCTTTTTCATATGGACCTGCTGGCTTCTATATTTTATTTTAAGAGTTCTGTTATTTAATCTGTGCCTTAATGTTGTTTCTGCTTTTACTTGTGCTACATTCCTTACTCTGTGGTTTGTGTTCTCTGAAGTTTGTTTTGTTTATATCAGTGTTTTATCTTTTATCATTTTTATGGCCCATTCTTGTGTGTCCTTTTTTTTAGTTACAGCTTCTGGCAACCTCTGAATTCTTTATTGTTTTTAGCATTAGATCAGATCCATAGCCCTAAAACTTGTCTTTTACCTCAGTTTTTATAGAAGTTGAGGCAGTGAGGAATTATTTATGGAGAGTTTATCCATTTTGTGTCTTGGACTTAGAAGTGAAGTTTTTTCACCTTTCCTACTCACTTTCTGAATTCCCTTACTATTAATGTCTTTTGATCTCATAGTTAATATTTAATGCTTAAGATCTGTTTTCTTTTGTAAGAACTCTGTATATCATACAAATATTGAAACCAAAATTTGAATGCTCTTAGAACTAATATTGTGCTATTGGGAAGATCATCTGTAGGTGTAATGTTATTGGAATTTAAAATCTTCCCCACCCATTAATAGTCCTCTCATGGAGTCCATTAAGGGAGGCTTGCTTAGGGGACACTTGCTTGAAAGGATTCCATACCTTTTGCTAATTTCTAATTAGGCATAGTGTCATGAAGGTTGTGATGCCTTCTGGCTCTGAGAAGTGTATATATAATCTCAGTTGGTATTTTGCTTTGAGGGCTTATGAGAAGGATCTTGTGATTCCTTGGTAGAAATTCTGAGTGACCATATGTTCAGAGCTCCCCTACTGCTCAAATGTAAAGGTTCTCTCGATCCAAGGGTATAGGTAAAATGTATAGCAATATTATCCTTTGTATTTTCTCTGTATTTTTTCAGAAGTTCAGGGTGCTGACTTTTCCTCTGAATTAGTGACTGTAATTTTAAAAGATTGTCGACCCCTTTGAATCTTTCCTAGTAAAGCAGATTTAAGAACCTGGGCTAGCAGCCATCCTGGGTATGGTAGTGTAGTTGCCACTACACCAGGTTTAACCAGTTAAGTCCTTTTGGGTTGATTAACTATACCGTTGCTTCTTTCTTCAGAGTTTTTTTTTTTTTTTTTTTGGTTTTTTTTTTTTTTGAGGTGAGAATCTTTCTCAATAAAGGTTCACAAAGGAAAAACTTCAAATGCATATTATATAACTTTGTAGCTTGTGATTTTTGGACAGGTGCCAATAGTTTTTACCACTTAATACTAGAAAGTTTTATTGATAGTTTTCTTTTTCAATTGTCAGACTTAATTTTTTTTTTAAGGATTAGCCAGAAATATAGAAATAATGTTTTGCCTTTCAATAGTATTTTCCTTCCCAAAATTTGCACTTTAGTTATGAATTAATTATTGATTGGAAGCTTCAAATTTTTTTTAAAGGTTTTGTTGATGCCTTTTTTTTAGCCTCACAGTTATTTCTGCAGATACTCCTTGTCTCTATTCCACATTGACAGCTTCACTATGTGGAGGAGGTAAGGGGGAAAGGAAGTTAAGCAAAAATACTTGATTGAGTGGCTACATCAGGCAACATTAAGCCATGTAGCTACTGTCATTTTACTCAGGAAAGGAGAAGGTATAGTTCTTGATCTCTTCTCCTGAACAATTGCTGTTTCATTTGCTTAGAGTTGACCCCTTTAGTCCATCTTTTCATTTTTATTATTATAGTTTAGAATTTTTTTGTTTTTTTCATTTTTTGTTTATACAAATCTTTCTGTATCTCTGAATTCCTCATCTTTTCTCATTTCTTACTACATAATTACATTTGTACACTAGAATTTGTTCTGACAGTCCCAAAATGATAGGCATTCATTTTATTTCTAGTTCCTTGTTAATATAAGTCTTTCTTTGAATATTTTGATAAACATTGGACCTTTGTTATGTTTTTGACCTTCTTGGAGAATATACTGAGTAGTGAGATCGCAAAGTCACAGGTTTTTCTTACATAATTCCAAATTAATTTCTGTATTAGTACAACTCATTCACAGTTTTTCCAGTAGTATTGGTGAATTGATCTTCCTGTAGTACCTCCCATCATTGACTTTTTAACTTTTTTTTAAATTTTTGCCAGTTTGCAAGGTATGAGATGAAATTTGGTGTATTTTAATTTGTATTTCTCTAGCCACAGCATGTTTTTATGTAGGTCATTCAGTTTTTATATTTCATTTGAAAACTATTCATAGACTTTACTTTTTTGTAGGAGAATGGGTCTTGTTATTTTCCTGTGTATTTTAGAAATTAGCTTTTTGTCAGTAATATTTTTAAAAATAATTTTTAAAATTTATTTTCTTGTCATTTTCATGAGATTTTTGAATTACAAATTTTCTCCCCGTCTTTCCCCTATCCCAACCCCAAAACAACAATCCCACTGTAAAACCCCTCCCCTGATCTGCTCTCTTACTTTCTGGTAGGGCAGGGGAGGGTCCCCTTACCCCAGCACCTATATATCTTAATTCCTAGTTGCTGGTATTGCAGAGTGTTAAATTCTAGATTCTTTGGATTCCTCCCTTGTCACCCTCGCCCACTGGAAGGACAAGTAATTCAATACAGGCTGTGGATGTGTAATTATACAGGACATCTTCATAGTAGACATATTGTGACAGTGATCATATGTCCCTCCTTCCTATCCCTCCCTCCCTTGTTCTGTTCTCTACCCTGTCCCTGTCCCTTTCCTGAAGTGTGTGCTTCCAGCATCCCTCCCCCAGATCCTGCCCTCCCCTCCATCCGCCCTCCCATCCCCATGCCCTCTACTCTTCTGTGTGGCATGATGCCCAGTTTAGCGTTTATGCCATTTCTTCCCTAAGCCAGATTCACTGAGAGTAATTGAAAGTGAAGTTGTAACAGTTATCCCTTGCCTCTTCTATATGGGATGATTAACCCCATTTTGTCACTCCCTGTCTCCTCTCATTCTAGTCCTCTCCCACCTCAGAATTTGCCTTTTAAAGTATCATCCCTTCGTATTCAATTCATCCTGTACCCTCTTTATACACATATACACACATGCTCAGATATGTATTCACACGCATATATAGCCTCATATATAGACATGTGTAAGTATACATACATAAGCATTTGTATTCGTTTCACCTATTCTCATACTAAGAAAAGTTTCATAAGTTACTATTATCGTTTTTCTATATTGGCATGTAAATAATTCAGATTTGATAAGTTCTTTATGATTTCTTTCCCATGTTTACCTTCTCATGCTTCTTGTGTTTGATTGTCAAATTTTCTGTTCAGTTCTGGTGTTTTCAGCAAGAATGCTTGAAAGTCTTCCACCTCACTGAATGACCATATTTTCCCCTGGAATAATATGCTCACTTTTGCTGGGTAGTT
>CM053597.1:47056519-47068474 GCA_028646575.1 Pseudocheirus occidentalis
CCTGTATAATCACACATCCACAGCCTGTATTGAATTGAGTGTCCTTCCAGTTGGGGTGGGTGACAAGGGAGGAATCAAAAGAATCTAGAATTCAAAGTTCTGCAATACCTGCAACTAGGAATTAAGATATACAGGGGCTGGGATAGGGAGACTCTCCCTGCCCTACCAGAAAATAAAAGAGCAGAGCAGGGGAGGGGCTTTACAGAGGGGACTGCTGTTTTAGGGGTGGGGCAGGGGCAAGATGGGGAGAAAATTTGTAACTCAAAAATGTAATGAAAATGAATAATGTAAACAAGAAAACAAATAAAAATGAAGTTTAAAAAAATAATTAAAAAAGAAGTCTATGACAAACTTGCATCTTTATACATAAAATTGGGATAATAATATATTTGCTATACCTAATATATAAGGTTACATACCTTGTTCTTTCCGAACTGTATATTACTACATTTTTAAAAAAAAATTTCCTAAGATATGTATCAATTTTTAAATGTTTATATGTTAAGTTTTGGAATACTGAAAATGAATAAAAATAAAGGAGATACACAAAGGATAGGCAAAGATCAGCATGTAAAAAGTTGGTTACATAAAGAAAAACAGGATTGCTCAATTATGTAGAATGCCATGGCAGAATCCAAGACAGTATATACCAAATACAATATTTATATGTATGAAAATATATAAAAAAGCATGATTCAATCGAAACATATAAACACAAAAACAACACAAACACACTCAAAACCTCACCCACTCAAAACTAAAAAACAATTGATAGCTCTGGGATTACCAAAGCTGTCTGAGAGACAGAAGAGAGGACAGGAGAGTAAACCACTCTCAAAATCTCAAACACCACTGCCCCTGAAATTCAAATTAAAATATTTCCCATTTATACATTTCTCTGATATCCCTTTTGGCTTGAGCAAAGCAGATACTGATGTGTCCTGGTAGGAAGGCCCTGGACAGTGTACCAAGAAAAGGAAGTTCAGAAATAAGTAGCAGTGACAGGGCTCAGATCTCAGGAAAACATCAGGGTCTTAGTTCCAACATCTGGCACAGTCTGCAGAAGCATAAGGATTATTAGACTATCTGAATGGCACAACCATGATAAAAGCTTAGATATCCTATTTCAAGAAAACTAGAGAGATCTCTTAGAATCAGAGGAAAAAGTAGAAATAGAAAGAATTCATTTGTCAGATCCCAAAAGAAACCCTAGAACGAAAACATCCAATAGCTAAAAGTCAGAACACTTCCAGGTCCAAAGAAACAATACTGTAATCAAATGGTGATGTACCTTTTCTAATGTCAAAATCACACTGTGCCTAAGCAACGGAAAGCCTAAAACCTTTGTGACAGGAACTTTTTCTCCTTGGTCTTAAGACACTTTAGCTGTTGCAGGCTTCATCTCACATTGTATACCAGGATGGTGGCAGTGAGCACTGGGATAAAATTACTAATATTCCAAAGACTTGGATTCAGGATCTGGGACTGTCTCCATCAGGCTGAGAGGAAAGATGGTACTCAAAGGTGGGTGTTTTGACTTATCTGCAACATACTTCTTCCTATCTTTACCTGAGAGTAACTTACAGCTTCCTGGTTGGGAGGAGTTGGTGAATAAGGCTGGATTTCTCCACAAGAACAATTCCCTAGGATATTGTTTGTAAGGTCTGAGCTAGAAGCAAGACTGTCAGTACAGGGAGGACTACCACTCCCAGGTGCTAAAACATCAGTGACTTCTGACTGGCAGTAGCTGCTGAGGGTGATAAGTAGAGCCAGGAGATGCACTAGAAGGAAATGTAGATGTTTGGTGGACATAGTAATCCCAAGGCTCTTAGGTTTGAGGTCCTGGGTTATCACTACTGGGGTCAGAAAGGTCATGGTTATCAAGGTAGACTTTGTGGTCAGACTTGCCTAACATACACATTTTTCTCCTGCCTCTACTTCAAAGTGCCTTGCTACTTCACCAAAAATATGCTGTACTCTGTTGATATCTATTGTGCAACTCTCTACTATCTATTATCCTTTAGATGACCTACATCTTTGAATCTTCAGAAAATGTAGCATTCTACAACACTTGAGAAACAACTACGAATATTTAAAAGGTAGATGTTCATTTTATGAAAAAATCTGGTTTCAGTAAAAGCAATATAACTGAGAAGAAAGTTGTTCATTCTTCATTTTCAAAAAGGACCAATGAAATCACAGGGTCATGTCTTGACTTGCATGGAAATTTAAGTGAGGCAGAGATGCACTAAGTCATCAGCCTCACTTTCTTTCAGAGTAACTAAAGTCAAGTGGGAAGACAAAAGTGAAGATGACTAGCGATGGCCCAGGATGCAGTGGATAATTTTGGTGTCTTTGATGTATGACTAAGCTCTAAACATTCCAAAGCAATATGTTGCAGCCACTTTCATGGCCATTAGGAGAAATTATTCTCATCTGCCCATTCTGGGGAAACTGAGGCAATCAGAAGCTATGTGACTTGCCCAGTGTTACACAGTTAGTAAATGTCCACAGTCAGATTAGAACTCTCATCTATCTTCCTGATTCCTCAGATCTAAAGTTCTAGCCAATGCACCACCTACCTGATCAAATTAAGATCCCAAAGAGGGGAGAAAAATACTGTTACCAGGTGGGTACACAAGTGAACGCTATCAGAAATTCAAAGAACAATTAATTCCACCATTACACTGTTGTTATTGTTTTTCATCCTTCATTTCTGAAGAGGACCAATGACATCAAAAGGATGTTGTCTTGACTTGCAAGTTAATTAAATTTAAGTGAGGCAGAGCTGTACAGCCACCAGCCTTGCTCTCTCCTCCAGAGCCATCAGAGCCCAGTGGCAAGACATAGGGCCCGGCCCGTGAGTGGCAATGGCCTAGGATGCAGTGAGAAAACTTGGCCTTTTTAAGCTAAGGTCTTTCCCAGGTCTCAGTTTGTCTAAGGCAACACTCATTCTCCAATATTACATAAACTGATTACAAACATGAGAGATTCAAATTCCTTCTGTGATACAGATATGTTCTTAATACTCAAACCAACAAGAATCAAAAGAGAGTTTAAAAAAAAAAAGAGGACAATATCTCTAATAAACACAGATCTAAGAGACAACAGCAACACATACACTATAACCAAGGTAAGTTCATGTCAAAAGAAACACTATCAACATAATAAGCAAACATAACAATAAACATATGTAAAGATTATATCCTGGAAAGGTAATTAAAAAATACATCACAACAGTTACTAAACTATGCCGTACTCTTTGCACAATGATTGTACTATTAAATCTATAGCCTTAAGGAATTAGAGAGCATGAGACCACAAAAACATATACAGCATTTCCTTTAGTTGTAACAAAAACAAGAAATCAGGATACATATAAATTGGCAAATGGCTAAACAAATTATGGTACAGGAACATAAAGGATTATTACTCCAGAGTGAGGCAGCTAAGTAACACAGTGGACGGAGCGCCTGGATAGGTCTTGTTCAAACTGGCCTCAGACACTTCGTAGTAGACCGACTTTGGGAAGTCACTTGACCTCATGTGTAAAACGGGGGTGAAAATAATATATATCCAGTTACTGTGGGATCAACTGAGATAATAATCATACAGCATGCAACACGGTCTACACCTGGTAATAGTAGGTACTATGCTAGCTATTATGCTATTGGTTCTATCATTCTATTTTTTTTAAATGCAAATGAGAATCTCAGGAAGATCTATATGCTCAGATGAAAAGCACAGTGAGCAGATGGAGAATAACTTATACAATAGCAACAATATTGTAAATAACAAAAATAATAATAATAATAATTTTAATAAACTTAGAACTTCTGAGGAATGCAGTGACCAACCATAACTCCAGGGAAACTGATGATGATACATGCTATTTACCTTCTAACACAGGGAACAGACTCAAGATAAAGAAAAACAGTCCTTTAAGTAAATGATAACTGAATTAATCCAATTTATAAAATACTTACCCTTTGGCTATGAGTTTTAAAAAAGAGACTTATTAAAGGATTGCCCGGGTAGCTAATTTTCATTTATCCATTTTTGTATCAACACATGTTTTTCAAGGATGAATTTTTAATTCAGATTTTGTCTATTTTGTATTAAATGAATACCTGCCTCCTATGCGGCTATGAACTACTCCCCTATTTACATATATGAAAGATATAACCATCAATTCTCCTCTAATTATATCATGGCTTTAAATTTATCATTTATCCATGTAAAACATAGTATGAAAAGAGTCCCAAAAAGTCTATATGCTATTTTCAGCTACTAAAGCTTTAATGTTTAAGCCACTAAAATTTAAAACAGCACACAGACTTTTGGGATACCCTAAATAGCAACTGTTCTTAAAAACAAAAGCAAAAAAATATGTATCATTAGGTCTCAGGAAAACCTATTTAAATTATTTGTGTATTACTTAATAGTTAATTTAATTTTGATTCTACCCCAATAACAAATGACAAAACATTCAAAACAAACAAAAAAAAGTAGCACAGTAGTAAATTCCCTTTTCTGCCATGACTTTTAAACACAATCTCTTGCTCTCTAAGTGAAGTACCCATTCAAACTTAAATATAATAATGACTCATCTTGCTAAATTTCACTCCTTCCAGGAAATTACAAGTGTTCCCTGGAGGTGGGAGATGGAATCAAGATAGGAGAATAGCAGTAAGCATTAGAGACAAGTCCAACACAAAACTTCTCCAATTTAGCTAGAAAAATCTACCAGTCAAATCATGATGGTTAAATTCAAGGAAAACATCAGTCATATTAACTGATCAGCATCATTCAATATGTAAAATAACTTGCAAAACTTTAATAAAAATCTAATCATTAGTGACAGAAGGAACTGAAACATGTCATAACTTAGTAAGCTTAGTCAATGAAGCATTCCCTCCATTTGGACCTACACATATTTATGAACTGTCTTTTTCATCTTAGAATAATAAATAATTATTATTCTAAGATTATTAGAATACTTTAATAAATATTAAATTATTATTTAAATAAATAACAGTAAATAATAACCAGACTTTAAAATTGCTGTACTAAAAATTTTACACGAAGATTTTTTTAATACTGAACTATATTTAATCTCATAGTTCTAAAAATTTTTTCTAATTTTTTTTTTCAGTAAAAATGTTTCTGTGGGGAGTCAAGATGGCAGTGTAGAAGCAGTAAAACTCCGTGGCTCCCCCTATAACCACCTCAAATACCTATAAAATATGATTCTGAGTCTAAACAAATTTTAGAACTCCAGAAGCCACAAAGTGACAGAGAAACAAATCTCCTCCTGAAGGCAGCCTGGCAGGTGGAGAGGAAGGGTTCATTGCAGCACATGGAAGCCAAGACCAGTCCCCTGTGAACCCGCAGTTTTTTGCCCCAGGGCAGCCTGACCAGCCCAGCTGGAGCATTCAGGAGACTGGATCACCAGCAACCATGGCAGTTTCCAGAATTATCAACACATAAATGCCAAAGACAAAGCGAAAGGTCAGTGGAACTCGGCTGAATTGGGGGGGGGGGGGGGGGGAGAAGGAGAGAGATAAAGTCAGACAGAGTATCAGGTCAGCCCTCTACTCCCAGAGACAGAAGTGGCTCCTACAGCCCCACCACGGGGCTGCTTCCCCTTGATCAGGGTCGTGGTCTTGGTTGGTGGTCCTGAGGTCCTGACCAGTGAGCCAAAGGTGGTAGGGGCTGTAGAGACAGCAGCCTCCTAATAGTTCCAGCAGCTGCGAAAACCCCAGCAATCTGGGACAAAGCTCCCCCCTCTGAAAGTAGAGTTCTACTGTGGCAAAGAGCTCAAAAGTCAACTTAATTTACTGGCAATATGAGGAGGCAAAGGAAGGAAAGCAAGCACAGCAATATGATTTTAGATTCCTTTTTTGGGTCCAAAAAGGATCAAAGCACGGAAGAGAAGGAAGACGAAACAGTCAGGACTCCTGCATCAAAAACTTGGAAGAAAAACATGAACTGGTTACAGTCCACAGAAGAGCTTAAGAAGGATTTTGAAAACCAAATAAGAGAAGAGGAGGAAAAATTGGGAAGAGAAATAAGAATGATGCAAGAAAATCATAAAAAGAGAGTCAACAATATGACTGAAGAAAACACCTTAAAAAATAGATTAACTCAAATGGCAAAAGAGGCCCAAAAAGCTGATGAGAAGAATGTCCTAAGAAGTCAAATTTGCCAGATGGAAAAAGAATCTCAAAAACTCCCTGAAGAGAATAATTCCTTCAGAATTTAAAGTGGAGCAAATGGAATCTAATGACTTTATGAGAAATCAAGATACTTATTAAACAGATCCAAACAAATGAAAAAAATAGAAGGCAATGTGAAGTATTTCCCTGAAAAAACCACTGACCTGGAAAATAGATACAGGAGAGACAATTTAAAATTTATTGGACTACCTGAAAGCCATGATCAAAAAATAAAAAAGAATCTAGAAATCATCCTTCAAGAAATTCTCAAGGAAAATTGCCCTGATATATTAGAACCAGAGGGCAAAATAGAAACTGAAAGAATTCATCGATCACCTCTTGAAAAAGATCCCAAAAAGAAAACTACTAGGAATGTCACAGTCAGGTTCTGGAGCTCCCAGATCAAGAGAAAATATTACAAGCTACCAAGAAGAAACAATATGAATACTGTGGAAACTCAATCAGGATAACCTAGGATCTAGCAGCTTCTATATTAAGGGATTGAAGGACCTGGAATATGATATTCTGGAGATCAAGGGAGCTGGGATTAAAACCAAGAATCACCTACCGAGCAAAACTGAGTATGTTTCAGGGGAAAACATGGTCATCCAATGAAGTGGGAGACTTTCAAGCATTCTCAATGAAAAAACCAGAACTAAATAGAAGTCTGACATTCAAATACAAGAAGCATAAGAAGGTAAACATGGAAAAGAAATCAAAAGGAATTTTTCAAAGTTGGACTATTTACAAGCCAATGTGGAAATATAATTGTTACTTATGGAAATTTTCTCAGTATGAGGATAGTTTAAGGGAATATAAATGTATATATGTACACATACACATATATCTATACAGGAGGGTATATATGCACATGAATACATATGTGAGTGAGTATGTATGTGTACAGATATACATAGACAGAAGGCACAGAATCAATTGAACCAAAAGAGATGATATTTAAAAGGTGAAACTGAGAGGTGGGAGAGAAATATAATGAGAGGAGACAGGGAGAGACAGAATGGGATTAATTATCTCATAAAGAAGAGTCAAGGGATAATTGTTACAACAGAGGGGAAGAACAGGAAGGCAAAAGGAAGTGGGTCAACCTTATTCTCACTGAATGTGGCTTTGGGAGGGATTGACATACACTCTAAATTGGGTATCTTGCCCTACAAGAGAGTAGGGGGGGAAGGGGATTAGAGGGAGATGATGGGTGAGGGGAGAGTTGTTAGAAGCACACACTTCTGTAAAGGGACAGGGACAAAGTAGGGAATAGAACAAGTGGGGGGCAGGATAGGAAGGAGGGAAATATAGTCAGTCTTTCACAACACGTTTATTGTGGAGATGTTTTGCTTAACTACACATATAAGGCCTGTATTGAATTGTTTGTCTTCCCAGTGGGGGCGGGGGATGAGGAAGGAAGGGAAAGAATCTAGCATTTAAGTACTTAAAACAAATGTTTAAAATATATATATAATTATTATTACTATTACTATTACTATTATGTAGATGCAACTAAGAAATAAGATATACAAGCACTGCAGTAGGGAGATCCATCTTGCCCTACCAGAAAGTCAGAGGGGGGATTAGGAAGGATATAGGAAAGAGCGGATTCGGGGAGGGAGTATACAGTAGGATCGCTGTTTTGGGATGGTGGGTAGGGGAAAGACAGGAAGAAAATTTGTAACTCAAAATCTTGTGGAAATGATGTACACTAAAAATAAAAGTTAACTTAAAAAAAAAGAAAAAGAAAAAAAATTTACAAAATTCACCTGGAAATCAAATACTTTCAAAGGAAAAATTAAGAGAGAGATCAACTAATGTCAGATAACAAACTATACCACAAAGACGAAATCATCATAACTATTGGGTACTATTTAAAAATAAAAAGTATTTCGTCGAATAGATTTGAAAATACAGACATGTATATGTGTTATATATACACTAGATGAGTATATATACTATACATACACATACCCCTATAGATAGTATATACTATAGTACATATAGTGTATAACATACATATATATTTACGCTAGTGAAGCATATTCAATTTTTACTAATAGAGTGCACAATGAAAAAGCTTTACATCACTGATGTAATCAAACACTAATTTTATCTAGTCCCTTATCTCTACTGAAACTGCTATCAAAAGTGTCATCATGGACTTCATAATAACCTAGAGAGACTTACATAAGCTAATGCTGAGTGACGCGCAGAACCGGGAGAATATTGTACACAATTACAGACCATATCTGTGATAACTAACTTTAACAGACTGGTTATAAGACAACTTCAACGGACTCATGATGGAAAAGGCTATCCACATCAGAGAAAAAATTAGCAAGAGTCTGATGCAGACTGAAGCAAACTACTTGCTCTCTCTCTTTTTCGTTATATTTTATTTCTTCTTCCTTGTTATTCATTCCATTGGTTATAGTTCTTTACAACTTGACTAATGTTTAATGTAAAAGTATATGTAGAACCTATGTCAAATGGCATGCCCTCCTGAAGGGGATTTGGAACTCAAAAACTTGTGGAACTGAATGCTATAAACTAATAGTAAAGAATTTTTTTTTAAAGTGTCATCACTGAGGAGGAGTTGGGTGGCGCAGTGAATAGAGTCTCCCTGGAGTCAGCAGGACCTGAGTTCAAATGCAGCCTAAGACACTTGACACTTACCAGCTGTGTGACCTGGGACAAGTCACGTAACCCCCAACTACCCCATCTTCCCCCTCCAAAAAAAAATATTATGTTATCAGTGACACCCTACATAATCAGAAAATTCAATTATCCTCCTTATGTCCTTAACTTTCCTTCTCTAGAAAACTCAAGTGTTTCAACAACAAAAATAAAACAAAATAACTTCAATAAAGTAGCATGTTGTAAATTAAGTAATAAAAACTAGCTCTTAGCAGAATATCCAGCTCATAGCAGGAAATAAATGTTAATTGACTGAAAAATCAACCTTTGTGAATACTGCCAACAAACCCCATCAAAAAGAGAGAAAAAAATTTCATTCAAAATAACTACAGAATATACATAATAGATGGAAATTTATATGCATACAAGCACAAAAGTCTCTTTACAAAAATAAAGACAAATAATTAGAAATATAAACTAATGGTTAGTCAGTCATTTATTAAGTACTCACTATGTACCAGGCACTATGCAAACATCATAAAAATGACAATACTACTAAAATTATTTACAGATTCAATATGATAGCAAACTACCAAGAATTAGGGGGAAAAATTATAAAGTTCACCTGGAAATCAAGTCCTCTCAAAGGAAAAATTAGGAGAGGTGTCAGCTAATACCAGATTACAAACTATACTACAAAGATGAAATCATCACAACTAATTTGCATTATTTAAAAATAAAAATTATTTAGTTGAACAGATTTGAAAAAGAGGCAGAAGCAATCAAACATAATAGCAAAATTTAAAATAAACACCAGGCTTGGACCATGGACCACTTTGAGAAAGATTACTTGAGTAACATCAGAAAAACTATAAATCAGACTGCCAGAGAAGTTTAGACCAACATTTTATGAAATATCTCATAAAAATGTTTGAATGTACATATGATCTGAATATGAAAGATAATAGCATAAATAAACTACAGGGGCTTTAAGGAAATAATTTTCATAGGAGAAGAGTTACTGAACAAACAAGGAATAGAAAGGATTAATAAAATATATGACACTGGAAAATTTTTGAAAAATTCAGTAAGAATTAGAAGGGAAAGAGAAACAGTAAAACTGAGAAATAATTTTTGCAGTAAAATAATTTCTCTGGTAAGGAACCAGTATCTAAGATACACAGTAAACTGAAACAAATATACAAGATCAAGAATCAATCTACAAAAAATGATCAAAAAGAAACAAAAAGGCAGTTTTCAAGGTAAGAAATCAAACCTATCAAAAACATGAAAAAAATTATCTAAATCACAAATAATAAGAGAAATACAAATTAAAATAACTCAGGTTATAGTTCACATTTGTTAGACTGGCAAAGATGATAAAAAAATGAAAATTACAATTGCTGGAGGAGTCGAGGGAAGATATGTTAATTTGCTGCTAGTAGACATCCATTCTAGAAAGCAAAATGGATCTATAAGCAAAAAAATGACTCAAAGAAACACCCAATTTAGACCCAAAAAAAGTACTATTACTAGACATATACTTCAAAGAGAGAAAGTACCAAAAAGTTTTTTTTTAAAGTATATATTCTTATACTAGTTTATTTGTAATAAGAAAGAACTGGAAATCACAGTGGTACCCATCAAATAGTAATGGTTAAGAAAAAGAAATAAATGAAAAAGCATGGTATTATATTGTATGAAATGACAAAGAGATTGGCCTGAAAAAACCAAGGAGAATTTGTATAAACTGATAACGAATAAAGGAAGCAGAACCATAATTCAATTAAAAAGCATGCATTTCATCAAAACCAGCTGGTTTTGGTTAAAAAATAGAGATCAGTCAATAGAGTGGAATAGACAAAGGAAGACCAGAAATAATGAACCTCAGTAACACCGTCTTGATAAAGTTGAAAATATAAATTAACTAGGAAAAAACTCTTTATTTGATAAAAACTGCTGGGAAAACTGGAAGGTAGTCTGGTAGACATGAGACTTAGACCAGTATCTCATATCATATTCCGTAATATATTCTTTTAAAAATATACAACTTTACTATTTTAAAAATACTATGTGAGTATAAAAATATATATATAATATATATATACACACATATTGACACACATATATCACATTATATGTGATATCATAAATAATGCATCATTATTTTTAAAATTAGAAGATAAGCAGATCATATACCTCTAACAGATAAGGACAGGAGATGCATTCTTAACCAAACAAAAGACAAGAATTACAAAAGATAAAAAAGAACTTTTATTACATTAAACTAAAAAGCTTCTGCATAAACAAAATTAATGCCCCTAGAATATGTAGGCAAAGTGATCAAATGGGAAAAGAATATTTTCATCAAACTTCTCTGATAAGAGTCCAGTACCCAAAATACATAAACAATTAATAAATACATATAAGTAATCAAAGAATACAGATGAAGTCATCAAAAGAATTGCAAAACATTCTCAACCACAGAAAAGAATGCTCCAAATCACTAATAAGAGAACTGCAAATCAAAAGAACACTGTGGTTTCATAAAGGCAACAGTCAGTGTTGGAAGGGTTATGGAATGATGGGCGCACTAAATGAATTGTTGGTGGATCTCTGAAATGGTACAACCATTTTGGAAAGCTATTAGGAATTATGCAAGTAAAGTAATTAAAATATATATAACCTTTGAATGAAAAACTCCATTAATGGATATACACTCCAAGAAAGCTTGAACAAAGTTACCCCATAAACCAAAATATTTGTAGCAACACTTTTAGCGACAAAGAATATGAAACAAAGTAAATGCCACTGACTGGGAAATGGCTACACAAATTGTGGCGCGTGGATGTAATGAAATATTACTGTACTGTACGAAATGATGTGTGTGATGGAAAAGAGAAACAGAAAAATCTGTAAGAAATAGTGCAAAGTGAAGTAAGCAGAAAAAAAAATTATACAAAATAACCACAACAATGTAAATGAAAAGAATGACTACATGGCAAAAAATCAAAAGTGAACTCAACAAAATTAAAAAGATCAAGGAGAATTTGATGAGATACAAGAAGATAACCCTAACCCACCCTCAGTTTCA
>CM053597.1:47068574-47090171 GCA_028646575.1 Pseudocheirus occidentalis
GGGATCGAAGGGCCTGGAATATGATATTTCAAAGATTAAGGGAGCTGGAATTAAAACCAAGAATCAACTACCCAGCAAAACTGAACATGTTATTCCAGGGGAAAATATGGTCATTCAATGAGGTGGAGGACTTTCAAGCATTCTACTGGAAAAAAAAAAAACAGAACTAAACAGAAAATTTGACAAACACAAGAAGCATGAGAAGGTAAACATGGGAAAGAAATCATAAGGAACTTATCAAATTTGAATTATTTACATGTAAATTTGGAAAAACTATAATAGTAACTTATGAAACTTTTCTTAGTATGAGAATAGGTGAAGGGAATACAAATGTATATTTGTGTGTATATATGTATACTTACACATGTCTATATAGGAGGCTACATATGCGTATGAATACATATCTGAGCATGTGTGTATATGTGTATAAAGAAGGTACAGGATCAATTGAATACAAAGGGACAATACTTTAAAAGGCTAAATTCTGAGGTGGGAGAGGACTAGAATGAGAGGAGACAGGGAGAAACAAAATGGGATTAATCATCCCATATAGAAGAGGCAAGGAATAACTGTTACAACTTTACTTTCAATTGCTCTCAGTGAATTTGGCTTAGGGAAGAAATGGCATAAACGCTAAACTGGGCATCATGTCACACAGGAGAATGAGGGCATGGGGATGATGGAAGGGAGGGCAGGGTCTGCGGGAGGGATGCTGGAAGCACACACTTCAGTAAAGGGACAGGGTAGAGAACAGAACAGGGTGGGGAGAGATAGGAAAGAGGGACATATGATCACTGTCACAATATGAAGATGTCCTGTATAATCACACATCCACAGCCTGTATTCAATTACTTGTCCTTCCAGTGAGGGTGGGTGACAAGGGAGGAATTGAAAGAATCTAGAATCTAAAGCTCTGCAATACCTGCAACTAGGAATTAAGATATATAGGTGCTGGGGTAGGGGGACCCTCCCTGCCCTACCAGAAAGTTAGAGAGCAGATCAGGGGAGGCGCTTTACAGTGGGATTGCTCTTCCAGGGTTGGGGTAGGGGAAAGACGGGGAGAAAATTTGTAATTCAAAAATCTCACGAAAATGAATGATGCAAACAAGAAAACAAATTTAAAAATTATTAAAAAAAAAAAAAAAAAGAAAGAAAATAGGGGAAGGAAAAAAACATCTATTTGTATTGGGGGACTAGTCCCCAGGGTAAAAAAACTGCAAAAAGACTTTAAGCTGCAAGAGAGTCCTGCAGATTAAGGATTACTCATTTTTCTATCTGCAATTGTGGACCATATTTGTATGTTTTTATCATTATTATCATTATTATTATTATTATTATTAACGTGACAACTATCAATCAATATGAACATTTCTCCATACAAAGAAGAGTTCCCTTTCCTTTCCTCTCTATTCTCTTCCTTTTTCTTTTCTTCTTTTCTCTTCCTTTCTTTTCCCATCCTTTGGGACTTAAATTCTTCTTGCAGTTTTTTATCCAGGGGACAATGCACCCCCCCCTATTCCAAACAGACATTTTTTCCCCTCTATTTTCTTTACTGGTCCTTTATCTTCCTTCCTATCACTTTAAGTAAAGCATTCCCTATGCATCTACTTTTCATCTTTTCTCTTCTTCATTCTTTCTCACATCAATCTAATTATTTACTTAGTTGGTTTGCTCTATGCACATCTCCCATGTGCACAACTCCAGTTGAGATTTATGTGTCCAATTAACTATAAAAGATTTGGGAGAGTGTGCAAGTACCTCAAATGCAACAACATGTCTAAAACTCATCTTGTAGTATATGTTTTTCTTTAAATCTGCTCCTCCTTTTAAATCTAACTAGATGTTCAAAATAGAACTAATCTTGCACCCTAAAACCTCCCTTCTTTCTAATTTTGCTTTTTTTTTTCTATTGAGATCACTACCATCCTTCCAGCCACTCAGGTCTGAAATCAGAGTAAAACAATTCTTCCCTCTTCTTCACCTCTCACACACAAACAGTTCTCAAGTACTGTTGATTCTATCTCTACAGCATCAAAGTTTAGCAACCTAAAAAAATCTTATTTTTCAATCAGCAAAAAATCCTCCTCCTCTTCTCACCCAATCCTCAACTAAAACAAAAATCTCTTTTAAAAACATGCACAGGTGCTGCTAGGTGGCACAGTGAATAGAGCACCAGCCCTGGAGTGAGGAGAACCCGAGTTCAAATTCGACCTCAGACACTTTCCGACCTCAGACACTTTAACATGAAAAACTAGCTGTGTGACCTTGGGAAAATCACTTAACTCCAATTGCCCTACCTTCCCCCCTCCAAAAAAAAATAAATGAAAAGTAGAAAACTTGTACAGACAAGTAAAACAAATTCCCACACTGGTCATGTCTAGATATAATATATATGTACAAGTATTTATATTCTGCATTAAAGTCCTTCACATCTCTAACAGGAAGTGAGTAGCATGTTATGGCTGGAATCAGAATTGATCTTTACACTAACCAGAGTTCCTAATTCTTTCAAAACTGTCTTCATGGTATCACTGTACAAAGTGTTTTGATTCTGTTCACTTCACTATGCATCAGTTCATATTAAGTCTTCCTGGTTCTCTTTGAACACATCTCCATCATTTCTTACACAATATTCTGCTGTATTTCCATACCATAACTTGTTTTAGCCACTGTGCAATTTATGGGTACCTCTTTACTTAGGATGAATATCTCTCTCTCCCTTAATCTACTCTCATTCTAATTTCCCCTTCTCCCTGCTTTTCCTCCCATTTCCCTGTTAAGTATCCCACTGTTTGTGAATGTGTGCATTCTACCCTTTGACCAGCTAAGATGACAGTGTGATTCAAGTGTCAGCTGTGTGTCCTTCCCTCCCTCAACTCTTTCTCATTTGTACTGATCTCTACTTGATGACCATGATTACGTGAGATAATTTTCCTTAACAACTTCCTTTCTCTCCCCTCTCCGTACCCCTGAATATATTCATCTAATCCTCTCATTACATCCTTCTCTTAAGATCATCAAAACATAACAAAACCACTGCCAAATCTTTCTTATTATATTCCCTCTATGATCCCTGATGATGATACAGTTCAGAGGGGAGATGACATGTATCATCTCCAATACTGGAATGTAAGCAGTTCATCCTTGCTTATGATTGCTCACTTGTGTTTACCTTTTTATTTTGTTATGCATTACTGTATCTGAACTTCAAAATTTCTATACGGCTCTGGTCTTTATCAGGAATGCTTAGAAATCCTGTTTAATAAATTAAAAATCACCCCCTTCTGTCTCCCCCCAACATTATAGTCAGTTCTGCAAGTTAACTTATTGTTGGCTATAACTATACATCTTTTGCCTTCTATAATATCAAATTCCAAGCTCTCTGGTCCTTTACTGTGGTGCTGGTTAAATTGTTGGTGTTCATGACTATGTCTCCTCAGTACTTGCATTATTTGGTTCTGAAAGCTTGCAATATTTTTTATTTGACCCGAAACTTCTGAATGTTGTCTGTGATGTTCCTGTTAGTTTTTATGTTGGGGTTCTTCAGGAGATGGCCAGTGGAGTATCTTTTTCAGCTTTTCCCTCTGGTTCTAAGAAATCTGTTTAGCTTTCTTGAAATAGAATGTCTAAGCTTTTGTTATAATTGAGGTATTTAGATAATCAAATAATCTTCAAACTTTTTTTACTTCATCAATTTTTCAGGTGGGTTGTGTTTGCTTTAGAACACATTATATTTTCTTCTATCTTCTTTTAAATCTTTTGACTTCACTATTTTTTGTTGTCTCATGGAGTCACTGGATTCTCTTTGGTCCATTCAAATTTACAAATTTCTTCCTTGGGGAAGATTTTTATCTCTTATGCCAAGCTGTTAATTCCCTTCTCAAGTCCTTTTTACATAGCTCTTATTTCTTTTCAAATTTTCTCCTCAAGTGTTCCTATTTCATTTATAGTTAGTGCTGTTTTAACTCTCAAAAAAACAACAAAGAAACACTTGCTTCATCTCTTTCAAGAATTTTATGCCCAAGCTGTTTTTCCTCTGAGGTTTTACATGTAGATATTCTGAGGTCATTCTCTTCTTCTAGGTTTATGTCTTGAGCTTCCCAGCCACCACAACAGTTATTTACAACGGGATTCTTTTTTTGTTTGCCCCTTCTTGCAGCGTGCTTCCTGACTTCAGACTTGATGTGAGGGCTGGGCTGATCCTGTTGCAGCTTTCTTGGAGTATTGTGTTTTCCCAGAATCTCAGGGACAGGCTTGGGACCTACAAACTCAGCGCTATCAACATGGTCCAATTCCTAGAGCAAAGTCTGACTGCTAACCCCTGGTGTGAGCTCTGCAAATTCCTGATGTAGGTTTTTGGTTTAGAGCAGCAGTAAAGTGCTGATGGATTTATCAGACAAATAGGAAGTTCTGATGGCTAAGAGTGACAGAAAGACAGGCTCTCTTTTGGATTCCTGCCCTGGTTATGGTTTTGAAAACTGTTCCTAGTATTAGAGCCGAGACTCTGATTTGTTCCTTGGATGTGAACCATGCCACTGCTACTTGTTTCTGAACTTGCCCCCTTTTAGAAACAGCTTCTTAGGTCTCCCTACCCAGGCACACAACCCATGAATATTGGGTCCCTCCATAATCCACCCTAGATTGATGAACTATAACTAGTTTGGACCAAAGCTGGAAGGTCGCACCTTTCCCTGAACCCTGCACTCTAGTTTAGTATCTGTCTGGGATCTCCACTTACTCCAGCGTATATGCTCTCTTTGACTACTAGACTGCTCCAAATATGGCATGTTCCTGCCTACACCAAGGCTTATCAACACTAAATTCACATTTACTTCTCTCCTATCTCTTGCTTTCCATTCACAAAACCAACACTCTACCATAAGACCTCATCACCTCTATTCCTGGATTACTCTCATCTACTCCCAATGGTGTCCTTGACTCTAGTCTCTCTCATCTTCAAATCCCCCTCCACAGAACTCATAAAGTCAGTTTATGAGTGTCCTAAAACACTCATCTAATCATGGCCTTCCACCATCCTAGAAGCATTGATGGCTCCCAAATGCTCCTGTAAAATGCATTCTGTTTGGAATGTCTAGTCATCTGACTCCAGTCTGTGTTTCCACATATTACTCTCCTTTACATATCAACCTGCGATTCATGCACAGCATTCTGCCCCTTGCTTGCTCTGCCCATGCTTCTGCACAGGCTGTCCTCAATGCCTATAATTTAGCTTCTCCTTATTTTGGCTTCATTGAATCCCAAAACATTCAGCTCATGTGCTGCCTCCTATATTAGGCTAATCCAGATTCTGCCAGCTGCTAGTGATCTAATCCTGGAAATTATGTAGCCTAAGTTTTGTTTTAATTTAAGTGGATTAGATACTCACATCACCTCCCACCCCTAGTTCCCCTTACTCTACCAGTAAAACCTAAGCTTAAAAGCAGGAACTATTTTGATTTTGTCCTTATATACTCAGTGTTGGGCACGTAGTAAATATTAAATAAAAACTTACTGAATGAAATATCTCCATGTTGCACCACCATTCACCCAGCTTCCCACATTCACATGCTCAGATTATCTGACACTTCCTTCTGCTTTTCCTCTCATATTCGACTAATGACAAAATTCTAACAATTCCACCTGAATAATGTATCTTGCATTTCCCCCCTTATCTCTATTCCAAATGCCATGTATTAGTACAGGATGCTACTCTAACCTACAAGAACTATAGTAGTATTTTCCTAATCAGTCCTCCTGCCTCCACTCTCCCCTCACTCCAAGTCATCTCTAACATACCACCCATAGAATAATGTATCTTATTCAAAGTTCTAGTTATATCACCCATCCGTTCAAAGATCTTCAGTGATTCCCTACCCATCAACCGAATTCAAACTCCTCTGCCTGGCATTCAAAGATCACCACAATGGGGCACAAGCTTACCTTTTTAGCCTTACCTCTTCTCACTCCTTTCCATGCAGGGATCTATGCTCCAGTCAAACTGAACCACTCTAATACTGAGCAAACACATCCTATGATTTCCAAACTCTCTGTCTTCACAAAAAACATTCCCCAGGTTTGAAATATGCTATGATTCTTTTTTATAAACCTAAAATCCAACCCATCCTTTAAAGTCCATCCCACGTTTGTCAACTGTTCTACAAAGCCTACACTAATATATCTCTTCCACTTTCCCCTTTATACCTCATACAACATTCTGTTTGGCACCTAAGTGTTTAATGAATGAATGAAACTGAGGACAAGAGGTTACAAAACTTACCTAAAACTCCCATAGGGGATGACAGAAGCAAAAAAGCTTATCTTATATTTCATTTGCTATCCAGCCTAGGCTTCTTTCTACTATACTACACTGCCTTAAAATAATCTGTCATTCAGTAAGTTGACAAAGAGTTTTGAATATAATACACATTCCAAAATACTTTTTTTCAAATTTTAAACAAAAATTTTACAGTTTTGAGTACTTACCCCCATTATCTGTTCTCTTTAAAGCACCATCCTTATGAGGACATAATTCACATCTCTAGAGGAAAAACAAAAAGCAAATGATGATGGAAATTATGAACTTAGAAACAAGTTCAGAAATTGCAAAGGACCATAGTATTCAATGCTATTTTATTAAGGAGAAAAATACTGAACATGATGGACACAATCTTCATTAGCAACTCCCAACAACAGTACAATATTACTTCTAAATGATCATTTATCTTCCTTAAGAATAAATAGCCCTTTCCATTATACTTATACTTATATATTAAAACCACGATGGGGAAAGTCACAATATGGAAGGGAAAAAAAAAAATAGCACAATATTTTTCAAAGGACATTCTGCCAACTTCTTTTCTTCGTTAATTTATTTTAAACTTAAATACGCAATAAGGAAAAGAAACATAAACAAATACAAAGGGGGAAAAAAGCATTGCTATGTGCACAGCAGAACTAAAAGAGGATTAAATTAACAGCAATAAGTTTCCAGAGAGCCTATATAATGACATAAAAGTGTGTGTGTGTATATACACACACGTACACAAAGATACGTACATGTGTTTGTACATACAGATATACATATTTACACTTATATACACATATTTACTCATAAATAGAAGTATGTATTCATATGCATCTGTTAAGACCATATTATACTTGTTTGTCCTCTGTTTCTCTAAAAGTAGAAAACATCTTCCTTCATGGGTCAAAGTCTTTCCCTATTTTTTTAAGTCCACTAATTTGCTTCCTATATCACAGCAATATTCCAAACTCATACAATCTATTTATTTAAATAATCTAAAACAAAATTAATATACCTGACATATAGTGTAGAGTCCCTACTTTTCTCTTTTGATTAAACCTATTTTAGCTTAAATTTTATCTGAGATCAATACCACCTCTGCTTTTTTTCCCCCTAATAAATTCTACTCCTGATCTTTATTTTATTTTGTGTCTCGCCTCTTTCCTATCCCTCCTGACTCCTCTACTTTGCTTCTACTGGTTACCTTGCCTTCCTATTTCTTAACCGACACCCCCCCCCTCCAAAGATCCCAAATCCTCTCCTTCTTCCCCATTCCCTTAGCTTTTTCTTTCTTTCTGAATTTAGAAGACTTTTATGCCCTTCTAGCCATACATGTACTGTTCCCTCTTTAAATTCCTATCAATGAGTGGGGTTCCAGAACCACTGGCCCTCCTCCACCATTTAATTCCTCTGTGTCAATTCTTCCTCTCACACCTCATTTTTTTTGTTTGTTTTTAACTGACTTGTTTATTTACTTTTAATTTACAAGATTCAGTTCCACAATCCCTTGAGTTTCAAATTTTCTCCCCTCCTGCTCCCCCCGGTGGTGTACAATCAAGTATAGGATCTGCAAATACTTTCACATTGTACAACAGTCTGGTTGTACAGAAGGGTTGTAACCAATGGTGTGAACAATGGGAAAAAACAAAGAAAACCAAACATGAAAAAGAACGATAGCATGTCGATTGCTTCAGTCTCCATTTAAACTCTGCTCTTTCTAGATCTTTCTCTGAATGTAGATATCTCCTTCCATCCTGAGACTTGCAGAGTTGTCTTACAGCTGTGCATTGCTGAGAAGAGTCCAGTTTATCAAAGCTGGCTGTCACACATATGATGTGATTGTGTACAAATTTTTCCTGGTTCTGCTCTTCTCACTTAGCATCAGTTTGCATAAGCCTTTCCAGGTGAGTATGAAAACTATCTCCTCCCCATTTCTTATAGCACAATAGTATTCCATTACATTCAAATACCACAACTTGTTTAGCCATTCCCCCAATTGACAGGCATCCCCTTAGCTTCCAGTTTTTTGCCACCACAAAGAAAGCTGCAATAAATATTTTTGTACATATGGGTCTTCCTCCTACTTTTATGATCTCTTTGAGATACAACCCCAGAAGTCACACCTCATTTTTATAATTACTCTTTTTTACCTTTTCCTAAAGAGCTTACTTTTTAGTACTGCTTCATACTCAGCTCTACACCAATCTTTATTCTGAAGTATCTAATTACTAATAACAATCTCAGACACAGAATTTACATTTCCTTGAATGAAAAGTAAACAGTTTGTCCTTGTTGGGTTCCCTTGTAATTAGTCTTTGATGTTTACCTTATATTTCTCTTATATCTTGTATGTCAAATTTTCTACTGATTTCAGATCTTTCTGTAACAAAATCCTGAAAGTCTAGCAATTCATTGAATGTCTATTAACTTTATTGGGCATGATATTTTCAACTGCAAAGACAGTTCTTCTTCTCTTCAATATATAGTGTTCCACAATCTGCTGTTTTTTAGGGTAATTGCTGTATGATTCTAACTGTGGCTCCACTATATTTTTTTTTCCATGTTGCTCATAGTATTTTCTCCTTGAGCTGGGGGTTTCAAAATCTAGCTACAGTATTCCTGTAGTTTTTCCCTGTAGGATTCTCTTTCAGGTGGTGATTAGTGTATTTTTTTCTATGTGTAGTTTCCTCTTGTGTTCTAACATTTCAGGACAATTTGCTTTAACTATGTCTTTATTATTGCATCACCTTTTTTTTTTTAATTGTAGCTTTCAGGTAGTCCAATTATTCTTAAGTTTTCTCTTCTTGATCTGTTCTCTAGATCAGTTGTTTTTCTTATGAGATGTTTCACTTTATTTTTTCACTCTTTTTTGTCTTCTTTCATTATTTCTTAGTCTCTTATAACTGCACTGTCTTCCCCTTGCCCAATTTCTAATTTTCAAAAGGTTGTTTTCTTCCTTAAGATTCTGGATTTCCTTTTCTAATTGGATGACTTTCTTTTCGTCATCTTGTTTCTCTTGGATTATACTTTTAAAAAAATTATTTTCCTCAAATCTCTCTCATTTGATTTTTAAAGTCTTTTTAAAGTCCTTCAATGAATTCTTTTGGGTCAGGGGACCATTTGACATTACTTTTCGATGTAGCAGACACTGTTTTTGCTTCAATATTTTCCTCTGAAGATGAACCCCAGTCTCCACTATTTCCATAGTAACTTTCTATGGTTGGGTTCTTTCTCCTTTGCCTTTTTTAAATCTGCTTATTATTATGATCACCTCTAGCCCAGGGGGGTAGGGATAGTGTCTCTGGCCTGGAACCAAAACCAAGAATTCAGCACTCCTGTAAATGTCCACACAGACAGCAGTGTCCCCAGACCCACTGCTTCTGTACTCACTGGGCCTATACTGGGTTCCTTCTCTCCCAGAACTGAGTCACAACAGCACTGCTGGGTTATTAATTTATCTGCAAAGGTTGCCTAAGTCTTCCCTTGCTCAGATACCCAACTTCTCACACTGTCCAAGAGGTGAAAATTCCTATGGCAGGGACCAAGACTACCTCCCAACCCAGCCAGTCCCTATTTACTGTTTTGGTAGAACCAGCCTTGAAGTGTTTATATTTTAGAGACCAAATTGTGGATCTTCTCTGGCTGTCCCAGGAGGACCAGCGTTCTGTCCCAACTCTTGTTTATTTTTACCACTCTATATTCACCCTGAGGGAACTGTTTTGTCTTATTTGTGGAAGAAATCTAGAAAGCTAGGAATGAATTTTCTGACCTATTCCTCCATCTTCCCAGAATCCTCTCCCACCAACTTCTTTTTTAAAGTTGTTTGGTTATAAATCACTGCTATGTCTATATCCCAAAGACATTCAAAAAAAGGGAAATGGACCTTTTTGTACAAAATGGACCTATAGCAGCTCTTTTGTGGTGGCTAAAAGCTGGAAATCAAAGGAATGCCCATCAGTTGGGGAATGGTTAAACAAGCTGTGAGATATGAATATAATGGAATGTTATTGTGCTATAAGAAATGACAAGCAAGATGATTTCAGAAAAACCAGGTAAGACTTACATGACATAGTGAAGTAAACAGAACCAGAAGAATGCTGTACATAGTAACAGCAATATTGTTTAAAGAACCATAAATGACTAAGCTATTCTCAGCAACACAATGATCCAAGACAATTCCAAAGGATTAATTATGAAGCATACTATCTGCCTCCAGATATTGACTGAATGTATAATGAAAGCATACTATTTTTCTTTTTTTATATATATAAATTTATTTTAATTTTCAACACTGATTTCCATAAGATTTTGAGTTCCAAATTTTCTCCTCATCTCTACCTTCTCCCCATCCCACCTGGACTCTAAATGTCCTTCATTTTGAAGACTCTCTTTCTCCCTTTCCTGCCTGAGTTGTCATAGTTCAGAATTTCCTCAAGCCTCCAAAAACAAAATCATAATGAGGTATAAAGTTATATTACTCCCCTACTCCATATCAAGTCTTGTGGTTCCATATTGCCTGTAGGACAAAATATAAACTCTGCTAGAAGGGGGAAGGGAATGTGTTTATAAGTACCTACTATGTGCTGGGCATTGTGTTAATAAGCACTTTACAAATCTCGTTTGATCCTCACAACAGCTCTTCAAACGATGCTGTTATCCATGTTTTACAGATGAGGACACTGAGGGAGGCAGAGGTTATTTGACTTAGCCAGTTTTACACAGCTAGGAAAATCTGAGACCCAATTTGAACTCAAAGTCTTCCTGATTCTAAGCCCAGTACTCTATGCTACAAAGACTATAGAAGAAATACAGGCAAATGTATCTGCCTATTCATACCAGAAATCTATGTAAATGGTGGTAAAATCTACCATTAAACAATTAGGGAAAAAAAGATGTAATATGCAAATTATGGCTGTGATATTGCACATTCATGCAACAAAGGACAGATTCGAACAATTCTGTCTCAATCTTGTCCACTTAGAATTTTGCAAGACAAAAAGGACACCTTCAGGACCCACAAGAGTTTTATTCTTATTGTTTTAGTCTTAGGAAAAGTTAAAAAACAAAAGTTGTCAATTTGAGGCAGTTAGGTTGGCACAGTGCGGATAGAGCACTGGCCCTGGAGTCAGGAGGACCTGAGTTCAAATCAGGCCTCAGATATTTGACCCTTACTAGTGGTGTGATCCTGGGGTACTTAACCCTAACTTCCTCCCCAACAAACAAATAGAAAAGAAGGTATAAAAGCTAAATGACGAAAATAATTCCTTAAAAATTAGAATTGGGCAAGTGGAAACAAATGACTCCTAAAAGGCATCAAGAATCAGTAGAAAAAAAATCAAAGAAATGAAAAAATAGAATAAAATGTAAAATACCTTTTTGAAAAATCAAATACCCTGGAAAATAGAACCAGGAGAGGTAAAAAAATAAAAATAAAAACTAAAAAGAGCCTGGACAGTATCTTTCAAGAAATTATCAAGGAAAACTGCCCTGATAGCCTAGAGCTGGAAGATAAAATAGTCATTGAAAGAATCCACTGATCACCTCCAGATATTCCAAAATTAAAACACCAAGGAATACTGTAGCCAATTTCCAGAACTATCAGCTAGTAGAGGAAAAAATACTACAAGCAGTCAGAAAGAAACAATTCAAATATCAAGGAGCCACACTAAGAATTATAAAGGACTTAGCAATTTCAACATTAAAGGATCAGAGTGCCTGAAATATGATATGTGCAAAGGAAAAGGAGTTTGGATTACAACCAAGAATTAGCTACCCAGAAAAATTAAGCATAATCCCTCAAGAGAAAAGACAGATACTCAATGAAATGGACGACCTTCAAATTTTCCTATTGAAAAAGACCAGAACTGAACAGAAAAACTGACCTTCAAATATAAGACTTTAAGAAAAGCATAAAAAGATAAATGGAAAAAAATGGTATTCAATTAAACTGCTTACATCCCTACTTGGGAAGATGATGCTTATAACTTTTGGAAATTTGTCAACTCTACTAAGGCAGCTAGAAGGAGTATATACGTGGACAGACTTTGATGTAATGATATAAAAAAAGGTGAAAAAAAGGATTGTACTAGGAGAAGAGGAAACAAGTAGGCAGAATTGAGTAAATTACATCACATGATGATGCACAAAAGACCTATTGCAGTAAAGGGAAAGTAGGGATGGAGTGAGCATTGTTTGAACCTTACTCTCAACAGCATTTGGCTCAAAGAGGAAAATAACATACTACTCAGTTGGGTACACAAATTTATCTTACCCTATAGAGAAGTAGGAGGAGAAAGAAAAGAGGGAGGGAAGATGGAGGGAAGTAATGGCCAGAAGCAAAATATTGGTGATGGACAGGGTGAAAGGAGAGAGAAAAGCATAAAGAGGGAGAAAAATTGGATGGAAGGAAATACACAACGATCTTAACTGTGCATACGAATGGAATGAACTCCCCCATAAAATAGAAATGGATAACAGAGTAGTTTAAAAAAATAGACTCCTATGTTATTTACACGAAACATATGTGAAGCAGAGAAATATTATATAGAGTAAAGGTAAAAAACTGAAGCAGAATAAATCATTCTTCAGCTGAAGTAAAAAAAAAAATAAAAAGCAGGGGTGGCAGTCCTGACCTCAGACAAAGCGAAAGCAAAAACAGATCTAATTAAAAGAGATAAGAAAGGAAACTACATCTTGCTAAAAGGTACCATACACAATGAAGTATCATCAATACAAAACATGCATGCACGAAGTGAAATGGCATCTAAATTCCCAGAGGAGAAATGAAGTTAGTTACAGGAAGAAATAGAGAACAAAATTTTACTAGTCGGGGACCTCAATCTTCCCCTCTCAGAGCTAGAAAAAATAAGAAAAAAAATAAAGAAATTAAGGAGGTAAACAGAATTTTAGAAAAGTTAGATATGACAGACCTCTGGAGAACACTGAAAGGGGACAGAAAGTAATATACCTTCTTTTCAGTGGTACATGGCATCTACACAAAAACTGACCATGAATTAGGGGCACAAAAACCTTCATAATCTAATGCAGAAAGTCTGAAATATTAACTACATTCTTTTCAGATCATGATGCAATAGAAATTACATGTAATAAAGAGGCAAAGGTAAGACAGGCTAAAAATTAATTAGAAAGTAAATCATCTAATCCTAAAGAATGCATGAATTCCTACTAAAAACATTGGAGCGCACAGGAATAAATGGAGCTTTCCTTAAAATAAATAGCATCTATCTAAAACCATCAGTAAGCATTATATGTAAAGGAGATAAGCTAGAAGCCTTCCCAATAAGATCAGGGGTGAAACAAGGATGCCCACTATCACTACTATTATTTATTATTGTACTAGAAATCTTAGCTTTATCAATAAGAGAAGAAAAAGAAACGGAAGGAATTAGAATATGCAATGAGGAAACAAACCTATCTTTCTTTGCAGATGACATGATAGAATACTTAAAGAATCCTAGGGAATCAATTAAAGAAGTACTTGAAATAATTAACAACTTTAGGAAAATTTCAGGATATAAAATAAACCTACATAAATCATCAATGTTTCTATAAATTACCAACAAAGCCCAGAAGCAAAAGATAAAGAGAAATTCCATTTAAGATTATTGAGGACAATATAAAATATTTGGGAGTCTATCTGCCAAGATAAACCCAAGAACTATATGTATATAAATACAACACTTTTTACACAGTCAGATCTAAATAATTGGAAAAATATCTCATGAGAAAGCGAAGATAATATAATAAAATGACAATTTTGCCTAAATTAATTTACTTTTTTATTACCACACCAATCAAACTACCAAAAAAATTATTTTATAGTTAGAAAAAATAATAACAAAATTCATCTGGAAGAACAAAAGGTCAAGAATACAAAAGGAATTAATGGGGGGGAAATGCAAAGGAAGATAGCCTAGCCAATCATCAAAACTCTTTGGTACTGGCTAAGAAAAAGAGTGCCGGACTGGTGGAATAGATTAGGTACAGAAGATACAACAGTCAATGACTACAGGAATCTACTTGATAAACCCAAAGATTTCAGCTTCTGGAATAAGAACTCATTATTTACCAAAAACTGATGAGAAAGCTGGAAAATAGTACGGCAGAAACTAGGCACAGAACAACACCTTACACTGTATTCCAAGATAAGGTCCAAATGGGTACATGACTTACATATAGAGGGTGATACCATAAGCAAACTGGGACAGCAAGGTATAGTTTACCTCGAGAAGTGAAGAATTTATGACCCAACAAGAGATAGAGAACATCATGAAAAGCAAAATGGGTGATTTTAGAAGAGAAGGAGAAAGCTGAGAAACTTTTTATAGTCAAGTGTCTCTGATGAAGGCCTCATTTCTCAAATAGTAAACTAAATCAAATTTACAACACAAGTCATTTCCCAATTGATAAATGAATGAAGGATATAAACAGGCAGTTTTCTGATGAAGAAATTAAAGTTAACTGTAGTTACATGAAAAAAACTATCTTACTATTAGAGAAATGCAAGTCAAAATGCTTTTGAGGTACCATTTCACACCTTTCAGACTGGTTAACGTGACAGTAAAGGAAAATGATAAAAGCTGGAGAAGATGTGGGAAAAATGGAACAGTAATGCACCGTTGCAGTTGTGAAGTGATCCAATCCTTTTGGAGAACAATTTCAAACTATGCCCAAAGGGTTACAAAACTATGCATATCCTTTGATCCAGCAATACCACTTCTACTTCTGTATGCCAAAGAGATCATCAAAAAGGAAATATTTATAGCAGTTCTTTTACTGGTGGTCAAGAAATAGAAATCAAGAAGATGCTCATCAGTTGGTAAACAGCTTAACAATTTATGGTATATGAATGGAATGGAATGGAATGCTACTATGCTATAACAAATGGTGAGTACGTATATCCCAGAAAAACCTGGATTTACATGAATCGATGCTGAGTGAAGTGAGCAGAATCAGGAGAACATGGTACATAGTAACATTAACACAGTGTAATGATCAACTGTTATGAACTTAGCTCTTCTCAGCAATAATGATCAAAGATAATTCCAAAGGCTCATGATGAAAAATGCTATCCATATACAAAGAAAAAACTATAAAGTCTTAATGCAGATCAAAGCATACTATTTTCACTTTTTGGTTTTTTTTTTTATGGTTCTCCCCTTCGTTCTAATCCTTCTTTCACAAACATGACTGAAGTGAAAATATGTTTAACATGATAAGTGTATTTGAAACCTATGTCAAACTGTTTACTGTCTTAAGGGGGGAGAAGGGAAGAAGGAACGGAGAAAAATTTGCAACTCAAAATATTATAACAAATGAATGCTAAAAACTATCTTTACATGTAATTGGAAAAAATAAAATACTATTAAGTGGGAGAAAAAAATGGAAAACCATTTTCCCTAGAATACTGTTATGTGTATGTTTCATTTCAAAGAGATCTCATTTGAAAGGCACCATCTATATCTGAGAATCAAAAGAATAACATTTTAAGACCTATCTTACCAGGTGGCTGTGAGAAAAGCACTTGTCAGAAATCTTTATGTAGATAAAAATGTAAGCTATTAGACTGGTCATATAACATAATGGTATTAAGAAAATTAAAAGTATTCTTATTTTTCTGATTATGTGAAAGTCTGCTTCTTGAATACAGAAAAACATCAAATATTTATTGACTTAAAATGCTTATTCATTTGCTATCCACTAATCATTTAAAGCTTATGCAAATGGCAAAGGTAAAAATTACTAAACTGTCCATTTACAAAGTTCACAGATACTTAGCACATGTTATTTTAACTACTGATTACTTGAATCTGTGAGAACTGTTTTATAAGAGCTGTTAACTATTCTTTGAACACATAACTGCTATACATTAATTCTCTAGGGCACTGTTTATCAACCAACAGGAATGAAAATGAACATTTTTCCTTATATTTTTGTATGTTTCTCCCAACAAAACAAAGACAAAACTATACTGGTCCTAAATCAATATTCACAATTTTACATTCAATTTTTGCCAATGATTCAACCAGGAGGAAGACCGTAATTTGTCAAATATTATTGCTGCTGCTGCTCCTGTTCATTCATTTTCAGTTATGTCCAACTTTTGGTGATTCCATTTGGAGTTTCCTTGGCAAAGATATTGGAGTGGTTTGCCATTTCTTTTTTTGGTTCATTTCAAAGATGAGGAAACTGAAGCAAATAGGGTTAAGTGACTTGTCCAGAGTCAAGCAGCTACTAAGCATCTGTGATAGGATTTGAACTCAGGAAGATGAGTCTTCCTGACTTCAGTCCTGGCACTCTATCCACTGTGCCAATTGTCAAACATAAGGATAAGTTTTGGGTTTTTTTTAAAGTTATGATTCACTGACCTGTAATAGCTGGGATAGACATGACAAGAGTAGAGGTTACTCAGAATAGGACTGAAATTCTAATCATGTAGGCTTAACCAAAAAAATAATGTGTTTTTCACATTAAATGCCCTATTCCCATCTCCCCACCCACTGCCTTTTGATAGAATCTTCCTAAACTATGAAAATATACAAATCTTTTGCCACATTGGTAGAAAAGGGAAAATGGGACCAAGTTTACTTTAAAGCATAGAAGGTACTGCAGGTCAACAAAAGGCCAGACACTAGATTTTTCTTGCTGCAAAAAATTTTTTTAAAGAAAAATGCATCCAGATTCAGAAAGAATAAGAATAAATCATACTGACCACCTTCAGGCAAAGTGACAAAGCAGAGACACACTCAGACTTACATTTAAAAATACATAATAAGTGGTTTTTTTTTTTTTTTTAACTTTCTTACAAGGACGATCTGTTGGTTTGTTGGGAGTTAGGGTAGCATGGGAGGAATAAGAGTTATGTGGGCTAATGATAATACCCCCAAAAACCAATTACAAATAAATGTAAAAAGCTTAAGTTGTAAAAACATGTTTTTCAGACCACAATTCATTAAAGTAGTAATCAATATAGAGTGCTGAAACAAAGATACAAACTTAAAAATAGAGACTTAATTTTTAAAAAGGCTAAATAATGACTAGAACACAGAAATAATTAACAACTATGAGAAAGGATATTATATTAAGACAACACAGTGAAATATCCAAGAATCAGCTAAAGCAGTTCCCGGGGAAAATTGTATTTATAAAAACATAGTGATGAAAATGAGACCAAAGAAAAAGGAAAAAGAATCATACATACAAAATATTGGTAGTAGCCCTTTTTGCGGTAACAATGAACTACAAACTATGTGGGTGGGATGTATGATTATCGATTGGGAATAGCTGAACAAATTATGGAAAAAGTAATGGAAAACTGTGCTATAAGAAATGATGAATAGTTTCAGAAAAACTTGTAAAGACCTGTATGGAAGTGATAGAGTGAAGTGTGCAAAACTAGAACAATTTATATATTAGCAACACTATAATGACAAATAACTTGGAAAGACTTAATTCTGATAAATGCAATGTCCAACCATAACTCTAGAGGATTGATAAAACATGCTATCCAGCCTCCTAACAGAGAAGTGATAACCTCAAGGAGCTGAATGAGATAGGTATGTTTCAGAAAAGGTTAATGAAAAAATTTGTTTTGCTTGATTATGTGAATTAGTAAGTTTGGTTTTTTTCCCCAGGGGAAAGAAGTGAGGAGGAAAGATTGCGGATGTCTGTTTATACAAAAAAAAATTTAATTTTTTAAATAAACTAACAAAAGAGAGATGGTAAATAAGCTATATATGCAATTTTAACATTGGAAAAACAAAATCAAAAGAGGATGAATTTTTAAAATTAGAGAATTTATAAATTAGAAACTTTAACTGATAAAATTTAAAAACTGGTTCTTTGAAATGACTAAAACTGATAAACTTTTATTTATGAAAAAGGAGAAAAATCAAATGAACAAAGTAAAAACTGAAAAAGGTAAAATCAAAACAGAATATATGAAAAGATTCTTAGAACCTACTGTATATACAGTTATGTGCCAACAAAACTGAGAATTCAAAAAAGAATTAGCTACAAAAATATTAAACGCCCAAATTAACAGAAAAGCAAAGAGAGGTCTACGAGAAATAAAATTGAACTATAAAAGAGCTAAAATGAAAAAAAAAAGCTCTCATCCTGAAAAACTTACAGAACAATACTATAAAATTTTAAAAGAACTGTTAACATTGTAAACAAATTATCTGTAAAAATTGAGGAAAAAAACAACTAGCAAACTTCTAGAGAGTTAAGTGCTACTATTATCTCCATCTTACAGATAAAGAAATTGAGGATGAGGGAATTTAAGTGACCAAATAAAGTACCAAAAATGGCTGTACTCTCCAATCCAGATATTCTTCTACTAGGAATATATCTCAAGAAAATCAATAACAGAAAGAAAGGCTTTCAGAAAATCTGGAAAGACTGACATGAACCGATGCTGAGTGAAGTGAGCAGAACCAAGAACAACGCACACAGTAAAAATCAGTGTGCAATGCCTGATTTTGATAGACTTAGGCAAGGACCTAAAACAATTCCAAAGGACTCACAATGGAAAATGCCACCCACATCCAGAGAAAGAAGTATGGAGACTGAATGCAGAGCTAAGCAGACAATTTTCTTTTTTTCTGTTTTTGATTTTTCCTTTCGAATGGTTTCTCTCATTTGTTATCATTCTTTTCTACAACATGACTAATGTGAAAACATATTTATTAGTAATGTATATGTAGAGCCAATAACAGATGGCATGCTATGGAGGAAAGAAGGAAGGGAGGGAGCGAAAATTTAAAACTTTTGGAAGTAAATGCTGAAAACGGAAAAATAAACTTAAAAACAAAAAGACTTCTACAAGCAAAAACAAAGCAAAGCAAGCAGAAGCAAGGAAACAATTTATACAATGAAAATAACACAAACAGAATGTAGAACAGCAACAAAAAAAAAAAAGAAACTAAATATTGGGAAATTATAATAACCACAAAGAACAATCAAGAAAGCGTAATCTCCCAATTCTTTGCAGACTGGGTATGGACTGTAATGTCACATTTCAATATTTTGGTTAGTTTTGCTCAACTGTGTTTTTTCTTTTTTCTTTTTGTTACATGGGAGAACACATCAGAAGAGATCAGTGATTTACAAAGGATAACAACAAAAAAAATTTTTTTTTAAATGATGAGGTTGACTTGGGTATATGTGAAGCCAGTAAAAAAGCAACAGGTAAGGAAGGAAAGACTGAAGATTAGAGAGTAAATGGATGATGACTCAGGCAACTTAGAAGGAAGACTGGAGGGGACTGGATCAAGAGTCCAAAAGATAACAGTCTGCTTTGAAGTGCACTTTATCAGGAATTAGAGGGGGAAACAGATAATAGGAGTTGAAGTCAAGAGCTTTTGACATGAATACAAGTGGAGAAAAAGAAGCTCACTGTTAGTACCATATAGTCAAAAATTAAAGATATTTTTCCTCATTCCCCATCCATATCAATTAAAAACTCAATAAATTTTTTTCAGGGGATAAATTTTGTCACAATGTTTTCAGGAAATACTGCCTGTACCAAATAAAATGCATTAACAAATCAAAAAAAAATTTAAATAATATTGTTCTAATAAGATTAACCAATGCAACTTGGCAGGGTAGTTAGGAAACTGGGATGAGGACGATAAAAGACAAAACAGACCATTTGGATAACATAAAAATTAAAAATCTTTTTCACGAGATCAACAAGATACAATGAGGAACAATTAAGTATAGAAAATATCTGCATCAAATATTACTGACAAGAAAAAATCACAAGGCGGAGCCAAGATGGTGGTGTAGAAGCAGCAAAGTTTCGCAGCTCCAACACAGCAACCCTAAATACCCATAAAACATGACTCTAAACAACTTTTAGGGCTCTCAAACTCACAAAAATGCAGGAAACACATCTCTGGCTAAAGGCAGCTCGGCAGGAGGGGCCGACAGCTGCAGGCCAGGAGCCAAGGACCAAAATCAAAACCCCAGCCAAGTCCCAGGGCGGACAGGAGGAGCTTAGCTGCAGCTTGAGTTGAGTCTACTCCAGAGAGCAGATCTAGAGCCCCCCGCCCCCCAACTCCCCTGCCCAAATCTTCACAGCTGTCAAGGTAGGATTAGAGAAGGTCAGTGAAAATGAAACTAAATTTGGGGGAGGAAAAGCATCTGCCCCCAGGGCAAGGAAGGGGGGGGGGGTGAAGGGCAGGAACTGCTGCAACCAGCGGTTGCCCCCACTGGCTGCTACAGAGCTCCTGGCCTGCGGACCCTAAAGGGGGACTGAGTCAATTGATCAGGGCCAAGTACCCTTGCATTAAGCAGCCTGGATCTGGATCATGGTCTTCAGTGGTGGTCCTGGGGTGTGCTTTCAGCAAGCCAAAGCTGGGGGAGGGGAGCTGCAACAACCCCCTAATAGCTTCGGCAGCTAAGAAAACCCCAGCGATTTGGAACAGAGCTTTCCCCCTTAGAAGCAGATTTCCACAAAGCTAAAAAAAAACCAACTAAAAAACCAGCTTAAAAAATTAATTGACTGGCCAACATGAGGAAAAGGAAGCAAAATAAGAACAGCAATAAAACTCTAGAATCCTTTTTTGTGGACAAAAAAGGACTGAAAAAGGACTTTGAAAAACAAATAAGAGAAGTGAGGAAAAATTACGAAGAAAAATGAGAATGATGTGAGAAAATCATGAAAAGAGAGTCAACAACCTGACTGAAGAAAACAACACTTTAAAAAATAGATTAACTCAAATGGCAAAAGAGGTCAGAAAGCCAATGAGGAGAAGAATGCCTTAAAAAGTTGAATTTCCCAGATGGAAAAAGAATCTAAAAAGCAGTCTGAAGAGAATAATTCCTTCAGAATTTTAGAGTGGAGCAAGTGGAAGCTAATGACTTTATGAGAAACCAAGATACTATTAAACTGTTAAAAAAAAAAATGAAAAAACAGAAAGCAATGTGAAATATTTCCTTGAAAAAACCACTGACCTGGAAAATAGAGAGACAGTTTGAAAATTAGTGGTCTACCTGAAACCCATGACCAGAAAAAGAACTTGGAAAATATCCTTCAAGAAATCCTCAAAGAAAATTGCCCTGATGTTTTAGAATCAGAGGGCAAAATTGAACTTGAAAGAATTCACCAATCACCTCTTCAAAAAGATCCCCAAAAGAAAACTCCTAGAAATGTTATTGCCAGGTTCCAGAATACCCACCTGAAGGAGAAAATATTACAGGCTTCCAAGAGAAAACCATTTGAATACTGTGGAAGCACTATCAGGATAACCCACGATTTGGCAGCT
>CM053597.1:47090671-47111641 GCA_028646575.1 Pseudocheirus occidentalis
TCCAAGGGGGGAAGCTCTGTTCCAAATTGCTGGGGTTTTCCCAACTGCCGGAGCTATTAGGGGGGTGTTGCAAGTCCCCCCAGCTTTGGCTTGCTGAAAGTGCACCCCAGGACCACCACCCAAGACCCCGATCCAGATCCAGGCCACTCAACGCAAGAGCACTTGGGCCTGATCAATCAATTCAGCCCCCCTGCAGAGTCTGCAGGCCAGGGACTCTGAAGCAACCTGGTGGGGGCTTCTGCTGGTTCCAGCATTTCCCTTCTCCCACAGCTTCCTTGCCCTGGGGGCATATTGGCAAACTACTTTAGCACCCCCAAATTAATTTTCAAAGTTTCACTTTCACTAACCATCTCTGAGGATTTTAAGATCCCCTTAGGCAGGTACTTTAGATTTTCTTTGAAGTTGATTCAAGCTGTGGTTTGGGAGACACAGCTCCTCCAGGCCGCCCTGTGGCCAGGCTGTAGTTTTGGACTGGCTGTTCTCTGCTCTGCTGCGGTGAGAGCTGCCCCTCTCCCTTCCAGTTCCTCAGGCCTCAGCAGATGTGGAGGTGCTGGAGGTTGTAGAACCGCTGCTGACTGTCTGCGGTGCCCGCTCAGCTCAGCCCGGCTCCTTCCCACCGTTCCAGGCCTGGCTGTGGTCTCGGCTTCAGGCTGTTCCAGCCTCCATTCTGGCTGCCACGATGAGCCCCTGCTGGCGAGGTGCCTTCAGCGAGAGATGTGTTCTCTGTATTTTTGTGTGTCTGAGTGTCCTTGGATTTCTCTGGGCTCATTATTTTTTGGGTGTTTAGGGTGGCAGTGTGGGAGCTGTGGGACCTTGTTGCTTCCAACTCAGACATTTTAAAAACACTAGAAAACATAGGAATTAATGGAGCTTCCCTTCTAGAAAAAATTTATTTATTTTTAGTTCTCACCATTCACTTCCACAAGATTTTGAGTTCTAAATTTTCTCCCCCCACCTCAGGATGTCATGCAGTCAGATATTGGCTCTTACGTATACATTCGTATTAAACATTTTTCACATTAGTCATGTTGTAAAGAAGAATTAGAACCAATAGGAGGATCTACGAGAAAGAAAAAACAAAAAAAAAAAGCGAATAGTACACTTTGATCTGCATTTAAGACTCCATAGCTCTTTTTCCGCATGTGGATATCATTTTCTTTCATGAGTCTTTTGGAATTGTCTCAGATCCTGCAACGCCATGCACTAGCAGATTCCCCATAGAATGCTACTGTGAACAGCTTTTAAGGTTTGGATTATGCCGTATAGTAAACACTGCATTTATTCCATTACAAATCAAGGCAAACATTCACAACCAATCACAATATAATATTCACAGCAAAGCAAGGTATAGTATAATATTCACAACATTACATCTTATCACAGAAAATTACAAGATAGTATTCACAACAGCTTAACATTAGAATGGCCACACAGTTTTCTCTACAGTGGCTACGGCATGGTATTTGGAACAAAAAACAAGAGAATAATTATCTGGTTTCCCCAAGGAGGGGGGTAACCCTTTTTACTTAATCATTCAATCAATTCATAATACAATATTCTTCCACTCATGGGGCAATCGTTCAGTCAGTTCACAATATAATAATCAATTTTCCACTTGTGGGACAATCTTAACTTAATCACCCATCTAGGAATTAGTCACTAAGTGTCATTAATCACAAGATGCAATCATTACAAAATTACCCAAACCTTTCACCCTTCAGTGTCTAGTAAACTTATTCAATATCCAAGGAAAGGCCTTTTCTTCATCTTGACTCGGAGTGGTCTCTCAGATTCCCTGGATCCCCTTCCGTGATCCCAGCTCCTACCTAAATTCACCAAACAGTCTCCTGTATTCAGGGGCAGATAGGTCCTAGGTCCTTGTCCACTCCTCTGCGCAGTCCATGGCGCACACCAAAGTTCACAGGGTCCAGCACATCTCAAACCCTTCACCGCTTCTGTTGCAGGGAACTCTCAAGATCAGCCAAGCCACAAACCAACAAAGGCTAATCCTGGTCATGCTTCTTCAGTCTTCCATGGCCCTAGGATCCAGGAGAAATCTTGGCCTTCCAGGCAAGCTCTCACCCTTCCAGGTCACCTTCACCAGATTTTGGTCTCAGTAAAACTCCCAACTCAGTTCTCAGTCAGCTTCCAGATGCTGAGAGAGAAACTCTCAAGAAAACTCCAACTCAGTTCTTTAGTCCAGCAGCCCAGCTCCCAGATGATGGGACAATCCTGCTTTCTCCAACAGGAGCCACAAGGAGGAAGATCCCCAATTCTGATTCTCTGTCTCTAGCACTCTTTTTTTTTTCTTTTTGTAGGGCAGTTGGGGTTAAGTGACTTGCCCAAGGTCACACGGCTAGTTTTTTGTGTTGTGTCTGCGGCCGGATTTGAACTCAGGTACTCCTGACTCCAGGGCCGGTGCTCTATTCACTGTGCCACCTAGCTGCCCCTCTAGCACTCTTCTTATATACACACACTGGCCTCCTGTCTTAGCCAACCCCCTTCTGCCAGGTCAGCAACAGGGGAGTTCACACCCTCTCAACAGGAGGCAGAGCCCACACCTTCTATACTTAGCTCTAAGTTACTAAGGGCTAAGTATCTGCTAAATTGATTACTGTTATTGATCCTTGCATTGCTGAGAAGAGCTAAGTCTGTCAAAGTTAGTCATAGCACAATGTTGCTGTTACTGTGTACAGTATTTTCTTGGTTCTATTCACTTTACTCAACATCAGTTCATTCAAGTCTTTACAAATTTTTCTGAAGTCTGCCTACTCATACTTTCTCATAGCACAATATTAATCCATTACATTCATATGCCACAACTTTTTCAGCCATTCCCCAATTGATGGATATCCACTCAATTTCCAATTCTTGGCCACCACAAAGAGAGTTGCTATAAATATTTTTGTACATTTGAGTTGATTTTCCATTTGTGTGATCTCTTTGGGATACACCCCTAGAAGTGGTATTGCTAAGTCAAAGAGTGTGTACATTTTTATAGCCATTTGGTCCTAGTTCTGGATTGTTCTCCAGAATGGTTGGTTTAGTTCAGAAGTCTGCCAACAGTGTGTTAATGTTCTAGTCCAGCATTTATAATTTTCCCGTTTTGTCATGTTAGCCAGTGTGGATAGGTGTGTTGTGGTACCTCAGTTGTTTTGATTTGCATTTCTCTAATCAGTAGTAATATAGATGACTTTTTCACATGACTATAAATATCTTTAATTTATTCATCTGAAAACTGTCTGTTCATATCCTTTTGACCATTTATCAATTGAGGAATTATTTGTATTTTTATGAATTTGACTCAGTTCTCTATATATTTTAGAAAGAAGATATTTTATATATATGTGTGTGTATATATAAATATGCCTGTGTGTGTGTATGTATATATATATATATATATAATTTGCTTTTTGCAGGGCAATTGGGGTTGAGCGACTTGCCCAGGGTTACACAGCTAGTTTTTTGTGTTGTGTCTGAGGTCGAATTTGAACTCAGATCCTCCTGACTCTAGGGCCAGTGCTCTATTCACTGCACCACCTAGCTGCCCCTAGAAATAAAATCTTCAACAGAGAAACTGGCTATGAAAATTGTTTCCCAGCTTTCTGCTTCCCTTCTAATCTTCATTGCATTGGTTTTGTTTGTACAAAAACTTTTCAGTTTTATCAAAATTATCCATTTTGCTTTCTATAATGTTCTCTGTCTCTGGTCATAAATTCTTCCATTCTCCATATATCTGACAGGTAAACTATTCTTGCTCTTCCTGTTTGCTCATTGTATTAGTCTCTGTATCTAAATCATATATCCATTTTGACCATATATTGGTATGCAGTGTAAGATGTTGTTCTCTGCTTAGTTACTGCCATACTATTTTCCAATTTTCCAAACAGTTTTTGTTGTTGAGTTCTTAACTCAGATGTTGGGGTATTTGGGTTTATCAAACAGTAGATTACTATTGTCATTGACTGCTATGTCTTGTGTACCTAACCTATTCCACTTGATTGACCATTGTATTTCTTAATCAGTACCAAGTAGTTGTGATGATTGCTGCTTTATAAGGCAATTTAAGATCTGGTACAGCTAGGCTACCTTCCCTTGTATTTCTTTTCATTAATTCACCTTTTTTTCTGGACCTTTTGTTCTTCCAATTGATTTTTGTTCTTTTTTCTAGCTCTACAAAATAATTGTTTTGGTGGTTTGATATGGCACTGAATAAATAAATTAGGTAGAATTCTCATTTTTATTACATTAACTTGGGCCCACACCTGAGCAATTGATGTTTTTCCAATAGTCTATTTGACTCTATTTGTGTGAAAAGTGTTTTGTAATTGTGTTCATTTAGTTCCTGGGTTTGTCTTGGCAGGTAGACTCCCAAATATTTTATATTGTCTACAGTAGGTTTAAATGGAATTTTTCTATCTCTTCATGTTGGGCTTCATTTGTGATCATTTATTTATTTTTATTTTATATTCTGCAGCTTTGCTTAAGTTGTTTATTATTTCAAGTAGTTTTTCCTTGATTCTCCAGGATTTCCAAATATACTATCATATCATCTGCAAAGAGTGATAGCTTTGTTACTTATTTGCTTCTAATTCCTTCAATTTAGCTAAAGCTAAAAACTATGGCTAGTTTTTTGTGTTAAGTGTCTGTTGCTGGATTTGAACTCAGGTCCTCCTGACTTCAGGGCCAGTGCTCTATTCGCTGCACCACCTAGCCACCTCCACTTGCTTACTTTTTTATACCTCTCTTGAACCTTGTATTTGAAGATCAGATTTTCTGTTGAGCTCTGATCTTTTTACCAGGAAGGCTTGATGTCATTGGATATCCATCTCCTCCCCTAAAAGATTGCTCCGTTTTGCTTGGTTGTTGCGTTGATTGTTATCCAAGCCTTTGCCTTAATGGCATATTATATTCTAAGACCTCTGATCTTTTAATGTAGAAGCTGTATGGCCCTGCATAATCCTGACTATGGTTCTATGATAATTAAATTGTTTCTTTCTGACTACTTGCAGTATTTTTTCCTTGACCTGGTAGTTCCAGAATTTGTTTACAATATTCCTTGGTGTTTTCAATTTGGGGTCCTTTTCCAGGAGATGATGGGTGGATTCTTTCTGTGACTATTTTACCTTTTGATTCTAGGACCTCAGGGTAGTTTTCCTTGATGATTTCTTGAAAGATGCTATCCAGGCTGTTTTTGATCATGGTTTTCAGGAAGACCTAGGAGCTTTCCTTAAACTGATATTTACTATGTATTTAAAACCATCAGCAAATAATTATCTCTAATGGGCAAACTAGAAACCTTTCTTCATTCACTCATTCATTCATTCGTTCACTTACTTTTAGTATACAACATTCAGTTCCGCAGTCCCTTGTGTTCCAGATTTTTCTCCCCCTCCTTCTTTTTTACCCTTCCCCTCTCGACAGCATGCAATCCAGTATAGATTCTACAAATACCTTCACATTATCCATTAGTCAAGTTGTAAAGAAGAGTTATCTTTTTTTGTTTTTTATTTTTTGCTTTTTTGGAGGGGGGGAGGCAGGGCAGTTGGGGTTAAATGACTTGCCCAAGGTCACACAGAGCTAGTAAGTGTTAAGTGTCTGAGGCTGCATTTGAATTTAGGTCCTCCTGACTCCAGGGCAGGTGCTCAATTCACTGTGCCACTTTACAGCTGCCCTGTAAAGAAGAATTATAACCAATGGAATGAACAATCGGAAAGAAGGAACAAAACAAAAGAGAGAGAACCAGTAGTTTGTTTCAGTCTGCATTCAGACTCTGTAGTTCTTTCTCTAGATGTGGATGGCCCTTTCCATCATAAATCTTTCAGAGTTGCCTTATAACCTTGCATTGCTGAGAGGAGCCCAGTCTTTCATAGCCATCATAGATAACGATGTGTCTGTAATTGTGTACAAAGTTCTCCTGGTTCTGCTTTCCTCACTGAGCATCAGTTTATGTAAGTCTTCATTATTGTGAAGTCCTTCTGCTCATTTCTTATAGTACAATATTCTTCCATTTTATTCATATATCACAACATGTTTAGCCATTCCTAGAAACCTTTCTTATAAGATTGGGATGAATCAAGGATGTCTTATATCAACACTGTTATTCAGTATTGTACTAGAAATGCCATCTTTAGCAATAAGAAGAAAAAGAAATGGAAGGAATTAGAATAGTGAAGAAACAAAAGGGTCACCTTCTGCAAATGATATGGTGGTATATTTAGAAAGTCAACTAAAAAACTAGTTGAAATAATTAAGTTAAGCAGAGTTACAGGATACAAAGTAAATTCACATAAATTATTAACATTTTTGTATTTTTCCACCAAAGTCCAGCAAGGAGAGAGAGAGAATTTCCATTTAAATGCAGACAATATAAAGTACTTGGGATCATTCATGCCTGCCAAGACAAACCCAGGAACTTTATGAAAACAATTACAAAATATTTCCCACATAAAACCAGATCTAAATAAATGAGAACTATTTATTGTTCATGAGTAGACTGAGCCAATATAATAAAAACGACAATTGTACCTAAATTAATTTACTTATCCAGTTCCATACTACTCAAACTACAAAAACTTTTTTTTAATAGAGCTAGAAGATAATTACAATTTGGAAGAACAAAAGGGCAAGAATATAAAGAGAATTGGTGAAAAAAATTATTCTGGCTTTCACAGTTAAGATGCCAGTTAATTGCTTAAAGTCTGCCTCTTTCTTGGTGTGTTCTTTATGATGGCATTATGTCATGTTAGGTAACAATTATATACTTATCCCTAAATGTCCAAAGGAGATTTTGGCTGTTTAACACATAGCATATCTTCCAGTGATGCAAATATTCTCACACTTTTGATTTTTCTATTTGGCAATTCCCTTTACATTCTCAAAATTTCTAGGAATCTTTAGTGTTCCCTAGATTTCAATAAAGCCATTTTTTCTTAGATATTCCTTCCCTAATCATATTCTCTCTACCCTCTCCCCCCAGCTCTATCAGTGCTCTGTTATCTCTTCAATAATACTTTGTGCTTCTTGAAAATGGAAAGGGGTCAAAATAAATATGTTCTGTTCTTTGACTATCCAAGAACACATGCTATTTTCCTTAGGTTCCTGGAAGCTTAATGTTAATAGAGAGTGTAATATGTGTATTAGCTTTGAAAGTAGTCTCTATGGGTCAGAATCAGCAGTGAGGGAAAATGTGATCTGAATTCTTGTTAATGTTGCAGTAGTGGTTGTCGCTTGATCAGACTAAGTATTACCACCTTATGTTTTGATTGGGGCCACTGCTGATGGGAATTCACTCCTTAGTAGGAAGAACTGTGGACTAAACTAGTCCTAGTTTAAGGGTTCATTTGGGAATTTGATACTTTGGAATAATCATGTTTAGAAGTCCATATAATACCTCACAACCAGGAAATTGACAGAGATGATGGCATAAGACAAAAATTGTCAATATTGGAATGGTTATGTAAAGATAAGTCTATTACTAAACTTTTTGGGGTGCTGTGAACTGTTCCAACCACTCTGGAAAGGAATTTCCAGTTAGATTATAAAAGTGAACAAAGTTTTCATATCTTTGACCCAGAGAACCCACTGCTAGTTAGTTATGTATCTTATGCGGGTCAAAGACATAAAAATGTCCAATATTTAATGAAATATCCATAGCAAAGGATTAGTCACCAAACAGATTGCTGTTGATTGAGGAGTAAACAAATTTTGGGACAACATTACAATTGGATATTGCTGAATAATGAGAAATTATGAATGTTAAAAGTTTAGAGAAGTGTTCAACGATTTTATATCATCTTATATAGAGAGAAATAGGCAGAACCAGGCAAACCGTGTATGATATAAGCAACAATGCATATTGAAAGACAATGATGATGATTGGCCTTGAAAAATAGATGACAAAATGCACCTTCCTTTTTTTTTATAGGTCTTTGGACTATAGTTGTTCAATTATTACCCATCCTTTCAGACTCAGTTAAGCAAAACGATTTTCAACTCTCAGAACAAACGAAGGATTTTTATTATGAGGGGTGGATTTTTAGCTATTTTAGATGAGAGGGATATATTCATTAATGAAGATAAAAGACTAAGTTAAAAATGAGAAAGTTAGTGGTTTTATTTAGAACATAAACAATTTCATGAGGTACCAAAGTTAATGTATTTTGTTTTCTTTTTTTAAGGTTGGGCTCATGTTGTTTGTGCCCTGTATATTCCTGAGGTTCAGTTTGCCAACGTTTCTACGATGGAACCTATTGTATTGCAGTCTGTTCCACATGATCGTTATAATAAGGTACAGTATGTTTAATTATGTGAATTGAGTTTTTAATTCTTTTTGCAATAATTTAGTGACTTTTGGTTCAAAATTGTGGAATGCTTATTGAAATATTCCAGGTTCTAATATATTTGACTTTTCCAGTGGCACCTAGATAAAAAACTAGATCTATTTTGAGGGGAGCTATGTTTTCCATCTGGCCTAAACTCCCTAAAATATGTTTTTGAGCTGACTGGACCTAACTATTGCTACCCTGATATGCTTTTAGATCTTATCTACTCTTATTTCCCCCCTGCGCACCCCCCCTCCCCGCAGTGTATACCTGAAAACATAAGTTGTTTCAGCTTTCAGTGAAAAAGCATTACTTTCCTTCCTCCATCTCACCCCACTCTTAAAGAAACAAAGTAAAACAAAACTCTTGTAGTAAATGTGCACAACAAAGCAAAACAGGATTCCTACATTGTTTTTGTCTAAAAATGTCAGTCTCAATCTGCATTTTGATAAAAGAGGTCAAATTTTTATGTAACTTATTTTGAAGGGAAAGACTGTATTCAGAAATATTTTGAAAAGGTGCTGGTAATTAGTGACTCATAGGTTTTTAAATATGCCTAATGGTAGACTTCCTCTAACATTGATTTTTGCTGGACCAGTAAAATGTAAGCTACTTTGAAGATAGGGATTGTTTTAAACTTTACAGCATTCTTAACTCTTGAATCCCTTAAAGATTTTTTGTACTGTTGCTGCTTGTTCCTCCTCAAACTCAGTTCTGGATTATTTCTACTTATCCAAGTCCTCTACTGAATCTGTAGGAAGTTAAATAACTATGCTAATTAGATATAGTATAAATTCATGTTAATCCATTTTTAACTGGGCCATCACTCCAGTATTACTGCTACCTAATTGATTGCCTGTCTCAATCCCAGTGGAAGTTTTTCTAATCCTTTTCTTCTTTCCTCAGGCCTCCCAACATACAACCCCTATTCCCAGTTGAAGATTTTATTCAGTAACTTATAAGGAAAATCGAGGTCATTCTCTGTAACTTCCTCTTCTCCATTTCTTAGTGTTTCGTGGTACCTTGAAATAATTCTTCATTGTCTCCTCCCTTACTTTTTTGGCTTTTTGGAGTGGGAAGGCAGGGAAACTGGGGTTAAGTGACTTGCTCAAGGTCATACGGCTAGTGTTAAGTGTCTGAGGTCAGATTTGAACTCAGGTCCTCCTGACTCCAGGGCTGGTGCTCTATTTACTGTGCCATCTAGCCACCCCTCCTCCCTTACTTCCTAATAATGTAGTGTGACCTTTTTTGCCAAAGCCAAACCTCTCTTTGATTCTCTTTTTGTCTCCTTCAGAAGATCATCATCTTTCACACTCTTATCTCCCATCTTTCCATATTTCCTGGTTTCATCCAAACTTACTTAGTTTCCCATATCCTCAAAAAACCATCACTAGACCCTTCCATCTTTCAGTATTGTACTATATTTGTCTCCTGTCTCTCATGGAAAAAGCTGTTGTTTGCAAAGTTAGCTTTTTACCAAAGTTCTTTTAATTACCAGATCTCGTAGATGTGATTTTGTTTCAAATCTCATCCTTCTTGACCTGTGGCATTTGATTCTTGTCCACACACACTTTTCTCATGGAGCCATTCCCTTCTCTGTGTTTTCTCCTCTGTTTCTCTTCCTACTGTTCTATCTCCTTTTTCCTTATTATCCTTCCCCTGCTCATCCATATCACACTACCTAATTGCAGCTATATCCCAATACTTATTCCTAGGTCCTCATCTCCCTATATGTTCTTAAGGACTTGTTTTACTCCCTTGAGTTTAATTATTAGTTCTACCTTTTGTCTGTATGTCTATTTCTCCTCAGATCAGTATATCTATTCCTAGCCTGTCTCCTGAGTTCCTGTCTCACATCACCAGTTATTGATTGGGTGTTTCAACTGAATGTCCTGGAAACATCTGAACTCAGTACATCAAAAGGCAGAATTTGGTGTGTTTTTCAAAAAAATTCAGTTTTATTTTATCTGTTTTTTCAAATTCTTTCCCTCCTTCCTCCCCTACCCTACTCAGTGAGAAAGCAAGAAAAACAAAGTCCATTAAAATATGCATTATCATACAAACTACATTTCTTCACTTTAGCCATGTCCAAAAAAAAAAAAAAAGAAAGAAAATATGCTTTATTTTGAACTGTGAGTCTATCATTTTTCTCTCTGGAGATGGATAGTATATTTTATCATTAGTCCTTTGGAGTTATGGTTGGTCATTCTGCTGATCAGGAGCTCATTATCTTTTACCACCAACCTATACCCATTCACTATTTGTATTGAGGTCACCCGTAATTATTTTATTTTTCCAGTATTGAAACCTTATTTTTAGCTTCTATTCCTCACTTTCTTTTGTCATACGTTGTAGTCATTTGCCTAATCTTGTCATTTTTGTCTTCATAATAGCGCTTGCATCTGTACCCCTTTTTCAATTCTCAACCATTATAGTTCAGGCCCTCATCAGTTCTCACCTCTTAATTCAATTCAGCCGTTGCAGTGGCCTCCTAAATGGTCTCCCAGCCTCAGGCCTCTCCCCATTTTAATCCATCTATCCATTGCATAGCTGCCAAATTGATTTTCTTTAAGTGAAAATCTGATCATGTTATTCTCTTCATTATACTCCAGTGGCTTTCTCCTGCCTCTAGGATGAAATGTATTGTGGTAGCCAGGCTATCATGCTTGAACAAGACTGACCCCATATTGTTGAGCCATCCATTTTTGACCTGAGGTACCTGAGGCAACATTTGCAAGGTATGCAAGGCTTAGTATCAAACATTATGTAAATGTGCTCTTGATACTTTTTCCAAAACCACATCTTTATGTCTTGTTCCTTAAGCCTGTTGTTGTTGTTGTTGTTCCTCTTGTTCCTCTAGCTACCTAATTGATTGACTTACTGCTGAGTCTACATATTCTTTCTAGGAACTGGAACCCAGGCCTGATATCTGGTGCTTTCCTTCTGGGTATAAATAATTCCTCCTTTATGCCCAGCCTCATGCATGATCCACAAACCTCTGTGAGCCTAAACACATTTATTGCTAGTTCTGATTCCAGTAATGATGGTATCTGTTCTTCTCTATCTCCTCTGACTCTTTGCTGCCTGCCAATAAACAACTCTCTTTAGTTTACTTCCTTTTGCACACTACACTCAATCTAGCCACACTGACGGAAGTTTCTGTTCCTCACACATGAAGTCCATCTCCTGTCTTTGTGCCTTTTCCTTATTCTTGGAATATACTTCCTCTTCTTTGTCTCCTAGGAATCCTTCCTTCTTTGGCAATAGTCTCAAGTACCACTTTCCACAGGAAGACTTTTCCTCCTTTCCCTGGCTTCTCAGACTTTCCTTCTCTTGTATTTTGCTGTTTTCTGTTCATTTTGTTTGTACATTTTAAAAATTCTTTTGTGTTTTTATCACTAGTACCTAGTATAATGCATGCTCATAGGAAATATATAGCTAATAGCTTGATTGATTGACACTTTAATTGATTGGGCTGAGCCTCCCAAATCTCAGACACCTTTCATTGGTTCATCCCTCTTGTCTATTTGAGATTTGATCTCTGCCTCTGAATACTGGTTGTCACCATCAGCTAAGATAGACATCTTCAACACAGAGTAGATTTTTACTGTAACAAATACTAGGATTGTAGATGTAGAGCTTGAAGGGACTTTACAGGTCATCCATTGCATTTTCTTCATTTTATAGTTAAATACATGGAAGCCCAGAGAGATGAACATATTGATTGTATCAGAGAGGTAATGAGTGGCAAGAACCTGGGTTTTAACATAAGTCTTTTGACTCCAGATCCAGTATTAATTTTCCTCTGTGCCATGCTTCCTCTGATTAACATAGAAAAGTTTTTCCATCACCTAAAATCTACCACAGATTCATTAGGGACTTGATTTTCATAACATGCCAACTAAAGTAATTAAAGTTTTATTTACTTGATTCTAAATTTAGTAACCAGCAAGAAAAACCAAATGTTCAGATTTATAAGCAAAATAAAAAGATAATACTTTAAATTTTAAGCTCACATTACTGAAAATTATTTTTTTTGAAAGGTATTTATTAGCTAGTCTTATTTCTGTGTCTGCTTTGATTTCTTTAATTCTGAGTATTTTTTTTTTTTTGCTTTTTTTTTTGGAGGGCAGTTGGGGTTAAGTGACTTACCCAAGGTCACACGGCTAGTTTTTGTGTGTGTGTGTGTGTGTGTGTGTGTGTGTGTGTGTGTGTGTGTGTGTGTGTGTGTGTTAAGTGTCTGAGGCCGGATTTGAACTTAGGTACTCCTGATTCCAGGGCCGGTGCTCTATTCAGTGCGCGACCTAGCCACCCCAATATTTTTGATGCAGAATTTGTTACTATTATTACTTTTTTATAATTGCAATTTGTATATTGATCTGATACATTTTTTGATTTTGCAGTGTTTCTATAATTCTTAACATTTCTTTTTGTTTTCTATATTCATAATTTTCCTGATACAATAATATTCTGTTCACATGGCAGCTTTTTTGTCATTGGACACATGGCATTTGTAGGGAGTTTTTTTTTTTGTTTTTTTTTTTTTTGTTTTTGCTTATAGTCGTAGTTTTATAGTTACTCACCTCTTCATTTACGTCACTGTTGCACCTAATATTTTTTGACTTTTCTAGAGTTTTGTTTCTTCTTAGTTGCACAGCAGACTTCACTTAAGAAAGTATCAGTTTTGATAGAGTGGTCATCAGAAGGTTCCATATGTCCCCCATCTCTCCCTCCACCCTGCAAGTTGAGTGTGTGTAGGGTTGATGGTAATAAGTGAGTTAACAAAAAGAAAAGGAATAATAGGGCTAGAATTGAGAGCTAGGGCGTTAACTCACATCTTCCATAACAACAGCTCTTATGGCCTTGTGAACTTTTTTTTTAAACATAGTCTGATAACTGCATTTCCGTATAACTGACTTCTTTTGTAATTTTATTAAAGCAGTATTCTAAGAAGGGACCCACAGACTTCACCCCACCTTTATTTTAATTAATTAATTGATTGATTTTTGATAAATTAAATTGATTTATTTAATTTTAGTTTACAACATTCATTTCCACAGTCCCTTGAGTTTCAGATTTTTCTCTCCCCTGGTCTTCCCCCCCGATCATGGTGGCATGTACTCTGATATGGAATCTACAAATATCTTCCCATTAATCATTAGTCAGGTTGTAAAGAAGAATTGTAACTGGTGGCATGATCAGTGGGAAAGAGGAATCAAAACAAGAAAAAGAAACAGAGCAAGTAGTTTGTTGCAATCCGCCCTCAGACTCTGTATCTCCTTCTCTGGATGTGGATATGTTCTTCAATCATGAGTGTTTGGAGTTGTCCTATAACCTTGTATTGCTGAGAGGAGATCAGTCTATTGAAATTAGTCATCACACATACACTATGTCTGTGATTGTGTACAAATTTCTCCTGGTTCTGCTCTTCTCGCTCAGCATCAGTTTATATAAGTCTCTCCAGGTTATTACAAAGTCTGTTTGCTCCTTATTTCTTACAGCACAGTAGTATTCCATTACATTCATATACTACAACTTGTTCAGCCATTCTCCAATTCATGGTCATCCCCTTGTTTTCCAATTTTGCCATCACAAAAAGAATTGCTTTAAATATTTTTGTACATACGGGTCCTCTTACCACTTCTCTGATCTCTTTGGGATATAACCCTAGAGGTGGTATTGCTAGGTCCAAGGTTATGCAGTTATTTATAGCCCTTTGGGCATAGTTCCAGATTGCTCTTCAGAATGGCTGGATCAGTTCACAGTTCCACCAACAGTGCATTAGTGTTCTGATTTTCCTACATCCTCTCCAGCCTTTATCATTTTGCTGTAGCAAGTCTGGCCGTTTACCCTACTTTAAAAGGGATCCATGTTGTGAAAAATGTTGAGTCCCTGATTTATTGCAAGAAAATTTTTTTTCACATTAGATTCACTTAGAGATTATAGAAAATTGAGTACTTTGATTATTTAAAGATAACGTGTATCTGAATATTGCTGTGGTTGCTGAAAAAATTTTGGTTGAAGTCCTGCTCCACCATTTAAAAACTTTTTGAATTTGGCAAGTTAGTTAAGTCCTCTGTTTCCTCATGTGCTAAAGAGGGACAATAATTCTTGCATTATTTAGCTCATAAGGTTGTTGAAATACTAAATATCAGTATTAGTTTTGTAGCTCTAACATACTATATAAACGTGTTATGAATAGAATGAATGACATTGCTAGCAGACAAATTAAAGAGAGGAATTCTAGGAGAGTCATTCTTGGTTGGCTACTAATCACTTCTCACACTTAGTCTGTTTTTCTAAAGTAAAATAATGAGAACCTTATAGATCAAGCTCTAAAGTTAGTGATACTTTTCTTTAGAAAGTAATAAAACTTCAAATGATATAAATGGAACCTAATTTCCTTACAAAATGATGCGTAATAAAAGTTTACCTTTCTAATCAGTTTTAATAGAAATAATCACTATTAAGTATACGTTTGATTGTAAAATCAATTTAGCAAAAGTTTTTTTAAGCTCCTAATATGTGTAGAGCATTGGTAGGTTCTGGAGTTGCAAAAACAAAACTCTCTGATCCTAAGGCATTTTAAAATATTTTATAGGAGGGATACACCAAAAAGACAACAATGTAGTGTAGTAGAAAGAACACTAGCTTTGGAATTAAAAGGACTCTGGTTCAAATCCTTTCTCAAACGAATTGCCCGTGTTTTCACTGGTCACATCCCTGGTTCTTAGTTTCCTTGTGAGAGATTTGGACTAGTTGACCACTTAGGTTCCTTCCAAGTATAAATCTGTAATATTATAATAGATATGAGTAAATCAGTGCAAAATTATTTTGAGAGGGAGCCAGTGCTAATACTTGGGGTAAAGTGATCCAGAAAAAGCTTCTTAAAGAAGGTGGCATCTGAACTGTTGTTTGAAGAACAGTAGGGATTCTACCAGATGGAACGAAGGACAGAGCATCTCAGACACTTTAAACAAAAATTTAAAGTCAGGAGTTGCCATGTTAATACTCAGTAATCTTCTTAATACTACTTTCAGATACTTTTCTAAAGCCCAGAGAAAATGATTCTTGCTTTATGTATATCATTTCCTAGAATATAGATAATCAAAATTACCTTCTAGTAAATCTCTTTCACAACTGTGGAGTACTGATGAGTTATAGCATAACATGATATAAATTGGAATAGTTGAAGTAATTATTGTCTACCTCAAGAATCGGCACAACTGCTTTGTAATTGTCAAGGTTTTACTGTATTATTTTACAGTTGTATCAGCAAGCACCCTAGCATACCCAGGGCGGCTGCTAGCACGGGTTCTTAGATGTGCTTTTCTAAAGGAAAGCAACTCAAAATGGGTCAACAGTCTTACTTTAATCATTCAAACATATACCATTTACCTGGTTCAGGGGAAAAAGCACTCTGAACTTCAGAGAATACAAACAGAATACAAACATAAGTTACAAGCAGAAGTTACAAGCAGACAAAGAAACAGATCAGCAGACAGGCTTCCCAACTGTCTGACCATTACATCCATACGTAGTTAGTTACCAGAGAGAGAAGCACCAACATCTGGGTTTTTCAAAGCCGCAGGGCTCAAGGGCTTCCCAGAGTCTCCTCTGGCCAAATCACACAACTCATTCCAAAGTGAGCCTCAAAGCAAAAACTCACATCAGGGTATATATAGCCTTCTCCAATCACAAAGCAATAAGGCGTGTACATTCCTGAAGAACAAGCCTCCTGCCACAGGTTCCAGGTGACCACATTCAGCCTATTTGGGGGCAGAGAATACTTTCAAATCAGGGAAGATTCTCAGAGTCACTTAAGCCTATCAGAGAGTCTAGGGGCAGGGAAGATCTTCAGATTCCCATAACAGTATTACTAATTAACTAATTTAATTTTTATTTAAGAAGTAATACTTGACTAAAATGAAGCGAATCTCTTTGAGGAATATTTACCAAGTATGATCTAGGCTCTTGATGAATTATTTTGCTGCAATTTTGTATTGTTGTTTTCTTTTTTCTTTGAAAGACTTGCTACATTTGCGATGAACAAGGAAGAGAGAGCAAAGCTGCCACAGGTGCTTGCATGACATGTAATAAGCATGGATGTCGACAAGCTTTCCATGTAACCTGGTAAGTATTTTACATTAAAATTTTTGAAGTGCATAGAAGTAAGGAAGTGAGTTTAGTTTTTTTTTTTAAAAAGGTGTTTGATAATGAAAAATTATTCGCAGTAAGTGGGTGGATTTTATATCTACACAATTTGTGTTAAAATTATTATTATTTTATTGCAATTCTGAGAATTAGGTAGGTAGTTTGGGGCTCAGGTACTCAGTTTCCTTCTATATTTAACTTCTAGTTACTAATCTAAACCTAAAAGCTATAAAAATATATATGAAAGATGTGAAGTTTGGAATATCACACCACAGAAAGATCTTTAATAAAAGCCACACAGTTTTCAGGATAATTTTCTAAAACCTAAAACTATTACCAAATATAAATGCCATATAAAATAAAATATGGTGTAAAAATAGCTTTTGTAAAAGACCAGGGATAGTACTTTGAGGAAGTATCCAAGATGGGATTAGGAGCAAAGTTATGATGAATTTTTTGGATTGGTTCCAGCAGTTATATATCACTACGTCATGGAATGTCAGCATATTCTGTGATAGCCACTTTTAGTTGTTGCTCTCTAGGGCATTTCATTGGAGACTTCTTTCACAGTTGACATTGAACCAGAGAGAGAGACTTCCATTCCCCTTTTTGTTTGATGACATAGAAATAGTAAATTATTCACCTAGTTTTCTTATGTTCTATTATCTCCATCTTTTCTATGAAAGTACAATGAATAAGTGATTGTCAAATGCTTTTAAGTTTATTAAAACCTAAATAAACTGTATTTAAAGTTGAGGTTCTTAATCTAAGGTCCATGATCTTTTTATTTTTAAATTTTGATAACGATTTAAGTATAATTTCTTTTGTAATGCCATGTGTTTTTGTGCATCTAAAAACATTATTGTGAGAAATAGGCCCTTTGGCTTCTTCAGATTCCAAAAAGAGCCTATGGCACAAAAAAGGTTGAAAACCCCTTATCTAAAGCATTCCCCTGATTTACTAGTGTAGCAGTGCTATCAGAAAAGGTACTCGGGTCAGTCTGTTCATTTCCCCCCCCACTCCCCCCTTTTTTTTTTAAGAATTAAATTTATTAATTTTTAGTTTTCAGCATTCATTTCCATGGATTTTGAGTTCCACATTTTCTCCTCTATCTCCTCCCCCAACTCTTGGATGGCATGTAATTTGATATAGGTTCTACATAAGCATTCATATTAAACCTATTTTCACATTAGCCACATTGTGAAGAATTAAAACCAATGGAAGAAACTATGAGAGAAGAAACGACCAAAAAAAAGAGGAGAGCAAATAATGTGGTTAGATTTGCATTCAGACTCTGTAGTTATTTTTCTGGATGTGGATGGCATTTTCCATCATGAGTTTTTTGGAGTTGTCTTAGATCCTTGCATTGGTAAGAAGAGGTTTTTTTTTGATAAATCAAAGTTAGTCACTGCACAATGTGGCTGTTATTGTGTGAAATGTTCTGGTTCTGTTCACTTGACTCAGCATCAGTTCATATAAGTCTTTCCAGGATTTTTTTTTGAAGTCTGCCTGCTCATTATTTCTTATAGCACAGTAGTATTCCATTATGTTCATATACTGCAGCTTGGTTGGCCATTCTCCCATCTGATGGGCATCCCTATAATTTCCAATTCTTTGCCACCACAGAAAGCACTTCTATAAGTATTTTTGTACATGTAGATTGTTTTTCCATTTGTATGATCTCTTTGGGATGCAGCCCTAGAAGCGATATTGCTGGGTCAAAGAAACATACATTTTTATAGCCCTTTGGGCATAGTTCTAGATTGCTTTCCAGAGTGGTTGATCAGTTCACAACTCTGCCAACATTGCAGTAATGTTGCAGTTTTTCCCATATTTTCTCCAACATTTATCATTTTCCTGTTTTATTATGTTAGCCAATCAGGTGTGGTGTGCACTATCTCTGAGTTGTTTTGATTTGCATTTCTCTAATAAGTAGTGATTTAATGCATTTTTTTAATGACTGGATAGCTTTAGTCTGTTCATTTAAATAAACTTACTAGGAGCTTATAAATAAGTAATAAACATATTTTCATATTGAAGGAATGTCAGAAAAGGTATGTAAATGAATCTATCTCTGTATATATATCTATATAAATCTATATGAATCTATTAAGTCTATTTTTTAAAATATATACAAAATTTAATGTAGTAATACTACCATTGCTCTGCTTGTCTATGTATTCTTTGGAACTTTATTCTGTTTTCTTTTACTTAGGTGTTTCATCAATGTTCTTTTCTGTATTGCATCACTATTACTATTCACCCAAGCCATAACTTTTTCTCAGACCAAATAAAAGCCCATCCATTTAGAACTGTTTCTTATTAAATCATGTGGACTTTTTGTGATCTTCCTTTCTTATATGTTCATTCACCATTCCTTTAATATTATCATCTAGAATTTTTCCAGGAATCAAGGTCTAGATCTGTTGACCTATAATTATTAGACCCTGTCTTCCTTCCTTTTTTTTTTTTTAATTTTAATTTTGACAATATTGTTTTTCCTGAAGCCCATGGTATCCCATTCTCCTTAGTCTTTCAGAGATCACTGGCAGTGACTATGCAAGCAAACCTAGCTGTTGTTCTATTACACAAAAGTGTTGAAGTGGCTAAGGTGATTTGAACTCGGACAGCTAGATGCTTTCTTACTGTATCCTTCCTTATTGTAGCCATTTTCATTCATTTCAAATCCAAAGATCATTTTCCTTGATAGAGAAAATAAGTAAAATGAGAGTTGGCCAGCTTTCTTTTCATTATCTTTTTATCATCCTGTCCATCCTTCGCAGTGATCCTTTCGTAGTTTTGATCTTCCTCTCTTTTCCCACTGTAGTTAAAACTGTACTCCCACTTCACCCCCTTTCTGTGTGATCTTTAGCTTTCCTCAATATCCTTACCTCATAATGAACTTTAGCACTAATGGCAGGATGATGCTATGCTTTTGTATTCAGCCTTTGCTACTTTCTTCAATCTTTTGTACATACCTTTTAAAGTTGGTTGGTTAATATTGACCTCTTCAGATAATTTCACCTTTTCCTTCAAACTGCAATGCTTTCTTTTTTTCTTTTCAGAATTGCACATTTAAGAACTTCCCATCCTTCTTGGGGTAAACTGCCCTGGAAAATTTTACTCCATGGGATAACACTTGTCTGTCCTGTGGACCCTTTGAAATCTGCTTTGCTCAAAATCCAAGGGTCACAGCATCTTTTTCTGCATCACAAACTCAAGAAGGAATGAGGGGTGTGGACACTTTCCTCCATCATTCACATAATCTTTACCCCAGCTGTCAATTTTCCCATTTTGGTGAGAATCATTTTTAGAGTAGACATTTTCCTTTTTGGAATCTCTATAATTTGAAGGACTAAATTATCATAAAAAAATGGGGGTTGTTAGGTACCCTGCTTTGGGCCAAGAGCGTGTTCTCCATGGGGTTTTGATATTTGAAATTTCCTATCATTCTTGTATCATGTTGCTATTCCAGATTTGTGTCTGTTTCCTGGATTCAACTACTTCTGCTTTCTTTTTTTTAAGTTTATTTATTTTTAGGTCTCAACATTTACTTACATAAGTTTTACATTTTCCCCCCTCCATCCCCCAATGCCTCCTCTTTCTGCTCAGGTAGTCTGAAGTGTGTGTGCTCAGATGGCAGAATCCTTTTCTCCCTCTGTTGGTATTTACTCAAATGGTTATCAGCACCTGCCAATACATTCTATTTCCTAAATTTCTTCAAATAGATATGTTCTCATACACAGTCTTGTTCTACCCCTTTCTTTCGACTAGGACATACTGCCGGAGTGATATTCCATTAATGGGTCTTTTTGATACCCATGAACTAACATTGGCCTCCTGGGATTAGTGTCACTATTTCATCAGTATGTTATTTTGTTCACTTATTTGTATCTAGAGATCTGAGGCCATGAATTTTATTACTGGTTCCTTCTTTGCCTTTTTTGGAATGATCAGATGATTGTATTTGGCCAGAAGCATAACATTAACACTTAGCATCAGAATAAAGATTTAGAGTTGGAATAATTTTTATAGATGAGGAAATCCCAGTTCAGAGAGTTTAAATTATTCATACTTGGTGGCACAGCACTCTTTCCACCACATTATACTAACGATAAGTTTAATTTAGTTGTTTAACAATATATTGATACTGTTTTTCTGAGTATCATCATACTGTAGAAAGCCTGTGCTTTCCTTGCATTAAATGTGATAAAATTGAGACTAGTTTCTGATCGATCGTTGCTGTTATAAACTAGGGAAAATAATGTTTACTAAGGTTTCTGCTTAGGCTTTCTAAATAAATGTTTTGTGTTAGAGCATGGTAGATGAGATAAACCTAAATTGCATGACTTTCACTAAAGACCATTGGAAGAAATTTTTATAGCCAAAAATGTTACTGTATCTGTGGACAGGACCATGGTGTGATCAGATTTTGCCATCTTGTTAATTTCTTCACCATGTCAAAAAGAAGTAAAATATAAATGTATTTAGA
>CM053597.1:47117328-47135702 GCA_028646575.1 Pseudocheirus occidentalis
TAAGGGTGGGAAACTATTGGAACAAAGGGGGGCTAAAGACTTGGGCAGAGCCACAACTTAAGGCTCATGACCTCAGGCAAAACCTTCCCTGGGAAGGTTTACTTTCCCAGAGCCTGTACCTCAAAGATTTAAGGAGCTCAAGGGGGAGTCCCAGAGCCTACACCTCATCACTACTACTGTCTTCTAGTTGTAACAGAAACCTGGCTCCCTTCACTCTCTTCCCCAGAGAACACATCTTTCTAGCCATCCTTTCCAACACAGGTTACAACTTCACTCATTCTCTTAAGCTTAGTGATCAAGGAGAGGAAACTGGAACACCTCTTGCTTCCCACTGACACTTCTAGTTTTTACTCCTATCTCAATCACTCAGTAACTACTCCTCCTTATAGGTTCTGTAAAGGTAAGCAAAATAGGATTTTTTGTTGTTTTTCTAGATTGAGTCTTAGCTAATCAAGTGCCTTTGACTCTGGCCTTTGATTGTATCAAGAGTCTTTGCTAGCAAACAGTATACATTTTATTGCCCTTAAAAGACCTAAGGGAATTTGAAGATATCCCCTGCCTTTAATAGGCAGGGTGTAATCACATGGAAGCCCATGGTGGGAGAAGCTTGCAAAGAGTGGAACTGGAAGGAGCAGATAAGAGCACAGCAGAGTTGGGAGCATGCTCAACTGAGACAGAGCAGGACTGAGAGAGGGAATATTTGTGATGCTGGTGCTCTGTTGATCTGTGTTACTTCCTCAGACAGAAGTCTTTTCTTGTTGTTCTGTGTTGATTTCTCCAACAGAAGCCTTGTCTGTTGTTCTGTATTGGTTTCTTAGACAAAAAGTCAATTAAGATGATAACACTGATAATGTGTGTAAATATTGTTGTAGCCCTTTTAAGTTTTATTTTCCTAGAAACAGAAACTGAAAATAGCTTAGAGTGGAGCAATCCCCATGAGATAAGATATGGAAAAGAAGCAAAGAGTGGACTACATATGAATACAGGCAAGAGTTGAGAGTGGTCAGTCTTGTGGAGATGGGGTGATGGGGTTTGGAAGCCAGTCTAGAATCAAGATGAAGAAATTTACTTTGGATACTTGGTTGACTGATGAGATTTTTAACTTTCTGTGACCTAGGGGTGGACAGTGTTTGTACTTTCTGCTACCCCTTAAGGATAACTGGCTTAAGGATGACTGGAAGCCTACCTCTAATTAAGATGAAAGAGGACTTTACTTGGATACTCTGTATTGACTGAGGAGATTGTAACTTATTGTGACCAAGGGACAAATGGTGTTTGTGTTTTCTGTTACCTCTTAAAGATAACTATAAGACATACTGAATGATATGTTTTACTTAAGACTATGTGGCCACCTTAGTAATAACTTGGTATGTTATGTTGTTGTAAATGTTATGCTTTGCTTTACTGAATGATGTCGAGTTTATTGCAGAATAAAGAGTTCATTATACTATGTAATTAGACCCTTAAAGTTACTCAAAGGAGCAGTCCTCAGGAGAGCTGCTTGTGATTGACTTTGCAGGTTCATACAATTCTTCTATCAGCCAATCCAAATCCTGCTACCTGTAATCACTCTTGTTCATCACTCACTGAGTTTGGAAGCAGGCTGATGGTTTTTCTTTCTGAACCAGCTCTTGCCCTTATACTTGAGGATGGCAACATAACAATCTACCTCAAATGCCCTAACCATTCAGTTCCTCAACCTACTCACTTCCTATAATCTACTCCTACAGCCTATCTCAATCATATACACACAGAGTCAGTTATACCCTTGATCTTCTTATAACTCAAAAACATACCACCTCCTCATATGAGAATTCTGAAATCCCATTATCTGACCATAATCTTTTGGATTCACTCCTCTCTCCCTCAGTCTTCCCTTACCTAGTCTTGGTCCAAACTGCAACCTTCAATTCCTGGACTCCTCAGTTCTCTCCCAGATTACTTTCCCTACACTAGCCACTCTCTCCTCTTTTCTTCATTTTTCACTCCTTGGTAAACCAGTTCTACTCTACACTGTCTTCTCTCGAGTTCTTAGTATCATACTACCAATACTGCCCTGCTACCCACTGCCTTCACTCCTATGCTGTCAAACAAATATGGAGGAAATCACACAACTGTTCTAACTGGGTCTACTAACCCATTAAAAACTTAAGAAACAAAACCTCAACTGGACCCTCAATGCTGCCAGACAATCCTACTATCTCCCTCATCAACTGACTATCTCACTCCCCACAGAGCTATTCCAAATCTTTTCAATATTTCTTCAAATCTCTTGCAGTACCCTCTCCTCTCACTCTCTCAGCTGAACCTTGTCTCATATTTTACAGGAAAGAACTTAGGCAAGTGGCTGTGAAAGCTCCCTCTTTTCCCCTTTCTCTACTCATATCACTCATATGCCTACCTCACATGAAAAGGTGACCTTAATCTTCGTCAAGGAAAACCCTTCTACCTAAACAAGCAATATAATTCCATCCCATCTCCAACAAATTATCCTCCACTGGTCCCACTCTATCACTTATCTTCAATCTTTGCCTCTCTACTGGTTTCTTCCCATACAAACATGACTATCTTTCCCAACCCTAGGAAAAACCCTCACTTTATTCTTCCACCCTCACACTAATCATCACTCCATTTCTCTTCTGTCCTTTGTAGCTAAACTCCTCAAAAAGGCTGTCTGAAATAGCTGCTTCTACTATCTTACTCTCTTAACGCCTTAAAATCTATCTTCAGAGCTCATTCCACTGAAAACTGCTCTACACAATTACCAATGATCTCTTGACAAATCCAATAATCTTTTCTCAAACCTCATTATCCTTGACCTCTGTAGCTCTTGACACTATTAATCAACCCTCTCCTGCTTGATACTCTGTAGCGGGATATCACTCTCTTCGGCTTCTTCTCCTATGTGACAACTCTTTCACACTCTCCTTTGCTGGATCCACATCCAGATCATGCACTCTAACCATCTCTGTACCATAAGTTTATGTCCTGGGTTGTTTTCCCTCCTCCCTACATACTACTTACACCTCCAAATGCCTTTTCAGGTATCTCAAAACTGAATGTCTGGCAGACCTCAATCTTACTACATTCAAAAATGAACTCATTATTTTTCCTTTTAAGCCCTCATCCTCCCCTAACTTCCCTATTACTGCAGAGGGCAATATACCATCTCCCCAAGCTTTCAACCTAGCTGTTATGTTTGACTATATCTCTCAACACTCCTTCTATCCCCTCACCACTACTTCCAATCTGTTTCCAAGACTTGTTGATTTCACCTTGCAATATCTCTCAAATACAACTACTTTTCTTCTCTGACACTGCCACCAATCTGAGATAGACACTGATTACCTCAAACCTGGACTACTAAATTAGCCTACTGGCTGGTCTATGTCTTAAGTCACTTCCAACTCCAAACCATCCTCCATTCAGCAGAAAAAAAATTTTCCAAATGCCAAATCAGCCATGTCCCATACCCAATGAACTCCAATGGTGTGGTATTCAAAGTCCTTCATAACTGAAACCTTTCCTATCTTCCCAGCTTTCTGACACCTTAATCTTCAACACAGAGTATTTGACCAACAGCCTTGTTGTTCTACAAATAAAGACATTGCACTTGTAGGCTTTAGGAGACATGGCTGTCTTCTATGCCTAAAATACTCTCCCTCTTCACCCATGCCTCCTGGCTTTTCTAGATTCCTTTATGTCCTAACTAAAATTCCACATTCTACAGGAAGCTAGCTGTACCTACCCTCCCTTAAATTACTTACTATGTAGCCTATATATAGTTTGTATATACATTTCTTTCTTGTCATCTCCTCTATTAGGTGAGCTCCATGAGGGTAGGAATAGTCTTTTGCCTTTTTTTGTATCCCAGCACTTAGTACAGCATCTGGCACATACTAGGTGTTTAATAAATATTTAATGACTGACAGAAAGGCTTTGAGAGAGCCACTGAACACAGATACAAAACTATGACCTAAACTATGATGTAAGTCCTTCTATCTACATCAACTGAAGTCAGGACAAAGTCTCTAGGCATAATGTGTACACATAACAAAGGCTAAGTAATGAACTGAGGATAGATGGGAAAACATGAACAAAAGTCATAGAGGATGAAAAGGCATGGATGGATGATTTTTAAGTGGCACCAAAAGGAGGGAATAGTCATGTAAATGTTGTTACAGAATGATTCAAGTACTGACATATTAGAATGAATGTTCTTGATTTACAAAAATTATAAGGTGACAGAATGGGGAAAAAAAACCATAGCATGGGTTATTCCAATATGTCTTATGGACAGGCAACAGGCAGGGAAATAAGGGATAGAGCTTTCTGAAATAGAAGTCTGATCTCAAAAATATTTGCTGAGAAATTCTTTCAGTCTCTATTTAATGATAAAATTTGGAATGTGGGTACAAGACACATGATTTCAGTAGTCCAAGAAATTAAAGAAAATTCTTAATGTTACAAGTATGATGACCATTAACGCTCACATGGGCGCGCATGCGCGCGCGCGAGCACACACACACACACACACACACACACACACACACACACACACACACACACAATTGAACCTTTTATTATTATCCAGGGAATTCTAGGGATACAATTGTTCTAAAGATGAGAAGAGTATCTACAAAATACAGACAATATCTCAGCCTCTTTCTAAAATGATAAAAAGGGAATTCATCTCAAGAACAAATACAGCTGCCAAACCAAATAAGCCAAAATGCTAATAACTGAGAAAAAGATAAAAGAGTACCTCTTCAGATTCCACAGGAAACAAAAGTAAAAAAGATTCAAGATTACATGAAAATCCATTTATAAATCATTATCATATCTAGTTGTTATTTTTATTTTCATGTTTAAAAATTAATGCCAAACAACATTAGGAACATCATCAGGAATTTATATAAAGAAAATACAAGCATACAGGGGCACTAGGTGGTGCAGTGAACAGAGCAAAAGCCATGGAGTCAGGACCTGAATTCAAATCCAAATGCAGACACTTAACACCTACTAGCCCTGTGGTCTTTGGCAAATCACTTAACCCCAATTGCATTGCCCTTCCCCCCCTCAAAAAAATTATTAAGAAAATATAAGTAACACAGATAACTCAAAATTTAAGTCAAGTTCAATCTCATTCACACTTCACTGCTCATAAAGAGAAAAAACTAATAGATATTTGATGGTGACACTTATTTTGATATTAAAAGAGGCAAAAATTTTTATTTAATCCTCAACCACATTAGTTATCATTTATGATGTAGGAGAAAAGAATTACATAATCTCTAACAATTCTCATCTACTCAGTAAAATACCATCTTTAGCAAGTGGAACAATAGCTGGTATTTACATAGGATTTTAAGGCTGAGGTTTTTAAATAAGAACATCTAGAGATAGCAGAATCATCAATGATCAAAACTACTGACTTACTGAGTATGAATCATACAAAAATATATTCACTTCTTTCCTATGAATAAAAATCTCAAAACTAACTGAACAAAATTGAGACTAATACAAAAAATTTACTCCAACTGACAGTGAATGGACAACAGCAGCCATTTAATACAGTAAGTGCAAAAGAGGTCAAATTTGAACAAACTGCCTAACCTAAATGAAGACACAATCTGCCAGAAGAGTCTTGTCATGAAGATGAGCTGTGGAATTATGTTGCCTGATGCAATTAAATGTAAATTATCTAAACAAAGGTAGATAATCTTTAGGGAGAGGTCTAAAGTACCTTATTATCTATTCTAGTTCTCAAAGCAATTCATTTTTGTAAGCAAACTTTTAATAAGCAAGTCTCTCTCAAAATGTAATTTTTAGATACTGTAATAAATAATTATTTCATTTGAAATACTCAAGTGATTTCAAATTTGTCTAAAATTATTAATCGCAAATATTTTTGAATACGCACTAGTACTTCATTATTGTATCACATAGCCAAATTTATTAAACTCAAAGTTCTTGAATTTATTCTAATTAAAGGCATACTAAAAAAATACGTACACAGATTACTTACTAAAAGTAAAGTAACACCTTAAAAAATAGACTAACTCAAATGACAAAAGAGGTCCAAAAAGTCACTAAGGAGAAGAATTGCCTTAAAAAGTTGAATTTGCCAGATAGATAAGGAATTTCCAAAGCTCACTGAAAAGAATCCCTTCAAAATTAGACTGCAGCAAATAGAAGTAATGACTTTATGAGAAATTAAGCTACTATAAAACAGATCCAAACAAATGAAAAAATGGAAGGCAATGTGAAATATCTCATTGGAAAAACCACTGACCTGCAAAACAAATCCAGGAGAAGGAATTTAAAAATTATTGGGCTACCTGAAAGCCATGATCAAAAAAGGCCTAGACACCATCTTTCAAGAAATTATCAAGGAAAATTGCCCCAATATTCTAGAACCAGAGGGCAAAATAGAAATTGAAAGAATTCACTGATCACCTCTTGAAAAAGATCCCAAAAAGAAAACTCCTAGGAATATTGTAGCCAAATTCCAGAGTTCCCAGGTCAAAGAGAAAATACTGCAGGCAGTCAGGAAGAAACAACTATATTGTGGAAACACAAGATCTACTAGCTTCTACATTAAGGGATGGAAGGATTTGGAATACATTCCAGAGTTCAAAGGAGCTAGGATTAAAACCAAGAATCACCTACCCAGTAAAACTGAGTATAATGCTTCAGGGGAAAATATGGTCATTAAATGAAATAGAGGACTTTCAAGCATTCTTGATGAAAAAACCAGAGCTGAATAGAAAATCTGACTTTCAAATAAAAGAAGCAAGAGAAGCATGAGAAGGAAAAAGAAATCATAAGGAACTTATTAAAGCTGAATTATTTACATTCCTACATGAAAAATGATAACAGTAATTCATGAGGCTTTTCTCAGCATGAGGATAGTTAAAGGAAATACACACACACACATGTTTACATAGGAGGGTGTGCGTGTATAAATACATATGTGTGTATGTTATGTACATGTATATATAGACAGAGGGCACAGGATCGGTTGAATATGAAGGGATGATAGCTAAAAAATAAAATTAAGGGGTGAGAGAGGAATATAATGAGAAGATAGGGAAAGATAGAATAGGGTAAATTATCTCATATAAAAGAGGCAAGAGAAAACTGTTACAATGGAGGGGAAGAGCAGGAAGACTTGTTAAAATTGTTTTTTACATGCAACAAGATATACAGGCACTGGGGTATAGAAATCCATCTTGCCCTACTACAAAGGTAGAGAGAAGATGGGAAAGGACATAAGAGAGAGCAGACTGAGAGAATAGGTATTCAGTAGGCTCGCTATTTGGGGGTAGGAGGTCGGGGAAAGACAGGGAGAAAATTTGTAACTCAGAACCTTGGAAATGAATGCTGAAAACTAAAAATAAACAAGTAAAACTAAAACTAAAAAACAAAACAGATCTTGGAATGCAACATTCCAAAATGCAAAAAGGCTAAGTCTTATCACCAAGAATAAAAATCTAAAAAGTATCATGTTACTGAAGAAAATGGACCATCTGGGCCTAGTTTAGGTTATTCTCTGACTAGTTTGCTATTGAAACAAAATGAGGAAACGGAGTCAAAACAATGGAGTAGGGAAAGCATTCCAGCAGAACTCTCTCAACATCCACATTCAAACAATTTTAAAATAACCTATAAAAATAAATTCAGGATTAGCAGAGCCAACAAAAGGTCAGAGTGAAACATTCCATCCCAAGACAATTTAAGAATATGAATCTGTGACAATGGGGAGGGGGGTTGGCTGGGAGCAGCGCAGCACCAGTTGTGAGTCATGGAGGCCGAGGATGTATTAGCAGTACCTGGAATGCTTCTAGGACCTTGTACCTCCCACAAACAGTAAAGGGTTTGGTACAGGGATATCTGTGTGGGCACTGGGCACAGGGCCAGGAACTACTTAGCAACTATATTATATTTCAAGGAGCCAGAAGAAACCATGGAGTCACAATCAGGATCACTCAAGACTTAGCAGCTACCACAATAAAAGATCGAAAAACTTGGAATATGATTCCAGAAGGAAAAAGAGCCAGCATTACAACCAAGAATAACCAAGTCAGCAAAACCTTTAGGGGGAAAAATGGACATCTAATAAAATGTCCTTTTATCCCTTAACTACATGTAAACACAGTTTTCAATATTCACTTTTTATAAGATTTTGAGTTTTGAATTTTTTTTCCCTCCCTCTCTCCCCATCCCAAGATGGTAAGCAATCTGATACAGGTTATATATGCATGATATAGTTTCCACACTAGTCATGTTGTGGAAGGAGAATCAGAACAAAAGGAAAAAACCATGACAACAAAAAACAAAAAAAGTGGAAATATATGTTTTTGAAATGCATTCAAACTCCATAGTCCTTTCTCTGAATGTGGATAGCATTTTCTACCATGAGTCATACAGAATTGTCTTGGATGACTGTACTGCTGAGAAGAGTTAAATCTATCATAGTTGATCATTGCAAAATGTTACTGTGTATAATGTCTCCTGGTTATTTATGTTCACCTTACTCAGCCTCAGTTCACATAAGTCTTTCCAGGTTTTTCTGAAACCTGCTGGCTCAACATTTCTTACAGCATGATAGTATTCCATTATATTCATATACACACTTTGTTCAGCCATTTCCCAGTTGATGGCATTCCTTTAATTTCTAATTCTTTGGCACTACAAAAAGAATTGCTATAAAAATCTTTGTACACGTAAGTCCTTTTTCCTTTTTTATGATCTCTTTGGGAGACAGAGCTAGTAACAATATTGCTGGATGAAAGGACATGCTTAGTTTGCCCTTCGGGCAACTAGCCCCAAATTGCTCCCTGGAAGGGTTGGCTCAGTTCACAACTCCACCAATTATGTATTAGTGTCCCAATTTTCCCACATTGTCTCCAGGATTTATCATTTTCTTTTTCTGTCATAGTAGCCAATCTGATAGGTGTAAGATCTCACAGATTAAAAAAAAAAAATCTCACAGTTTTTTTTTTTTTGGTTGGTTTTTTTTTTTTTTTTGCTTTTTGGAGGGCAGTTGGGGTTAAGCGACTTGCCAAAGGTCACACGGCTAGTTTTTGTGTGTGTGTGTGTTTGAGGCCGGATTTGAACTCAGGTACTCCTGACTCCAGGGCCGGTGCTCTATTCACTGCGCCACCTAGCCGCCCTCACAGTTATTTTAATGTGCAATTCAAAACAGAGGACTTTCAAGTATTTCTGATGAAAAAACCAGGGCTGAATAGAAAACATAACATTTAAACACAAGACCCAACAGCAGCATAACAGGATAAACATGAAAGAGAAATTACAAAGGACTGAAGGTAACCATTTGTAGATAGGAAGAAGGTACATGAAATTCTTAAGAACTTTCATATCTATTAGGGCAATTAGGAGGTATATACACAGAAGGCCACAAGTGTGGGCTAATTATGTTGGGATGATCTCAAAAAATGAAGGGTGAGAAAGAGGGATGCACTGGGAGAAAGGGAAGGAAAATGAAGAATGGGGAAAGTTATCTCACATTAAAAAAGTATACATGGAAGAGTATTTACAGTAGAAAGAACAATAGGGGGGTGGGCAATATTTGAACCTTATTTTCATTTGAACAGGTTCAAAAAAGGAAAAATATACATACATAATCACCTGGGCATAGAATCTACTTTACCTACCAGGGAAGTAGATGGGGAAGGGGAAAAGCGAAAGGTGGATGGAAGATGACTGATGAAATGGAAGAGACAAGAAAGGCAGTGATCAAAAGCCAAAAACCTTCTAAAGAGGGTTTGGGTAAAGAGAGAGAAAAATAAACAGAAGAAAATAGGATGCAGGGAAATATATGTAATATGCATGTAGTAATCATGTTAATATGAGTGGGATGAATTGCCCATAAGATGGAAGCAGAAAACAGAGTGGATTAGAAACCAGAATCCAATAATATGTTGTTTACATATGTGAAACATAGAGATGCTATCCATGGCAATGACAAGATAAAAAAACTGAAGGAATAAAAATAGGCAATGAGCAAACAAAACTAATTACTCTTTAAAGAAGATGTGATGATGATATATTTAGAGAATCTTAAACAATCAACTAAAATATAGTTGAAATAATTAATAACTTTAGCAAAGTTGTAGCATACAAATTAAACCCACACAAATTATTAGCAATTCTATATAATACTGACAAAGCCCAGCAAGAAAAGACAAAAAGAGAAATTCCATTTAAAACAATTGCAGACAATAGAAAATACTTGGGAGTACACCTGCTAAGACAAACCCAGGAATTGTATGGAAGCAATTACAAAACACTTTTCAAAGAAATAAAGACAGATCTAAACAACTGGAGAAATATTCATTGCTCATGGAGAGGCTAAGCCAATATAATTAAAATGGCAATTCTACCTAAATTCATTTGCTTATTCAGTGCTATACCAATCAAAATACCATTTTACAGAGCTTAAAAAAAAAGGACAAAATCATCTAGAAGAACAAAAGCTCAAGAATATGGTTTTTTTTAAGTGTGCCCTAGAAGGACCAGATTTCGAACTACATTACAAAGCAGTAATAATCAAAACAATCTGGTGCTAAGAAATAAAGTGTTGGATCAGTAGAGTAGATTGGGTACATGGTATACAGTAGTAAATTACCATAGTAATTGAGTTTTGGACAAACCCAAAAGTTGAAGCTTTGAGGGAAAGAACTATGTGGCAAAAACTGCTGGGAAAACTGGATAACAGTATTAATAGAAACTAGATATGGACCAACATCAAACATTACCGACCAAAATTAAGGTCAAAATGGGCACATGATTTAAACACAAAGGATAATATTATAAGCAAATTTAGGGAAGTCTTGAAAAAATTATCTTTCAGACTTTTGATTAAGGAAGCTTTTATGATTAAACAAGAAACAGCAAGGATCACAGGAAGTAAAATGGATAATTTTGATTATGTGAAATTAAAAAGGGTTTGCACAAATAAAATTAATGCAGCCAAAATCAGAAGGAAAGCAGGAAACTGGGGGGAAGGAGGTTACAGCAAATTTCTCTGATAAAGACCTCATTTTTCAAATATATTGAGAATCGAGTCAAATTTATAAAAATAAAGAGTCATTCCCTAATCAGTAAATTGTCCAAGGATACGAATAGGCAATTTTCAGAAGAAGAAATCAAAGCAATTTATGCTGATATGAAGAAATATTCTAAATTACTAATAATGGAAGAAATGTAAATTAAAATAACTGAGGTACCACCTGATAGCTATCAGCTTGGCTAATATGACAAAAAAGGAAAAGGACAACTCCTTGAGTGGATATGGAAAAATCAGCAAGCACACTAACACACTTCTGGTTAGAACTGGTCCAAATAGAAAACAATTTGGAACTATAAAACTGTGCATACCCTTGGACCTAGCAGTACCACTCCTAGGTCTGTATTGTAAAGAAAACGGGAAAAGATTTACATCTACAAAAATATTTATAGCAGCTCTTTTTGCAGTGGCAAAGAATCAGAAATTCTTTAAAGATGCTTATCAGCAGGGGAATGGCTGAACAAGTAGTGGTTTATGATGGTGATGGAATACTATCATGCTATAAGAAATGGTGAGTGAGATAGTTGCAAAAAACCTAGGAAAATGTGTATGGCCTAACATGTCCATCATTTTACGCCAGTGAAACATCAGAGGGCACGCCTAGGGCTCCAACTCAGGCAACAAGGAAGGGATATCAAGAGTGTATGTCTTCAGTCCTTGTAATGGTAATATGAAGATCTTCCCTGCCCGTTAACAGGCCTGAGGGAATTTGAAGATCTTCCCTAACCCTTAAAAGACTGAATATAATCATATGGAGCCTGTGATGGAAAAGGTTTGCTGAAGGGTGGAACAGAACCCAGAGGAAGCTGGAATTCAAAGCAGTTAGAAGAAGGGAAGAGAGAGGACACAGGCTTGCAGACAGTTAAGACTTGTGGGAAAGGAGGGAAAGAGGAAAAGGAAAGTGAAGGAGATGATGGAAGGATGGAAAGGAGAGAGTATGAAATGAGGAAAGAAAGGTATTTCATAAATAAATAAAATTCACAAATATACAAGGTAATTTTGCTACTGTGTTAAATTTAATGTACATTTATAGGGTTCTTATCCAACACTTTTTTGTTCTTCACATACTGCAATGCTCATGTTTCTTGATGATTGTTAAATTCATAAAGAAGAAAATTTAAAACTCAAACAAAGACAGAGTTTCCACTGGGGACATGACAGTGATGAAGAAAACAAAAAGAGTATAAAATATTAATACAGAGGAAAACAAAAAAATTGAGGACATATGAAGGTTTGGTTTTTTTTTTAACCACCTCATAAATGTAACATACACTTAAAAAATCTAATATAAGAAAACACATTTTTAGATTCCATTCGTTCAGTGTATATTAAAATTTCTCTTAATGATTATTAAATTCATAATAAAAAATAAAATTGTGAACAAGGCAGGGATGAGCATTATCACATAACATTGGGAAACCCCTGCTTTAAGGTTTGTAAAACATTATCATGTATATTACTTTATTCTGCACTTTTACGTTTTCTGTCCTACTAGCTAATCTAATACATATGAGGTAGTACCTCAGAAATGTTTTAATTTAATGTTTTAATAGTGAGCTAGAATATTTTTTCATAGCTTTGATTACTTCATCTGAAAACTGATCATTTTTCAATTAGGGAATGGCCCTCATTTTTATAAATCTGACTCAGTTCTCCATATGTTTGAGAAATGATGCCTTTATCAGAGAAATTTGCTTCAAAATTTTTTTCCACAATTACTACTGCTGATCGTATTTTCCTCCATTCTATCACCCCCATTTATTCTCTCTCCTTTCACCCAGTCCCTCCTCAAAAGTGTTTTACTTCTGACTACCCCTTCTATAATTTGACCTCTCTTCTATCAACCTCCTTCCCCCACCAGCCTCTCCTCCCCATCCCATCTTACTTTCCTGTAGGTAAGACAGAATTCTATATCCAATTGAGTGTGTACATTATTCCTTCTTTGAACCAACTCTAATGAGCTAATGAGGTTTCATCACTCCCCCTTACCTCTTGCCTCTTCCCCTCCCACTGCAAAAGCTGTTTGGTTTTGGAGTGGGATTTCTGCCTCTTTAATGTAAGATAATTTACCCCACTCTCTCTCCCTCTCTCTTCCTTTCTCTTTCTCTCACTACATTTTTGTCACCCCTTTAATGTTATGTTTTAGATATTATCCTTTATGTTCAACTCACACCCTGTCCCCTTTTTCAATATATGCTCCTTCTAACTACCCCAATAATGACAATGATCTTATGAGATACAAATATCTTCCCATGTAGGAATTTAAAAACTTTAATCTTATATAAGTGTCCCTTATGTTTCCCTGTCTTGTTTACCTTTTTATCCTTCTCTTGGGTCTCGTATTTGACAGTCAAATTATCTATTCAATTCTGGTCTTCTCATCAAGAATGCTTGAAAGTCCTCTATCTTACTATATATCCATTTTTCCCAGGAAGGATAATATTCTGTTTTGCTGGGTAGAGGATTCTAGGTTGTAATTCTACCTCCTTTAAACTCCAAAATATCATATTCCAACCCCCCCAATGCTGTAATGTAGAAGCTGCTAATCTTGACTGTGGCTTTATCATACTGTTTCTTCCTGGCTGCTTATAATATTTTCTCCTTGATCCTGAAATTCTGGAATTTGGCTAAAACATTCCTAGTTGTTTTCATTTTGCGATCTCTTTTACGAGGTGTTTAGTGGATTCTTTCCATTTCTATTTTGCCTTCTGGTTCTAGAATGTCAGGGCAGCTTTTCATGTTAATTTCTAAAAGATGATGTTTAGGCTCTTATTTTGATCATGGCTTTCAGTTAGTCCAACAATTCTTAAATTCTCTCTCCTGGATTGATTTTCCAGGTCAGTTGTTTTCCCAATGAGATATTTCACACTATATTCTATTTTTTCATTCTTTTGTTTTGTTCTATTATTTCCTGATTTATCATAAAGTCATTAGATTCTATTTGTTCCATTCTTATCTTAAAGGAATTATTCTCTTTTTTTTTGCTTTTTGAAGGGCCATTGGGGTTAAGTGACTTGCCCAAGGTCACACAGCTAGTTTTTGTGTTAAGTGTCTGAGTCTGGGTTTGAACTCAGGTCCTCCTGACTTCAGGGCCGGTGCTCTACTCACTGCACCACCTAGCCGCCCCAGGAATTATTCTCTTTGATGACCTTTTGGACTCCCTTTTCCATTTGGCCAATTTTGCTTTTTAAAGTACTCCTCACCTCATTGGCTTTTTGGACCTCTTTTACCATTTGGGTTAATATATTTTTTAAGATGTTGTTTTCTTCAGTATTTTTCTGTGTGTCCTTTACCAAGTTGACTTGTTTTTCATGACTTTCTTCTATCATTCTCATTTCTCTTTCCAATTTTTCCTCTACATCTCATTTGATTTTCAAATTCTTTTCAGAGTTCTTCCACAGCCTGAGACCAATTTGTATTCTTTAGATATAAGACTTTTGACTCTGTTTTCTTCTGAGTGTCTTTTGATTTTCTTTGTCATCACAGTAACATTCAATATAGTTTTACCCATTGTTTACTCATTTTCCCAGCTTATTAGAGTTAACTTTTAAATCTTTGTTAAGGTAGGGCTGTTTCCACAGTGGATGGTGCACTGTCCCAAATGTCAGGGGATTTGTGCAGCTGTTTTCAGAAATACTTCTAGTGACCTGTAAATTTTCAGTTCTTCCAAGGTGGGATGATGATTGAGGAAGCAGCAGCACCTATAGCTGCCGTTAATTCACTTATTCTCAAGTTCTGCTCCTGGTTCACTGGGAACGGGGCTGTTCAGGTGAGGCATGTACTCTACTCTCACCCAGGTGAGATACATCTTTCCTGTTGACCTTATAAGTTGTCTTTGGTGTCAGCGGGCTGAGAGGTCTGGAAATTGCCACTGCTGCACATGATTCAGTTAACCAGGGACCTACTTTGGATTTGCTGGGGCCAGGTCTAAGCTGCCAGGGCCTGCACTCCTATCTCATCCTGGTGAAATAGCCCTCTCCTGTCAACCTTCCAAGTTGTCTTGGGCTGGAAATTTGTTCCACTCCAACTTTTTGTGTGATCTGCAGCTCTAGAATTTGTTTAGAGTCATTTTTAAAGAGATTTTGGGGGGCAGGTTTGGGGGGAGTCCCCTGCCTTTACTCTGCCATCTTAGCTCTGCCTCACTTTATTTTACTCTCATAAAAATCCTACAAAGTAGGTAAGTACACTAGATATTATCACCCCTACTTAAGGGAAAGGAGAGACTTTAAAAGGTTAAATGACCTGCTCATGATTATACAGCAGCTAATAAATGTTGAGGACAAGATTCAAACAGGCTTCTCAATTCCAAATCAATAGCTCTTTCCAATACACCACATTATTATCTTCACAGGTCCTAACTACTGTCAAATTAAGTAATGTAACCACTACCTAAATCACAATTGTGAGGTCTTTCTGTTACAAGAAAATAAAATGTTTAATACTCAATTAAGAGTTTTGTTTTCAAACATTTTTTGCAACCTTCCAAGACAATCAAGTAGTAATCCAAAGATGCATCCTAAACAAAAAAAGAAAACACCCTTCTAAATCTCCAAAGCCAATATGCTCTTGGCAATTCTTTTCTCTTGCTGATGAGGATCAACTTAGTTTTCCACAGATTGTATGTATGGCAATTTGATTTCATTTGTGGGAAGATTTCCTTCCGGTATCAGAACAGCCAAAACACCTGTGGATCTACATAACAATTCCCATCTGCTGCGATGCTGTACTAGCATTCTTTGGTTAAACTGTCTAATGAAAACAGAAATGACATCAAAATTATTTATGTACACCCTGAAGGGTTTCTCATCATTAGAACTTCGCAGATACCAAAAAGCAACATTCATACCTTTGGGATCTGTTCCATAACAGAAACAATTTACTCTTTCCAGGCAACTGACAAGAATTAAAATACATATAAAATAAAGTCAAGAAAGCAACATAATGCCATTAGCAAAGTATTATCAATGAGAAGTTAAATAATATAATCAAACCAAAACAGTAACAAAGTCTTAAATTAGTCTATGACTGCTTCATATGATCTCTAGTAAAGAGTTTATTGTAACAAATAAAACAATTGCATGCTAAACTCTGTTGCATTTAACAACCAAAAGATTTCAGTAAGCTATGAGCGACAAGTGACCATCTATTCGAACTCCCACATACTACAAATGAAAAAGTGGAGTTCCACAGAGGTAAAGTGCCTTGTGTATGGTCACAGTGATGGTTCCATTCAACTCAGCCATGGCCCAGAGTCAGCACAGGAGGATACAAAGATGGGAAAAGTAGAAACAAACACAAAAAAGACACATTTCCCTGAACTCAATGTAGCACAGTAAGTCTGTAAACAGTGGCCTAAACTCAAAAACTACGGCAGAGACTTTCTACTCTCAAATTCTGCAATTTTATAAAATGAGTGTGCTATAGGTAGAGTGTGAAAAGACCAAAATACAAAATGATATCAGACATCTGAGGATTTTCAATAAAGGAGTCGCAGGCCACAGATGCAGAATCCTATAGGTGGTTTAAATATGACAGTTACTGGCTAACAAACCTATGAAGGTTTAGAGAAGAAGAGACTTTAGAAGTAATCTGTTCAAGATTTTTCATTTCACAGATGAGGAAATGAAGTCCTATAAAGGTCTTACCCAAGACTTAAGAGGGCAAAGCAAGGTTCTAAAGCCAAGTTTTCTGATTCCAAATCAAGCAAGTGCTCTAATAATCACACCACAATGCTACCATGAAATAGTCACAAACTACTCAACTGCTCAGTTTCAAATTCATTATTAGATTGCTTTTGCTTACCCATTATTTTTAATTCTAAAGTTGGATCTTGTACTGATAGCATTATAAAATTATCTAACCATTCTGAAAAACAATTTGGAACCATGCCCAAAGGGATGTAAAACTGTGTATGCCCTTTGATCCAGCAATCCCACAGCTAGGTGTATATCCCAAAGAGACAAAAAAAAAAAAAGGGGGGGGGGGAGGAATCTATTTGTATAAAAACATTTATTAACAGCCCTCTCTTTCTGTGGTGGCAAAGAATTAGAAATCGAGGGAATAGGGGCGGCTAGGTGGCGCAGTGAGTAGAGCACCGGCCCTGGAGTCAGGAGTACCTGAGTTCAAATCTGGCCTCAGACACTTAACACAAAAACTAGCCGTGTGACCTTGGGCAAGTCACTTAACCCCAACTGCCCTCCAAAAAGCAAAAAAAAAAAAAAAAAAAAAAAAGAAATGAACAGAAATCGAGGGAATATCCATCAACAACTGACTGACTGAACCAGTTGTGGTATTTGAATGTAATGGAAAACTACTGTGCTATAAGAAATAATGAGCAAGATGATTTCAGAAAAACTTGAAAAGACTTATACAACCTATTAATAGAAAGTGAACAGAACTAGAACATTGTATAGAGGAACTGCAGTATTATATGATGATCAATTGTGAACTTAGCTATTCTCAGCAATACAATGATCCAAGACAATTCTAAAGGATTCATGATGAAAAATGCTATCCACCTTCAGAGAAAGAACAGATGGAGGGACTTCCTGGGGCAGAGCCAAGATGGCAACGTAAAAGCAGCAACATCCCGCAGCTCACACACAGCCACCCTAAACACCCACAAAATATGACTCTGGACAAACTCTAGGTCTCTCAAACTCACAAAAATACAGAAAACACATCTCTCACAGAAGGCAGCTCGGCAACAGGGGATCATAGCATCGCGGAAGGACGCAAGCCAAGGCCAGCCCAGCCTGAAACCGAAACCGCAGCCAGGCCCAGGGCGGTAGGAAGGAGCCCCGCTGAGCTGCAGCCAGTCTACAAGAGAGAAGATCTACAGCAGATCAGCTCAGTCTAAAATCGCCATGCGGCCAGGCTCGGCCAGGGCAGCTGGGAGGAGCCGAGCCCCCGAGGCCACAGCAGGACTCTACTTCAGAGAAGATCTAAAGCACCTCGAGCAATCTTCACATCTACTAAGCCAGGATTAGAAGTGAGTGAAAGTAAGTGAAACTTTCAAGCTAAATTTGGGGGAGGAAAAGCAGTTAGGCCAATCTACCCCCAGGGCAAATAAGCAGTGAGTGAAGAGCAGGAACTGCTGTAACCAGCGGCTGGCCCCACTGGGCTGCTTCAGGGACCCTGGCCTGCAAAACCCCGTAGGGGGGCTGAGTTAATCGATCAGGGCCAAGTGCCCTTGCGTTCAGCAGCCTGGATCTGGATGGTGGTGGTCCTGCGGAGCACTTTCAACAAGCCAAAGCTGGGGGGGGGGGGGGGGGGGGGG
>CM053597.1:47136202-47165863 GCA_028646575.1 Pseudocheirus occidentalis
ATCCAAATACAGGCCACTCAACGCAAGAGCCCTTGGCCCTGATGGATCGCGTCAGCCCCCCTGCTATCTGCAGGCCGAGGGCTCTGAAACAGCCCCGTGGGGGCCGCTGTGGCTCTCAGCCGTTCCTGCTGCTACAGCCGCCTCCCACTGCTTCCTTGCCCTGGGAGCAGTTTGGCCGGACCCGCTACTCTCCTCCCCAGTTAGCAAAATCCACCAACCTTTCTCTTAGCCTTTTTTTCTTCTGGCCTGATAGATGTGGTAATTGTGTCTCCAGTGCAGCCGATCTGCTCTCCTATAGCCGTGGTTCCCCGCCTGATGCCCCAGGGACCCAGCCAGGGTTTTGGCCATGGGTCCCAGACTGTTGCAAAGAGCCCCGCCTGTTGCGCTGCCTGTAGCAACAGATGTGCTTTCTGTCTTTTGGAGAGTTTTGGAGCTTGAAAATCTGTTTAGCGTCCCATTTTATGAGTTTTTTAGCGTGTTTGTGTGGGAGCTGTGGTGCTTTGCTGCTTCTATGCCGCCATCTTGGCTCCACCCCCTCTAAGCAGTTTTTATAGAATTATGAATACTTCTTTGGGTTGGATTAAATATTATGCTACTGTGTTTAACTGATTCTGGCTCTTGCGTCCCTAATCTGTTCCACTAAAAACTTTTCTATTTTTAAAGAAATAACAAAGAGCTTTCATTATTAGTCAGTCAACAAGCACTTACTATTTTTTTTTTTGCTTGGGGGGGGAAGAGGCAGGGCAATGGGGGTTAAGTGACTTGCACAAGGTCACACATAGTAAGTGCTAAGTGTCTGAAGTCAAATTTGAATTCAGGTCCTCCCAACTCCAGGGCAGGTGTTCTATTTACTGTGCCACCTAGCTGCCCCAACAAGCACTTACTATTTGCCAGACACCATGATAAATTCTGGGAACGCCAGCACATTGTTGTTGAGGAACTAATATTCTGATGGGGTAGATAAAATTTAAGCAATTACATACATACAAAACATAAAGTTTGGTAATATAGTTTCAGATCTGGTTCTGGTACTTCTAGGATACCTTACTTTTCACTTTTTTTGATTCTTAACCTTGATGAATTTTGTTGTAATTTGGTCTATTAGGTAATTGTTAAATTTGACTGGTATGAAACTGAATGTATAAAGTATTATCATTTATTATTAAAAGAGACCAATCATCAGCAATTAATTTGTCCAATTACTGGTATTCCTTTATTTCTATAAACGTCTTGTAGTTGTTTACACAGAATTTCCATGGCTATATTTACAAGAGGACTCCCAGATATTTTATACATTGTCATAATTTGGAAGGAAAAGTCTTTTTCTGTTTTTTTTTCAAGAAACATGAAATACTGATGATATATATGGATTAATTCCATATTTGGCTACTTTATTAACATTATTCACTACTGGAGGTTAAAAAAAAATAAAATAGTGTTAAAAAAAAAAAAGAAATTATCCATTTCATAGCTTCTTATGGCACAATATTCCTTTATACTTACATACTATAATTTGTTCAGCTATATCCTACTTGATGGATATACCCCCACATACACTTTGTCATATCTTTTACTACAAAAAGAGCTGTTACAATATTTTTGTACACATAGTTTCTCTTCATTTTTCTTTGATTTCTTTAAGTCTAGAAGTAGTATTACTGAGCTAAAAAAAAAATAAAGAAAAAAGAAAATTCTGAGATTTGTATGGGTGTAGTTTCAATTGTTGTCAAAAATGGGTGGAACTATTCTCCCTTAGAATTTCCAATAATTATAATTTTTCATTTCTGTATTCTTTGTCCATTTGACTAGAATTAGGTGGAGCATTATCTTTGTTTTAATTTGCATTTTTCTGATTATTAGTGATTTGGAGTATGTTTGCTTGTTCTTTCTCTGAAAATTCCCTGCTCCTTTGACCATTTACTTAGTGAAAAATGGCTGTCCTTTTATTTCAGTTTTCTATATAAATCTCAGCTGTTTCTTTTTTCATTTTAATTAGCAGCTTTGTTGATGGAAAATCTTCAAGATGTTTTTATTTTTGTACTAAATTCACAGCACCAAACAAGCATTTCTATACCCCTAGCAGAATCCTCCCCCCCCCCCCAAGGCATTCTATAAGAATTGTAAATCTCCATTTTTCAGGGAGTTAGCTACTTGAGCTACTTGGTTGGGCCACTTTCTGTCTTGTATTACTCCCTGTCCTGGTGTTTTGAAGAGCTCAGATTTCATTTTTAAAAACTCCTCTTCTTCCCACCTTTCAGATTTTCTTGTTCTTACTGTCAAAGCCACCCCACCCCACCACCACCCCAGGCCCTTTTGGCAGTCACTCCCTTCTAGGTTTATCTCTTTAGTAACTTTTAGCCAATATTATTTCTCCACTGTATCTGGCAGTCTCTTCTGTTTGCTCCTAATTCCAGCCTCCATTCTTAGTTTGGAACTGTGTGCTAAGGACAGGTCCCACCTCCTCGTACATTGTTATATGAGGTTAACAAAGTTTGCTTACTTCTTTCCCCACATTTTTACTTCTAAAATAAGTTTGTACCTCCACTGGCATGTCTGTGCTCAGAGAACTGGCAGTCTCTGTCACTGTTCCTGGTTAGAATGCTGGCAGATTTAGCCTTGAGTTTGTGCCCTCTCTCGAGTCTGTAGCCTTTTGGCTATCTTTGGCTGTCTTCAACTGGATTGGAACCCACTACTGTATATCTTAAAATTTCTTGTTTATTTGATCTAGTGTCCTTCTGGGAACACTGCTGGAGTATGTGAGAAAACTGTGTTCTTTACAACCTTTCATTTCACTGTTTTAACCAGAAATACCCCCCACACCAAATGATTTTCCATGAATTAATTTAGTTTCTGTATCTCTATCACGTAGTAATAAGCATGTTTTATAAATACTTTGTGATTGATTGATAAGAAACAGCCCAAGATGTAAAGTATGACGTTGTGGCTAATAGGCTTTAATGTATTTACAGGTGTCAAGAAAATAGATGCATTAATTATAACAACTAGACACGGGTCTGTTAAAAAAATATCTTTGGCTCAATCGCTGCTATATAGGGAAGTCATTATTCAAGAAAAAAACACTATAATTGAATTTTAATTTCTTAATAATTCACTAAAAGTAGTATATTTGCAGGATAATGACAAAAGGCAAAGCACTTCTCACATTTGAAATATTCACCAACCAGATGCCTCACCTTTTGAATGGCTAGTTCTTCCCCAAACCTCCAATCTAAGGAGGGAGCCCACATGAAAGATGTCTTCATCCCTTTCCAGGCTGCCCTGCTTACTCATCTTGATAACTCTTTCTTTTGCCAAGTCCTCAGCCCAGTACCTTCCCCAACACCCTTTCCCCCTTCATTCATTCTCTCTCAAGTCTTGCTCCTTTGAATGTGTTATCTTCCCCCCATTAGAATGGTAGCTCCTAGAGGGCAATGACCGACTTTCTTTGTTTAGAAATGCTTAGTACACTGACTGGCACTTACTAGTTGACTGAGATGTAAGGATAGTATTATAAGATCACAAGTCACTAATTTAGAACTGGAAGGGTCAAAAGAAGCCACAAATCATCAAATGTGGAAACTAAGGCCTAGATGAGTTAAGAATTCACGCAAGACCAATGAGCAAACAGCACTGCAGGGTTTAAGATTTAGGTCCTCTAAGTTCTATTTCTAGTATACCATGAATCCTTTGCCATCCATTCAGAGTCAATTTCTTTAGCCCCCTAAAAAGGGAGAAATTGTCAGTTTCCTTCTAGTTTCCCTATCAAGTATGTCTCCAGTTAAATAGCACCTCTTTGCTCTTCTGCAGTGGATAATAAATGTTATAAGTATGGAAAAGAAGTAACTTGGAATAATAGATAGTGACTTCTAGAATCAAGAGAGATGAGTTCAAATCCTGATTCCAGCCAGAGTATTGGCTATGTGACCTTGGGGAAGTTATTTAATCTACAGGCACTTAAGCAACCCTCTAAGACAGCGGTTCTCAACCTTCCTAATGCCACCACACTTTAATACATGTATGTGGGTAGACCCACCTGGAAGACAGATAGAAGAGCAGTGTCTTGGTTCCTAAGACCATTGGAAATATGTATTTTCCGATGGTCTTAGGCAAACCCTGTGAAAGGGTTGTTCAATCTCCAAAGGGGTTGCAACCCACAGGTTGAGAACCACTCCTGTAAGACAATAAACTGCTGATCTGCACTGACTGAAAGAGTTCTGCTCATTGGGATTTCCCTGTACCAACAAAATCATGGGTATGACATATATAACCTATATTGAATTGCATGCCTTCTCAATAAGGGGGGGGGTGCGAGGGAGATGGGAGAGGAGGAAGGGAAAAAATCTGGATCTCAAAACTTCAAAAAATGAATGTTAAACACTGTTTTTACGTGTAATTGAGGAAAAATAAGAGAAGAGAAGAGAAGAGAAGAGAAGAGAAGAGAAGAGAAGAGAAGAGAAGAGAAGAGAAGAGAAGAGAAGAGAAGAGAAGAGAAGAGAAGAGAAGAGAAGAGAAGGAAGAAATAAGAGTATGGAACCTCCTCCAGCCTCCAAAAGACTAAAATTATTTATAATGTGGACAAATACAGCATTTTCATGATTATGAGAAACAAGGCATATTCCTGAATTATTAAATGAACGATTACAGCATTTATCATAAGCAAAGCCCTATACTAAAAGATAGGGATGCAAAAAACAAAACAAAAAAAAACCCCCAAAACCAAGTCCCTCTCTCAAGAAGTTCACATTCTACTGGAGGAAAAAATACACATAAAATGCTTCAGCTGTAAGTCAGGTGGGAAAGGTTCTATGATCCTTAAGGTGGAACAAGCACATAGTAATGCTGCTTCCTTAATGCCATTTCTACTGATAAAATCACATCTTTTTCTGATGTTAAAACATTTCACAGTGCCAAAGACTGGTCTCGATGAGCCTTCAAAAATAAGTGGTTGTAGTCCCTACAGGAGCAATTTCCAGGTTGCACCTTTACAGGTGTTGCGTTGCTTCTTAGGATGATGGCTGAGGACACTGGGCTGGAAGCACTGCTATTCTCAAGGTTCTTGGTCTCTCTTCATCAGGGTAACAGAGTTGGTACCAGGTAGCCCTGCCCTAAGCAGCTTATGCTGCCTCTTATCTTTATCCCAGAATGCTTTGCTACTTCAGTCAGGCTGGTTTGTCTACCTTGCAAGTAGCAACTGGGAGAAATGGTTGCCTCCCCACCAAAAAAATCACTGGACTAGAAGCAAAACCAGTGGTGTGGAGGATCCCACCACTCTAACAGCTCTTGTGCTCATCTGCCTGTCAGTGACAGCTGATTAGCAACTACTACTGTTGGTGATAAGGAAGGTGAGGTCCTCTCCATGGTTTCTCTCCTCAATGATAACTGTGAGGGCTGGGCTGGAAGCAGGTCTGGTGGTTTGGGAAACATTGCTATTAAAAGCAGCCTGACTTCAGGATCTAAGACTTTCTCCATCTGGGAAATACGATAAAGGGAGTGGTAGTGGCCTGACATGGCTCTTTCTGTCTCTCCCCCTTGGTGCTTTGATGTTATGTTATATATATGATATGTAAAATAGTATTATATACATATAAGTTTTTACCAAATTCCTTTCTAGAACTAAAATATTTTGTTTTATGATTTTAACAATGCTTCAATTAGAAGTTCAAAAAGAATCCCATTTTTAAAATGTGCTTTAGGATTGTTTTCTCCTATATGCCCCCTTAAAATACCGAGCCTAATATAAGATCATTTATAAATACATACTACATACATCTGCGTATCAGGACTTGAAACCACAGTGGGTCATTTAGGACACTGCCCCACTAAGAAATACCTAAGATGGACAGGGTGAGGAAGAACAATGGAGTACTACATTTTCACACAAACTTATTCTATTTGTTGGAAATAGTACGACACAGAAACACTGGATAAGGAATGCTTACTAGCTAAGTGCTTTGGTTGGGTCTATAAAATGTAGTATGATCTAATTTGGCAAACTGACAAGCAACCTTGACTATATATGGACATTTTAGTAAGAATTTATGATAAATGCTAAATTTAAAGGTATAAGATGTATTTATGATGATCCAGGACTATATGAAATGCCCTAAGCAGTATTGACTACTTACGTACTGTACAAATTATACATCTAATTCACAAATTAAGTGACTTTTAAAATAATCAGACTTATAACTGCTGATTCTCAAAATCCATACCAAATATACATTAAAATTACTAAGACAATTCTAGGTTACAAAAACAATTTTAAAAGAATATAAATGGGGGGCGGCTAGGTGGCGCAGTGAATAGAGCACCGGCCCTGGAGTCAGGAGGACCTGGATTCAAATCCGGCCTCAGACACTTAACACAAAAACTAGCCGTGTGACCTTGGGCAAGTCACTTAACCCCAACTGCCCTCCAAAAAGCAAAAAAAAAAAAAAAAAAAAAAAAAAAAAAAAAAAAGAATATAAATGTTGAATTCTAAGTTTTTAAGTGTCTCAGAAGATTATAAAAGAGAGAAAAGTTTTGAAGACAGACATTTTCAGTACAGGTATCCTACAAAAATTCAACTTGTCCTGATCTCACACACATTTCATAAATTAATTATATTTCCAAAAGACACAATATTGGATACTGTTTTTTTAACATAAATGTTAATCACTAGAATTATTAAAGCACCATATTTGTATGCTGATAAAATTAACTGAATAAAAATCTGACTCTGAAAAAACCAAACTGCATTTTAAAAGTTCCTAAAAAATTAACACTAATTTCATTTTTATAAAATGTACACATTAATATTCTCAAATAGTTCTCCCTCCTTTTGTTTTGGCCATATTTTCCCTACCACTTAAAGTATTTTATAAATAACAAAAACAGTAACACAAATCCTGTTTTGGTCAAAATTCAGGCAGGCCTTTTTTTAAAAAATAGTAATATCCTAAAGACAAAGATTTAGGATTCAATAAAGACCTTTTCGTTCCCTTCATGACCCAAAAACCTATAACCCAATTACAATTCCCCAAAATTAAAAAAAAAAAATGCTAACTAGTAAATTTCTGTACAGGTCACACACATTTTCAAAGATTAAACAAAAGTGAAAAGCAATAATTACAATCCAAATAATCAGCCTGTAGAAATTTTTAAATAGTTTAAAAACAAATCTGGAAAAATTCATGTGATTCTATATGTAAAGCACTAAAACTGTTAACAAATTTTAAATATAAAATGATAGCACTACATTAAAGTAAGTTAACAATGGACTTTCGTAACTTAAATTAATACATTTACCACTGAGTCAAAATTGTCCTAACAAAATAAAGAACAGTATTGGAATACTAAATCTCAGATATATAAGAATAATTATAGACCTAAACTTTGAGGGAAAGAATCTTAAAAGTAAAGGCATTTAAAAACTCACACCAGTTCTCAGGAAACTGCATGATCTTTATTTTTATTACAAAACATTCACAGAAAATAACTATGCTTCAACCTGAAATCCATAAAGTTAACAGATCTTAAGAAGGAAACTTTTGAATAAATCTCAATTAAGTTTGCAGATTATGGTGGGAAAGGAAAGATTTCACCTAGTAAAATGGTGGTCCTGTATGAATCAGGTGAAATTTAAGATTAGTATAAACATCAAAATTCTTAACAGTATTGTTATAAACTGCTTGTGAATTTTCTCATTGATTCTCAAATTAAAATTAAAATGCTAGTTTACAATGAAAATACAATAAAAAGTAGTGTTTTATGTGGGTATATATATATATATATATATGTATATATATATATATACACACACACACACACACACACACACACACACACAAATATGCATTTTATAGACAGACACACACACACCCAAACACACCCCCCACCCCACCCCCACCCCCACCAACTCAAATATGTTTTGGAAAATAAAAACTGACAAATCCCTACCTGAACCAACAGGAGAAGAGCCAACACTAAGACTTTGTAAACTTCCATTCCTGAGCAATGTGGGAGATTTCTGAAGACTAGAGCTTGTTACACTTCCTGCAGCAGATGCTACAGATGATGTTGGAGAAGCAGATGAAACAGAAAGATGGGAAACATTCTCCTGATTTTTGTTTCCTTTGGGGCGACCAGGCCCATGCTTATTTTGTTTACTTCCTTTTCTCTTCTTTTCTTTTACAGTTTCTTCTTCAATGCCAGAACACTGAACTCGTTTGTATCCTGCAGTAGTAAGGCTGGCATTACCCAAGTCTCCAGGTGAATTTTCAAAGTTTTTAGGCTGTGAAACAACTGCTGACGTTGAAGGGAGACCTATTAAGGAACTAAAACTATTCACCCCCCCTTCCTGGCTTCCGGATTCTCCTTTATGTACATCTTTGGTTGCTGATGACTGTTGGGAGTGAGTATAACTGTCACTGCGCAGATCTGATTCTGTAAAGCTCAAGAAATCCTGGGGAGACTGAACTGAACTTCCAGAAGAAGATTTTACACTGCCTGGAGTCCCTGAAAAACTTCCTGTAGTAAAAAGAAAGGGTGGAACAGAAGGAGGAGGGGGGGCGGGGGGGGAGGGGGGAGAGAGAAGGGATACAAAAAAATCTCATCAGCAAGCCAGCTTTTTAACAATTTATTTGCAAAAGAAAAAAAAGAGTAGGAATAAAAATTTAACATAAAACAAGGGACTATTATTTTATAATGAAAAAATGTTGGGTTTCCTGACATGCACCATTTAAAAACTTGTCACAGTTGAAAAGAAAACCACATAGTGGCAAGTATACATTTTTTTGTCTTAAAAGGCAAAGGACTCTAAGAAGACTGTTTTATGTGTGATTTAAAATTCTATGAAAGAACCTACCTTTTGGGAGGACCCTCATCTCTCAACTTTTTCCCCAAGCAGCTATTCAGTGGTTAAGACTATAAACAACAGTAGGGTTTCCTTCAGACAACCCAAAGCTGCAGGGAGACCTAATAAGACTTCAGATTTACTTGGGAGGAAGAAAGTGAACATGATTCATCCTCATTCAAACATTAACAAAACACAGAGGATTTTGAGTACTGCTCATATGCTTTTAGGAACCAAAGTTCTTCTTTGGTTGTTCTTCCGGGTGTATTTGATCAAATGATAAGAAGAATAGCTGAATATATAACTGTTTAGCCAAAGATGTCAAGTATTGGTTTTGCCATTTTTTTTAATCCAATCATTCTACCAAAGGTTACAAATGCTGTATGCTCATGAGTACACAGGACCTAAAACTTCCTAGATGTCTTCCAATGAATTCTTAAAGCAGCTAGAAAGAAAATCAAATCAACTTATTTTCTAGTCTCGGTGCCTTCTTTACTCCCTTCTTTCCCTCCCTTCAAATGGATCAAATAGATGCAAGAGGGTAGTAGGTGGAAAGTGTTTAAATATCTTTCAAGTAAGTCACATCTTCCTCAACGAAGTTAAGAACACCACAGGAGCACACATTTTTTACTCACTAAGTGCTCTTATTTCATACTGAAAATGTATACAATTAGATACAAAAAAACATTTTTAACTATCATCTCCTCTGACAAATATATGGCAAAATATACTTTTTATAATGAAGTGAACAGACAAATTTTGACCCATTTCTGACCCTAAACATGTTTCGTAAACTTGACCGTATCATATTTTATCTAAAGCAATATAAAGAAACTCAAAATGAAACACACTTTCAAACAGTAAAAAGGAACTTTCAAGGAGTTAAGTAATAAATTTAACAACACAATATTTTTACAAGTAAAGAAAAATTGTATTATTTAGATCTGTTTTTATCAAGGAACACATAAAAGTCATCTGAATACAGAGATTTTCTATAAAGTTCAAAAGTAAGAATTTCATTCTTAAATATTTTTCATGGGCACATAAAACATTTTGCTTTTTAAGTTCACCAAATATTCTGTTGGCAGGCCCATTAAGATCAACATTTTAAAATTATTTAAGTAGAAAAGCATAAACATTAACAACCTGCTTATACTATATAATGTTCATTATTTCAATGATTTAAGGACAACCAGTTTTGTCACTTAATAAGCAACTATAAAGAGGTTCTCCATCATCAATGCTAATATGTCACCATCTGTCTTGCTTCTCCAAATCTTTTATGTTTTTACATCTGGTATAAAAAATTCACCATAGCATAAACTAAATAATATTAAATTAAAGAATATTTTAGAAGCATACAATACCACCAACTTTGAAAAGTATATCTTCCCTAACACACCCCCTTATTCTGACACAAAACAAAGATAAACTTCCTTCATTTTCTGATAACAAGAATAAAAGATTAAAAAAATTTATATACAACACATATATTCTCATATAAAAATGTGGCATGAATATCTCTAGTGCTTGTCTATGATACAGGTTTTCTGAAAATTTAATTTTTATGAAATTTAAGAAGATGGGTTTTCTAAGCAGATTTTCAATTAAAAGACTGAACAATAAAAATCAACTCAGAAATGCAATTACGCTAGTGAAAAATTGGATCTTAATTATAAGAGAATATTTGAGTGGGTTCTGTTAATATCAGATTTAAAATGTAAGTAAATGTAATGCAAAAATTTAAATAGGATTATATTATTTTCCAAAAGTAAAATTCCAAAACAAGTCTATTTTATGAGCAAACAATTTTATTCACTAAAAGTATACAGTAAATTTCTAGGGTGTTTCCCAGTTTTGCTTTACTTATTAAATAATTCCTTAAGTAGAAGGAATGAAAAAGGATTTAAAAAATTATTATGTCTGAAACAGTTCTTTGTGTATAAAACATGCTAGTCTACATTTTTCTAAGTAGGGTAACAGACTAAAGAATTTTATATAAATGCTTGTTGAACTGAATTTGAAAATATGATTATTTAAATGAAGTAATATCATAGGAGGACAAAAATTTTGCTTATTTATCTCTAAAGGGCTAACAGAAAACAGGTATTTAATACAAAAAGTATAGGTAAAATATTTGGCAATGTTTACTTGTATATTTGTGTGTGTGTGTGTGTGTGTGTGTGTGTGTAAGTAATATACACATACACAGCACCTCAGTATATGTGTGTATACACACACATACACACACACGAAAAAATTAAAGAGAACAAAAACCTGATAGGATTAGTATATTCCACCATACAGTGAATTGAATTTTAACACATATGCTAGAAATAAATAACTATGCTTGAGAAATACTGTTTTTCACTGAAAATTAGTCATCTACTAGAAGTTTGAAAGACAAATTTTCTTCAAAATAGATTACATATGAACTATAAAAGTTGTTTTTTTTTGTTGTTGCAATTTTAGGAAAGGGAAATTTAATTGGGAAAGGGAAATAAAAGTGCCAAATTAACCAATAAAGAGAAAAGACTACTGGACAGACTAAGAAGAAACTTGTATTTTAAAAGCAACAAGTTTAAAACCTAAGAAATATTTATATTAACAAAAGAATAAAAGCCTATGTTGTAACATAAACAGAACAAACCAAAAGCCACTAGTTTAAGAAAGCAATTACTTTTAAGAGAAAAATTTAGGCTAGGGCTATATACATTTGAGCCAAAAGAAACAATCACCAAGTCTTAAGCTATTCTCTATTATCGCCCCAATCTCAAGTTTTATACTGAATTCATTTACAATGAAAATTCAGTTCAACTTTAATATACATCAATATATAAAATAAACCATTGGTCATCTAACATTTAATTCCCCCCCTCCCCATTTCAAAGCATATTAACTTGGAGTAGGCAAATAACCATTTAATTATTTTTATATGTTCCAACTTAACTTCTTTCATTAGCCAATACTAAAAGAACAATTATCTTTTACAAAATTTAACTACTTTCGATGAATAAGAAAACAATGTTATAACTATAGCACCATAATTAATACCTTGCTGAAAAGGACTAGCTGCTGACACAGTTGTTCCTGGATTCCTTCCACCACCAGGCTTTCTTCCCCTCTGACCTGAGCTGTGACCTGCTGATTTCTTCCCTTTGCTCTCTGACCCTCTAGTCTCTGACACATCGTTTCCACTTGAAGTGAGTGCGGAGACTTCCTGGAAATTTGCATTTGTAAATCGAGCTGCAGTATCTTCCAAGCGCTTCAAAGAGCCTGACATAGAGCTGTTGCTAGTGCTTGTATATGTCTAACATTTGGATTAAAAAAAAAGGAAGTAAAAGAAAAAAAAAATAAAAGGACTAAATTAGACCACCAAAAAAAACCCCCCAAACTGCATGTCACCTTATGAAAAATGAATACTGCATATTTAACAAAACACATAAGAAAAAAGCCTATAGTTCATTTTCAGTACTACAAATCAAACCAGTTTACATTATACACCTAAAAATAAAACTTTAAATTTATTCTAACCATTGAATTAAGATTATACATATGGCTATTTTAAACATATGCTTCTTTATATTAGAATATCAACTGACAATATGAAGAGTAGAGCATTAGATTGCAGCAATCAGTGAAAGTGCACATTATAATAGTAATCATATTTATTAAGTGACAATGAATAAAACTGAAGGCACCATAAAACATCTATCTGAAAACTGCATTTTTTCCCATCATAAGAAAACACTGCTTTCATTATTATTAAATTATAAAAACAAATTTGGCATTCAGCATAACAACAGGACAACTGCAAAGAACTAGGGATGACTATTTTAAACCACTAGGCCCATGAGAATAGGAAGAAAATCTAGTAAGGTCAGAGCAAGAATGTTTTAAAGAACTCAGGGAAGAGGGGGAAATGTCTTAAAAGGCAGAAAGATATAAATATTCAAAGTGGAAATGATTTCCATACTGAAGTGAGTAAGAAGGGAATTATACAGAAAAGTTATTTTGCAGCAATTTCTTAATTCTTAATAACTACACTTCAAATTGATGGATATTATTTCATTTTTGAAGGCTAGATAAACGTTTAAATAAGTTTATTATAATGTATGACTACACACTGTTCAGATAAAGCCAAATCAAAAAACTAAAAATGGCCATTTATGTACAATAACTGAAATGCCTCCAAAATGTAACATTTTGTAGTTATTTTCCTACCACATATAAAAAAACATAATCCTTCCTTCAATTTTAAGTATTACTTCAAAGACTAAATATATTTTTAAAAGAAAAAACTTTTTAATCATAATTATATACCTACGGTGATATGAGGAATCAAAACTTGCAAAATACAAATTAGAATGTGAAACCTCCACCATACACTCACCACTCAATACAAACTGTCAGATAGATTTGCAAAATGAGGAAAGGACTATGAACTCTGAAGTTTGTACTGAGCAAAATGGTTAAGGAGCTTGTAGTAAAATTGATCTTTAGAAGTAGGGGAAAGAAGAGAAAGGGATATATTCCAATGAAAATTAATTATTTACTGGGAATATTTTCTATTTTTTCTCCAATCTCACTATTTATTTTCTATTTTTCAAATACAAACACAATGAGGTCTAACAAAACAAAGTTGATGACTATTCTACTAAACTATAAAATCCACAAGCATGCCCAACAGGCTTCAAAGTGAGCTTAGTAAAAGATAAAATCCCATTTAACAGACCAATAGGATTTAAGTTGGTTAAACTTCATGGCTTACTTTAGAAACACGAACCTTTTCCATGCTGGGCAGGTCAATTTGGAAACCACCCCAGCTCACTTTTCAATCATTTTTCCATTAGCTTGGGCTGGTCCTGAAGTTCTCCATCCCACTCACATCTGACCCTGTATGACCCAGTGCAGGTCAAAAGCCATGTAAAAAAAACACATTGGTACACTCATGTGTCAAGTGAGGGAAGGAGAAAACTCACTGGGAGTACTGTTAATGGAAATATAATATTAGCTTCTACATATACGTATAAATTAGGGTTGGTCAATTTAATTGGAAAGTCTATTGGCCTAAAGTACAAAATTGCCCATATGCTGAAGACCATAAATTCAGTAAAAATTATTGCAAAATATATTATGTTAAAAAACGCAATACAAAGAAAGCCATGAATGACAATATCAAGTAAACTTCAATGGCCATAATATAATGACAATTAACTGGCTTCTTTTTTTCTGAAAAAGGGGAAATTTTCAATCCTAGAAAACTTTGAAGTGACAATGAATTCAAGACACCCCATCATAGGAGAAAATGCACTTTAGTTAAAATTTTAATTTTTTTCCTATTAGCCCCCCCCAAAAAAAGAGAGAGAGAAAGAGAGAGAGAAAGAGAGAGAGAGAGAGAAGTTGTATTTATAGGTAATGCCAAACAGCTAAACAAATCATTCTAACATAAAAATAGCCAACATTAAGATATAAAACTCAAATACTTATTCTCAAGTAAATCCATGGTTATAGTAGAATTTTAATTTACATTAGTGTCCCACACAATTTTGCTATGTTTATGTCATCCAAATATTTTTTCACTATCACCTACTGATATCTGGCACATCTAGAAAACAGGCCTGGCCCAATGAACCAAGAGAGCAACACGTGAATCAAAAAAGGACAACTCCAACCTTTTTAGTTATAACTAAGAGTCTTAATCTAGAAGGCCCAGTAGTTAACATATCAAAACAGAATGCAGCTCAACTGTCATAATGAAATCAAATACTACAGTTACAATGTTTTTCATAAAATTAGCCAATGAGTACATGCTATCATGTTAATAACAACTGCCTATCTTTTCTTAACTCGTCATGAATCGTCTTTAAAAAACTGAAAGTTTTCTCCATTATTTAAAAATGACATTAATAAGATATTAATATTACCAATCTTTTTAGTGAGTAGTCAACAATTACTAAAATAAGATTTTTTTTCTCTTGGATGATTAAAAAAACCTTTCAACTGTTAAGTACCAAAGGCTAAATTACAAAAATATTTTTTTAATTACAAAAAACAAAAATTTCCAGTAATAACATTATATAATATATAAACACAAATTACAAACCAGAAGATTTAGCAATCCAATGTTTAAATTCCAAACCACTGACATCAGAAATTTCTGTCAAAAAATAAACTGGGACAACAAAACAAAGCAACTTTTGAGGAAAAAAATGTAAAATAAAAAGGGAACAGAGTTATTATGATCTGGGCAAATCCTAACAGTAGCTGATATTTCTGTAGCACTTTAAGGTTTACAATGTACTTTATACATATTATCTCAGTGCCATGTCATGACAATTTTTTCTTTCCTCAAAATCTCTGGAACCTGCCAAAAAAGAATAGTTAGTTGTAGTGGCCCAATAAATAGTACTCCTAAGTAGTACTTAGTATTCCCAAGATTAACTCAATATTACAAAGCAAAATTAGGTAAAGAGTTATTAAGACTGTCTTAAAAGTTTTAAGCTCATACTTAAAATATGGATTCAAAATATGGAGAGTTTGGCTTCCTAAATGGCCATTATAATTTACAAATCAAATGTCAACCAATCAATAAAAAAATTATATTAAGTGTTACTCTGCTAAGTCCTAGGAATAAAAACTCAAAAGTGAAATGTCCCTGTCCTTGAGGGCATACACTCTCTCTCTCTCTCTCACTCTCTCAGTCTGGCTGGACCACAAAGAATGGGGAATGAAGTAATAATATATGTAATACGGCTAGAAAGGTAGCTCAGGTACAGTTATCAAAAGACCTTAAATGCCAAATAGAGTAGATTATATTTGATTCTAGAGGTAAAAGGTAAATAACTGAACTTTATTCAATAAGGAAATAACATAACTAAACCTAAAGGTTATGAAAATCAGTTTGGCAACTGTGCGGAGGATGTCTAGGAGGAAAATTTGCAGCAGGGAGACCATGTAGAAGGAGGTTTATGTTCTAGTCTAGGTGGGAGGTGCTGAAGACCTGAACTGGGGTGGTTGCTAGATGAGTGAAAAGAAGGTGATGGATACAAGAGATGTTATCATGTTAGAAATGAAAATATTTGGCAACTGACTAGATAAATGAAGTGAGACTAATCAAGGATGACAGTGAGGTTGCAAGCCTAGATTATTGGAAAAATGGTACTGCCCTTGACATCGCAGGCACTGTGCTAAGCACTAGATAAACGATTATCTCATTTGAAATAACTAAGTTCAGATTGGAATAATAATTACATATAATGAGTCACTTTTTAGACAAACTGTTCAACTATAAAATAAGTTTTCCCAAGAGTACATGCTATCATGTTAATAATAAATAGCTACCTATCTTCTCTCTATTTTTTTTAATGAGGAAGAAGAGTATAGAAGATATCAATGGAAAGAGCAAACTCAAGAATGCTATAAAGAAACGAATAGAAATTATAGTCTATATACAAGATTTATCCTTATACTAAAGGATATAAAAGTTTCTTGGCAGGTAAGAGTCATATATTTATAACCATAATATTTAACACAGAAAATGGCAGCCTATTACTTAGACTGAACTTGGGTCACTACACATTAGGTAATCTTTAGCACTTATATTTAATAAGATAGAACAAAGTATATAAAAACATTCCAATATAATAGAACAAAGTACCATTCTTAACATTCATAGTTAAGAACAAATGTCTCCATCTCCTTCAACACCAATTTCCCCTGAAAACTAATAAGGCAATCTACAGACTAGAATAAATGCTTCATTCATTCACTCATTCTTTCATTCATTTGTTGGAATAGAAGTGAAATGCCTTAAAGTAGAGATTAAATTCTTAAGCCCTAAAAGAATGCAATTCTAAAAAGCAACAAAATTTCATAAAAGTGTCAGAATTCAACATAAATGAGTGTGGGGAAATAGGCAGACAAAGGTAAGGTTAGGCACAATCTCTTATTCAATGATTAACAAACCAGCCAACTGGATTAGCCACTTACACTATAAGACTGGAAGAAAGATGCAAATAATTTAAGCCATTCATTTTGAATTTCTAAAAGTAAAACATGATTTTAATAAATGAGCATTCTCACTTATTTTTTTTAAAAATAGAAAAACAAGTTTTTAAAAGATTATTATAATTTTTTTTTGCATTGCCAGGAGGGAAAAAGAAAAGACCCAGTATCAAAAATGTCAAAGGTTATTTTAAATTGATTATGACTTAAAAGAAAATATTAAAGACAGCTATTGTGTCAAATTTACGTGTTTTTTTTTTAATTTGGAAACTAGAAAAGTCCAGGATATCTGGACTCTCCACTAATGAAATCTTTTCATGGAATTTTAACCTTGAATAGTTTTTAAAAGAGCCTTGTTGAGCCAAAGGGAAGAGAGATTCCCCATGTATAAAATGGTTCTCCAGATGCTCTTATTTGCACATTAACACTATGATGAATGTACTGAGAATTCCAAAATCTCTCAAAAGAAGTACACAGCAATCCACACAGAAGAAATGAAGAACATATTCTGACTAAATGGTAACATAGTTGAATAGAGAGGTCACTGAGTTACTCTACCACTACACAGCTTGGAGAGGAATTAAATTTGGATAGTGACACAAATCCAGAGTAAAAAGGGAGGAAGAGAACTGGATAGATTTAGTTTCACTGATTCCAAATGACTCAATTATTCCATATAACAAAAGTCATTTTTTTCAAGACCAACATTCCACTGGTGATTCTTTATGACTATAACTTAGGGGAAACCATTATCTCAGAATTCAAAACGCAGGTGACACTAGAGAATGATATTGGGGTAGTAAGCTATAGCACGTTAGTAATAATAGCCTATATACAAGAAAAGGTTTAAAAACTATCATCCAGGAAATCAAGACCCAAGGATGTAGGCTAGTCATGAAGCAAGAATGTGGCACAACTGATTAATGTTGCCCTGATAATCAAAAAATATTAAAAGAATGGCAGGAAGATCTACACAAATACGGAAAATCAACTTTTTAGGCTTTATGAAAAGATTTGGACAATAATTACAGACTGAGAAGCTATGAATGACTTTCCATAGACAAGGGCTGAGAGAAGAGTCACATCACTAAGATTATGGATATATTTAAGGATTGAATAGTATCAAAACAGAAATATTTTCCTTCTTTAAGATATTTTAAAAATCATCACCCCACATATCCATGTATTATGCATGTTTATTTCGTTATACACACACATACAAAATAAGATCCTTTAAATAAATAATGCTGCTTAACATTCCTTTACCAATGACTTGAACAAAGGTATACAGGGTATTCTAATCAAATTTGCAGATAAAATAAAGCTGGAAGGGATAGACAGCTAACGCATGACGAAGATTCAAAAATATTTAGACAGGTCACAGTACTGGACCCAGTTGAATGAGACAAAATTTATGAAGAATTTCTAGAAGATTTAATACCGAATCCAAAAATTTGATCTCACAAGTACAGGATGGGAAGTAAAAAGTTAAATAATTTCTGAATAAGACCTAGGGACTTTGGTGGCACTTCAAGCTCAATCAATCAGTGGTAAAAAAAAAAAACAAAAAAACAAAACAAAACAAAAAAAAAACCAGTGGTATAGTGTGGTAGCCAAAAAAGCTAGCATGATCTCGGTCATATTAAAAACTTCACAGCTTCCAAGCAAAAAGATGTGAAAGGCCCTCAGTGTTCCTCCCCGGTCAGACTACATCTGGGATGTTTTGAGGTCTGGATCCACATTCTAGGATAACGTCCACAAGAGAATAATTTAAAGTGTATGAGGACATTTATTCTGGCTAAAACTCATGAGTTTTTGAAGTACGTAAAATGTTATTGTGGGAAGGAGAGGTCAGACTTATTCTGTTTGGCCAAAAAGGCAGAACTAGAAACAGCGAAGCTTCAATGGCATAGATGTAGGTTTCATGGAAGGAAGAATTTCCTAACAATTAAAACAATACATAAATAGAATAACATGTTTCTAGACAAAGCTGGATGAAGCAATATCTCTTCTTAATCACTATATACCCAAACCTGACCCTTATTCTTCCTTCTGACCTCATAAAGAATACTCCTGTTTTCAGGATGAAATTTTGGGACATTAAAGATTCTGGTGGGAATAATTTGAATTTGTCTATGTCCTGAATGTAGAAAAACCATAATTATGATATTTGGATATGAAACACAACATGGAAATTCCTGTCTTTATCTGTTACTCTCTTTTCCTTATGAATAACTGGTGGTATAGTACCCCAGAGTCAGGAAAATCTGAGTTCAAACCCAGCCTCAGATATTTACTAGCTGTGTAATCTTGGGCAAGTTTTGTAACCTCTCTCGAGTTCAGCTTCTTCAATTATAAAATGGAGGTAATAACAGCATCTACCTCCCAATGATGTTGTAAGGATCAAATGAAATGTTTGTGAAGTGCTTAGTACAAATGTGAAAGTGTGTGCAGATCCCATACATGATTGCATGCCATTGGGGGGGAGGGAGGGTAGGAGAGAAGAGAGAAAGAATCTGAAACTCAAGTGATTCTGTAACTGAATCTTGTAAACTAAAAGTAAAATAAACAAGTCAATAAATTAAAAAAAAAAGTCAATTGCTTCGTACAATACTTGGCACACAGAAAGCATATTTTAGCTAGTGCTATTACTGTTGTTGTTGTTACTATCAGAACCACAGAGGAATATTATTATAACCATCCGAGATCAGGGCTCATGAATGAGAGTATTTTAAGTCACAATTACTTCTATAGTCCAGAAGGGAGTAGTCAGTCACTAAATAGGACCGAACTTACTGGTCCAATATAAGTTGGAAATAGGCACAAAGAGGGTAGTACTAAATATCTTAATCATATATTTTAATGAAAAGTCAAAAGAGGATATCTCCAGGGAGGAGAGGAAACAATCATTAAACGAATGAAAACTATGACAAAATATTAAACAATTCATTCTTGGTTACCCAAATTAAAATTCTATAATTACTTCCTCTAAAACAATTACTTCAGAATTTTTGGTCTTTCTGGTCTGAGGCAGTTAATGCTTCAGTGGATAGAGGCCTGGAGTAAGGAAGAACTGAGTTCCAATCTGACCTTATACACAAGTTGTGTTGAGGTCGGGTAAATTATTCAACTTTGCCTCAGTTTTCTCACTGTAAACTGAAGATCATAATAGCACCTACCTCCCAGGATTCCTGTGAGAATCAAATTGAGATAATATTTCTAAAACATTTAGCTCAGCGCCTGAACAGAGAAGATGCTGAATAAATGCTTGTTCCATTCCCTCCTCAATTCTGACTAAAAAGGAAGCACTAATAGAAAACTTAAACTTGTTGTTAACGACAATACGCTTAAACTCAAGCAAAAAACCAAGCAACTGAAATGGCCATTTGGTAAATACAACATAGGGACAAAAACAAAACTTGGGTGAAGAAGGAAATGAAAGGTTATGGTTCAAAATACATATTCCTCTAAAAGTTAAAATGCTGAGAGTTCTAAGTGACTGTGTTCATTTACATGCAAACACAACTAAAGAATAAAGAAAAATATGATGTGTTAACACCTACTGCTAGAAGACCATATTCTTTTAAGATTTGCATACTAGAAAGACGTCTCTAGAACAGCAGTCTTTTCCACAGGAGTTATTAGATATCATTCTAGAATAATAGGGTGACTGGTCAAGATGGATGTTAATAAATCTATTTCTGACCAGGAATAAGGGGATGGTACTATTGGAACAAAAACTCCTAACTGGCCCAACTCATAGAACTGAGGATGGGCAATCTCTTCTTCTCTTCCCAGATGGTTTTAGAATAAGGAATGCTCTGAACTACTGAGTCAGGGAAGGAAAGTCTACCCTATCTCTCACACAATCTCTCTATGGACCTGATTTCAGGGCCAATCTGTTTCTATTTTATTTCTTTTACCCTGCTCTTAGGTGAACAAGTAACTGGATATGTGACTATGTTATGATCACGGGCTTTAAAGCATCAGAAAGGTCCAGTCAGCAAGGGCATCCGGTAGATGATATTCCTGAAGCCAGTAGCAACAGCTGCTAAATTTGGTAAGAAGTCAGTCCTGAGTAGTGACCAGCTTGATTCAGTCCAACAGTTGATTGAGCCATCAGCCAAAATACCATGTCATCATGCAAGGAGTTAGTCCAGCTGAGCAAGGGAGCAACTGGTCCACCAGTAACACCACACCAGAAGCAAACTTGGTGGGGATGCTCCCAAGGGAGAAATGAACTTTTAGGGCCAAGAATTACCAAGTGTATCTCAGTCTGACATGATCCTTCTTTGTGTGCCTCACTGTCAAAGTATTTTAAATTCATGCCTCCAGATGAACTCTGTGAGCAATTAGGGAAGAGCGTACACCTTCTGGTCTTGGGGAATTTGTTTTCTAACTACTGCTCTTGCTATAACTCTTGAGCCTTTTTAAAAGGCTAAACAATACAATTGCTTAATCAATAATGGAGAAAGCTATATTGCATCAGGGCTCAGGAATAAGAATAGTAGAAGTCACAGTGATTCCTAGAGTCCCAAGGGAAGAAGTAATTGGTCACTATCTCAGGATCCAACATACCAGTACATTACGAGTTGGAAGTAGGTCCAGAGAGGGTGCTACATAATTAATCACATAAGACTTCTGAAAAGCCCGTGGCTGAAGGGGCCACAATCATTAAATGAATGAAGATTAATTATGAAAAAAGATCAAGCAATCCATTCTTGGTTTTTTTATAAAATTAAACTTTTATAATTATTTTTCTTAAGATAATCATTTCAGAATTTTTAGATCTTCTTACCTATATATTTTGAAGATCTAGAGTCACTAAAGAATTAGAAGAATTAAAGTAGTATGAAATGAAAGGACTAAGGTGTGGAAGAGGGCAAGTGTTTCAAGGAATCAAGAAGTAGACAGAATAAAACATAGTACTCTGTAGTTAAGTGCAACATTCCATCAATAAAGTTAAAATTGCGCTATTCTTTTTCTGCTGTAATTTTTATATTTTATGCTACGTAAATTTTAAAATCTATAAAATAACAAAATTACAATTATTTAACTTACTTTCTCAGTAGTAACTGTCAAAGAAGGAACCAAGGCTGGTGACGGTTCTGGTTGCTTCTTATGTTTCTGCTTGTGTTTGTCTTTTTCTTTATATTTCTAAAAATTAAGAAAAGTAAAATACAGGTTTAGGTTCATATGATGATCCATACGTACATGAGCACAACCAAGGTGGTAAAGGTTTTTTTTTTTCTTTGTTTTGTTGATGGCGGCTGCAAGAGGTAGGCAGTAAGTGGGGCTGGGGGGGAACATGATTTGTAGACTGTTTTTAATCATTCAAAATATATGATTGCAAAAAATAAACTAAGATAAATCAGTTGCTTCTATCAGCATGATCACAGGGTTATCCACATCAGCAGTTTTCCATACATTAAAAATGACATAAAATGAGCACTTTAGCCTCCAGCCTCAACTTAGTAGATCAAAAAATGCAAAACAATCCAACCCCTACCAATGGATCACATGCGTTGTTCAAGGTAACATGTTACACGTAGATGATGATATCTAAATGAATAAGAACACCGGACTCATCTATCTTTCGTAAACATCAAGTTCAACGGAATAGAGGATCAGAAAAGAATACAAATAACGGGTTCAAACAGAACAGAAAGATTCAAGGACACACAAAGTGCAATGAAGACCCAAAACAAAGTCACAGTACATCTGGTTACCCAGAAAATCAGGGAGTTACTTCATGGACAAAGCATTTACATTAGGGTTTTAAGGGTGAGAATGTTTTCAAAATAGAAAAGTGGGAAACGGGGATGCCAGGCAAGAAAACAGCACAAAGGAAGAAGAGAAGAACAGGAAAAACAACATGTTTATGGAACAATTATGTAGTCCAGTTTGGCTAAAGCATAGAGTAAGTAGTCAGTCAGTCAATAAGCATTTAATAAAATTCTGCCATATGTGCCAGGTACTATGCTAAGTGCTGGGGATACAAATGCTAGTTTTAAAAAAAGGAAAGGCAGTCCTCACCTTCAATGACTTTACAGTCTAAGGGGGTAGAAGCTGAAAAGGGGAGCTGTGGGCGGATATGGAGGAGTACCTAGAGAGAGGGCATGATGGAGAAGCCCAAGAGCAATACAGCTTGTGTGGAAAGGGAAGAATATTGTGCTGAACTCCTTTTTAAACAACCTTGGAGTTCAAAGCTCTGTCCTCAGGCCAAAAAGTCCAATCAGAAGGGCAGAGGGGACTAATGAGATGTCTGTGCCAGGCAGATTCAAAAATACAGAATAATGGGATTTGCCAGTGGTGACATTCTTACATAAGGGCATGATGGAGAAGTCCAAAGAAGTCTAAAAGCAACGTAACTAATGGGAAATGGGGAGATTGGACTGAGTCCCTTTCTTAAATAGAGGCACTAGAAAACTGGGAAGCATAGAAATAAAACTAGAAAGATCAAATGTTGCCATAAAGTATAAGAATGCTAGCCTGAGGAATTACTACATAATTATGTGGGGAAAGATCATATTGAAGATTTTAAGAAGATTAATCTGGCAACAATGTGTAATACAATACACACAGAAAACTTTTACATTTGTAAAGCATCTAAGAACACTGTCCCTAAGTACTGGTGAAACAAAGAAATTTTAGATAAGACAGAATTCCTTTACTCATAGAGCATATAATCTGATACGAGGATATGACTCATGAGTGTACAACACATCATATGTACAAAAAGAAGGCAAAATGAACTGCATTAGACCTAATATTTTGGAAGCTCATTACTGATAATGAGAAATAATAGTAAGAGGCTTCCTGGAGAGATGAGACTGCAACTGAGATAAGTTTTATAAAATAGGTCAAAATTCAAAAATTGAAGAAAGTAATATCATTCATGATACTAAGAATAGCAGGGGGCAGCTAGGTGGCACAGTGAATAGAGCACTGAACGTGGAGTCAGGAGGACATGAGTTCAAATCTGGCCTCAGACACTTGACACAAAAACTAGCCGTATGACTTTGGGCAAGTCACTTAACCCCAATTGTCCTCCAAAAAAGCACAGGAAAGGCACAAAAGTAGTGTAAATGAAGATGTATTTGGTGAATGACATATTTGGAAGTTACATCATTAAGTAAATGTAGAGAAGTCATATGAAATACAATGAGAAAGAAAAGAAATGACTTGAAACTTCACTCACTAGGCAAGAAGAAGAAACCACTGAAGATTTCTGAGAGCAGAGGTGACATGTCTACCTCTCAACAGAATGAAGGAAAATGGAAAAGGGAGTGTTTATTAAGGCGGAAAGATTAAGAGACAAATGGTAAAAATCTCTATTCCCAAGGGAAAATGGAGGAAGAGAAGGATATGATAAACAATATGGAGAAACAACTGACAGGACTTAGGCAAGTCAACCAAGAATAAAAAGTTAACATTAAAGTTTTGACTAGAGAAGGGCACAATACGGAGTCAATGGGGAAAAAAAAGGGATGATGAAAGGAAAAAGATAAAAATTCCTACTTGGATGTCACATCACGGTTTGGAGGTGAAGGTTTAGTAGAACTAAACCTTTGACAGGTTCTTCCCAGCTAGAAAAGTTTTGAATAAAGTCACAGCAACAGAAATAGTTTACTTCCAAAAGATAAACCTAGTTAAATTTGGAGGCATGCCAGCAAACTGGAAATTATCATGGGTGACTTCATTGCAATCCACAAAAACAAAACAACAATAACAAAACCCCCACCTATCTGCACAGGAAAATTTGTCCCTGATTCCTGTCATAACAGTAGGAGAATGAAAGACAGAAAAGGAGAAAAAGGTATTAAAGAATCATTTCTTTTCTAGATTGTTTATTAATATTAGCTTAACTGTTGGCATTTAAAATATGAAAATCCTTATCTGGTGATTACTAGGAAAAGAAACTGAATCTTACCAATTTTGATATTCTTGCTTATAAAGAAAATCAGATGACCAACTCCCTTAGATGTCTAAATTAAGTTAACATACATTTTCAAACTCAGTAATTCCAATGCAAAGGTGCAAAAGGAAAGACGACAACAACAACAAAAAATGTTGGAAAACACAGATTCGGAGTAAGAAACAAAAGACCAATATATGTAGACTAAACAATGAAATGCTTTGTATCTGTGGGTGATGGTTAAGTTTATAATAAAAAAAAAATTTAACCCTTCCCTCCCAAAAAAGTCAGGAGCCACTGAACATATAAACATACCATTACAAAAATTAAATTTATTCTAAGAGATAAGAAATGGTTACGGATATGGGAGTCATCTCTCTCTCTGAATCAGTTGTACAAAGTAAAACCATCAATTTGCTAGAGCAAGAGATCAAAATGACTATGTAATTAGATTAAAAATCGTATTACATAAAACAACTTGGAAAGACTTAAGAACTATGATAAGTGTAATAACCAACTATAATTCCAGAAGATTAATGATTAAACATACTACACACCTCCTGGCAGAGAAGTGATGGACTCAAGAAGTAGAATGAGATGTACATTTTGGACAAGTATTTTTGTTGACTAGGCATTTCTACAAGAGCTTTGTTTTTATTTTTCTTCAAATGCCGCTTTCTTAGCAAGTAATTATTCTCAAGCACTAATTCACTGAGTAGAGCAGAAGAGTATGACAGCAAAGGGAAACACAAATTTAGAATATAAACTTAATTGAAAATTTTCATTTTTTTCCTTTAAAGCTTATCTTATTGTTTTTTAACATTACCTTCATTTTCAAAGGTTAAAAAAAAAAAAGGGAGGAGGGGAAGCAGTTCAGCAAAACCAACCAACAAAACAAGAAGATACATTTTCTCAATTCTTCTTGAGAGGCAAGGCTGCTTATTACTAATTACACAATGATCAGGGTAATTTTGGGGAACATTTTTCCCTATTATATGTCAATGAAATTATATGTGGAACTGGGAGTGGTTTTGGACCTGAAAAAGTGACCCATAGAAAGGTAGAAGGAAGCCTGGATAATTCGAAGTTAGGAGGATCTCTCTTTTCCAGATGCAAGGATGTTGGTATAAGATTATCACAACAATATTAACAATTCAAACACTGAGGAGTACTGAAGGGAAAAACAAGTCTACATTTACTTTGCAACACATCCAATGAATCCAAGTCCTTCCAAGAGGGCAAACATATGAAAAAGAACAAATATCTGTTGAGTGTTCCTATAAGTTCTTTTTTGTAATACACTAAAATGATAGTTCCCAATGTGCTGCAAAAAGAAATAATAAGTTTGCTAGAGATGATAATTTTGATGTTCCTTATAAGGGAATGATTCTCAAACGTGAAAGGGAAATACCAAGCACTAATAAAATGTCAGACATTATTGCACCCCCAAAATTGAGAGAAATATGTTGATATCTAGGCATCACATGCCTACCTTCCATATTTGTAAAATCTGCGAGAATAAACTATAGTCATATTCAAGTCACCCTTGATTAAAGTATGGACAAGGAACAGACAAGATTTCATAAACAGTCTACAAAAGAGCATATCCCTTAGATTAAAAAATGTAGGGAATAAAAAAATAAATCTCATTGTGATTATGGTTTATTAGCTTAAAAAGCATTTGATTTTGGTACAACAAAATACTACATGAAAAATTATCTTCCAAAAAGATTTGTCTCTCAAGTTAAAATCATTCAAAGTTCCTTGAAAGTACTAACAGAATTCTCTGTCCAATGACCCTCTGGTGCACAGTTCTTTTAATGATCCCAATCTCCCACCTAAAACAAAGGTCCACCTTTTTACCTTCAATATTCTAATGGCTGAAAGTCATAGGAACTTCAGAAGATTTTAATCTAAAGATTATCCAAAGGCAAAGAAGAGATATGTGAAAAGCACAACTATAGTGTGACATATGAATAAAGAATTGTGCACCAAAAGCAGTGTAACAGATATAATCTGAGTGATATATATGTATATATGGAAAAGGTGGTGGGAGAGTCATATAGCTTGAGCCAAGGTTAAATAAGGAACAAACTGCATACTCTACCACTAGTCACACAGTGGCAATCAATCAACAAACATTTATTAAACCCTTACTATGTGTGAGGCACTGAGTTAACCACTGTGGATAAGAAGAAAAAGCAAAAACAATTCCTGACCAAGAAGTTTACATTCTAATGTTCAAGGGAAGTGAAGGCCAATAAACAGCCTGTTGTGCTAACCACACACACAGAATAAGGACATATGGGAAGAGCTGTTATCTGTTCTGCTTCAAATTTCCATATTGGTAAGATTAGAGATCATCACCATTATTATCTTCTTCGAAATGTATATAGCCTCTTTAAGAATTATAAAGTGTTTTTTACATACATTACCTCACAGTTCCTCAGTAGCCTGGTAAGGTAAGGGCTATTATCATTCCTTTTTTACAGATAAGAAAACTGAGGTTCAAGGAGGTTAACCCTAGGATCACACATCTACTAAGTGTCTTGAGGTGGGAGTCAATATAGTTCCTCTTGACTCCATGTCTCAACCTTGATCCACTCTGCTACACTGCCCTTCTCAAAGTATCCATGAAAGTATATTTCTTCAATTCACTAAGGTAAGGATACATACAAGGAGAATGATAAAATCTGGGAGGAAAAGGTCATTGTTGCAGCTAGAATATCCTGTAACTGGAGATTTGAGCCTGGAGCTTGGGAGAGACAGTATAGGAATAATATAAACCTGCCATAGAAGGCAACTGGAAGACATAGGACTGTAAGCTCTCTGCATGACAGTGACAGCTGAAGCCATGGGAGAACATATAGAGAGAAACAGGGTTACAAAGCGAACCCTTAAATAAATAAACATAAGTGGTCAAGAGGACTAGAAACCAGTAAACCAGACAGAAAAAAGAGAATAGCCAGGCGATAAAGGAGGAAAATCAACAGCTTGTGATATATCATTGAAAAAAATAAAGAATCTTTCTTATAAAGGTGTCAACCTCTGGGAAAAGAGAGAAAGAAGGATACAGGGTAAAATCTAGGAAGTTAAAAAAAAAATGAGTAAAAATATTTAGTTAGTAAAATTTCCCAAGCTCTCTTACCCAGTGTTATAAAATTTCCAACCTACTAACCAGGTCAGTAAAAACAAGATGCTTGAAAACAACAAACCACAATGATAACAAGTAATTTAAAAGTGTTTCTAAGTGCACAAGCATATATGCTCAATAAATTATCCAATTCAATATTTATTAAGCACCACAAATGCAATAAGCATATAAAAAGACAGGCTTATAACCAAATTTTCACTACAGCCTATTGTAAACACATATATCATGTGGCCCTTCCAAGGTATATGGTAAATCAGGATGTGTCTCCCAGTAAAAAAAAAACCTGTAGGACCATCAATAACAAAGAACATATATTAAATTTATCTGTTCCACCTTACAAGAAAGAACAGTAAGAAAGAAAAATGCCCATGATGGTCTAGAAAGGATGAACAAGAAGAAAAATACAAAGTAATTTTCCTGAAGACTTCTACTAAATATAAGACAAGAGGGAAAGAATCAGAATTCAAGATGAAAATTTAAAAAAAAAATGATGTATCTATGCCACTCAAGAAGATAGTAACTATGGGAAAAAGTAGTGGCCCATGAGAGTTTGGACAACAGGCATTCTCTGGATTCTTTTCCTATAGAGGAGGGAGGAGATTCGGATTCCAGTAAGTTTAAAAAACTCCCTCTTTCAATACAGATTAGCACCTTGAGGGGAAGCCCCTCTAAATCAACTAGTCATTATTTATTGAGTACCTATTATGTGCTCACCATCTCAGGGAGTAGGGAAGGGAGGAGTGAAGAGGAAGAGGAAGAATTTGGAGCTCAAAACTTTTTAAAATGTTAAAAATTGTTTTAAGATATAATTGGGGAAAAAAATAAAATATATTTTAAAAAATTTTGAATTATACATTATGAAATATCCATTCAAGCAAGGTACAAGATGAATCAATTAATTTTAATGTAACAATACAGAAAGTACAATGAAAAGGTTTCAGATTCCATGTTGCAACTAAGAAAATACTGCTTTCCAAGTATTGGTATATCAAACAATATCCACAATTATTTGAAAAGCCTGTTAAAATACACCCCCCCCTTTTCCAACTACATGTGTGTAGAGGCTAGGTTTTCTTCATATACATCAACCAAAACATATAGCAACGGGTTGAATACAGAAGTAGATATTAAATTCAACTGTCTTCTATCAAGTTCAGACATAAAAGATGTGCAAAATTATGTAAAACAATGTTGTTCTTCTAAATTCTTTTGTTTTTGAAAATATAATTTTTAATTAAAAAGTATTACATTAATATGTAATAGGTTTATTAGTTTTAAATGTATTAACAAACATTTAAAATAATCAATGTTAATTTCTGTTATGGCAAATACTGATAAATAAAACCCAAACAAAAGCTCTTTAGGGTCTTGAATAATTTTTAAGAGTGCAAAGTGGTCCTGAGACCAAAAATCTTCAAAACAATTACCTATCTTATACCAGTGAAATCATAGGTCCAGTCCCTAATCCTAAACTTATGTATAAGGCATATATATATATATATATATATACACACATATATATAAGAGAAATAAATTTAACCCTTTGCACTCCGCTGTCTCCTCTCAGGGGACATTGGAATTCTAGCATATCACTCGGATGCCCCCTCTCAAGCACTAAAACAGTTGCATACAGAAAGAATAATACTACGCTTCTTGCGTGGAAAGATAAAATAATTATTACCATGCTCACCAATTATTATAACACAAACCTACAATCTACCCAGAGAACATTACGCGGTGGACATATCG
>CM053597.1:47166363-47204033 GCA_028646575.1 Pseudocheirus occidentalis
AGCCTCTCACAATTTGCCCACCATGGAGATGTCCTGTGTAATTGCACAGGTACAGCCTGTATTTAATTGCTGCTCCGCCCAGTGGGAGTGGGTGACAGGGGAGGAATTGTAAGAATCTAGTTATTTAAAGCTATATAATCAAATGCAACTGGGAAATAATACATTTAGGGACAGGGCAGGGAGCCCCTCCCTGCCCTGCTAGAAAGCTAGAGGGGTGTTGGAGGAGGGCATAAAAGGGAACAGATTGTGGGAGGGGCTTTACAGTAGGATCAATGTTCTGGGCTGGGGGATAGGGGCAAAAAGGAGAAAATCTGTAACTCAAAACCTTGTGGAAATGAATGATGTAACCAAGAAAATAAATTAAAATTTTTAAAAAAATAGTGGGTACAAAAAAAACTGCTTAGAAAATATGAAAACATTTTTGGAGATGTACTTACATAAAAATCTGATAAGCTCCAAGTTAGATACCTTTCATAGATTAAAAGGGTATATAAGCAAGAGGAAAATGGAAGGAGTTATTTTCTATAATTGGATCTTGACCAGGCAAGGGATAGGGAGGATTACAAGAGATAAAATTGACAATCGAATTCCAGAAGATTAAAAAGTTTTACATAAAGAAAACCTACATTTGTAACAAATGTCTTTGATAAATATCTGATCTCTAACAGACACAGGGAATTGATAGAAATATGTAGCCATTTTCCAATCAGTCAAAGAATATGAACAGGCAGTTCTCAAGGGAAGAAGTCTTAATATATCAACAACCATATAATCATACTCCAAATACTGATGAAAGAAATACAAATTAAAACAGCTCTAAGGATCCACTTCATGCCCATCATGTTGTTACAGATCACAGGAAAAATAATTGTTGGAAGTGATATAGGAGGATAAGCAGTGTTGGTCCAGTGGCCCAAACTAGAAAACGGTTGTATGAAAGATCTTTAAACTGCATCATACCCTTTAACTCAGCAATAGCCATGTAGCCTATTGAGATCAAAGAGAAAAATTACCTTTATGTATGTACAAAAATACAGCAGCACTTTTGATGTAGCAAAGAATTGGAAATAAAGTAGATGCTTACTAGTTGAGGATTGGTTGGATACATTATGAAATATGAATAATGGAATCGTATTAGTTAGGAGTCAACATACAGTTGTTAAATGTTTACTATAAACTATACATACTGTTTATTTTACCATAAAAACGATCAAAGTGATGGATTGAGAGAGTCCTAGGAAAACTTATGAACTAAGGCAGAGGTAGGAGAGCTATTTTTACAGAGACTACAGCATTGTAAAGGATAACAGCTTTGGAAGAGTAGAAGTCATGAATTATGTAGGTGCAGAAGAAGATATTTTCAGACAGTCTGAATAAAATACAAATTAGGTTTAGTTGACCTTACATAATTATTATGAGGGAAAGTTTTTATGGGTATAAAGGGAGAGGTATGAGATAATGATAATTTTCTTTAAAAAAAACTTCACATTTTAAGAAGTCAGTGAAATATTAGAAAAATATACGGAAGAGCAAAGAAATTCAAAAGAGTTCACAGACAAGCAGGGAATCTCAGTGCCATGTTATGGCATGTATGTGTACACACATCCGTTGCTATTTATACACATTTAAAGTCATATTTAATAGTCATTATTTTATACATAATTCTCTTTTCCTGGCCTCATTTGTATCTAGAAATATTAATGTTGATGATTTTCTAGTTTATAAGGAAATGTTTTCATTAAAAACATTTAGTAATCTGTACTGTTCATGTATTTTTCATTTATGTAATTTTTGAAAGTTTATTATAGTCTGTGATTTTTTTTTTTACTTAATAAGCCTTAGGCATACCTTTCTCAAAAGAATTTCTGTAGAAGGTGAATTCGCAGAAGTATGCCCTCTAAAATGATCATTGACACATTAAAAAAATGTACAGAAGAGAACACAATGAAATCAGTTAGAAGCCCTAACAAGCAAGACAGTTTTGAAAGTAATTTGTAGACTTTGTCATGTACTTTTTTTCAAGCAAGTAGTATGAAATGGAAATTCGTAGTTTCATATGCCATCCTCTTAACATTCTCTGTACTTGTAAATATTAATTTTTTTTCTGTCTGAATGTATAATAAATTAAAAAAAATAAATAGAAATAAAGTTTTAAATACCCACTTAGTCAAACATACTGACTATTTTCCTTTAAAGTCTTATTCCAGTGTCTTAAAATAGACCATAGCAGGGAGAGAAGTATAGCAATTCATGAAAACCTCCTGAGATATTTGAGGATTGTAGTCTTTATGGAAGAACATTCTCATAGAACTTTTGAATTGTTGAAATAGTACCTGTATAGTACAATGAAAGGTAAAATTGTAAGCTAGGACAGGGCCTGCCATCATACAAGAGAATTTATAACAGGCCTTGAGAACTCAGAATTAAGAAAGACAAAAAACTGGAAAGCATACTGGAGCTTCTTGTAGAGGTGAGGTAATAATAACCTTGAGTGGCAGTTCTAAAAACCTGGGGAAAACCATAAAATGAGCTAGAAACAGAAGTAATAGGCTTTTAGCTATATCTAGATTTGGTAGCATGATTTTGTTGAAAATATGGCTAACCTTTTTTTCTTATGGAAAATAGATCTGCTATAGCCTTCATCTAAGTTTTTATACTTTTTTCTCCTTAGAAAACCAAAGTTTGGACTAACCTAAAAAGCTGTCTTATAATATTTCTTCTTTGAATCATCAAATTGTTCTTAACTAGATATTTCAGGAGACTTTGCACTTGAGAATAAATTTTTCTATTTGATGTGATTGTTACGGAAGGATATAAACTGTCATTTAAAAAACATTCAAACCACAGTTCTGTAGAATAATGGAATATCCTTTCTCCAAATGATAATTTTAGTATCTATTAGAGAATTCTTTTTGTTTTAAACTAACGTCCATAATTGTCAATATAACATTGGAAAAAGGAAGACCTGGGTTCAGTTCCAGCTTGAGCCTTATTACTTATATAACTGTGAGGAAGTCATTTAACTTATATATGCCACAGGCAGTCTCTAGGACATATTTACTAAGTCAAGGGCCAGTTTCTGTCTCCCTTTGTCAAAGGGAGTTTTCCATTTTGATTAAATCAAAGATCCTTCTATATTCCCTTATCTTTATCTCAGATGGCTAGTTGGCACAGTGGATAAGAGTGAAAGGCAGACCAGACCTGGAGTCAGGAACACTTGAGTTCACATTAGGCCTTGGACACTCAGGAGTTTTGTGACTCTTAAGCTTAACTTTGTGACTTTTTAACAAGTCACTTAATCTCTGTCTCCCTTAGTTTTTTCATCTGAAATGGTAGTAACAAGAACACCTACTTTCCAGTGTTGTTGTGAAAATGAAATAATATTTGTACTTTGTAAACCTTAAAGTACCGTGGTAGCAGTGCTGGCTATTATCATCTTCATCACTATATTGACTTGTCTTTAGCTAGGATCAATAATCTGTTTAGCTACCAAGTAGATCTTTGAGTGCTGCTTTCATTTAGTTGATATAAATAGCAAAGTGAAAAACTTGAAGCAGGAGAAAAGGAAAAGGAATGTGAATATACAGAAAGCATTGTCAAGGGAAAGAATAGTGATATATTACCAGGAAATGATAGTCTTAAGGTGTTGCTGCCTACTTGTGACCTCACAGACTGATAGACCACAGGTCATTGACTAAATTGGGTAACTTAAAAAAAATAATAATAGCTAATATTTCTATAGCACTTTTGTTTCTAAAATATTTATATTGCACAGAATTTAGTCCTTCCTCTGTTGTTAGTTCTCATTAGGCCTGTACTTAAGAGAATAACTGGGCTTCTATACCAATTCATATGTTTTCTTTCCTTCTGTGTTTCAAAGAGAAATCATTATTATAAAAGGCAGTCAGAGGCTGTGGCTTCAGTCCTGTTATACTTATTCTTTATATACTTAGATATGTCCATTTTTTCTCCTTCATTAGAATGTAAACTCCTTGTGAGTAGGCATTATTTCATTTATTGTATTTGTCTCGTCAGTGCCTAGCACATAGTAGGCACTTAATAAATATGTGTTGATTAATTGACTCCATTGTGGTTTTTTTTTTTTTAAATTAGTACTTCCTAGAACCTTCCTCTCTCTCCCTCACCCCCCCAACTATTCTTTTAAAGCAAAAACTACATTAGCACTGCATAACAAGCACAGGGACCATGTTCCCTCTCTGTATGCTGGGGTTCTATGATCCATGTCAACCAAGCAGTTAATTTCTATAAACAGTATTAGAAAATATGACTAGAAGCTCATCCCTTCCCTACCCTGCCCTAGCTATTAGAACAGAGACAAGAATGATGGCAGGGACTCCATGGCTTAAAAAAAAAAAAAGTTCATTTAAAAACCATTTTAGCTTCTTTAAAAAGTATGGAATGAGTTATAGTTAAATAGTTATATTTAAATAATTAAATTTAAATAAAATTCCTTCCCCGAGCATTTAGCAAGCGCCTATGATGTGCTGCTACACATTGGGAGCACAAATAAGAAGCAGTCCTTCTTCGCAAGGAACTTGTGCTCTGGGGAGAGGAGCCTGCATGCGCATGTACTTAATAAGCATGTGTGCATTTGTACACGTGCACACATAGGCATGTACATTAGACTTTTAAAAGTCCATGTTAAATATATACAAGGAAATAATGAAGAAAGATAACTAAAAAAAAGCTACCAGAGATCTAATTACTAAATCTCGTGGCCTTTTCTCAGTGTTGGTCCTTCACCTCTCTGTAGCCTCTGTCACTGTCAGTTATCTACTTTCCTTAATGGTCTCTTCACTCTGGGTTGTTTTTATGTGTGTGCGCCTGTGTGTACAGTGCTGTTCTCTCTTGATTCTCTTTGTACCTGTCTAATTGGTCCCTCTCATTTTGCTTTGCTGCATCTTCATTGAGGTTATACCTGAAAGGCTCTTTCCCAGGCTTTCCTCTTTCTCTGTACTGTTTCGCTTGGTTATCTCATCAGCTTCCATGGCTTTAAGGTGCAGATAATTCTCAGATCCAGCTCTAACTTCCATCTTGACCTTCATTCTCGTATCTTCAGCAGCCCATTGGACAGCTTGAACTGGATGTCTTAAACTCAGCATGTCTAAACCTGACATCACATTTCTCCTCAAATTCTTCCCTTTACCTGACTTCCCCATTGTTTACCTAGACTCTCAGCCTACACATTATCTTCAACTCCTCATTCTCCTTTTCCTTACTCCGCTTCCCCATTTCCAAATAGTTGCCATGTCCTGTTGTTTCTGCCTTGACAACATATCATATATGTGTCTCTTCTGACACTCCAGTCGCCCTCATACAGCCTTAAAAATCTCACCCCTGAACTATTACAGTAGTCTGTTGTTTGGTCTCCAGCTTCAAGTCCTTCTCTAGTCTCCACTCATTTCTCAAAATTCATCTTCCTAACCATGTGTCCTACCTTAGAGGTTAATAAGTAAGTTACCCCTCATCACAAGTTAGTATTTGAGATGAGGTTTGAATATCTGAATCTAAGCATATACCATCCTATACTGCCTCTCTCAGTTGTGTGTGTGTCTGTGTCTGTGTGTTCAGATAAATATTATTCTGGTCCTAGAAAAAATAGAAAATGGGAATCAAACTAGTTCATTTTGGAAACTGCAATTATCCCACACTGTTTGATGTCATAGAAATCCATCATGTAAATGTCAGTAATAGTATGCTAATGCTATGTGGATAGATATCTTGGAATACCACATTCTTGTAGGAATCAGGTACCTAAGAGAGTAATAAAAAGATGGTGGATATGTGAACTTAGACCAGTTGCTGTTTTCTGTCCAATGATAGTTTGATTCTGAGAAGTAGTAGAGGATGCAGAGTCATTTGTTATCAGTGAGACAGGACAGATCAATAGCCCAAGTGCTGCATTTCTGTCCCTGAGACGTTAAAGGAATTCTGTTGGTACTACTTGACTCTCCATTGCATAAAAACACGTACACATAAGGCCACAGTTTTTTGTGACCTCTAGTTTTTAGAACTTATCTTGATTTTAAAAAGCTGGTGGATTGTTTGGGTTTTTCCTATATCTTTTAGTTCCCTTCATTTCACCCCTTTATATTGTGACTGCCTAATAATACAGAATCACGGACTTTAGAGATGGAAGGGACCTTGACAGACCATGAAGTCCAAGACGTTCGTTTTCTAGATGAGAAATCTGAGACAATAGAGATTTTTCCTTGTCACATAGATAACAGTTTGTGGTTGTGCTAAGACTATCTGGTGTAAATTTTTTTTAGTTGACTTTTTTATTAACACATATACATTAACTTGTCTTCTGACTTGTTGAAGCAGTAGGTCAGATAAAACTTGCCACAGTAATGTCTGTCAAAGTGGCTGGCTGTAAAGACTCCAGCACCACATTCATCAGAAAGATACCCTGGTCAAGGCAGCTAATCTTGCCATTCTCATTAACCTGATAGTACTTCAGAACAGCAAGCTTAACCTTCTATCTCTTGTGCTTGTTCTTTTTGGGAGTGGCATAAGACTTCTTTCTCTTCATGGCACCACCATGAAGCCTCAGAACACAATGAAGGGTAGACTCCTCAGTGTTGTCAGACAAAGTATGTCCATCTTACAGTTGCTTGCCTGCAAAAATCAACCTTTGTTGATTAGTGGCAATACATCAAGGATGATGGTCTTCCCTGTCAAAGTCTTCACAGAAATCTGCATTGTGGCATTGGGTCCACCCATTGATGGCGGATCCAGAAAAGCATATGTAATGATTTAAATATCAATCCAAAGCATTTGCTATTTCCTGCTCTACTATGTGGTATGCCTATGACCAGACTTCATGGATTAGAGTGTACTCTGGTTGAACTTGAAAGTATTGAGACCTTTTAAAATAAAACTCAGATATCCTTATGATAAAACTTTACTAATGAACATAAACACTTGTTTGAGTCATTTTAGTGCATATAAGCTTATTTTTTAAAAAATGATACATCTTCCTTTGCCATGTTGTAGTGGAAAATAGAGAATGAATAATTTAGACCACCATGCCTTTCATGATTGCTTTAATTTCCAGTTTTTTCAATTTCCATTTTTAGTATACAGATGAAATGAGTTTTAGCAAGCTACCATATAATCGAATTAGTATTGTGTTTGATGAGTATACATACTTTAGACATATTCTTCATTTTTTTCCCAAGTTGAATTATTATACTTGTTACTTCTTTGGTTAACATTTATGGTAAACTATTATTACTATATATAACTATATTATGAACACTGTTGTATTGAAAAATGATATATATATATAATATATATATTATATATATATTTTTTTCATATATAATACATATATAATTTTGTTGTTGCAAAAGTTATACAATCTTTTGTCAGGGAATGGGCCTGACTCATACCTCTTTTATTGCTCTTTATCTTTATACTAGTTTTTTGGTTGCTGTGATGAAATTTAAGTTTTTGTTCCCAAGTTATCATAATTTCCACAGATAACTGCATGTGTACACATGTAACTGTAGTGGTGGTACAATCTCAGACTTTTCCTTGTCTTTGCTTTATACACAACTGCATCTGTGGTATCACCTCACTTTCTTGACTCCTTATTTTTCATAAAACTGGTGGTGAACACTGAAAATAACATTATGTAAAAATTACCTTTAAAAACGGTTCTAGTTCTTTGTTTCTCAAACTACTTCAAGGAAGCCTGAAACTTCTGAAGATTGTCTGTTTTTTTAAGTCAAAGCTTATATTGTATGTTAATAGACATTTAAAATAATTTTAGAGAATTTTATTACAAAGGTCCTGCTAACCATTTTTAATTGAAAGGTTCTGCTAATATGGAAAAGTTTGATGACTAGTGGTCTAGTCTTATTAATTAATGCTTGACCAGGAATTCAGGTCTTAGACAGGTAGTCACCTAACTTCCGCTGGAACACCTCCAGGGAGAAATCATGTTTCCCCATATAGCCATCATGCTTTTGCAGAACTTTAGTTGTTAGTAAGTTTTTTGGTTTTGGGTTTTTGGTTTTTTTTTTTGTTGTTGTTTGTTTGTTTTTTTGCCTCAAGTTTAAATTTTCCTCTTTGTAGCTTCTGTTCATTTTGCCTGATTCTACCCTCTGAACCCAAGCAGATGCCATTGCATTTTCTGGGTTATAGTCCGTTCACATATTTGAAAAGTACGGTCTATCTCAGTCTTCTTTTATCCAGGGGAAACCTTGCCAGTTAGTTAAACAGAATTGTCTTTTGTTAAAATGTTTTAATTCTTAATTTCCCTGTTACAAAATTAGGATTATGGCTTAATGGCTTTGATATATAGTATTTTACAAAATGTTTTTGTCTGAATCTTCTACAAAAAATTTCATGCAGCATTCACAAGTAAGTATTTTACTATTCCTAGCTCATTTTGAGAGGTGAATAAACATGGTAATAATAGAAATTTATATTTACATCATCCTTTCAAATTTGCCAAGCTTTTTTCATACATTGTTTCATTTGGTTCTCACAACCATTAGAAGTAGGTAGTCCAAGTTTTATCTCCATTTTTCAGATCAGGAAATTTGGGCTCAATAAGTAACTTGTCTATTCCCGTGCAGCTTATAAATCTCAGAGTCGAGATTCAAATCTAGTTTTTTTCTAGCTCCAAGGCTGGAATTCTTTCCAGTCAATCAACATATATTTATTAAGGGACTACTATGCACTGGGAATATAAGTACAAAGAATGAAATATGAAATAATTCCTTCTCACAAGAAGTGTTCATTCTAATAAGGGAGCAAAATATATCGATAAATATGTGTACAATAAATATAAAGTGGACAAAGACAAATGTCCAGAGTCATTAAATACAAAGTAGTTGTGTTTGGAAGGAGGTTGTTGATAGTACCTAGGATTGGTTTTTTTTTTGTTTTTTTTTTTTACTATAGAACATAAGTTTACCTTGTTGTAGTACGTAGCAATTCACCTTCATTATTCCAATATATAATATTAGAATATTATAGCAAATTTGAGGCTGTATAAAATTTAAGAAAATATTTGCTGATGGAATATTAATAGACTGATGCTTTTTACTGCATTGGTGTGAGTCACTTGTATATACCATGATTTCATCAGAGACCTTTGAAACAGTAGTCTAGTTTAAAATAGCCCTGGTAACTACTTCTTTTGGGCTAATTCATTTAAAATAGTGAACCTATTTGATAATTGGAAATGTAGGAAACCTTATTTTTCCTGTCCTATGAATAAGTGGAAAGAAGTAAAGATTGAATGTATTGTCTGGAGGCCATTATTTTAAGGTTTTCATATTGATTTTTTCATTTTTCTAGCCACAATATTTGAGAATTTGTTAAGGATTAGGATGGCTCTTGAGTGATGTCTTCCCATAGTTGTCATTTGTTCATTGTGTATTTGAGTGTTTGCTGTGTGCATAATGTCATGCTGTGAGTCACCTGAAATCTTGAAACATAGTGCATAGTTTCTTTCCTCCAAAACCTTATAGTTCAATTGGGGAGGATTGATCTACATAAAAAGAAACAATAATGAGCAAGCTATTGGTTTGATTGAGTTCCATTACTGGCTGGTGTAGAAAAATAGATTTTTATGAATTTATATAAAGGTATTCCAAGCTACTGATTTTCCTTCCAGTTCCGTCTCCCAGAGCTTTTATTATTTTTTTTTATTTCTTCATTTCTTCTAGATATTCAGGTAGTCATTGTAAAAAAAAAAATCCTTCCCCATCCACTCCTACCCTTGAGTCTCCTTTTAACAGTTGTTGCCAAATTAGGTCATCTGTAGTCTAGTATAATTTTGGGACATTTCTGCATCTACAGTAATTCTGGAGAACAGTTGCTGTTTTCTTTGGTTAATTCAAGCCTTAGTTCTTGAAACCTAGACTTTGTGCCAGGGCCAGGCTCTATCCTCTGCTGAACTTTGGCATAGTATCATCAATCGTGATTCATCTTTCCCTGAAACACCTGTTATACAGGGTTAAACTACTTTGAGATTCAGATTGTTAGTTCTTCAAGATTCTGCATGATATTTGAGGACAGAGTGCTAGCAAACTTGGATTCCAGGGGCCAGCCTGGGGTATCCTTTTCTGAGCAATGCTTCTGTATCCCTCGCTGGCTATGATTGCTCCTGTTAGCCTTCAATGCCCTTGCCGTGGATTTTCAACAATTCTGGTTTTCTGTTGAAGCCCTGAGCTCTTGGTGCCTCAGAAAACAATCTTTCAAGGTACATGTGTTTCTGGTTGTGTTTGGAGGATGCCTGGTTGTTTGCCTATGTTGGCACTGGCTTTACTTGCAGACTGTTGAGTGAATGGAAGATGCCATTTACTATAGGTTCTCATTGCATTGCTTCATTGTTGTTTGGCCTTGTATGATTTTTAGGCTTTTCTAGAGTAGATGTGGAGGAACTGGTCTGCCTGCCCCTTTAGGTCATTATCTTAGTTGGAATTCTCACCTAGCCTACCTTTCTCATCTCATCTCCAACGATTCTACATTGTCTTCTCCTTTGCTTTTCTAAATAAATATTTTCTTTATATTTCTCGTTCCAAGTTTTACTCATGTTCTCATGGGGGTGAGACTGGAGCTGGACCTTGTAAGATGGACTAGAGTTGAATAGGAGCAGAACACCCTGGGTGTCCCTGAAAGTTTTAGCTCCACCTTTGTCAAAGGGAGGGCAGAATTGGCCTGGCAAGGTAGTTAATTATAATTTTCTTCCATATAAAGCATTATGAGACATGGAAAAAAATTAAGATTGAGATGTTTCGTTTCCATTTCTTGTCTATACCTATATACCTGTACTGTGATCTTTGAGATTCAGCCTGTAGATCTGTACTGACAAGTTACACCCTTTCTGGTAATTCAGTAGTAGTCACTTTGGGTGTAGCTGGGGAGGGATCTGCTTAGGCTTTCCTGAATTTCATGCTTTAATTGGTTGTTTTGAAAGGCTCTGGTGTATTTAGATGATCTTCATTTCATTTTTTAAGAAACATGACAATTATTATAAAGCAAATAATTACTTTGTGTATGATCATAAAATAGGTTGGATTAAGTTTAGTAGCTAAGGGAAAATGTGTATGTATATGTATATACATATATATTTATTTATATTTCCATATTTGTGTATATACATATATATTTATAATTAAGGAATCATGAGTCTGTATAAATAGAACCAGTCTTAGGCTTTTGATGCCTTATAATTGATCAAGCAGTGATACAAAGTAGATATATTGAGAGATTCTGCTTATTCATTCAATGCCTATGCATTTCTTTTGTGTGTCTGAATACGATCTGAACATGAAATCCTTTTTTCTTGACTCAAAAGCTTTCTCACAGTTGATGAATACCATATACAATGGAAAGTTATATTAGAATCTTCTCCAATGGTTCATTTATCACAAAGGTAGCCTTTTGTGAAGAATCCTGATTGAAAGACTCCATGTTCTATTGATTGGATAAAATCCAGGGCTGCAGTGAGTCAATTGTTCAGTACCTTTAGTACCTTCAGTACCTAACTTTGTAGATTGCCTGCAGGAGGCTGATAGGTCAATAGTTCCTCAGGTTGGTTTTATTATCTCTTTGTAAAGGAAAATGATAATACTGTTGTTCCAGTTTTCTGATACTCTTTTCTCTTTAATTATTTTTGTGAATAGTTCTTCCATTTCTTTTGGGCTTCGTTCATAGCAGTATACGCTGTCTACGTTAGCATTTTCCCCATTTTCTACCTTTCATTGAGATACAGGAAATTTTTTCTATTTCTGCTTTATTATTTTAGTTTATGTTATGACTTGTTATTACGTTCTGTGTATCATAAAATCTATAGATATCAAAAGTATTGTATAATTGGAAAAAAAGACAGGCTTATTTTAGAACAAGAGTGCAACTGATAGGCTACATTTTTCACTTAAGAGAACATCAGTGGGGAAGTTCTCCAGCACTTTGAGTGACTCCTTCATTAAAAATGTGTGGAATGATATTACTGTGAAGTATATAACATGGGCAGGTCGGTATAGATTTCAGCCTCCCTTGATGGAGGGAATACCCACGTAGATGAGATTGCAGGTCAGTTGGAATATATTTCATACTTGGTTTTCTTCTTTGCCAATAGATGAAAAGTAGAGCATATGTTTTTGAATTAGAATTCATTACTAATAAAAAGATTGATAGTGAAATTGTATTTTTGTGTGATCATTTATCAGTTTGATAATTTTAAGTTCTTTGTGTAGTACCAGTTCATATCTGTAAGTCAGAAACATAAAACTTGTTTCTGCTAACAGTTGCTTATCAGCATTTGAAAATAGGATCATACGTTGAAAACTAAAAGAGACCTTAGAGTTCAGTGCCTTTAAAGTAATAGATGCTAAATAAATATTTATTGAGTTTATCTAGTCTAAATCCTTCATTTTATTGATGAGAAAACTCAAGTCAAAAGAAGTGAGGAGTGAATGTAAAAAACATTTATTAATGAAGGTATAAGGACTTGAAGTTACATGTAATAAGTGACAGTTCCTGTCTCCTCTGAATCCAAATCTATAATTCCTTCCTTCTTACCATGCCACCCCCTAAGAGAAAGCTCTGAAGGAGGTTGGTCGGCAGTGAAAAGCAATCAGGAATATTTATGGATAAAAAGATCTATTCTACAAATAGGACAGCAGTATAAAAGGGTAGTTCTGCTAGATAATATCTATATCTGAGGTATAGATTTCCCATATTTATATGATTTTACTAGTCTGTTTGTTGAGCACATATTTATGCAAGATTTAATTCTAAAATTTTTCCACAAAGGCAAGGTCTTGTATAAATAGAACATACACTTTGATTTATTATCTAATCACAGTTACAAATTGTCACAGATCTACATTAACCTGGCCCTTCTAGGTATATGCATGTACATTTATGCAGCAACTAATTGAAGATTAACAGTTAAATTTGTGGCCAAGGAACTAGTTATTCCTACTTATTACAGTTAAATATGTGACCAAACCCAGCTCAGCCATATACAGATAAAACATGTCATCTGAGCATCATTAGTATAGTATCAGTTGAATTGACCTTCCAAAGACAGAGAGACCATGCTCTATTGAAAATAACAGATTCTACCTTGTATCTATTACATCTCTATCCATCCTTTATACACCAGTTTCACTAATCTCTCTTCAATCAATAGCTTTCTTTCCCCATTCTGACTTCATAGAGTTCTTATGCACTCAGTTTTATTTCGTCTTGGGGCATAGTGGATAGAGAATTTCCTTTTAGCCAAAAACCTCTGATACATTCTGGCTTGGTGTCCACAGTAGGTGTCCTAGGCAACTCTCTAAGACAGTAAGTTGCAGAGAAGGTGCTAACCTGTATTGGTAAAGAAAGTTTCTTGCCAGGAGTTCCCCACATCAGTGAAACCACAGATCCAGCTCCTGTAGTTAGGGTTTAGGTGCACTGTGCATTCTGCATTCATTCTACCTGTGATGTTTGTAACCACATTATTCAACTTGTAGGTGATCCAGGTGATGAAGGCAGTGATGCATCTTTACAGTACACATATGATCAAGATAAAGTTTTGTTTCCCTGTCCATTCAGAGATCTGTCGTTCTTGTACAAGCTTTCCTCTTCTCTTACCTGCACTGCTACAAAAGTTTCCTGCCTTCTCTTGCCTCCATTTCCAAGTACTCTTCCTAAAGCATTACCATTACCATTTCACCCCCTCATTCAAGAAATGTCCTGTTGTATTTAGGATAAAATACAAACCTTTTAGATTGATATTTAAACACTTCACAGGATTTCTGGCTATTAGGGCTGTCTACACCTAGGCAAATTGCCCAGCTCCTACAGGAAAACACTGAAATTGATACCAGATTTAATAATGATTAATGAATTCCATGAGAACCTACAGTAACTAACTTCTTCCATCACAAAGTGGCAGAAAAATTCATACAGGTGTCCAAAGATCTTATTGGAAAGGGAGTCACCAGGAACGGCCTGCCAGCCGTTACAAACAACAGGTTTGTTTGTTACAGACAACATCCAGCCAGCACTAGGAGAGAGTAATGTGAGAGTCCAATAGAAAGTCCCAGAGTAATTGGAAATCTGCTTTGGGGGCCTTGGAAGCCATGAGAAGCATCAGTGACCAGTGGGTGATGTGGAGTCAGGGAACTGACCAGGATGCACCAGGCTGGCCCTTGGAACCCAAGGTTCCTTGTGCTCTGCTGAGACACCACAGAGGACTCGGAAGAAGCAGCTCTCTGAATGTTTAATCTTGGGAAGTAGAGGTCACAGGAGCACAGGACATCCAGGCAGATGGCCTGGGCACAAAGTTCCAGTTAAAGATGTAAGGCTGGAGAAATGAGTTAACCAAAGAGAACAACTACTATGAAGAATTACCGTTGATTTAGACACGTGCAGAAATCTGACTAAGGTGGAGAAAATAATTGCAACAATTGCAAACAGAGACTCAAAGGGAGGAAACTGATTCTTTGTAAGAACACCTAGAAGAAATGAAAAGAGTAAAAATAAAACCCCGCGGAGAAAGAATTGGAAGGAGAATAAGTAGCTTAGAACAGAAAGTCCTAAACTTTTGCTAGTAAGTGAACCTCTTAAAAACTAAAGTAAACCAAACAAAAATCAAAAGATTTTAAAAAGTATAATAAAATGTAAAATATGTGATATTTTAAAAAAAACAACACAACAACAACCATCTGACCTGGGAAAGAGATCAAGGAGTGATAATTTAAGAATCACTGGACTCCCTGAAAACCATGTTTGTTTCTTTAAAGGCCCTGATACTACATTTTAAAAACTCTTAAGTGAAAACTATCCAAATTTGTTGGAACAATAGGACAAATTAAATATACAATCAATCTATTACCTTGTGAAAAAAATCTCAAAAGAAAAAGTCCTAAGACTGCTTGCTATAGCCAAAATTGAAAATTTTCATTTCAAAGAAAAAAATTTGTAAGTATCCAGAAAGAAGCTCAGATAACAAGGAACCTACAGTAAGGTTACATAGGACCTGACAACTTTTACCCAAAACCAGAATGTCTTGGAATATAGTATTCCAGAAGGCAAAAGACAGGGGCTTACAGTAACCAAGAATAACTTACTCTGCCTAGCTAGGTATAATTATACAGGGAAGAAATTGATATTTACTTTAATAGGAGAGTTTTAAGCATTCTTGAATAAAGGCTAATGCTAAGTAGGAAATTTGAAATACAAGCACGAGGATCCAGAGAAACATAGGTGAATTTATGATAGAAATTGAAAGGGGCTGTATATGTCATGGTGTTAACATTGTAAGAAGAGAAGAAACACATGCTCCCTTGTAACTTTAATGACTTCAAAAGTATTGAGGGAGTTAAATAAGAAAAACAAGTCCTTGTAGTGGATTAGTTCTGTTCTGAACATTTAGGAGGGGAAAGAAAAAGAATTACAAAAAGAAGACACTGATGTAGAACGGGGGGTGGTTGTAAAGGCACGCAAGTGGCTATTTCTCGTAGTTGGAGTTCATGGGAAGAATATATAAAATATAAAGAAATGGTTGGTTGGTTGGTAGGAGAAATGAGGATCAGACAACCTGCACTTTTATCTGAACTAGAAAAAGGGTTGAACACAAAAACATTTTGATGTAGAAATATATTAAAACTTCACACAAGGAATCAAGGGGAGATAGGGAGGGAAGAAAAGATAATGAAGAGAGAAAGGTAATAGCCCTAAGGAAAACAAACTTTTTGATTTTCTAGGGGGAACTAAAAGAGAAAAAAGAGCTAGAATCTAACAACCCAACAACTGGGGAACATCTGAACCTATTTTGGCCTATGAGTATAGTAGGCAATTATTGTGATATAGAAATAACCAAAGAGATGATTTCAGGGATCCTGTGTAGTACAAACTGATGAAGTGAGCAGAACCAGGAGAACAGTGAATATGAGGATAATGACGGTAAAAAGGGGAGAAAAGAAGAAAATTTTTAGGAACTCTAATGAAACCAGTGATGAACCATGTCATCCAGAGAACCTGTGATATAACCCTAAATGCATCTCTTGACATGAATTTGTGCCTGAGGTTTATTTTGTTCATTTACTGTGCTTATTTTGTTTGTCCTTCTCTCTGCGAGTGTGTCCATTCCACCCCCCTCCCCCCACCCTCCCTTTCAGTTTTTAATAGGAGGGAATGAGACTTGGAACACACAGGGAGGTTAGCAGTTGTGATGTCATTGAAACAGTTTTTAAAAGACAGAAGAGGAATGAGGAAGTTCAGACAGAGGCATAGACAGGGAGAGGCCTGAAAGCTTTGGGTTTTTCTATATTTTTTTCCATTAAAGCAAGAGAAACTATATGAAATGGATTCATGGTTTTCTTGTCCATTCCTTTTTTTGTATTTTGCATATGTGAAAATATTTATTTTTGGTATCAAAATTCATAATTAAAAATACATTTAAAAAGAAAAAACACTTTTACAATCTGGTTCAAACTTACTGCTGTAGGCTTCTTTCACATTATTTTTGTTTTAAATGTGTATTAGATTAGTTGAGCTCTATGATGGCATAAGAATAAGATAGAAAACCAGGGGGGTGGTAAAATTTTAGGAAGATTAGGGTATTTGTTTGGGATATATTTGTAAGAAACAGTTTCCATTTGTTTATAGTTGATCCTTACCCAAAATCTAACTCCAAACCCTAATTTATGGGACTTTTAAAAAATTGAAAATAAAAAGTGGTGTAACATGAGTTTGTAAAGACCTTGGAGCATAGCTGCCTAATCTATATCTGTAGAAATTTCCTTCTATAGTTTTCCTCCCCAAATAGCTAATTTAGCCCTTGTTTGGTGAGATGGAACCCAGTATTTCTTTTTAAAAAATAATTTGTTTTTTTCCCCAGTTACATATAAGGACAATTTTTGACATTCATTATTTTAAAATTTCGAGTTACAAATATTTTCCCTTCCTCGCTTCTACCCACCCCATGAAACGGTAAGCAGTTTGATAAAGGTTGTACATGAGCAATAAAGAAACCACCATTTACCCAAGGCTGTCCATTCCACTTTTATACAACTACAATTTTTAAAGTTTTCCTCAGTGTGCTTCTTTAAAACATTTCTATTCAGTTTCATTAGGATCATTGTGTGGATACATTGTGACTTGTTAATAGATGAATCAGCAAAGCATCTCCTGTCCTCAGTTAAGTTGCATTCTACTGGGGGGGCGGGGTGGAATAGAACATGTACACAGGTAAAAAATAAAAGATAGTTTAAAGACAGAGTATTGAGAATTGGGAGAGTGAGGGGAAGTTCCACAGAGGAGCTGGTCCCCAAACTGAACTGAATTGTCAAGATTCCAAGAGGTTGAAGTGAGCAAGAAGTTCTCTCTAGGTATAAAGTACAGGATATCAATTGTCCTCTACAGGGCACAACTTGTTCAGTTTGGCTGGAATATCAAATGTATGAAGGTAAAGAATAATATCAGTAGTTTGAAAACAAAGGTTGAAGTCCTGCTGTCTCCTCTTAAATGCTAGCTTCAGGAATTTGTATATTATCTTTGAGGCAAACTGGGAGTCACTGAAGATTGTTGAGTAGGGGGGTGGCATGTAAGATAACTGCCATCTGTGGAGAATGGATTGGAGTAAGTGAGCAGCAGGATGTTCAGTTAAGAATCTGAGGGTATTGAGTGACTCTGTTAGTGGATGGTAGAGAATGGTTTGAAGAGATATTGTAGAGGTACAGTGAGCAAAACTTGTTGGCTTCTTGGGTGTACAAGAGTGGCGAAGAGAAAGGGAATGTTTGGGGATTATTTCAGAGGATTGTGAACATGTCTAATTTGGAGGATATTGAACCTTTAACAGATTATGTGGAGATTTGGAGCTACCATCTTAGTTCAGGCCCTCACATTCCTGGATCATTGCGGCAACTTTCTGGTCTGTCTGCCCTAAGTTTCTCTCTGTTCCTGCCAGTCCTGTGCGCTATTGCCAGAGTAATTTTCCTTAAGTGCAGATCTGATCATGCCATTCCATTCCTTGGTCAGCTCCATTGGCTTTCTCTTGTCCATAGGACAAAATGTAAGCTCCTGTGTTTAGCTTTTAAAGGCTAGTACAGCCTGGTACCGCTCTTATCTTTACATCCTCATTGGATATTCTCTTCCCTCCTACTTACCCCACATCTGCGATATATCTAAATTGACGTTTGGTGTTTCTTGCATATAACACTCTATCTTCCATCTCTTCGCCTTTTGCATTGAGCACCAGCCATGCCTGGAATGCTCTTTCCTACCACTACCTCAGCATCCCTTTCTTCTTTGAAGGTGCAACTAGAACACCATCCTCTGCATTGAAGCTTTTTCTGATCTTCCCCAACTGCTAGTGACCTCCCAAATTAGCTTCTATTTAAATACTTTGTATATATTTGTATTTATTCAGCCCATCTTTATGTTGTATATATTTACAAATGTACCTGTCTCCTCCATTTGAGCTCTTTGCAAGTAGGAGTTATTTCTTTGTACTTATATCCCAAGAGCCTAGCTAGTGTAGTGTCTGGCTTAGGATCTTTCATAACGAGAACAATTTTATTCTGTTGATAGACTCAGAAGCCAGATTGCAGGTTGCTGAGAAGTAAGTGGCAAATAAGGAATTTGAAGCAAGGAGTAGAAAATATTTTTTATGCGAACTTGATTAGGAAAGGGAAAAGAAATAAAAGAGTACTTTGAAGGATCAAGTAAAGGTGTTTTGGTTTTTTATGAGCAGAAGAGACTTAGGCATGTTAGTAGAAATTACAGAAGGAGACAAGTTATAAAGTGAGAGTGGAGGGAGGACAGATAACTATTTGACTCCATCCTTAAAAAGGAAAGATATATTTGATCCAAATAGGGAATGATTTTACTGCCAAATAAAGGAGGTTATAATTAATTCTAAAGGAAATATAGGGAGCCACTAGAATTTGTTGAGTCAGGGAGTGAAAGCACAGGTCATGCCTGTGCTTTATGAATACTAATTTGGCAGAGAGGTAATGGAAGAAAAGCACTTTAGGCAGGGAGGTTAGTTTATAAGCTCTTCGGATAGCCCAAATGAAATGTGATGATGTCTAGAACTAGACAGATGAATGTGTGACTGGAGAAATGGAGACACATAAGGAAGATGTTGTAGAATAAGTTAAAACTAAAAGATTTGAAAACTGGTTGGATGCATGAAAAGAAAGAGACTTAAATGCCAAGGTTTGCCATTATCTTGGACAACAAAGATTTTTGATTGTGCTTTCAGCAAAAATAAGGAAATTTGGTAGAGGACTGGGGTAAGAGGGTGAATAGGGAGATAATGAGTTCTGCTTTGGAGATATTTAATTTAAGATGTCCATAGAACATCCAGGTTGTTGTTTTTTATTATTCAGTTTTGAATTTTCTCCTCCTTCACCCTCTCATTGAGAAGGCAAGAAAAACAAACCCGATTTCAGATATGTATAGTCATGCAAATGACAAAATAAGCTTCAGACTGTACTCTTGAGTCCATCAGCTCTGGAAGTAGATAGGGTGTTTCATCATGAGTCCTTTGAGTTTTTAAGTCTTTCATAGTTGATTACCTTTACAGTATTGTTATTGTATAAATTGTCTTATTGGTTCTGTTCTCTTCCCTTTGCATCAGTTCATACAGGCCTTACCAGGTTTTTCTGAAACTATCCCCCCCTTCATCATTTCTTATAACACAATAGTTTTCTATCACATTCATAAGTAAAACTTCTTCAGCCATCCCTCCAGTTAATGGACATCCTTCAATTTCCAGTTCTTCGCTACCACAGAAAGAGTTATTATAGATATTTTTGTACCTATAGTGCTTTCCTTCTTTGATCTCTTTTGCTTATAGACCTGGTAGCAGTATGGATCAATTTTTAAAAGTATTTAAAGTTTAATAACAGTTGGAGCATAGTTCCAAATTACTTTCTAGAATGGTTAAGTCAGTTTACTGCTACACCAGCAGTGTATTGATTTACTGTGTACCCACTTTCCCTCTGGCATTTGTCATTTTCCTTTCTTGTCATCTTTGCTGATTGGTGCCTCAGACTTGTTTTAATTTGCATTTCTCTAATTATTAGTGATTTAGAACTTTCTTTTAACATGGCTGTTTGTAGCTTGTATTTCTTCCTTTGAAAACTGCAATTTCATATCCTTTGATCAGTTATCAGTCGGGAAATGGCTCTTATTTTTGTAGATTTGACATGTTTCCCCCATCTTAGAAATGAATTCTCTCTTGCAGAAACTTGCTGCAAAGATTTTCCCCTAATTTCTCCTCCATGTTTGTGCAACAATTTTATAATTTTATGATGTCAACATTATCCATTTTACCTCCTGTAAACCTGTCTATATCTCTTTTGGTCATAAAGTCTTCCACTATCCATAGATCTTGTAGGTGATTTCTTCCATTATTCACTAATATCCTTATGACATCATCTTTTTGAGCTCATTCTGGACTGGAGAAGGAAATGGCGAACCACTCTAGTATCTTTACAGAGAAAAACTCAAATGGGTTCACAAAGAGTCTGACTGAAGAATCATTGAATACCAGCAAAAATTGAATAGTACTGGTGATAATGGACATCCTTGCATCACTACTGATCTTATTGGCAAGGTTTCTAGCTTATCCCCCTTGTAGGTAATGCTCATTTTGGTTTTAGATAGGTACTACTTACCATTTTAAGGAAAGTTCCATTTATTCCTTTGCTTCCACTGTTTTGAACAGAAATGAATTTTGTCAGAAGTTTTTTCTGCACCTATTAATCATTTTTTGTTTTTGTTTTTGTTGTTAATATGGTCAGTTGTACTTATAGTTTTCCTAATTTTTAACCAGTACTACACTCTCAGTATAAATTCAGCCTAGTCATAGTTCATAGTATGTTCTTTGTGATAAATTGTTTTAATCTCTTTTCTAATGTCATAAATAAACTTTTTGTATTAATATTTCTTAAGGAAATTAGTCTAGGGTTTTTTTTGCTGTTTAGACTCCCTGGTTTAGGTATCAAGACCTTATTTTTTGTCATAAAAGGAATTTAGTAGGACTTTTTGGGGGGTTACCTTTTATATAATATTTATTTTTTCCCTAGTTACACTTATAAACTGTTTTTAACATTTTGTTTTTAAAACTTTGAGTTCTAAATTCTCTCCCTTCCTCCCTCCTCAGCCCCCTCATTGAGAAGGCAGGCAATTTGATATAGGTTATATAGCTGTAGTTATGTAAAGTATCATGTTATAAATAGTCACTTTATAAAAGAAAGCATAGGGGAAAAAATCTCAAGAAAAATAAAGTGAAAAAATATGCTTCAATCTATATTGTCACCATCAGTTCTTTTACCAGAGATGTATGGCCTTTGTCATCATAAATAAGACTTCTTTACCTTTTTTTTTAATGAATAAATTTTTTATTTATTTTCTTGTTTACATCACTCATTTCCACAAGAGTTTGAATTACAGATTTTCTCCCCGTCTTTCCCCTAACCACCACCTCAAAACAGCAGCCCCACTGTATAGCCCTTCCCCCAATCTGCTCTCTCCTATGTCCTCCCTCTTCCCCCCTCTGACTTTCCGGTAGGGCAGGATGGGTCTCCCTTACCCCAGTGCCTGTAAATCTTAATTCCCAGATGCATGTAGTTAATAATAATAATAATAATATATACATACGTATGTTTTTAACATTTGATTATAGAACTTTAAATTCTAGATTCTTTCCCTTCCTCCGTCATCACCCACCCCCACTGGAAGGACAAGCAATTCAATATAGGCTGTACATGTGTAATTACACAGAACATCTCCACAGTGGACATATTGTGAGAGACTGATTATATGTCCCTTCTTCCTATCCCATCCTCCCCCCCCCACACTTTGCTCTGTTCTCTACCCTGTCCCTTTACAGAAGTGTGTACTTCCAGCACCCCTCCTCCCCCACTTTGTCCTCCCCTCCATCATCCCACCTCTCATCCCTATCCCCTCTACTCTCCTGTGTGGCAAGATACCCAGTTTAGAGGTTGTCATTTCTTCCGTAAGCCAAATTCAATGAGAGTAAAATTGACCCTTTCCCTTTTGCCTCCCTGTTCTCCTCCATTTTAACCTATTATTTCAAACAATTTGTGTAATATTAGAACTAATTGTTCTTTAAATGTTTTGTAGAATTCTCTTGTAAATTAATCTGGTACTGTTTTTTTCCCCCCTTTTAGGAATTCATTTATGACTTATTCAGTTTTTTTCCCCCTAAGATAGGATTATTTAAGTATTCTATTTTCTATTCTGTTAATTTGGATCATTTATATTTTTGCAGATATTCATACATTTCTTTTTGATAGTCTGTTTCATTGGCATATAATTGGGCAAAATAGCTTTTAATAATTGCTTTTATTAATTGCTTGTGAATTCACCTTTTTCATGTTTGTTACTGATAATTTGGGGGGAGGGTCAGTTTTTTGTTGTTTTTTTTTTTAAGTAAATTTAACCAGTAGTTTCTCTGAACATCCAGTTCAAATTATTTAAAATGTCAGATTGGTGATTTGATACCAGATGACTAGTGAGAGACTGCATATATAAGGTTGAGAGTCATTTTCACAGAGATGGTAATTAAAATCACAGTCGTTGATGAAGTCAGCAAGAGAGAAGAGAGAGAAGAGAAGGGACCTGAGGATTGAGTCTTTGGGTATATGTATAGTAGTAGATTTAAAATATGGAAGAGCCAACGAAGGAATCTGAGAAAGATCCATGATTTTACAAAACACTAGTACTTGTTCATTTTACCGCAACAGAGTAAATTAGTTTAAACTTTTTGTGTCTTCACATTTTTCCTATTACCTTTTTAAACCCTCAGAGAATGACTTTTTTTTTTTTAGATTTTATTGAGTTTCTCATTTATTGAATAATTTGTTTAAGCCATTTTCAGTACCAGAAATTGGAGTGGAGAAATACCTTCTATAAGATGAAACTCTCATAAAAATTTTTTTGAAGCACTTCTTTACATTCAAGCAATTTAATATGGTAGTTTAAAAGCAGACACTTTCTCCTCTCAATGAAGTTGATTAGCCAGATTTGCGTTGTGGTTTATATTTAGAATGGAAATTATTTTGGAAAATACTCAATAATTGTTTACCAATTCAGGCTGGCCTTTTCCCCTAATTTCAAACAGGGCTTGGTAAGGGAACATTTGAAATAGGTGAACATTTTCTGTTAAATGTTAAGAGTGTTTTTGGAATAGGGAACATTTTTAAATGTGTATATATAAAACAGATTGAGAAAAAGACTTAACTTTAAAATTCATGGAGGTATGAATTCTGAATGTAAAAGTATATGTATAAAGGGTTTCTTAAATTGATGAACTCTTTGGTTTCTAGAACACAAAGGAAGAAAATCAGCAACTGGCAATTTAAAAAAATGAATTTTCAAAAACCACATTTCATTAATCCAATGAGATAATGTTGTGAAGACCAAAGGAAAAAAGATCTAGCAACAAAAAGATGGTAAAAAAAAATTCTAGGTGTCTAAAAAATAACACAAGTGGTGAAAACTGAAAGTGAAACTTGTTTTGAGGATTTGTTCTGAAATGATGTGGGGAACAGTTACAAGGAATTTGTGTAACTTTGTATGGGTACGAATAAAAAGTGAAATTTTGAAGCCAAGGAAGTTTCAGTTGTACAAAACATTCTAAAATTAATGAATCCCAAATAAAATGAACATCTCCTTATCTATAGTAGAACAAGAAAAAGGATTAGATGTGAAACTCCCTCATGTATAGCTTGGTTTTTTTTTTCAAGAATTTAATAAAGTCAATATGCAACTTTAAAAGCTGTTCAGGGATGTTTTAAAGGGAGGGAAGTAGGTGATATGCTCAAAAATACTTCATTTGTATATACTCAGAGATACTGTCAATGGATGACCTTGACACTGCACAACTTTTTAAAAGATTGAATTTATGGTAGCACTTTGTTGAACTTGATTTAGATTTTAAAACTTTTTTTTCTTCTCTCTTTTTCTGTCTCCCTTTCCTCCGGGGAGGGGGATGGTAGAGGAAGAAAACCCTTGCAACAAATACTCTTGGTAAAAAAGAACAAACCTCTACATTGTCAGTAACCAGAAAAATATGTCTCATTCAGCACCTTGAGCCCATCATTTCTCTCTCAGAAGGTGGGTACCCTCCTTCATGAGAATACTGAAACTCAGAGAGGCCATAGCAATTGCCTGAGATCTCAACCCAAGCCCTGTTGGGTCATCGAGAGTTATTGAATTTTCCAGTCTGCCACAATGCCTCCCATAAAATCATAAAAGTTAAAAGGACGATCTGGTATAGCTTTCAGATATTCTTTGTCCAGGCAGTCGCAGCCAGTCTCAACACCTACTTTGTTTTGTTACTCTGAGTGTTAAAAGTCAAAGATCAATAAAAGACCTTTGTATGAAAATAAGGGGCAGTTAAAGACAAGACAGCTGGTCGGATTTGCACAGTGCTTCCGCCTATTTAAACAGTATTAAAAATACATTTAAATAGGGCTAGTACATTTTCAAGCTAATTACTATTACTTTATTAACCTCCCCTTGATATAACTAGGTATGCTCTTCCTTTTAATGTAGCATCTGAGGCTTTCATTTATTAAGACTAGTGGCCAACAAAACATACTTGCTTTGCCACAGTCTATAGAGTGAGTGAAAAAGAAGAAAAAGTGAAAAAGAAAAATAGAGTGATTTGTATTTTTAATTTTTAATGTCCCTAATTTGTCATATTCTTACTTTGACTCCTATCTTCTGAATCAAACTTTGGAGTTAGTAAATGCGTCATGCCATTTCTATACTGCTTCTCTGGCAGCTTCCTAGATTCCTGGGGCCCTAATTTTATGCCTCCCTCACCCATCTATCACCCTTCTCTCTTATTCCTTCTGAAGAATCCTTGATCATTTTCTGTGACTCAGTAATATATTCCTGTTCCTTCAGGGCATATGTCTTTGAAAGTACTTTAGGATCAGTTGAGAGATAGCATATGATGTATTAAATTACTCTGCACTTGAAAAAAGGGCAGATGGATATTTTCCAATTAATGCATGCCAGCTTTGTTCATGCATGTATATAGCCCAACCCTACCCATTCCCCCAAAAGTCCAATGCTTAGGGGTTATTTTTTAAAAGCCTTCTCAAACGTAGATAGAATTTACACTAAAAAATACTTCTTGTCTAGTGCATTCAGTTTATAATTAAGAACTTTCCCATTTTATTCTCAGTTATAAGAAAATAAAGCCTGAATTTTCAAACTCTGAAAGTTTGAATTAAAAGAAACTTATGTTGGTTGTACCTAGATCCCAGTGATATTTAGAACATTGTCTCTCATACTTCTCTCCTGAACCATCTAAACAGCTTCAAACTGATTCTTACTCCACCTCCACCCCCTTTAAATCCAGCTTTCATATTCTTTCCAAAGGAGTCTTCTTAACTCGAAGGCCTGAGCATGTCACATTCAGTACTTCCCTCTTGCTTCCCTAATAAAAGGTACATTTTCTTCATCTTGCCATTCAAAGCCCTCCACAATCAGATACGAGCTTACTTTGTATTCTTATTTCACAGCCTCCTTATCTCAGTCATCCTTCAGCCAAAGTGCACTGCTCCTAGTTTAAGAGTTTATGCTTTCTTTGTGCCTTCTCGCTGCTACTCTGCCAGTTTGGAATGTGCCTGTCTTTTCTATTGTGTCTGTTGATAATCTTCCCCAGCATCCTTCATGGAATGTGAAATTTGGCAGGAGTTGTAGAGGAATTATTTAGTCCAAACACATGTACAAATCCCCTATAGAATATCCCATCTCTAAATAGTCATGTGATGTCAGTAGATTAAGTTCCAATGATGGAGAGTTCATTCATCTTTTTTATATACTGCAGAAATAGGCTTCTGTTGCTCCTACATATGCCATCCAGAATCATATGCAGAATGAATACTTTCTCTAGTCCTCACATGGTAAGTCTTCAGGTATTTGAAGACAACGGTTATGTAAAATGTTTTTAATGATGTGTATTTGGTGTTTTTTGGCATCATAAAGATTGAGTGAGGGTGGCTAGATGGCACGGTAAATAGAGCACCGGCCCTGGAGTCAAAAGGATCTGAGTTCAAATCTGGCCTTAGACATTTAACACAAAAACTAGCCATGTGACTTTGGGTAAATCACTTAACCCCAGTTGCCTCCTCCAAAAAAAAAAAAGATTGAGTGAAAGAGTTGAAGGGAACATTACAGCAGTCCTTTATATAAGTCTTCTTTCAGAATCTCCAGGTGGCCATCTAGTTTCTGCTTGAACATGTCCAGGGATGGTAGATCATCTCAGGAAGCATTTCTTTCCTTTTTTCAGCAGTGTGTAGTTTGTGGTATAGTATATAGGAAACAAGATCTATCTATTTCTCCATTTTGAATGTTAGGAAAATATTTGTGCGTTTCTAGTCTTGGGACACTTCTGTTCATTCATTCAGTAAACATTTATTAAATGTCTTATATGTGCTGGGCACTGTACTAAATGCTTGGGATGCAAAGAAAGGTGAGAGTCTCTGCCCACAAGACACTCAAAGTCTAATGGAGGTGACAGCATTCAAACAACTACCCAAGGGATGAATGGGAGCTAGTCTGCAGCAAGAAGGCAAGAGCCTTGAAGGGAGTTAGGACAGGCTCTGGGATAAGGTGAGATTTTGTCTAGGACCTGAAGGAAGCAATTGAGCTGCCATGTCTAAAATTTAGTCCCTGAAATGTAATTCATTTAGGCCTCATTCTTTCATTCATTCACTCAACTGTCTTCTGACTTGAAGTCATTTAGTCCAGCTTTACAATTTTTTCTGTCTGTTTAGTTTGGATTTCATTGCTCTCTTAATTATTTTGCTTCATTTCTTTTCAGTTAAGATTTTTCTCCTTGATAGAGAAAACAAGCAAATTATGACTAGTCTTTACTGCTGCCTAGGTAATAGATGCAAGTCGTGTTATAATAATCTTAAATCCTTTGTTGGAAATAAATCTGCATGTTTGAGAGTGTACTGTTAGTCCAGTCACTGTATTTGCTGACAATCTGCTACAACCATTGCGTCCTCTTTTTTGTTTTTCTTTTTCTCAATATGTGACATTTGAAAACTCCCTTTTTATGGTCTTTTATTTTGGGCAGTCTTTAGTTTATTGCGGGCAGTATAGATTTTTTTCATCGTATTAGAGCTTTGAACTTCTCAAAAGAACTTTCTTTGCAGTAATATGGTTCCCTTTAGACTGACAATTCTCCCTTTCCTTCGTTGGCATTATTTATGATTGTATTGTTAGAATTTCACTTTTGATAAGCTCCCATCCCTCTTGAGCCATCTTCACCTTTAGAATTTCAGACCATTAATATTTGTGATGTTTTTCTCCTTTAGTATGGATAATTGAGAGAGGATGGTATTTAGACATCACATATAATTGCCAAAGAGCTTTATTTTTCATATGTGATGAAGCTTTGGTAGAAAAGTCAATATGATGTTTTTCAGAAGACAGATATATTGACTACGAGTGAATATAAAGGTTTTTGAGACCCTAGGCTTGATTTAAGAGCGATTACATAGAGATATTGAAACAGGAGGGTGACATGGTAAAAGCAATGTCAGGAAGAAATTTGGCAGCAATGAGTAAAGTTCCATTGTGTTGTTGTCCAACTAGATTTATTCAACACATTTTTGTTTTTTGAGACTACGGTGCTTCGTTTTTGGCTTATGAACGAGCCATACAGTATTATTGTAGATTTCTTTTTCATGCGATATTTAAGTACAACACACATTTGCTTGCTGTGCATCTGCTGTTTCCAGGGCAGTGGGATTACATATATTAAAAATCACCCTTGTTGTCAAGAAACTAAACATATACACATAGAATTAAATATATAATTTGATGGGAAAGATGGTAATCAAATTTGGCTTCGATGAAGAGACTTTTCATGGGAATAGATACGTAACCTGAAACTTGAAGAAAGCAAAATTCTAAGGCCTAGGTCTGGAAGGTGATTATTCTGGCATGGGGCTCAGCTGGTTTGAAGGTACAGAGATGAGTCATGGGATGTGAAATAAGCCTGGAAACGTAGGTTGAAAGGGAGAGAGTTGCATGGTATTAAATTCCAGGGTGAAGAGTTTATATTTTAGCTTAGAGGCAATAGGTAGTCCCCAAGTTATTTAAGCAGGGTCATACCTGTGGCTTTAAAAAGATAATTTTGACTATGTAGAGGATAAATTGGAGAGAACGTTGATTGGAAGTAGGGAGGCTGAGTAGGAAGATATTTTAAGTAATCCATGTGAAATGAGTATCTCAACTACAGTAAGGGCTGTCTGTATTAATGGAAAGAAGGAGATGGTTAAAAGATTGGTTGTGGAAGTAGAATTACTAAGACCTCATAACTAATTGGATTTGGGTATTGAAAATAGGGAGAATTGGGGATAACTTTGAAGTTGTGATTTACGAGTAACAGAGAGGATAGGGAACTCATCAACAAAAATCATGAAATTTAAGTGAAAGATCGTTTTAGGTAGGAGGGAAAATAATCAGTTTTGTCGAACATGTTGAAGTTGAGACTCGTGTCTAGTATGTAGCTGACAATGTGGGCCCACAGTTCAAGAGAGCTGGTGTAGTGGAAGCTCTTGGAGAGGATAGACCGTCTCACCTTTTTCATTTGTACCTCTAGTTCTGTTAGAGTGCCTGGTATATAGGATTACAGGTATTTAGAATTCCACATTTGGAAGGGACTTCAGAGGGAGGCCATTTTGTTTGACAACTTCATTTTTCACATGAAGAGATTTAGATTTAGTCCAGATGGGTAAACATGACTTGCCCAAGGTCACAAAGGTAGTACTTTATCAGAGGTAAAATTTGAACTGTGGTCATTTAATTCCGGATTCTTTTAGCTGTACTACACAGCCTTCTCAATGATAGTGACTTGATAAATAATTGTTGATTATTGGTTTGGGGCATGTGCGGGTGTGGATGTGACAGAGATAGAGAGAGATAGGGAAATTGGGGCATCTCTTGAGTTGGGAGGATATGGATGGAATCACTAAGAGAGACGGTATAAAGAGAAGAGTGCTTAGGACAAAACCTTGGGGGACCACCGTTTTTCTTAGAAGAAAAACAGATTGATGGCCCAGCCAAGGAGATGGAGGAATGGTCTGGACAGTCAGAAAGAAGACAAGTAAAAACTGTACTGGGAGCCTTGATGTGTAAAGGGAGTGGTCAGCATTGTCTCAGTCTTCAGAAAGGTTAAAAAGCTTGAGAATTGAGGAAAGACCATTGCCATTAACAGTTAAATTCTTACTAACAGAAGAATTTCAGTGAGTGATGAAGAAATTTGGCTGTTACAAGGATAAAGAAATAGAAGCCTAGCTTAAGGGAATGTTAGTATAAAGTTATAATGTGTTTGTTTGTTTGTTTGTTTTGTTTTTAAGGATGGGGTAAATTTGAGTGTGTTTATACACAGTAGGGAGAGAGGGAGTGATGGAAGAAGCAAACTCCCAGAGGATGGGGATTAATTAGACTAAGGACATGACTTGTTACCCAGTCAGTCCTTCTCTGCTTTCCTTGTCATCAACTCTAGTAAAAGGTCTGCCTTTCCCCCCTCCCTCCTAGACTTTGTAAAGAAGTGAAGTCCTACTTCACATTCCTTTGAAAGTTACACTTTTTAATAAATTGTCTAAATTGAATCAGGCTGAGGGTCTTGAAAAGTCAATATTCAGAAGTTAGGTGTGCCATAACCATAGCTGTGGGTTTTGTTTCCTATATTTTATGAAGTATAGTACTTTGGTGTAACTTATTGATTAATTTTACATTTTACTGACACAATTTCTTTTCTTTTAGGTATTTATAGCAGCAATGATGTAGCAGTATCATTTCCAAATGCTGTATCTGGCTCAGGATCCAGCACACCTGTTTCCAGTTCTCATTTACCTCCACAGTCTTCTGGTCATTTGCAACAAGTAGGAGGTCTATCTCCTTCAGCCACATCATCTGTAACCACTGCTGTTGCTACAACTCAGGCAAGTACTTATATTGGTTTAAGGTCTCTAGATTTAGTCTTTTGTTTCCTCTAGGGAAACAAATTATCAGCAAGAACTTGTTTTATATTATAATTTGTGCTCATGTGGCCACTAGGAAAAATACCTATTTCTTTCTTATGTTTGTCATAGGGATTGTAGGTTTTGCCCCCCAAAGAGATCTTGAAAGATCATAAGATTATAGAGAGCTAGAAAGAACCTCAGAGCTCATCTCTTTCAACTAGTCCAGACCTATTCTTTTTACACAATGAGGTAACAAAGTCCAAATAGATATCTAGGAGTATAGACTTAGATCTGAAAGGGTCAGTTATTCCACTGCCCTCCTTCTATGAATCAGGTGGGATAACTTGCACGAGGCCACCTGTATAGTAAGGAATTTGAACCCACATCCTCTTGAGTATAAAACATTTATTTTTCCTACTTTATCCCACTGTGGAAAAGGGTAAATTAGAAGGTAGGAATGAATTAGATTATTTTCTTTTGGGGATTCTTAAGTCTCTTTCAGATTTAACTTGGGTTGACATGAAAAATTTAGTTATTCAATGGAAATTTTAATTCTTTTTTTTCCATTCTAAAACAGTTAAGATTCAAATATGAACCATTTTATGACTTTTAAAAAGTTCTTTAAAACATAGGTCATGAAATTTGAACATTTTAAAAACAAAATATCCATCATATTTTGTTGTAGTTCAACCTCTTCATCGTAATGACATAATCCCAGTACAGTGTAATGAATGAATCTGAACCTTTCTTTCAAACTTTTAAATAGAATTTATTGGCATGACATACTTCTTAATACTCAAATCAATCTAAGATCTCATTAATTCAAGTTTCTTCCAGTGATTCAGGTAACGGCTTCTCTCAGTGCCTGCCCATACATTTCAACTTTTGTTCTTATCTTGCCATAAATTTGCTTCAGGAGATCCATACAACATGCTAGAAGCCTTCCCCGCATTCTCCTGATGTTGTGAGAGTAGCACTGGAAAGCTTTTTATCTCTTTTTTTTTTTTTGCCTTGTGACCAGCCATGGCAACTAATGAAACAACATATGACTGGGGGTGGGGTGGGGTGGAAGAGAAACCAAAAGTCACTGGATATGACCTTTTGTTGTGTCTTTGGGGATATAGATATTTATCTTTTAAGGGCTAAAATTAGAAGCGTCATACGAGAAAAAAAAACCTGATTATATATTTGAATGCATCTTATATGTGATTCTAGTAGTCAGGGAAAAATTTTGTGAAAGATCCCCTTCTGTAAGATAAAGCATATTGATGGACCAGCACACCTCCAAACTTGGTACCTGTATCACTGCCTTCCATATCTTAATGTTTTATTAGTAAAACTAAACTATGCAGTAGAACACATTTTAAGACCTGTCAACACTTGTATATTTCTGAACATGTAAGGTTCTTTTTCTTACCTTAAGGTTCTAATATATTGGACCATTTATTGGGAGAGGGGTTTGAAGAGGAAACAACATTGAATTTACTGGATCACATGATCTGGATATTTTAAGGGCTTCAGAAATCCACCGAATTTATACTGATCACAATACATTTAAGGAAAATGAGGCCCAGAGAGGTTATTTATATGTTAGTGGCCATAAAGTTCAACCCCTTCATCAGAGGTTAAAAATGACTTGCCCAGCATCTCATAGGTAGTAACTGGCAGAGTTGATCTTTGAATCCTGGTCTTTTGACTTCAAAAAATATTCTTTCTCCATAGCAACATAAAAATCACAAAGGTAATAGATAGGAGACCTATAGGATGTGAACCCAGTGGGCATTTTTTTAGCTGAAACAATAGAGTTGGTCAGAGAGAAACAATTTGGAGTGTTTGATCACACTAAATACCAGCATACTTTGAACTTCTGTTCCAATGCTATATACATGGTATTTAGGTGATGTAAATAAAGAAAATTCTTAAATTCATTTAGTTATATAAAGACAGAGCCATAACTAGGAAGTTTGGGCCTCAGGCATGTAGGGTGGAAGATACCAAGACAAACAAAAAGTAATTGTTGGAAAGACAGAGAAACTGAGGAGTGGTGGTAGAGGCGGGGGAAATTAATTAAATGCACTATAAAGTAAATGACAAGGATAACCCACCATGGGGCTCCAGAGAAGTTTGATCTGAGATACTGTCTCTGGGGAAAGGAAAAACCTGAAACTTAACTACTTTAAAATACTCTTGTTAATGAAGGTTTAAGTTTTAGCTATTTCTCTGCTAGTCAAAGGCCTGCACATGGGCCTCGGGGGGAAAGCCCACATCACACTATCCTGGCTACCACTCTGAGTGTTAAGTATTCTGATGTATCACTAGAGTTCTGTATTTCATTTCTATAATTTTATGTAATGAAATTTTGAATTTTTAGTTTTCTAAATGTAAAAATAAATGATGATTTTGTTATGTAAGGAAAATTATTTACAGTATTATTTTGTTGTAAGCATTAAAAATAGCAAAGGAATCACAAAAAAAAATTAAGGCAATAAGTAGCTTAGAGCAGAACTTGGAAGACCTCATACAAGTAGTAGACTTCATGAAAGATAGAATGGAGCAAAAATAACTCAATGATTCTATAATAAAACAAAGTCAAAAGATTAAAAGAAAAAATGCAATATATCTTCTTTCAAAAATAACATTAGGTAAATAGGTATAGGAGAATTAATTTAAGATAACTGGGACTTCTTGAATACCATGAGCCATCATTAGGCTTCCTGAAAGACTATGTCTTGTTTCAAGGACATGAAACATTTCAGATCTTTTAGAATCAAAAGGCAAAGTAGAAATAAAAAGAATCCACTAGTCAATTTATGGAAAGGGACCCTGCAAGAAAAAGACCCAGAATGTCAGAACTAAAATCCAGAACTTTTAGGCTAAAGATTACTGTGAGCATCCAGAAAGAACTTTCAAGTGCCACAGAACTGGTTAGAATCACACAAGAGTATTGCAACTTCAGCAAAAGAGAGAAAATACAGTATTCTAAAGGGTGCAAAATTAAGACCACCATTAATAAATTAGACTGTAAAATAGTGTAATTCTACTGGGGGTGGAGGTGGAATGGGCATGTAATAAAATAAAGAACTCTCAAGAATTTCTCATGAAAGGACAGAGATGAGAGCATTGTAGCAGACCTACTGAAAGCAAAAAAAACTTGAAAAGGTAAATATATTTGAGCAGTTGGAAGTAAGAAAAAAAAGTATCTGCAAGCCAGCCATCTTGCAGGCCCTGTGGGCTTTACAAACATTATCTCATTTGATAATATCTAAATCAGAGATTTAAATCAAGGTTCCTTCACATTTTTATTTTTTCTGCCATAGACCTCTTTGTCACTCTGGCGAGGCCTAAGGACCCTTTCTCAGAATAATGGTTCATTGTTTACATTCTTAAAGCAAGGAAATGCAGAATTACAGTTAGAGGTTAGAGAAAAAAAGATGTTATTTCCTTTTCCCACCCAAGTTTATGAATTCAGGGTCCCTGGACCCCAGGGTTAGAGCCTGTGGTCCAAATGAAGTGTGTGGGGGGTGGGATAGCTATGCACATACACAGAGCTATGTGTTTTTTCTCAATTATATGTAAAAAATGTTTAAACATTTTTAAAAATTTTGAGATCAAAATTCTCTTCCTTTCCTTCTTTCCTTCCTGCCAAAAAAACAAAACAAAACACCTCAGGAATAATAGTTTCAAAAAAAAGTGCTTCAGTCTGCATTCTGACTCTTTTATCAGTTCTACATTTTTCATCATAAGTCCTTTGGAATTGTCTTGGAAATTAAGAATTCTTAAGTCATTCGTAGCTGATTATCATACGGTATTGCTATTACTGTGTGCAACATTCTTCTGATTCTGCTCATTTCACTTTGCGTCAGCTCATGTGAACAACATCAAAATCACATACAGCAGCTTGTTCTCCCCTGTGCAAGCATGACTTTGAACCCCACTCCTCATAGGTGGCTTTGGGGCGCCTAGGTGGCTAAACTACAGTGCTGGACCTAGAATTAAAAGACCGGAGTTCAAATGTGGCTTCAGATACTTACTGTATGACTCAGGCAAGTCACTCAACCCTGCTTGCTTCAGTTTCCTCATCTGTAAAATAAGCTGGAGAAGAAAATGGCAAACTACTCGAGTACCTTTGCCAAGAAAAACCCAAATGGAATTACAAAAAGTTGGACGTTACTGAAAAACAGCTGAATAACAATAATAAATATTTTTGTACTTACAAGTCCCTTTCCTTTTATCTCTTTGGTGTTGAGACTATTGAGAAACCCGAGAGAGAATTTCTGGGTAATTAATAATCAATTTATTAATTAGACTAGCTGAAAATAAATTGATGGTCAGTGGTTTCTCTTGGTAACCAAAAACATATTAATGGAGACACTGAATGCCTTAAATATTATATTGAAAGAGAATGCCCCTGACAGGAGAAGTCAACCTTGATTGATGAACAATTAATGAGGTAAATTAATGGACTAAAAGTCTTTAGCTCCTCCTGCTGAGAAGATGTAGCTTGTTCATGGGACTCAGCCCCCTCCAGCAGTGTGGAGAAAGCAATTCGTTTCCAGACCACTTTTTGATTGTCTACTTTATTAGCTGGATTACCCTGAACTCCAGTGGAGGGGCTCAAGGGCAGACACTTGATACTTTTGGGTTGGATTTCACCTATGTTAGAGTTTGTATTAAACATAAGTACAGTCTTCTAGTTGAGTGGAGTACTAGTGCATGTACTCTTGAGGGTTAAGACCTCCAGGGACTGGTCTCTGAATGACGAAATAAACCTGGGTCCTAATTAATAATTGGTTATTAATATAACGAAAAATAATTTCTTCACTGTACAAATCTAGTTGTGGTATTGCTGGGTCAAAGGGTATGTCCAGTCTATAGCCTTTTGGACATAGTTCCACATTGCTCTCCAGAATGTTTGGATCAGTTCAGAAATCTACCAGCCATGCATTAGGTGTCCCTTCTTTTCTACATCCTCTCCAACATTTGTTATTTTCCTTTCCTGTCATATCAGCAGTCTGATAGATGTGAAATGGTACCTCAGAGATGTTTTAATTTGTTCTCTAAGCAGTAACGATTTAGAGCAGTTTTTCTTATGACTAGAGATAACTTTGATTTCTTCTTCTGAAATCTGCCTGTTCATATCCTTTGACCATTTATCAGTTAGGGAATGACTTGTATACTTATAAGTTTGATTCATTTTTCTATGTATTTGAGAAATAGGGCTTTTATCAAAGACATGCTATAATAACTTTCCCCAATTTCCCACCTGCTTTCTAATCTTAGCAACATTTGTTTTTGCAAAATCTTTTTAATTCAATGTAATTGAAATTATCCATTTTACATCCTGTAATGCTCTCTATATCTTTTTTGGTCACAGATTCTTCCCCTTTCCATACATCTGATAAGTATTCTATATATCACCCTTTATGTTTAAATCATGTACCCATTTTGACCTTCCCTCTGTACATGATGTGAAATATTGGTCTATATCTGTTTTATATTATAATGCTTTCTAGTTTTCCTAGGAATTTTTGTCAGATAGTGATTTCTTGTCCCAAAATCTTGGATCTTTGGTTTTGTCAAACAGTGGATTAGTGCAATCATTTACTACTGTGTATTGAATACCCAATCTATTCCACTGATCCACTACTCTATTTCTTAGCAGTACTCTTTGGTACTATTAGACCAACTAACTGAATTTTTTTAAATTTATACTCCTGATATTCTTGACCTTTTGTTCTTGCAGATGAATTTTGTTATTATTTATCTAACTCTATAAAATTTTTTTTGGTAATTTGATTGATATGGTACTAAATAAGTAAATTAGGCAGAATCATTTTATTTATGTTGGATCACCCTATCCATAAGCAGTGGATTTTGTTTAGATTTGTTTAGATCTGACTTTATTTGTGTATTTTTTATTTTTATTTTTTGCTTTTTGGAGGGCAATTGGGGTTAAGTGACTTGCCCAAAGTCACATGGCTAGTAAGTGTGCCAAGTGTCTGAGGTCGAATTTGAACTCAGGTCCTCCTGACTCCAGGGCTGGTGCTCTACTCACAGCGCCACATAGCTGTCCCTTTTATTTATGTAAAAAGTATTTTGTAATTGTATTCATATAGTTTCTGGATATCTCTTGATGCATAAACTCCCAAATATTTTATATTGTCTGTAGTTATTTTAAATGGAATTTATCTTTCTACTGCTTCCTGCTGGAGTTGGTTGGTAGTATAGAGAAATGTTGATCATTTATGTGGGCTTATTTTATATCCTGCAGCTTTACTGAAGTTAATTGCTTTAACTAGCTTTTTAGTTAATTCTCTAGGTTTTTCTAAGTATACCATCATATCATCTGCAAAGAGGGATAGTTTTGTTTCTTCATTTGCCTATTCTAATTCCTCCAATTTCTTTTTTTCTTATTGCTATACCTAGCATTTATAGAATAATATTGAATATTAGTGTTTATAAAGGACACCCTTGCTTCAGGCCTGATCTTATTGGGAAGCTTTTAACTTACCTCCATTACAGATGATGTTTGCTGATGATCTTAGATAACTGATCATCAGTTTAAGAAAAAGCTCCATTGATTCCTCTACTTACCAGTGTTTTTAATAGGAATGAGTGTTGTATTTTGTCAGAAGCTTTTTCTGCATTTAATAAAGCAATCATATAATTTTTCTTGGTTTTATTATTGATATTTTCAAATATGCTGATAGTTTTCCTGATATTGAACCAGCTTTATTTCAAATTCCTGGTATAAATCCCACTTGGTGTGGTATTGTGTGGTTATGGTTTGCCCTTGGTTCTCAAAGAGGACTGTGACATCAGGAACATGATGCCATGGCCTGTAAATGAGTTGGATTTAAGTGAAGGAGGGATGTGAAAAGTCACCAGCCTCATTTTCTCCTCTGAAGCCATCAGAGAGTCCAGTGGCCAGATGCAGATCAGGACAACCGAAGATGGCCTAGCAGTTATGGTGTATGGTTTTTGTGATATATTGCTGTGCCTTGCTATTATTTTGTTTACATTTTTTTTTGTATTAATATTTGTTAGGGAAATTGGTCTATAGTTTTCTTTTTCTGTTTTTGCTCTTCTTGGTTTAGTTACCAGCACAATATTTGTGTCCTAAAAGGAATTTGGCAATTCTTCTTTAACTTTTTTTTCCAAATAGTTTATATAGTATTGGAATTAATTGTTTTTTAAATGTTTTAAAAATAGTATTCTTTTGTGAATCTATCTGGTCTTGGGGATTTTTTTTTATTTTTTATTTGTTTTCTTGTTTACCTTATTCATTTTCATTACATTTTTGAATTACATATTTTCTCCCAAGATGGCCCCTGCCCCAACCCTAAAACAGCAATTCCACTGTAAAGCCCCTCCCCTGCTCTGCTCTCTTATTTTCTGGTAGGGCAGGGAGGGTCTCCCTATCCCAGCCCCAGTATATCTTAATTCCTAGTTGAGGGTATTGGAGAACTTTAAATTCTAGATTCTTTGGATTCCTCCCTTGTCACCCACCCCCACTGGAAGGACACTCAGTTAAATACAGGCTGTGGATGTGTGATTATACAAGACATCTTCATAGTGGACATATTGTGACACTGATCGTCTGTCTCTCCTTTCTATCCCTCCCCCCCCCCTTGTTCTGTTCTCTAC
>CM053597.1:47204533-47280510 GCA_028646575.1 Pseudocheirus occidentalis
GGGTCTTACAGTGTGATCAATGTTCTGGGCTGGGGGGTAGGGACAAAAAGGGGAAAAAATTTATAACTCAAAACCTTGTGGAAATGAATGATGTAACCAAGAAAATGAATTAAAATTTAAAAAAAAAAGTAAAAAGGATGCATTTAATATTTCTGCTTTTCTTCATGTGGTTGTGAGATTTTTAAGCTCTTAATTCATAGTCAGTTTTTGTTGATGTTCTACATGCCACTGAGGAAAAGGTATGCCTACTCCTTTCCCCATTCAGTTTTAACTAATGTTCTATTCATTTCCATAATTTCTTCCTTGTTTATTTTATAGTTAGATTTATCTAGTTCTGAGAAGGGAAAGCTGATGTCCCCACTAATACAGTTTTACTGTCTATTGGCTTCTGTATCTCATTTAACTTTAAGAATTTGTATATTTTATAGAAATTTTTATATGTTTATAGATAAAAGCATCCATTCAAAATCATTCTTATCTTCAAGGCTCACAGAGGGAGTTAAGCCCAATTAACATAGTATCTGGGTGTGGTTTTATTTGATTGCTTTGGCATTAAATGATGAAAGGATAAGGGATGAAAGAAACACAGTATTCAAGAAATTAGGAAGAATGGGAAGGAAAAGGGAGAGGAAAGAGGCAGCTCACCTCAGTCTTATGTGAACTAAACAAAGGACTACAGATTATGCCCACCTGTTCAAAGAGTTTGGTATAACAATACATTGAATTCAACAGAGAAGCTGGTAGAGATAGTTAGAGGAAAGCAGAGATTAAGTTATGGAGTATTCAGCCCAAGAAGGAATATTTACAAGCAAAACAAACTTCATCTTAAGTGGGAAGATAACAAAGAAAGAAAATGTCAGAACTTAGGTTTAGAGTCTGGGCCAGGTAAAGAGAGAATGGGTAGTAGAGTAGATGAAGACCACTTCTGTTATAGATTAATAGTGTTTTCACATCATTTTTCTTCATTTCTTGGTGAGGAATGGGTACTTGACAAAGAGAAGATATGATGGAGATAAATACAAAATTAGTGATCATATCCTCAGAGAAGAATGGATTGACCTTAGCCATAAAATACAGAAGGGAGTCAGAATCCAAAAATAGGGTGTTTTTATAAGATATACAAATGAAAGCCAAAGATTTATGTAGTGTTAAAATAATGAGTCTGGGAAGAATTTATTATGTTTAAAGCTAATTTTTTTTTCAATTAAAAAAAATTTTCCCCAGTTAATAGTGGGTTTTTTTCCAACTACATAAAAGATAGTTTTCAGCATTCACTTTTTTTTTTAAGATTTTGAGTTTCATATGTTTTTCTCCCATATGTCCCTCCTCCCCAAGATGGCAGACAATCTCATAGATTGTATGCATACAATCATATTAAATATTTCCACATTAGTCATATTATTAAAGAATCAGAACAAAAGGGAAAAAACATGAAAAAGGGGGGAAAAACAACAACAACAACAAAGGGGAAAATAAGTATGTTTCAATCTGCTTTTAGACTCAATAGTTCTTTCTCTGGATATGGATAGCATTTTCCATCATGAACCTTTTGGAATTGTCTTATAGATCATTATTGCTGAGAAGAGCTAAGTCTATAAAAGTTGGTTATCACAGTGTTATTGTTAACTGTGTACAGTGTTCTCCTGGTTCTGCTCACTTCACTCAGCATCAGCTCATGTAAGTCTTTCCAGGTTTTTCTGAAATCTAGCTGTTCATCATTTCTTATAGTACAATAGTATTCCATTGCATTCATATACCACAACTTGTTCAGCCAGTCCCCGATTGATGGGCATCCCCTCAATTTCCAATTCTTGACCACCACAAAAAGAGTTGTAAAGCAAATGTTTAAAAAGAGGTGCCAGTTGTAATCCCAAAGCTAAGGCAGCATTAAAAATAAACAAGGCTAAAGGAGATAAAGCAGGGAAAAACCTAATTATATTCAGAGGCAATTTTTGTAGTAGAAAAGAATTGGAAACCATGATTTCTCTTCTCAGTTGAGGAATTCCTGAAGAAATTAATGGTACATGAATGAAATGCAATAGTGTTTTTGCCTTAGAAATAGAAGAAGGTCATGTTCAGAGAAACCTGGGAAAAAATTGTATGAACCAGTATTTAGAATGCGTAGAACCATGAGAACTATTTATATCCAATGACTATAGCAGTATGAAAGAAGCCTACTTTTAAAAACTTAAAAATGCTGATGAATGAGGAAGCACATCCCAATTCTAGCACTGGACAGAAAGGCAACTGAATAGAGGTACAGAATGACGGTCGTTTTTCAGATGCAATCTGTGTAGGGATTTGTTTTGCTTGACTGTACATATTTGTTATAAGAGAGAACTTTTATTTTGGGGGGTTGGTAGTCAGAGTGATTCTGGAGGGGAAAAAAAGGGAAAATATCATAAGTACTAGAGAAATAAGAAGAGCTCACAGACAAACAGGGCGATGTTAATATGTACTTTAGAAAATCAGTGTCTATGTAATAGATGAGCCACTAGGTGGCTTAGTGGACAGAGGGCAGGGCTTGGAATCGGGAAAACATGAGTTAAAATAGGTTCTTTGACACTAGCTGTGTGGCCTGCGGTGAGTCACTTCACTTTTTCTCAGTTTCCTCTTTTGTAAAATGAACTGGCAGAGGAAATGGTGATCCACTCTAATATCTTTGCCAAAAAAAAAAAAAACAAAAACCCAAGTGGGGTTATGTAGAGTTGGACACAACTGAAATGACTAAATATATGTCACCTGTGCACATCATATTCACAGTGTAAACAATTCTTTTTTTCCTTTTTTCCCATATTTATGCAAATATTTGTGTTGTTGAAGTAAGTCATATTTATTATAAAAAAAATTTTTTTTAAATGAGGTCTTTCAACAAAGTGGTACATTCTGTGCAACTGGACATGAAATAGTTTTTCAAAGCAAGTACCCCAATCTCATTTAATTTTTCATGGAATTTTTTAAAAGTCTCTTCACTAACCATGTTCTATGTCCTATTCTCGTCAGTATGTCCCTTTCTTTGCTGTTCAGTTCCAGCCATGGCCACCTTTTCCCTATGGCAGAATGTAGTAAGTTTACTTTTCTTTTCAATCCCCTCCTTTTGTGTGCTCCCATTTTAGCACCACAGAGACCTCTCTGGCCATTCTCTTCAGCCCTGGGTACACCTTGTTTTCTTTTCCATCATCACACCCTTGATGTGAAGTCCTTGAATGTGAGTCAAAATATTCTTTGTGCCCTACCTACTGCCTCTTCCACAGTCCCTTTGCTACCGTAATTCATCCACTTATCTTTTTTTAATGTTCCCTGTATCCAGTATAAGCCATCCTGTCTGTTCTCTACCATTTTTTGAGGAGTTCAGTAATGGACTCATTGTTTTATTCCTTCCCATTTCCTGCCCTTATAGTTGGGAAGTTTATTATACATGTTAATGCTTCTGAAACATCCTAAATTTTTGGTTCTTTATTCTTCTCCTATCCCATGACCCAGACCTCCACTCTACCAGAACCACACTTGGGAATAAGCATTAAATCCCTTCTATGTACTAGGCACTGTGCTAAGTGATTTATAAATATTATATTAATCTATCTCCTAATGTTTCTTCACTCCATCTCCCCCAGAGCTTTTACAGCACTATCTTAAACTAATTCTTCAGCCTCAGCACTTGTAGGCCTTTCAACCTTCAGTATTATCTGACTTCACTGGCCACTGTTCCCGGTCTCAGCACTATAGGTGTAACCATTTCAGCTCTACAATTTCTTTTACTCTCAAATGCTTTGTACTCTTATCCTGCCATCATTCATGCCATGCTAAAAATCCCAATACTGGATTACTGTCACCGTCTCCTCCTGCTGCTTCTCACATACTGCTGAGCAGACAGAACTGGGGGAGTCATACAACCAAGCTGACTAGGTCAGTAAAAATTATGTTATCTGTCTTCAGCTAGACCCTTCCTGCAGGAGAACTGTGTACAGTGTTCTCCTGGTTCTGCTCACTTCACTCAACATCAGCTCATGTAAGTCTTTCCAGGTTTTTCTGAAATCCGGCTGCTCATCATTTCTTATAGAGCAATAGTATTCCATTGCATTCATATACTACAACTTGTTCAGCCAGTCCCCAATTGATGGGCATCCCCTCAATTTCCAGTTCTTGACCACCACAAAAAGAGTTGTAAAGCAAATGTCCTTTCACTACCCTTTTATCAGTTCCTTTCCCAGTTCACACATTCCAAACCTTTTCTCAAACTTTGCTCTCCTTGATTCTCCTGATTCTCAAAACTCCTCCCCTGGACTTTACACATTGGAAATATCCTCTTCTCTGTGACCTCTCCCTCTGATTGGTTGATTTCTCCCAGAACCTCCATTTTAAGGAGGTGCTTCAGACCATCTATGTCTTCAGTCCTCTCCAGGCTGTCCTTCTTGACTCCCAGACTTTGTCTGCAGTGCTTCTCCCAAACAACTCCCCACTCCAACCTTTAGTACCTGTACCTCTTCCCTATCCCAATTTTTAGTTCTCTCTTATGTGTTGTCTTTCCACCACTAGAATGTAAGTTTCTTGAGGGCAGGAATTGTTTTTCTGCTTGTATTTGTGTTCTTGGTGTTTAGTACAATACCAGAAACACAGTAATTAATATACATTGGTTAGCTTTACTATCTTAGCTGAGAATCTCGCCTCTTTACTAAGATCAAGGACATTGAAAATGAGTTCCCTTCTCTACTCCTTCACTTCATCTCAGACCCCCTTATGAATTTCTTTCATTTTCTCCTCTTTTACCCCCTCTCAGTTTATGATGTGTAACTTTTCCTCAACAAAACAATTTTCTACTCCTGCCCTTGATTCTTTTGCTTCTTGTCTTTTCCAACCAATTGCCCTCTTAATCACCTCTTCCATCTTCAAACTCTCCTTATCTACTGATTTTCCTCCTGCTGCCTACAAACATTGGAGAGTCTCTTTTCTCTTAAATTTTTTTTTCACTAAATCCAATTTTCCCCTCAAGCTGTTCTATATTTGTCCTTCCTTTCTCAGCCAAACTCCCATAAAAAGGCTAGATTCATGACTTTTATTTCCTCTTCTCTTTTCAACCCTTTGAAATTTAGCTTCAAAATTCATCACTCAGTTGTTCTCTCCAAGCTTATTAGTAGTCTCTTAATTGCCAAGTCTGATTGATGACCTTTTCTCAGCGCTCATTGATTACTCTCTTCTCATGACCCCTCTCTTTTGCTTCTTTGGGGTGGTTGTTGTTTGTTTTGGTGACTTACTCTCTTCTAGGTCGCCTCTTTGCTGTGTGATGACTCCTTGGTCTCTTTTACTGCTTCATGTGTGATCCTTATCACATTCCCTTAATGTGGTTTTATTCCAGGGCTCTGTCTTGGATGTTCATCTTTTCGTTCTCTTTTTTTTTTTCACTTAGCGACTTCTTTCTTATATCTATATATCCAATTTCCGTGTCTTTCTTGAACTCCAGTCCCACATTGTCAGCTGCATATTGGACAGCCTAAACTAGTTATCCAAAAAACTCGTCAAATTCAGTATGTCACAGAATGTATTATCTTTAGTTCTGCTGTACTGCCCCTCCTCCCCCCCACTCCCTTTTTCTTCTGACAGCAACACTTTCAAGGCTCCCAACCTTGTAATCCAACTCGTCACTCTTACTTGCCCCGACATATGCAGTCATCTGTTAAATATTGAGATTTGCACCTTTTGCACTCTGGCTTCCCACCTCCATGGTGCATTTGGTCCTTCTGATCACCTTCTTCTTCTCTTGGCCATTTTTTTCTCTCTGGTTTTCATGACATGGATCTCTGCTGATTTCCTTCCTACCTGTCTGACCTCACTTAGTTCCCCTCTCTGATTCATGATTCACATTGTATTTCTTGTCTGTTTTTCCAGATTTTGAACTTGACCCTCTTCTCTCCTTCCTCTCTATTTTCTGTTGGCAATACCACCAGGTTCTATGGATTTAACTACCATCTCTGTGTCAATGATGCCTAGAATTATAACATGCCAACCCATGGTTTTACTCTTAGCTTTAATCATGGATCATCAGCTACCTCCTGGACATTTCAAGCTAGAAGCTTGGAGATCTTTTTAATTCATCTTGTTGGAAAGAGCAGAGAACTCAATATCATCCTCCCAAACTGTTCCCAGCGTCTGTAGTGGATAGTGTGCTGGGCCAGCAGTCATTGAGACCTTAGTTCAAATGGGTCTTCAGGTAGTTTTTAGCTGTGTGACCCTAGGCAAGTCACTTAACCTCTAGGTCTGTAAAATATTGTAAACATTTTGTAAAATGGGGATGATAATAACACCTCCCTCTGTGGTTGTTGTGAGGTTCAAGTAGCACAGTGTAGACCCTTGAAAAATCCATCCCTACCTCCCTCCCTCTCTTCCTCCCTCCCTCCCTTCCTTCCTTCCTTCCTACTCCTTCCTTCCTTCCTCCCTTATTTCCTTCCTTCCTTCCTGTCTTCCCTATTTCTGTTGAAGACATTTCCCTCCTTTCAATCTCCCAAGTAACTTCAGCATTTTCTTGAACTCTCCCACCCTACATAGCTTGCCCTTTTGCCTTCACAACAACTCTTGTATCTGACCCCTTCTCACCATTTAACGCAGCTACCGTTCTAATTCAGGCCCTCATCACCACTTTCCTCAATTATTGCGACAAATTCCTCATTGGTCTCCCTTCCTTAGGATTCTCTCTACTCCAGCTCCTCTACATACTGTTTCCAAAGTAATTCTCCTTTCGTGCACATCTGATTGTGCCAGTCCTTTACTTGGTCAACTCTATTGTCTTCCTGTTGCCTCTAGGATGAAATGTAACCTCTGTTTAAAGCCCTACACAGTCAAGTACCTCTGTCCTCCCCCCATTTTAGAGGCAGCTGGACTGCCTACCCTGCTTCTCACACACAACACTGTGTTTTTAGGTGACTCCTCACGGTGTCTGCAGTGCTTTCCCTCCTCTGGTTCTTCATAGACTTCCTTGTGGCTGTGCATCTTGCCGAAGCACCGTTCTCTGCATAAAGCCTTCCTTGATCCGCCCTCCCAGACTAACTACTTTGCATGTATTTTTTGTTTATTCGGTTTGTCTTTATGTCGTGTATATATCTATATATGTACTTTTCCTCCTCTGTTAGAATAGAAGCTCTTTGCAAGTAGGCGTTGTTTTATCCCAGGAACACCCCTGGCCCTTGTTTGGTGGGTTGGTTGTCTGTCACACCTGTCTTCTCTTCACACAGCTGTCACACCAGGTTGAGGCCTAGTCAGCTTTCAGCAGCACCATTGCAGTGTCCTTCTGATTGGTTTCACTACCTCATGTCTCACGTGTTCCACACTCCTGCCAAGATGATTTTTTTCGGGCAGTTTTGATCGCTTCACTCTGCTCCTCAGTAAACATAAACCCGGCTGTTTGGTTTGTAGAGCCCTTCATCACCTAGCTCCAGTCAACATTTCCAGCCTTACAGTACAGTCACTCCTCTCCCAGTCACAGCAGCCTTCTTGTTGTTCCGACTCCCTTCCTGTTGTCCCTTGTAGCTGGAGGGCACAACTTCTTCACTTAGACCTCATAGACACTTCTTTCTTCAGAGCCACAGTTCAGGCATCACCTTCCATGCGAAGCCTTTGCTGACCCCCAAGTTATAATAAATTTCCATAAACTACTTTAGGTTTATTTTGTGTTCATTCTGTATCCAAGTACACACATACACACGTATGTACACATACACTGAATACCAAGTTTTCCTTGATAAGCCTCTTAAGAGCAGAGACATCGTTTTTGTCTCTGTGTTTCCATTGTCCAACTGACAAGTGGGGAGCCTGTGGCCCAGAGGCTGCATGTGGCACTCTTAAGTCCTTGGTTACTCCTAGCATTTTGACTGAGTACAATTTTTGCAGAACAAATCCTTTTATTAAGGGATCTCTAGTACAGTGCCTGGAACATTGTAGTCACTAAAGAATTATTTGTTAATTGACTGATTTTTTTTTTCTTTTTTCCTAGCCTAAAATATTGCAGAATTTCATGAATGGTTAAAATAGTCATTTGGCTGTTGATATTATTAACATTCTTAGCTCACCTCATTTGTGGTTTTGAATCTTGTCAGTTTCTATTACCTGGGGATTTCATAGATTGTACATCTGGGTTATTCATTTGTACTCTTCAGTGGTATTCTAGAATTAGCTTTATCTAAAGGTCTAAGATATCTTAATTGAGGATGCTTGTTTGAGATATTATACATTGAATGCAAATTTTATTGGCATGATTAGGCATGTTACTACTGCTCTTTAGGAGCTTAGAATTTAATTGGAGAGAAAAGGCAAGATTTATTTTAAAAAAATTGGAGATATTCAGATAGTTACTTGAGTGGTGAAAATACTGAGCTTTTTGATTTTACTAGTTGGTTTTTAGTGTGGATGGCTTAGTGCATGATTCTTGAAGATTCTGTTGCAGCATAAAAGGAGACTGTAAGATTGTGTCTTATTTATTATTGTATTCTTTTTCTTTGTGCCACCCTCATATCCAGCACAATGCTTTTCAAAAAATAAGTGCTTAAGAAATATATGCAAAAGTAATGCTATTCAGTGTTTTAGTGAAGATAGAAAAAAAAGTTTAAATGTGATGGGTTACAAGAAGGCAAACTTCGTTCAGATGGAGGGTGTAGCATGTACAGAGATGAGTTAGGTTCAGTTATTTAAAAATATTAGAAAGAAGTAATGTCTCATGATTAATATTATTAGTTATGGTAGCTTTGTCAGCTACCATTTTAAAAGATATTAGGCCTTTTAGGGTCATCTGGTCCCACCCTTTGATCAAGAACTGTCTCCTATAAAAATAATTGTCCAAAAGAGTCCCATTATTTTTAGGGGATATTTTTAAAGATCTTTCCTATAATGAGGTGAGGGGAAAAGGTGTGGTAGAAGTTACATGACTTTAGTCCACTTCCCTCCTCTGCTCCTCTACTCTTTCCCTCCCCACATCTTTTCCACTTTATTTTACATTACCTTCCAGTCTTTTCTCTCCATTAGCGGGGGGGGGGGGGTGATGCCCAGATCGACAAGGCTAGACCAAGGAGACAGAACTACACAGAGTTGGTAGTGTTCCAAACTAATTCTGTTATCTTGGGCTTTGATGTGGCTCTAGGCAAAAGCAGGTTGCACTATAGATGTCCCAGGGAAATTTTGCTGAATAATATTCCATTGTATCATAAAGGAAGGAATAATGGTCCAGTTCAGTAGGTCCAACTCTGGCATATCCCCTGGTAATGCAATTAGAAGGTACAGTAGACAGAGCCCTGGACCTAGAATAAGACAAGTTCAAATCCATCCTCAGATGCTTACCAGTTTTGTGACCCTAGGAAAGTTATTTAACCTCTGTCTGCCTCTGTTTTCTTCTTTGTATAATCGATATAATAAAAGCACCTACCTTCCAATATTGTTGTGATGATTTGCCAGGCATTTTGCAAATCTTCCTGCACTGTATAAATGCTAGCTTTAACTTCAGAATAGGTAGAAAATGAGATACTGCTAGGTCATTCAGCAGTTAACAGAAAGAGTTTTACTTAGTCATGGCATGGAATGGAATTTAGCCACAGTAGATACAGGCCCTATCCCCTATCCCCTTACCCCTTCCACCTCCTTAACTGGTCAGTTCAGGATGTAGGAACTCATGATGTCTGGGGACATTCTACAAGTTGGAAAGGGCCAGACTCCATGTAGTTGAGCCTTTTTTATGCTTTTAAATGATCGGGAAGTCATGTCAACCCAGCCAGAGGCTACCAGGAAGCTTTGTCAGCCTAGGCAATGATTACCCTTAGCCCTCTGAGCCTACTAATCTGGTCCCCAGGATAGCTTCTTTGCCTTTCAGAGAAGAAGCCAGCATTGGGGGAGAGTGAGCACTAGATAGTGATCCTATCACCCTTTTCTGAAGGAAGAGATCATCAGCCCCTTAAGCATAGAGAACTACCCCCTTTTTTTTTCGTTTTTGTTTTTTGTTTTTAATCCCTTAACCCTAAGCAAAATTTTTTTCTTTTTCGCTTCCTCTTTGAAATCCTTTCTAACTCGATCCTTGTCCTTCACATACCTGAAGCTTTCATTATGTCCTATGATAATCCATAGCCTTTTATTCATTGGACGTGTCCAAAATTTCCAGTCTTCCCCTGTTAAGCCAAATGATACTTTTGAAGAATGCAGCTTTGATTGCTAGATGTAGTTTTGACTGCCTGATTAAATGGTTCATATGCATGAGAGACACCATTGGATTTAAAAGTTGGTTAGCATCCTGTCTCTGATACTAGCAGTAAGACCATGGCAAAGTCACTTAACCTGGGTGCTTCATTTCTTCATCTGTAAATTGCTATCAACAAAACTTATAATACCTCAGAGGGCTGTGGAGAGACTCAAATGTGATAATTTAGGTAAAACGGTTTTTGATGTATAGATAAATATCAGCTGTTATTACTTAGCATTTGATGGCTCTATATTTTAGAATAGACTTGTATTAATTTAAATAAATAACAGATTGGTAAAATATGTAGGTAGATAAGAAGGTAGTTAGACTGACCTTCCTTCTCTTTTTTTTTCTACTCTATCAGCTCTCTCTCACAAACACTCTCTTTATCATGTCTCCCAGGAAGTCCCAGTACATGGAAGTTTCTGCCCCTCATGTGTATGGGTAGAGTTCTTAGGTATTTCCTGTAAAGAGTAAATGTAGGCTGGTTATAAACACTTAAAAGCAAAAATATGAACAATTCCCATTTTATGGATTTTAATTAGGTAATTTTCTGGTGGTAATGCCAACTCCCACTAGGCATCCTTGCTTACACAGATAGAGTGCTGGGCTCTTGGTGTCCACAGATTCTGCCTCCCATACTTACTCTGGGACCACAGCTCCTCATGTTATTTCTCTGGGCTTTGGGCAACTCCCTAACACTTTACAAAGTTACCATCTGTGATAGCAGTATTCATCTTGTTGCATAGTAGAAGAACATCATTTTAAAATTCTGTAATATATATATATATATATATATATATATATATATATAAAAACAGAAGCAGTGAAGATCTAGCTGTTTGGTGTTATTATTTTTCATGTTACTAATCAACAAGCATTTATTAAGCACCTGATGTTACAGGAACCTGCAGGAAACCTGTGTGATGTTCATCATGTGCTGAGTCTTGGGATTTGGCTTTTGGTTGTTTTTGTTGTTCACAAATGCTAACATGTTTGAATTGTTAAGATCACAAGTATTCTTAGACACCAATATGCACATTAATAAATAATATTAATTTAGTTATGTAATTGTTAATAGCAAGTGAAAACATTTCTGTGTTTATATAGTAAGTGCTCTTTTCTCAACACAGCTTCTCCAGTTAGAGTAGTGCACTTTTTATCCACATTTTACTGATGAGAAAATAGACTCTGAGAGTTAGAGAACTTGTCCAAGCCTCCATAGCTAGTAGCTGAAGGTTGAATTTACATGAAATTAGCCCTGTTAAGATTAACTTGGGAATGGATAAGAGAACTCCAAAGATACTTGCTTTTCTTCTGGATGAAATATAATTATTTACTTACCTCTCTCCATGATAATGACTTTAAATTTCACTAGATAGAAATTGAAATGATTCTGTTGTCACTTTGATACAAATGTTTATTATAATGTTACGTATTTAAGTTGTCTTACAAATCTTACCAGTAAATATTTTTTGGTGTTTTATTAGTTTTGTACATATTTAGTTTCTTGTGATCACAAAGGTCTTAGAGGTACACTTTTTTTGAGTATCCCGTGGTGCTATTCATAGTACTACACATGGTAAATCTGATGTATAGGCAAATCTCAACTCTAGCAGTTAAGGTCTTTATGCTTGAGATCTCTTAGGCTTAGAGTTTCTTATCTAAGTTATGATAATTGCGTAATTATGTAAGGGAAAAGAAGAGGCTGTAAATCTTAGCTGTTGTGATTCCTAATTGTCAATTACACAGTCCCTTCACAACACACACATGCGTCTGACGTAGAGCTTTTTGATACTGCCTTTTAGGTGACACAGCCTTCTTTGTGTGATGTGTATCACAACATGGAATGGGGCAGAAAAGCAAGCACGTATGTGCTAGTTGGCCATTTAGGAGATTGCCACTTTATGACCAACTCATGTATGGTGTGTCAGGGTTGGTACTCAAGATGCCTCTGATGCATAGACTGGGAAAGTGAAAGACAGTGATTGAAGTGACTCTTTTTTAACCTGCCTCAAGAAAGTTTGACTGGTTTTGCCTGTTTATCCTTTCAGTAACAAGGTTAGGTCACCCCAGTAATAGGGTTGCTGGTTAGAGAGAGTAAAAGGATAAATGAAGGAACTGCTCTTATAAGTTACTTTTATCTCTTTTAATTAAGTGAAGTGTTCTCTGTTGATATCTTTTTTATCATTGGACAAAGTCTCACATGAGCATTTTCAGTGTACATTTCTCTCATTTCATTCTTTACATAAAGTCTGTTTTAATTACTCTCTGGTTACTTCCAGGCTGAATTAAGCAAAAATCTCATCTCTCCTCATTCATTATGGTTGTGGGTTTGGGGGATGGGGGAAAGAGGCAGTGAAGAGGAATTTACAGCCAGAGGGAAAATTCCATGTAACATGTGACTCAACTAGAAGAACAAAGAAATCTTAGTTGCTGGTAATTCAGGATTCTTTCAAATTAAAATCTTTACTGTTTCTCCCCTTGTCTAATTCCAGTAAGATTGGTCTCTTATAAATATGATCACCAGGCTAGGCTGAAAGGCAGTTGCATGATTTTTCACAGCGCTGCGTGCTGAGACAGCTGCATCTCTGTTCGCCCACCAGCAAATGCTTCCTGCCTTCTCGATGAAGCTTATTTAGCCCGGCTTATCTGGTGCTGCTGTAGCAACCATCAGTCTCCAGGCAACTGAGGCACATTGACCTCTGGGTTGAACTGAGTGTAGCTACTTCAATTTAGCCGCCTGCGACCATAGTAACGGTGTGGAATGTGGAAAATGTGAAAATTTTTAGCTTCTTTCTGTGTGTAAGGATATAGAAATATTTAGAAGGAATTGAATGTTTAGGAGTGACTTTAAGATTTTGGATGTAGTGGTTGGTGAATCTTCTGTTCAAAGCTACAAACTTTATTTCTGATCTAACTTTTATGAAGAATATAGTGTATAATAAACTTCAGTCCACATAATTCTTACATATTTTGTTTTATATGGGAATCCATTAAGGTAAATTATTTGGAATGAAGGTATTAATACATTCTGCAAGCAGGTAAAGGAAAATAAATGAACGGTATCCAAAAATAATTCTGAAACACACCCCTAGTAGATGATCATCACACTATTGCCAGTGTTTTTTGTTTGTTTATGAAAAACTTGTTAAATTTAAATACTGTTTCCTTACATTTTTATTGCTTAATGAGGGCAGTAATTCTTAGTGGCTGGCCTGATGCCAGCAGGTTAGAAATTCAGAGGTCATTCTTGATCTTTGTGCGTTTAGTTTAAAGAAAAACAGACAAGCCTCTGTTTGGCATCTTTGCCACTATTAGAAATCTTAGTGGGCAAACTGCTTAGGGGAGGGAAAGTAGGGGGGAGTGGCCAGTGGAATTTAAATAGGCTAGAATGATTGGTGCTTCAGGGACTTTTACCAGGAAAAGAGATGAAGAGGCGTAGTAAAGATGGGAGCAGTTCTTGAATCTGATGACCAAATGTGAAAAAATTCAAGAAAAAGAAAATGTCATGGCTCCTAAAGAACTACTTGACAGCCCACTTTCAAAACTTAAACATTAAATATATTCGTTATGCTTGTTTTTTTAAACATTTAAGCTTTAATTAGTGATTAATTTAAGACTCTGCAACTTCATTACATTATTAGCAAACCACTAATATAGTTACAATTATAACAATTACAGTTTCACATCATTGGAAGATAGAGGAGCTTCTATCTTTGTGTTTTTTAATGATTTGATCTGCCCTTGTTGTACAGTGGGCAGAGGTATAAATTAGTTTCTGTAGGTGTGCCATTAATTTTTCATTTTGCCTTTCAGATCCCACTGTGTTTCCCAGTTATATTCATTCTTGTCTGTCTTGGGGAGCATGCAAGTGCTTATATTTGAAGGGCTTTAAAAAAAAAAAAGAAAGAATTTTAGACAATTTAATTTTTTATGCTTCTATAAGAGTCCTTTTCTGGGTTTTGCTTTTGGGTTGAATCTTGATAATCTGCATATAGGTAATTTGTATAAATGCTTAAGTAACCCATATTACCTATCTGCCCTATATAGTACTGTCAAAACGAAGAAGGTAGGCTTCCCATGTTTAAAAATATTTCAAATGAAGGAAGTTGAGAGGTTTACCTAATGCTTAATAGACGTAGGCATCAAAGAGAGTTTTTATGGTAGACTTTTTGGTTCTTAAGCTTCTTGAGTTTACAGTGAGACTTTTACTACATGTTCTTTGTATGTTTTATGTGTTAGTAGGTATTGGATTGATTTATCTGTTTATGCCATTTTATTTTTAGATATTTAATCCTACATTTATTGAGGTTTCTTTTCTAATTGAAGTATTTTAAATTTTGATAAAATATATATATAATCTTAGGATGTATTTATTGTAATTTTTACTAGAGGGCATTTTAAAGAGTAATTTTGGTAATATATAAATATGCTGAAATTACAAAAGAATAACTCCATCATTAAGAATAATGCTATTCTAAGCAAACAACTTTGAAAGGGAAATAGTGCTAGATTATTTTGTTTCACTTCTCTTGGGCATAATGTTAATTATTGCCCTAAGCAATAACTTAGTTGACATAGTATAAATGGATGATATTGAGTTCTCAGAAACAGCCTATTAGGAAAACAAAAATATTCTCCCCTTTTTTAGAAAGAGGGAGCTAGTTGTCAGATTTTTTTTTTAATCACATGAAAATTATTTTTTGTTTTTGTTCCAAAGATCCCACAGGTGTGAATTTTCAAAATTTCTACTTATAGAATCAGAATTATCTTTTCAAAAGAAAGTATTTTCAGATTATAAAAATAAACACAAGATAGTGGTATCAGTAATCTGATTAGCTTCTGATTTTACTTCTGTTTTGTGTTGATTTGAAAAAACCTGATAGTACCAACACATAGTTGGTTAACTTTTTTGTAAACGGATTATTAAAGATAGCTTTCTGAGGATGTTAAGTTTTGAAGGCCTTCTAACAGGTAAATAGTTTGCTCAAAGTACATTTTAGCTCTAATTCTTAAAACATACATTTCTCTATTAACATTTTAAACATCTGGCTTCTTGAAAGTAATTTTAAAATTGAAGGTAAGTTTAAAATTATTTTTATTGCCTGTTTTCATGTACTATTTACATTTATTGCAGATTACACATATGTGCCTGTGATACTGACTTCACTTGTAGAAAACATTTGATCAATTCAAGGAAAGAATAATAAGCAATTCCTTTGCTATTATTAAGATAACCTATCCCTGTTTTATAGACTAGACCCTTAGTATTAGGAAAACAAAGGAGTGAATCTTACCTCCATATCCACTCCTAAATATTATAAAGTTTGCCAGAACATTATAGTACTGAAGTATTAGCATTGACTTAAAAATTAAAAGGAAAGAGGTGTACTGATTAGAAATAAACTGATTAAGAATCTGTTCTGGAATTGGTTGTTAGACCCCTTCCTGTTGTCCTATCATGAATGAAGGAGTTCAGTAATGGTTTAACTACAATTAAATCCCTCCCCCTTCTTTATGGAAACTCAACTGTGGGCATTTCAGCATTAGCCTAAACAATGGTTTTGAATATGTTAAGCCCCTAACAATTAGGGAGCAGTTTGGGGCATTGAATAATGTGGAATGATGCAATTGAACCTGACAGCTTCAACAGTCAGCCTACTCATGGGACCTGAAAGTTGTTCACACTTGGTTTCATCTCTCATCACACGCTGAGTATTAAAACCTTACTGGTGGGGAGCTGAAACAGACAGAAATGGGGCCTGTTAGCAGAAAATATTTCAGAGTATCAAACCTGAAAAGAACAAGGGAATGGGTAGGATTGTGGATTGTCACATGTGCTCTTATTTCTCAGAGGCCATTTGTAGTGTAATTTATATATAAGTGAATAGAGCTTTTCAGTGATTGTATTTCAGAAACGTGTCTCATTTTTTATTTGAACATTTTCTATGAAAACTTTTTCTGATCCCACATAAAAGTTTTATTTGCTAAATTTATGAATGTCTTGCCAGTTAAAATCACCTGTTCTTTTTAATAGTATTTCTCCAAAGTCATTTGGAGATATGCAAATTGACTAGTTTTTACTTTGAAACATTACCTAAGCACTGCAAGGGAAATGAATAATAAACCTTCATTTTTCTTAATACTCCATTCAAGATGTTCTCCACGTTTCCTATTTTAAAATGACTTAAATTAGAGGGACTGGTGGACTGGGGTGGGGAGGTGTTGGTTTTTGGAAAGAAGTAAGGTGAGCATTGCAGTTGTGTTCTTGTGAGAATTGAGTATTCTCTTAAAAAATAAAAGATTCAGTTTAGGAAATATCTTTGGAAGGGTTTCTAAAGTTAATTTTTTTTTTAGACATGTGTGAGTTGGTTATTAAGGTTTGATGAAAAAAGACTGCAGTTTTTAAAGTAAGTACTGCATTTTAGAACTTGCTTGAATCCTTTGACCTTAATGTGTATTGACAGGATGATTACACATTTTTAATAAATGCTTGCTGCAGCCTGTTTCTACAATAAGTATGGTATAAAGTTCCTGGTTCACCTCTAAATAATGTATTACTACAATACTTTCCTAAAAGGGAAATTGTAGCATGCCTAAGGTACTTTCAAAACTCTTTATATACACTGTTCTCTATTACTACCTTTATCAGTCCAAGTGAAAAGAAAACAATGCTCAGTTTTAAGACTTCAGTACTTGTGTAGTCTCATTTAAAGTGACTTTCTCCCTAGAGAAGGCATACATATCCCCAAATTCTCATAATTTCATTTATGTTATAGTTAAACTTTTCATGAAACATATGTATGTGACTGTAAACAAAGATTTAAAATTTTGGAAATGAAATACCAGTTGGGCAAGAGCTAAAACTGAAATATTTTAAATCATGCCAATATTTTTGATCTGGTGTGCCAGTCTACTTAGCAAACTTAATTTCTTTAATGTCTTCTATTTCAAGTTTGTATACCTCCTTGAAAAAGACTTGTTAAGCTCTAAGTATATTTAACATAGTAAGTTTATCCAGATTTGCTTAAGAAAATCAGTGTTTTGGCTCAGTCACCTAATATGTTCCTTCTGAATGTGTGTTGAGTCTGCCATGATAAGTCATTTATTTATTGCAATCAGAAAAGTCTTACTGCATTGATCTGCATGTTTGTGTAGCAGAAATTAGACCTAATTAGGCTCCCGATGAATTATGAAAATCAAAGTAGTAGAATTTAGTATCAGAACTAAAAAGCTTTGCAGGGTCAGAAGTGATTAACTTCCTATTCCCTCACTTGATTTGCCTTTCAGAAAGTCTGAATTTTTGAAACTTAAAAAGCAAAGCTCTGTTGTAGCAGCTTAAAATGTTTAAATTTGCAAAATACCATACATTAATTTAGTGGATTATTTAAGCTCTTATTAGGTGACTCACTGGTTTTAGGGCAGGGAACCTAATTCTTTAGAGAAAGCAATTAGTTTTCCTTAGCCTAAAAGGGCCAGGGTCTCCCATTGCATCCTGGGTCATCTCCAGTCATCCTGATGAATATCTGGTCACTGGACCCAGATGGCTCTGGAGGAAAAAAGTGAGGCTGGTGACCTTATGCAGTCCTCCTTCACTCAAATCAAAGTCACTGCAAGTTAGGTCATCATTTCCCTGATGCCATGGTCCTCTTCGGAAATGAAGGACAAACACATAGGTTTTCCTTACAAGCTCTTTCCAGCCTCAGAACAGAGGCGTGGTGGTGGTATTCATGGAAGCTGGTGTCTAGACCCTGGAAGGACTCTGACATTGAGCAAATTATTTAACTTTTCTTCTGTTTTCTTCATTTATAAAAGAAGATATTTCTAAAAAACTATGTTCCCAGAGTATTGTCAGTTCCTTGAAAGGGAAGGGTGTAGGTGTGTTTGTGTGAGAGAGAGAGAGAATGAGAGGGTCAGGAAAAAAGTTAAAATATGGAAGAGGTGGGGCTCTACTGGAAGATTTGGTTTATACTTTAAATTCATACTTCATCAATTACTTGCTTTCCTAGGTATTACTGTTCTCTTCCTCCACATTGTGCCAAGATTTCTATAGTAGGCATGTGGCCTAAAGAAGCATAATACACTTATACACATAAGAAGCTTATGGTATATAGTTCAATGGACACTTAACTTGGAGTCAGGAAACATCTAATTCAGAGCTCAACTATAAGGTCTTGACAGATGGTTAAGTCTCCTAACATTTTTGAGCCTTCTTCATCTTATAATCTATTAAATGGAGATGCTGGTATTTGTGTCATCCTACCCCATGAAACTGTGGTGAGGAATGTACTTTTAAGTGCTGAATAAAGGTAGGCTATTACAGCAACATATAAATGCACACGCTGTCTTTGTCCCTAAACCGGTCCCTATCTCTGTCAAAGGTACCAGCAGTCACTCAGGAGTCTTCTTCTAATACTCAGCTCTCTCATCCCTCCATTATCAAGACCTCTCAATTTTACCTTCATCACATCACTTCCATAGACCCACTTTTTTCCTCTGGCCTTGCCATGCAGGCCTCACCTGTTGTATTAGGTAGTCTGCTAGTTGCTTTCTCTTCCCATTCCAGTCTGTCTTCCCCTCATCTGTCAAAGTGATCTTCCTAAATAGTAGACTTCTGATCATGTAACCCCCTGCTCAGTGACCTCAGGGGACTCCCTTCAGGATAAAATATTAAATCCTCTGTTTGGCATTCAAAGACCTACATCACCTGTGGCAAACTTGCCCCTATTTTCCCAGTCTTCTTACTCCTTAGCTTCTTCACCTCCAGCCCTCACACTGTGATCCATTGACAAGGGCTTCCTTGCTGTTCCTTGAACAAGAAAACCTCTTACTCATGGTGGCCCTCTAGGCCTGGAATGCCCTCCTTCCTCGCCTCTGCCTCCTGGCTTTTCTGTACAGGATCCCTCGAAGTGCCAGGACCTTCCCTCAGTAGATTCTTCCCTGTTTGTCTTTGCTGTAGCTTGTTGGTACATAATTGTTTGCATGTTGTCTCCCCCGTTAACACTGAGAGCTCCTTGAGGGCCGGGACTGTTTTTTACCTTTCTTGTTTAGCACAATGCCTAGTACCTAGTAGACCCTTACTTAGTACATGTTTATTGACTGACACAAATATCTTTAGCTTTTTCATGTTATGTCTTCATTTTGTTCCCTTATTTTTTTGGCAGTGAAGTAGAGAACCCGGGTTGTTGGATAGTAGAATTAGTTATCTGCTAGTGGAACAGTGCTATCCATTTTTACAAAGAACTTGTCATGTAGGGAGTTTTTATCACAGAAGTCTGTGTTCTTGGATTTAATGATCGCTTAGCAGCTGTGTTTGGTTGCTTGTAGATCTTGTTTACCTATTCCTACAATTTTTTTTTGCTTTCCCGTTGGGGTATGATTACTGGTCACTGATTTTGTTAAGTTTTTTCTTTTTTAAAACATAGGCAGATGTTCAGCTGTTCAGAATGTTATCCTCGAGTACAACTTGGGTTTCTCTTGTATTTTGGTATATCATTTCATTCTTCCCTTACCTTTCTTATTATTTATGGATTATTCTGTGTGATCCAAAATATTGCTCCTTGGTAAGTGAACTGTATCTTCCCATCAGCTTGCAGGGTAATGGAGAGCCCTCTGTCTTCCTTGACCATTTTCCCTTCCCACCCTCTGTAAATAAATTTTGCCAGCTTAAGGGTGATAAGAAGATACTGAAAACAAAACTAGAGTAGGGATGCTTAACCATTTTTTTCCTTCATGGATCCCTTTGGCAGTCTGATTAAAAAAACACCTTATGAACTCCTCAAAATAACACTTTTAAATGCATAAAGTAAGATACATCGGATTGCAAAGGAAACCAGTTGTATTCAAAAACAGTTAAAATTATTTTAAAAACAATTTCACAGACCCTAGGTTAAGAACCCCTGAATTAGAGCTTTGCTGTGAGTTCTCAAGATGCTAGTGATTTAAAATGTGAAACCTACCTCCTTCTAAAATCCACATTAAAGTATAGCTCTTTTAGGGATGACCCAGCTAGAGAAGCAGCTGTATCTTCCAAAATAGAGGAACCAGAACTGGAACCCAGATCTGCTGCCTCCTCTGGTGTAGTCCTGCTCTTATTTACTAGTGCAACTTTGACCTTTATAGTAGATAAAATTAGTTCCAAGCTGCCACCCAAGTGAAGACTGGGCTAAAGTAGAAACAAGTGCTGGCTGTGAGGTAGGTCTAAAAGCCCTGGGAACAATTTATCTATTGGGCATAACTTTGCCCGCTAGCTCTTCTGTTTGCTTTCAGGCTGTGACTTAAATAAACAGTTGGTTGTGCTCTTAGTTTACTATAACTTGCACTGTACAAGAGAGAGGTGTCCATTGGATTTTTAATATTTCTTCCATCTTCTTTTATTCCAAATTCCCCATATCCCTTGTAATTCCACATTAATGTTTCTCTTTCTTCAATTTATTAACGAGTTTTTTCTGTTTCCCTAATGCTTATTTTTTTTTCAATTCATAATAATCCTTTTAGCAGTTGCTTGCCTTAGTGCTATAGAAATGTGAATTGTTGTTATTATTACTTTTTTCCTTTCTGCTCCCACTAGTCCATTATCCCATCACAAAGATTTGAGTATCTCCCTTCTTTTTAAAACTCCTTTTTCTATTCCAGTCCAAAGTCTTTAGGAACTTCATATTGTCTTAGCAAAATCCTCTTTCAGCACATTTTAGAATGATTGGTCAAAAAATGACAAGTAGCTCAAAGTCTGTTAAAATAGAAAACGCTGAGACAAAAAGACTTATGTATTGCTGTGCTCTCCAATTCAACAGTATGATTTTTTTTAAAGCACTTTAATTGAAAAGAACAAAAAAGCAGGGATACATTATCTCTTTAAATGTTATAGTTTAGATATGATCATCCTCTAGTAGTCATAATTTTAAAATCTTTGTAGTTTTTTTTTTAATATTCTGAACAGATCATTTTTAGCTGTAGAATTTCATAACAGTAAAACCACAACTACCTGGAACTGTTGAAGAGCAAATGATTGTCCACAGTGATTTTTTAACTCAGCTTCCCCCCCCCCCCTTTAATCACCAACGCTCTAAAAATTTTAGCCATTTTAATGGAAATCTTTTTAAAATATATTATACAATTTAACCTTTCTTGATTAGGGCTGTCACTGTAATATCAGTGACTAAACTGTACTGTAATACAATCTTGTTTTCAGGACTTAAGATGTGTGAGACTTTATTTTTGATTATTTCCATCTCAGTTGTCTCAAACTATGTTTTTGTTGTGTTGTTATTTTTTGTTTTTGTGCTGGCTCCTGTTAGATTTTCTTCTTTTCTTGCCATCATTTGCCATTTCTCGTTTCTGTATATGTGCTTACCTGTAGCACAGCCTTTCTTGAACCAGAAGACCCAACTTAGAAGAATTGTCTTGCAAAGCAAAAATAGATCGTCTGAGAGGAGTGAGAGCTCAGTGCCCCAGTGCTGGAGCTTTTGTCTAAGTATTTTGTAATGTCTCTTTTGACTGCCCATAGCTCATTGCTTTAGTTCTAGTTCTCAGTAGCCAGTGAGGTTGGACTGTATTTTTGGTTATGAAATACACATTAGGAATTGTGTTCTGTTTGACTTGTGTTACAGGAATATTTGTTAATGTTTAATAGAATGTTCTTATTTTGGGAATTTTTATCCTTTTTGAGGTTATTAATTGATTGTTAAATAAGACTTATATTGTGAACTTAATATTCTTATGCAAATCTTCAATTAAGAGGACAAATGAAGCAAGGAATTGACAGATTGAACTTAAAGTGACATGAAATTGTGAACTCTAAGGTATACAGTGTGGAACAATAAAAACATGGACTGGATTCTTCGTCACTGAAAGCATTCTTGTGGATTATAAAGGTCCATTTATCATACTTAATAAGTTGGCCAGGAGCCAAAATGTAATGGTCGGGTGTGATTCCTTCCAGAAGCGACCGTTGATAGTCCTATACTATTTTGCTTATAATGACTACTGTGTCATCTTGGTCTCCAGTGCACAGTTACAAACATCAGTCAGCACCTCATGTTTGACTTTTTAAAATTAGAAATATTTCAGTTCTTGGAAGTCATTTTCTGACAACTTATTTTTCCTGTTTTTAAATATCTATACAGAATGATTCTATTTTAGGTATCAGTTGTTTGAAACGTATATTTTGTGCCAGTTTGAATTTTGTATCAACCCTGTTCTTTTGAGAGAATGAAATGAGGTTCTTTCCAAATGTAGCATTTGAAGGCTGTAGTATTCTTCGAAAGGGAAAAAGCATGCAGCCCCGTGAAGAAGGCATTTTTATTACATTGGATTATGCAAGACTTTGGCCAGCCTCCTTTGCTTCATCTGTTTAAGGGTTCATTTTCGCTTGTTTGGCACAAGTCCCAGTAGAGGCCTTCAGAATTGTGGTTAGCAACATGAATGAATTACAAACTTTGGACGAGCTCTTCAGTAAGTCGAGCTGGCCAGCTGCCAAAAATACAGTGCCTTATATGGGGTCAGGGCAAAGCTGTGATTCGTTGAGCCCTGTATTGTATAGAAAACATACTTGTGATGCCTGTTTGCTTTCTTTTAAAATAAAAACAAAACAAAAAAAAACCCACCAGGCTTCTCAGTCTATCAAAATAGGAAGTAACAAAATACTGTGCAGGTTTTACTAATGACAGAGTAAAGCAAAGGAAATATGGCCTGTGAGGCTAAACGTAGAGCGGGAAGTGAGACCTTTTGACCTCCTCTGTCGGCCCGTGATGTAAGGGACCCGGGCATTTGTGAGACATCTGTTGTCTACCTGCCCTTATTTAGTAAATGCCTTAATAAGATTAAATAATTAGGCAGAGAACCACATGATCACCATGCCCTGAGTTCTGGCATCGCCTGCATACTTTATAACTGGAAGCAGTAGAATTTGTTCTCTACCTTGCATATGTCATTCATTTTAAAAGTGTCACTCAAAACAAAACTTGCAAATAGCATTTTAAAAACCATAATTTTGGGAAAATAGAATTAAATTCCACCTGTCTACTCTATTTAATTAGAAATCATAATCTCCTTAATGCTTTTTCAGACAGTCATTTTACCATGTTAGCTGTTGTATCAATAAGGACAGAATACCTGGTGACTAGGTTTGTTTGAAAAAGCTAAAAAAACTAACTTAGTAAAAGCTGTCAAAATACAAGCTATTTATCTTTGTACTTTTTTTCCATTTAGGCAAATACCGTGTCTGGTTCTTCCTTAAGTCTAGCTCCATCCCATATGTATGGCAATAGGTTAAATCCAAATTCAGCGATGGCAACTCTTATAGCTCACTCAGAAAACAGTCAAGCAGGTAAGTTTTAAGAAATGTTTAAATTCTCCCTAATTTAACTGTCTTTAATGCAAACTACTTTTATTTGTAAACTCTAGTATAGTTACTAAAAGATTGTGTGATTTTTTTTTTTTTTCAAAAGACTCACAGTTGGAAGTAAATGCTCTGCTGTGCCGCAGAATAGCCGTGTGCATTTTTTACTGTCTGAAATGTAAATGTTTAAGCAGAGCCATCAGCAGGCAGGAATGCAGCAGCGTCTCCTGTGACTTCTGTGATTGATGTGTTCAGTTCTCAGTTCTGTGCAATGAAAGTAACATAACATGGGGCTTCTCTGTGAACGGCCTAAACCTTTATTTGCATAATTCATGAAATTGCATTACACAAACTTGGTTTTTAAAAAAAAATCCTGTTAGAGAACTTCTACAATGTTTAGTAATCCTGTGAATATTTACCAGTTGACATTTTGTAGCATTTCCCTCTTCTCCTGTTTTAATGAGCCGCTGGATTTGCTTTGTTTCATTCCATCCTTAAGGGTTTGTTGACATGTCCAAGTAGTCATGCCTGTTTGGGGGAAGGGAATGGGTTTAGCAGTTTACCAAGAATGGATCAGTCATGTCTTTGCCCTCTAAGGGGTCAGAGGTCACTTGACTCAGAATAAGGGGAGGACAACCTTGAAGGGGGCCAGATAGGGTTGTTATTTAACTGAGAGGCCATAGGGAAAATCGGGCCGTTTCAGTTTTACCAGTGGAAAGGATTTTGTGTTAGGTAATGAAGTAGAATTTTTAAAGTACTTTAAAAGTGTATCTTACTTTGTTTACTGAATTTTTCTTATTAATTTGAGAAGCAAAAACCCCCCCCAAATATGCAAGTAATATTAAATCCTGATCTAAATATTCACATTAGACTCAGTTAGGGTCAGCATAAAGCATTAGGTGTTTTTATAGCATGTCTTGGGATAGAAAGTGTTAAAAAATACAAAGCATCAGGATTTGCTGTGATAAGCATACAGATGAGCTGTCCACAGCTGTGATTCATTACTTTCACCGTAGAAATTAAAAGTGGCTGAGGGGAGGGTACTGCAAATGCAAACCACGCTTCCGTGCTGTAAAATTGAAAGGAATGAAAGAACTGAACATAATCCATGGCCTTCTCCACCCACAGAAACGTGTAGGGACAACGCCTTACACGCTACAGTTCAGCAATTTTAAACTAGCAACATATTAGGTTTTTTACCTTCATAGTAACTGTAGAGATAGTACTTAAGGTCTAATGTATGTTTTAGGGGAAAATCAGAGCAGCAGCTTAAAACCTCTTATCTAGTGAGAGTCACTTTATCAGCTATGAAATATTTACACTGCAGATCCAGATCTTGGAGACAATAGCCGCAGCCTTGTTGGCAGGGGAAGCTCACCCAGAGGAAGTCTCTCACCACGGTAAGCGTTATTTACACTGTAGAGGGAAAGCAAAAGAAACATTCCGAGGTCTGGAAACTTTTGTATCTCTTATCAATAGCATATACATATATGAGACCATAACGTTATGTAGATAAATGGTGTAGCCAGACAGACAAGAAACGTGGTTTTAAATTTATGTGGATATTAATTTACACACATATGATTATGTTTACAAGTTAAAAGGAATACCTTCTCTTAAGCTTATAATTGCTTTTAATTCACCTGCTTTTATCACTTTTATCTGATGGTACTATCTTATCTTTCAGTTTTTTCAGTAGCCTGTTTCTGTTATAAAATGTAGTTTGTAACAAAAAATCACTTATTACACTAAATTAACATGCTAGAAGACTTTTTTGGAAATGGAATTTTTTTCTTTTACAAAGTAAAACTAAGATATAACAGAAAAATTGATTTTAAAATTAATTTCTTATTGAACCACTCAACCCTGTTCAAATATAGATATTTGTTTTTAACCCAAATCACCTTCATTTGCTTAATGCTGATATATTGTATAATGTTTTATCAGAAGGTGCAAGTTTTCAAATAAAAAAATTTACGAAATTCTCTGGTATACTTTGTGTAAAGTGTTTCGTATAAATATGTAAAATTATCTCTTCTAGAACTTGCTTAGAAATCTTGGAAAATCTTTGTATTATTAAATATTTAGAATCTCTGTATTAGAGGCTGCTTGGTCTAAGTCTATGAACTATGCCTATGTTTTGCCTCTGACTTGCTGTATGATCCCTGCTGATTGTAAGACTCTTGTGTTAGAGAATAGTTACTCCCTCTACCAATGAAATGACAAGTCCAGACTAAAGTAAAGGAGAAAAAACAGAGTGATAAGAATACTATACTTGATACAGTTGTAGGTGGTACAGTTATTAGAGTGGAGTAAGTAGAGTGGAGACCTGGAGTGGGGAAAACCCAAGTGACATTGTGACCCTGGGCAAGTCACTTAACTCTGCCTCAGTTTCCTCATTTGTAAATTGGAGATAATAATAGCACCCACCTCCCAAGCTTATTGTGAAGATCAAGTGAAATAATATTTGTAAAATGTTTTGTAAAGCTTAAAGCCCTGTCTAAATGCTAACTACTCTTACTAAGCACTGTGTTGGAACAGCTGGGTTATATTCTTTCTTCTGTCACTAACAGCTAATGACATTGACTTTTTGAGCCTCCATTATCTCATCTGTAAAATGATGGTGTTAGATTAGATGAGCGATCAGCAAACTAGAACCTTTGAACTAAGTGCAGCTGGCCACCTGTTTCTGTTCGGTCTGGGAGCCAAGGTTGGGGTGGTTTTTTTGCATTTTTACATAAAGTTTTATTGTATTTAAAAATGTGAGGGAGAAAAAAAAAACATTCTTGGGAAATAGTCCCCACCAAGTTTATGTGCCCTAATAGCTAAGCTCTAAGGTTCTTTACAGCCCTGTGATAAGATTTAAAATTCTGTGGGTTCTCTACCATAGCACTCCAGTGGCTCTGTGATCTGAGTGATGTAGATATTCCCTTTGTCTTTATAGATGCCACTTATCCACAGTGGGATTTTACATCATCGTGAAATATTTTCTGGTACGAGTTTGGCACCTTTTCTGCTACAATTTTAGTGATTATCTGAGAGTCTATAGTAGTTGTTCATTTTAGGGTCAAATATCTGTCCCTTGAGACACTTATCTTAAAATTCCAACTAAATATTGCTAAAACTCCAACACTTGTTATAAGTAAAGTCAGACTATATCCGTACTCTGCTTCATCGGATGACTTGCACTTAGTGAGGCAAGAGGAAGTGAAAACTGAGTTAAATTTTGGAGGAAAAGGGAAATTCTAGGGATAGCCATGCAGAGGGGGAGAGAGAGAGAGAGAGAGAGAGAGAGTGTGTTACATCTTCCTCCCCACCCCCTGTTCTAAAAGCTACCAACTAGCTGCCATAGAAAAGGAAACTGTAATTTCTGATATTTTATAGAATTGAAAGAGTAAGCTTAGTAAATCTGTATGTGTGATTTTTTAGCAAAAAAAATGTTCCTAGTAGGACTGCACCTATAACCTGTGCTTTAAAGACCCATGTTGCTGGCTGCTTTTCTCACAATCCTTTTAATAAGGAGTGTGAATTAAAACATAAGTCTTAGTCATTTCAATAACCTAAGTGTTTATATCATAAATAAGTGTGCTCAGGTTTCTCTCCTTTTTTAAGGAGTTAAAAAATGTTTTGATTTGGAATTCATTTTAAAAAGGACAGAAAAATTAAGGCTTGAGGATGTGTGGAACAAGGTTGCCTAGCCCTTCAATTCTGGAAGGAATTGAATCACTTACCTAAGTAACTCTCTAACTCCTCTGACCTTAACTCTTTTTCTCCGTATCTCCTTTCTGACTAATCCTACCCACTGAGGCTAGGAATTAGGAGTAGAGGGGAATCTCAAGATCCACCCCAGGAACCCATTACCTACCGTGCATCAGCCTATACATGAAATTTTAATTAAGACTTAGATGTGAGGGAAATTGTAACTCTAGTAATGTCAAACTGTAATCCAAAAATTTGTAACATCAAACCTTAACTAATTTTGCAGCATCATTTTTCAAAGAAATATTTAGGACAGTCATACTACTTAATTATCTGTGAATTACTAGTGACGTGATCATTGGCGAGGCCCTTAAACCCTCAAAACCTGAGTTTCACCATTTATAAAATGGTGGGGATTAAATTATATTTAGGATACACCTCCTTCATAGGGCTGTTGTAAGGAAAATGAATTCTAAAATCTTAGATGTCTTAGATTTTAAATGTCATTTATTTTTCCTAAGTTTTCTTGGATATGTCCTCAGATATTTTCAACTGTATGTTGAGATTTCTTCTTTTTAGAAACACTCCAGTAAGCCTAGTAAATTTTAGTATTACTTTTTTAGCATTGTAGTCAATAATTAGTTTCAAGTAATTTGCTTTACTCAATTATACCCACTGGAATTTTTTTCCCTTTGGAAATTAGGAAATGTATATGTACAGCGGTTAGTTGATCTGTTTCGTCTCACCTCCAGGATTATTGATAAATTTGGGAGTATTACTTTTGACTCAAAATTTTAATATACTCTTAAAAATTGATTTGTTGTGGGAATATTTGTTTATAAGGTGAAAAATTGAAAGACATTTCCTGTTTCCATGTTCTAAAAACAGATTTTTATCAGCAGAGAACCAAAGTTAAAGTCTTTGAGATTTGGCCAAACTCTGATATATGTCTCCTGCGTGATCTTAGGCAAATCCCTTCCTCCTTGTGCTTAATTTTCTTCTTATATAAAAATGGGGGCATTGGACTTCATGACCCTCGCAGCTTTTTCCAGCTTTTAAAATCTGTGCTCCATCTTGTCTTCATGAATGTCTAGCCCTTCTAGTTTTTCTAGTTATATATGGTTAGGTAATGAAGTTTAAAAGTTTCTTTTTGGTACTTTGCTAGTTCCCCTTCTCTTAAATCTCAGGGACATAATGAAAGTAGTCTGGTTTGGCACACTTACTGCCATTCTTTTTTTTTTTTTTTAAACATCATTAAAATGATTGTCATATAAACTGGATCTCAGAAATAATTTTTTAAAAAGTCAACTTTCACACTAATCTAGTTTTGTAGATGTGTTAAATATTTCATTTACAACTTAATGTTTGTTTAAAGTGAATTAAATGTATACTTTATAAATTATAGAAATATCACTCATCACTCCAAAGATTAAAATTGTTTTGGATTCTTTTACAGAAAAACAACAAAAATTCATCTTAAAACATACCTAAAATCTGGTACTTTTTAGCCCAGCATTTCAAATATGAATTAAGGGAGACTTCTAAAGTGTAATAAAGCTTTTTTTTTTGTTTTGATAATATATGCATTTGTGTGATATTTAAATGTTTTAATTCTTTATATTTTTATTAACCATTATTATTTTTTAAAAAGTTACTGAGTTTTAAAGTATTCTGGATACATGGCACCTCTAGCTATGAAATCCCTGGTTTTTTATCCATCAAGAGTAGAATTTGATCAGATAGATGAATAAATTCTTTTTAATCATACAAAAGTTGAAGCTAAACTGGAAAATATTTTGTCTTTCCCATTATGCTGAATAGAATTGATCAAAGGGCTGTAGAAGTTTTAAGGATTCAGCTTTTTTGTTTGGTTTGGGTTTTTTTGCAGCACATTTCAGAGATTATATAATATTTAGTTGATTTCCAGATATATTAGCTATGTTAAATTTGAAGGGGCTGTATTTGCTATTATGTTTTTGGTTAGATTTTTGTCTCAGGCATTTTAGTATAAGCAACCAAATGCTGGAAGAGCATAGGTGTATAGACATGAGGTTAAATGAAACAAGGTAAGAAGCCTTAGTGGACCCTTTTTTGCAAGTATTTCCCTTCTTTTTAATGTATTAATTATTATATTTTCAACAGCTCCCCTGTAAGCAGCTTACAGATTCGCTATGATCAATCAGGCAACAGCAGTTTGGAAAATCTGCCCCCGGTAGCAGCCAGCATAGAGCAGCTTTTGGAGCGGCAGTGGAGTGAAGGACAGCAGTTTTTGCTTGAACAGGGCACCCCTAGTGACAGTAAGTATTCCTTTTCTTTTATTTGAACAGGCTACTCTGTCTGAAGCTATAGCTGCTAAAGAGTTTAATAAATTGCATGCATACTACTAAGTAAATTGTTCTATTACATATTGATTATTGACCTTTTTTGGTTCTCCATTCTTCTGTTTTAAATTGCAGTGGCTATATCTTAGCTTTATTATTTTAAGAAGAAATAACCTGTCTTTTGGGAAGTTCAAGTAAGGCCTTTTTCAGAGTATGGTCAGCATTTTTAGCATTTTTTCAGTTTCTGTTATTAATCGGCCCACAACTTAATGATGTGAAAAAAATGATCTCAGATGGTTTTTAACTGAGAAGACAGTTGTATGCATAGATTTAAAGAAAAAAATCAGAATAATGAAGTTTCATGATTTGGGGAAGGATATAAACCTTCTTTGCTTTGTTTCATTGAAAAAGCTATCTTGCTTGGTGTTAGTGAGCCAAGTGCTATCTAGTTGGTATTTTTTATGAATGGTATCCTGACAAAAATGCTAATTGTGAGGAAATTCATGCCGGGATAATCCTTTAAACATGATAGCTGGAGGACAGGTTTAGCTTAGTCTTATTGCATCTCATTTGGGCACACTGAGGGTTCCTTTGTATGTTCTTGAAGAGGAGGGATAAAAGTTAAATCCTTGGGAAATGACCAGATGTGCCTATACCAGTAGAGTTGTGTCTAGAATAGGCCCAGAAGTCACATTAAACAAATACAACTTTTTAATACATAGAAATTTGAAAGTGGTCATCACTGTGGTGCAGCAACAGCACTCTCTGGGTTGCCAATTGGGAGATCCAAGTTCTGGAATTGAGAAAAAATTTGAGGTAATGGGCAGGGTCGAAGCTGACAATTGAGAGTAGGATGCACTTTATCTCTAAAGGGTGGTGGTGCAGTGCATACACAGTGCTCCCTGCTGGGTGATCCGGAGATCAACATTGGTAGCAGCTGGAATATGAGGCCCCCAGCCAGGTATATAGAGTAATACAAATTAATTTAAAATAAATAAATAAATTGGTATGCCGTGTTTGTGGTAGAGGATTTTGTTTTTAAATGTATTCTTGATGAAAAATCATGTGCATATGAAAACCAGTCTTTATTTTTATATAAACTCTTTTATTTGTCAACATTTCTATTTTGATTGTGAATAATATGTAAAGCCCTTTGAGACTGTGCTAGGCATAGTTTCCATTCTTCCAAAGATTTGTTTATATTCACAGAAATATAAATTAGGAATCCAGAAATAAAATGCATTTTCCTTCACTCCAGCCTCAAATAATTTGGACAAAATGCACAACAGGTTCCATCCATCTTGTTTTATTTACCATTCTGTATTTTACATAGAACTAAAATTATTGACGTCTTTAACGCTTGACTTTTACAATAATTAATATATGTGAAGTAGTGGAATATTTTTAGGTTTTCAAATAATGAAATAAAATATGGACATGCTTCTAAAAGTTATTCATTCAGAATATACCCCAAAGCAGTAATTCCAAAGAGGAGAAGGTGATTAGAGATATTTGTAGTAGTACTCTTTATAATATTGAAAAATTAGAATCAATCCATATACCCAACAATAGAGGAATGGCTAAGCAAACCATCTGATATTAACTCTCTGTCCATTAGAAATGACAAGCATTAGGCCATCGGTCCATCCAGAGAAACTTGTGTATAAACTCTGATGTGAAAAGAGCAGAGTACAGAATACTGTGATCACAGCAATGAGAATGACATGGAAGCATGTGCATGTTGGCAAGGACCAGGGCAGAGCCAGGTGTGATGTGAACAGTTTCACAGAGCTCACGGTGAGGGTTTTCTCGTAAAGTGGCTTGAACTTCTCAAAGTCAGCCTGCTCATGAGCCGTTTGATGACTAGTTCTAGGAATGCTGAAGTCCTTACACCAACTTCAAGTTGAAAATCGAAGACTGGAGGAACAGATTAAAAATTTGACAGCAAAAAAGGAACGTCTTCAGTTGCTGAATGCTCAGCTCTCTGTCCCCTTTCCTACCCTGACTACCAATCCTAGTCCTTCTCATCAAGTCCATGCATTTCCGGCACAAACTGGTAAGTAGGAAAAATTTTTTTGTGTGTGTATATAAGGAATGTTGACTACACTATCAATTTCTTCTCCCTGTCTGACCACTGGGATATGGATATCTCTGCACATATTTGCATACTGGGACAGAGAAAGAGAGAATTGGGGTGGGGGGAAGTGTGAGGGAGAAAGAGAGAGAATCAGAGACAGAGAAAAGCTGGTTTGCCAGCTGGCCTCAGAACTAGAAGATCTGGGTTCCAGTCCTGCCTCTGACTGTGCAGGGCCTTGAACCTCCCCGTGCTGTAGCCCAGTGGTGTCAACCTCAAAAAGAGTATCAGATCCCTGCAGGTTACATATTAAAACTACAAATTAATGCTATATTGAACTGAAGCTGTTTCATTGAACTGCACAATTCCTTGGGTTTGGGATGAGAACTTGACACCTTTGCTTGACACTTCTCTGAAAGTTGCCAAGGTGGTACCAGCCTGCTTTGGTGGAGGGAGCATCCTCAGCGAGGAGTGTCCACCTTACGTTATGCATGCATATCTATTTCCTGAAGAGGAAAGATTTTAATATGTTTGACTTTTGTTTTTCCTTGTTTAACTTGGTAGTTGTTGATCATTTCCCTTTAGCAGCAGCTTTTCCTTTAGTTGTGTATTTATCAGGCCAATCTCATAAGGTGTTTGGAGCTGCCATTTTGTTGGTAGTTTAAAAATAACATCTGGTTATGGTGTTTCTTTTATTAGCTCCGACCACAGATTCCTTAAACAGCAGTAAGAGTCCCCATCTGGGAAACAGCTTTTTACCTGATAGTTCTATTCCTGCACTAAATCAGGTAATTTTGGCACTTTTTTTCCTGCTGTATGTCTATAGCTATATGTCACCTCTAACCTTTATGCTAAACTCTTCCAAAAAATCATTGACCAGATCTGTTCTGCCAAGCTCTGCGCCATTCAGCTTTCTGTTTTCCTATATTAGGACTTAACCTCCAGTGGACAAAGCACCAGCAGTTCCTCAGCCCTCTCCACTCCGCCTCCTGCTGGGCAGAGTCCAGCTCAGCAAGGTTCAGGAGTGGCTGGAGTTCAGCAGGTCAATGGGGTGACTGTGGGGGCACTCGCTGGCAGCATGCAGACTGTAACATCCACCATTCCTGCGGTGCCTGCAGTGGGTGGAATAATTGGAGCTCTGCCAGGTAACCAACTGGCAATCAATGGAATTGTAGGAGCTTTAAACGGCGTCATTCAAACCCCTGTCACAATATCGCAGAACCCTACTTCCCTTACCCACACAAGTGTGCCACCTAATGCAGCCCATCCACTGCCCACGACGCTGAATAGCAGGTAAGAAGCCAGCAGAGACAGCGCCAGCCTCTTGAGGCAGTGCAGTTTTAATGTGTCCCAATCTCTTAGAGGAAAACTTGGGGCTCCCTCTCTCCCATCTTTTCTTTAATATGCTTTTTTAAAATGAATTCTTTGTGCTTAAGCTATATACAGCATTTTCAAAACAAATTAATCCAGACTTTTCGAATGAAATTAGTGAATAACAGAACTAGTGACAGTGGCATGTTCCTATTTGTGGAGATCATGTTATTCAAAAGAAAAATACATATTTGGTTTTGTCATCCACACTAGCATGGAAAGTTTTAGTATACTAGGTTTTTCTTTTAATTATTTTTTGGTCTATGATACATATTTTTAAAAGCACTCCTGCACCACATCCTTATCTGTATTTTTATGTCATTTGGTGAAATTTGTAAATTCTGGGGAGAAGTAATATCATGGTGGAGTTAGTTACTCCTTGAATAGTAAGTCTTTTAAGAATTAAGATAAAACATTTAAATTCAGAATACAAGTCACATATTATGAATATCAAGTGAATGGCCAGATAACTTAGTTTTTCCATAATTCTCTTATGTTGAATATTACTTGAAATAAATGGGTAAATAGGCCTCAGAAATATTTTTACTAAACAAGGTTTGGAGAATTAGTATATCCTAATGAAAACTTTTAAAAATGTGTGTGATTTTTAAAAAATGTTAAACTCTCTTCTCTTCCTTGAAAGCTTAAGGTACTAAATGCCATTTGCATTTGGGTTTTTTTTGTTTTAAAAAATGCAGTTAAAATGTTGGTGAATTTTTAAACAAATTGTCCTTAGATAACTTAAGAGTGTGTGTGTTAAAATATTGACTCTGAGTCTGTAAAATTCTATAGAATAAGCCAGCACTCATTTTTTTAAAATTCATGGGAGTAGAGAGATGGGTAAATATGGGTATGACAATAAACTGAATGAGAATTTGTAGATGTGTTGACTTCAGAATAAGTGAAGAGAGAAATTTTTGCTCCCACCCCAGTGCCCTTTTTTGGGTTTTGTCTCTGCATTAAAATTTCAAATGAAAATAACTTTAATTCTAAAAAATGGACCACAAAATTATATGGAAGAAAGTCAGAATTTCAATCATTACTTTTCAGTGCCTCTGGACTAGGCTTATTGTCTGATCAGCAAAGACAACTACTTCTGCATCAACAGCAATTTCAACAATTGTTGAATTCTCAGCAACTTACATCTGTAAGTTCTTCATTTCTTTTGTCTTGAATTTGTTCTAATATTTATGCAACAGATGTTTGTAGTGCATCAGTTTTTTTAGATTACTAATGTGTTGATAAAAGCCTTGCCCTAGATTGATATTATTGAAAAGCTCAATTTAGAAACAATCAGGATCTAAAATAAAGGGTTTTTTTGTTCTGTGGATTAGTCTCAATAAGTTTCAGCACAAAAATACTTTTCCCTGACACCTAGCAAAGTCCTGGGATACCTAGAGTGGATTTTTATTTTAGTAAAACATCAAATAACTAGAAGGTTGATGGAATATTCTGCTTAATTCAGTTGTCTTTTTAGTTTAGAGTTAACCAGATAAAAAAGTTTGGTTTCAAGTCCTAAGTGTTAAAAACTTTTCTGAAATGTGAAAGTCCACATTTCCTGACTTTGTAATTAGAGAATGCTCAAATAGTTTTTATATAGTATGAATAGCAAAAGAGTTCTTGGATTGAGGATATTGTGGGCCATTGTGATCATTAGCCTGAATATTGGCTCTCACTATATAGTAAATTTAGATGCTACACTTATACCATAGTTTATTTTGAAGGTCGTGCTTTGGCCAGGAGTGAGGGAGAAAAGGGCTGGGGATCTTATGTTCTTGGCTTTTATATCCTTGCTCTTGAAAGTAATATACAATAAACTGGTTAATTGAGCATTCTGTTTAATCAAGAGTTTCTGTAATTAGCAGATATTACATTTCCAACCCACATTGAATTACCTTAAGTTTTCTGCTGTAAAGCAAGTGCTTGGTAAATGTTGTTGAGTATAAAGTGACTTCTAGGGCTAGGACTGAAAGCATTTAAATCCTATTTTCCTTGTTAAGCCAAGACTTTAGGGGTATATAATTCCTGTTGTCATTACAAACATCTTCAACATAATTGGTTGTTTCTTTGATTGTGGGAAAATTTTTGCTATAGAGAATTTTCATATGGCCAAGTCAAGAAAACAATTAGCTCTTGGGTACTTTTGGAACTGTAAATACATATCTAGTAAAGTATGTTTATTTAATTAGTAAGTTTTCTGTGAATTCACTTTGTTAGGAAAAAGGGTTATTCTGAGAATATTTTCCCATCAGATAAGGTAGCATAGCATTCCTTCCCAGTGAATTTGAAAATAACATATTTATAAACATCTAAGAGTAGACTTCAAGTATGGTATCACTTAAAGAGGGAAGTGTGTGCTGAGGGCCTAATCTTAATATGATTGATTTGGAACTCATTTCAGCCCCTGTTCCTATTTTTCCTCCAACCGCTTTCCTCTGTCTTTCTTTAGGAACAACATCAGGCCCTCCTTTATCAATTAGTACAGCAGCAGCACCACCAGCAGCACCACCACCAGCCTGACCTGCAGCAGCTACAGCTCCCGGGCCCATCACAAATACCCATAAATAACCTCCTGGCAGGCACCCAGGCACCCCCACTTCATCCATCAACCACCAACCCATTTCTCACAATTCATGGGGATAATACAAATCAGAAAGTAACAGTAAGTAGACTTTATTATGATATATGTATTAAAAGGTATTGGTAAAATTATTAGATCCTAGTTATCATTGAATTTTGAGCTAGGAGGGGACAAGGGAAAGCATTTGCTTTACCAGGTGGGTCATCTGGGGTCCACTGAGCAGCAAAGTCAGCTGCCAGAGGTTACACAGTGAGTAATAGAGTCCAGATACAGAGCCCCAGTCCTCATATCCAAATTTAATACTTTGCTCTACCAACTTTGATCCAACTAACCTTTGTTTTTATTTGTGTAGAAAGTTCCCCTGATAATTATTTTTTAATTTAATATTTCCCCAGTCTTAGCAACTGGGGAAAAAACCAACAAAGTAACCAGACCAACTTATTGTGCACTTTCTAATTATATCAATCTATATTTGCACACAGATTTAGAGAGTATTTCTTTTTGAGGAAAAAAAACCAGAAAAATATATTCAACAAGTTGCACAGCATGGTCATTTAGATGTTTCAAAAAAACCTCAAAACTTCTCTGCTTTGTGCAATTCTGTTATTTGAATTTAAATTTAATTTAAAACTTTATGTTTTAAAATAATGGATTATAACTTATGCCAAAATTAGTTCTTGAATTCTCTTTCGATTATTCTCCTCTTAGAAAATTAAATAAATCCCAGTCACTTATGTGCTAGAATAAATTTTATGAATTTCTTTACCTCTCTTTTTCTCGTTTAAAATTTTCATGCAAGTTCTAGTCTAAAAACACCTGATTGAGGTAACACTCAAGGTGGAGAAGGTGTAAGAAAAGATGGTGATGGTAAGCAGGTTAGTAGAGCTTTCATGTCACAAAACAACATTTCACCTACACTTAGCCAAGCGTGAATCTGTCTGAGGGTAAAATGCTAAGCCCAGCTCCAGATGAGTGCAGGCTTTAGGCCAGGTGTGCTGGGAGTGGAGAGGGATCCTAAAGGAGGCACTGAGCAAAGTGAGGGGCTTGTTTTTAGACCACGAGTTTCCCTTGGCCTTGCACAGGTGTCTGTTCTGTGCTTTCTGATTAAAAACTGCATATTTGGCTTTTGTTGGAAGGAACCGGTTCATTCAGCATGTGTTTAACTGACTATCCATAGCCAACCTCAGGTTCGTAATTCATCGTCTGATGGACCAAATCTAGAGTTTTTATTTGCCCTGCTGTTTTTAAGAATATTCCCTGTCTTAATTTTGAAGTAACTGTCATTCTCATGGACTGAGTCACAGCTTTACTATTTTGCTGATTCTTTGAATTTCAGTAGTTCTATATTGATTTTTGAATAGTTTTGTGTCTTCCTTCCCAGTTCTTCAAACACAAGTTGTTGCCAGACTGATGAGGTGAAGTTACAAGTCAACTAACATTGGATTATACAGCAATATAAATGTATCTTTTGGTTAACAGAGACCAGGAATGGAGAAGAAATGAAGCCTTGATGAGGATATGGGTGACATTATTACATTTAGGCAGCTTTGGAGAAGTACAGATGTGAGAGGAAGAAGGCCACGAGCCTAGAATAACTGGAGATATTTAATTAGCGTAATCATAGAAAAGAGTTCTCTTTCCTGCCTCGTAAATAGCATCCCTGGAAAAATAAGAGGAGTTAAATATTCTGTCGATATGCTGCTCAGTTTCCTTTTGCTTTTATATATAAAGTTTAGAGTATTCCACCTCCAGAGACTATTGGCGCTCCAGAAAAGAACTGTCTGCTTTTTCTTAAATCATATCTTATGTTACTGTGGCGCTGATCATGACTTAGGATGTTGTGTTTGCCCAAAATTGATTTGCCAACTTTGATTTAAAATATTTTGAATTTTAATTGCAGAGACTTAATGATAAAACTGGGCCTGTTGCACAAGAGAAAAGTTGACCCATAGAAACATTTTGGAAACTCCTTATCCTGCTGTTTTAGCACTTCTTACGGCTGCTATTGCAGCCTCCTTTCTGCAACTCTGAAGAAAGCAACAAGGAGATAACTGCACAGCACAGGGTTGTTTGTCATGAGGACACTCTTCTGACGCTTTGACTTACTTCCTTGTTGCTTTGTTGCACTGAAATGGAACTGGCCTCCCCTCCCTCCCCAAGGTTTCATGAACTTTGAAGGAAAGTTCAGCAACTCATTATTTTTGTCAATGCAACACCGTACATGCAATGAGTGCATCGACCATAAAGAGAAAATAGAGCGTCGGTACACTGTTTTTTGTTACAAATTGGACTTACAAATAGCAAAACCGAAGACTTATTCCAATGACAAATTACTTGATTTTTAATACATAAATTGAAAAGAAAAAAAGAAACAACAAAACCGTGATCTTTTGCTGTGGCTAGATACGCTTGGCTGCGGCTCAGATCTGCTAACGCAGTCTGAGGGACTGTCCAGAATATTTTCTTGTACTGGGATTTTATTGTATTGGAAATTGCTTGAAATAAATGGGTCATCAGCTGGGACTTTTTAACGGAACTTAGGCTCTGTATTGTTAATCAAGTTAAGATGGCAATGTCTACTGCTAAATACTTTCACCTTAGAGTCGGTCCTGACTTATTTTGTAACACAAAGCTATTAACCTTAAGCAAGCTTTAGGCTGCTGGGTGAACTCGATCAATTCACATAGAAAGAACCCTTTCCATAAGAGAAGGCCACTCCGGAAAGTGCCGTCATGTTTGGCCTCAACCAAGTGCCTGGAAGTGCCTCCATTGTGTTGAAATGGCTCAAGACAGCTGAGCTTGCACTGTGGGCAGTCCTCGTAAGCAGCGGGAGTTTGGGATGTTGTACCAGCAGCCTTTCCTCTGTTCTGCCTTTATTAAAACTTTCTATGCCACTGTAGATAGCTCAGGCAAAACTATTACCTGGGTGTTTTTCCACTAATGAGACACCACAAAAGAAAGTGGACATATAAAAAAAGATCTGTTTTGTTTAACTGCTTCCCATTACTGCCGGTGATTGAAACACCACAGTGTTTAAAACAGGTAAAACTTGTATTAAGACACTTCCGCTTAGGGTAGCTAAGCTCCTGGTGTGACAGTAAGGCAGAGTAGAAATTAAACAATTGGGGCAATAACCACTGATCTGTACTTAAATGTGTGAATTATTAGTGGAAAAGACTCAGCTGTAATTAGACCTCCACTGTGTACTTAGCTGGAAGAACATGTTAATTCTGCAATATGTCTCTTGGTTAAACATTGCACAGTTCTTACCTCATTTCTGTAAATAAGGTTTTGTGAATCTGTTTTGTATTGTGAAAAATTAATAAGAAAACATTGATATTTTGATTTGTAATATTTCTAATTGGTAGATTTAATTGAAAAAGTAAAAATTAATTTATTTTTATATGTTCAGGGGGATTTTAAAGAAATTGTCAAATCATTTTTGTAGATACTTTACAAAAGTAAATCAGTGTGGTTTATTTTACTTAGCCCACTGATTGTTATTCTGTAACAGTTTGTATAAATGGTAAAATTTGAATGTGCTGTTATTTTACCTAGATGTAAAATTCCAATGTATTAAAAGAAATGTACAAAGTTTTTTGTTAATAAAATTTAATAATGTTTATAGCCCTGTGGAGAAGATGGAGGTTGGAAGACCTGCATTTGTTATTTAAGTATTGCTTGTGTTTTAGTTTGTGTAGTTCGTCATTACAGTGAATTAAGCATCTCAACCTTCCCTCACCCTTCCCCCTTTCCCCCCAAAAAAGCAAATATTTGGGTCCTATTTGAGTTTTGCTCAAATGAAAGTGATATGGTTAATGTCACTTAATTGCTGGTAGCATTAATTCTTGTTAAAAAAAGAATTCCCTTTAAAAAAAAATCTGTATTACCCCAACAAAGAGAGCCTGGGTGATTGAAAAGAGCAAAGAGGATGTGAGAAAGAGCAGCAGAAAGCAAGGGGCTTTAGGTAACTCAGTGACCCATACAAGTAACCCGCTAATAACCAGGAGCCAAGTTGGGGAAGTAGTCCTCATGCTCCTGGGAAGTGAATTTCAAGCTCTCATTTAGCAAAGCCATCACCATCTCGACTGAAAAAAGCCAAAACAAAATGTTGCCAGTATCTGGAGGCTATCGCTGCTTGTTCCCTTCTGTCTTATTTGTCAATACCCCAGTCTCACTGGTACCACTCTTCTAGAAGAGCATCAGGTAATGCTGCCCTTCATTCCCACATGTGACACCCCCACCCCCAAGTGATGGTTACACAGCAGAGTCTGCGTGAGGCTGGCTTTGAGGCAGACAGGCAGCTTTTCCGGCTTTCTTGTGGTCTCAGTGAATGAATGGATGAGCACTTCCGTGCTTGTTACGTTAAGACACTCTGCCAAGCAAGAGGAATACAAGCAGAAAACAGGACAGTCACTGCCTTCAGGAAATGCATTCTAATAGGGAAGAGGCGCACAAGAGTGGGCTGGAGCTGAGAAAGGTGAAGGAGGGAAGGCACGGCTGGGAAACCGCCAGAGAGCAGCATGGAGGCTGGGGCCGGCCGACAGGGAGCAGAGCTCACCTCTCCCAGGCTATCGAGTCCAGAGTGGGTGTGAGGAGGAGAGCTCGAGTGTAGGTGGCATTGCCGATGGAGAAGTGGCTTCAGTGGTAAAGTGTAGTCAGAAATACCAAGATACTGCCTCTTTGCACGTTCAGCACTCTGTTCAGATCTTCCAAAGTGTTCGTTTTTACCGGACGATGCCTTATTAGCTGAAAGCATGGTTTCATAGAGAAAGTGCATCCCAATGCTGAGTGCTGTGAGTTTAAGGGGTGCTGGCAGGGTGGGAGGCCGGGGATTATAAAATTGATATTATCTATGCATTTAGTTATTTATATCAAGAACGTAGGATTAAAGTGAATATAAACCAAAGACAAGAAAACAGGTTACAGAGTCATAGGGTTATAAGGTGAATTTGGTAGAGACTTTAGAGCTTGTTTAGTTCAGCAGCATTTTACAGATGAGTAGACTGAGGTCCCAGAGACTTCACACAGGAAGAGAGAGCAGGAGCCTCTGATTCCATATTCAGTGCGACCTCCTCCTTTACCAACCAAGCATGGTTAAGAAAAGAAAGGTGATAGGCTAGAAACTGGAGCAAGCAAAGAACTTATCCATAGTTCATTTGAATTTTATAAGTAGATCACATGCTTTTGTTTTTTCCTCACAGTAACTAAAAACAACATCGCTTTGACAAATAACAGCAACTATATAGGTTTGCACCTGAGCTTAAATTGCAGGCTACTAAAAGAAATTCCTGTCAGAATGACTGCCAGGAATGTTTCATTATTTCCCTTGGCCCATTGGGTCATCAGCATAACAGAGTGAGAGACCATTTGTTAGAATTAGGAGCGTGCAAGGGCTTGTCACAGTTTTTCTAAGCCAGTGCTGCTATTTTGATACTCTTCCCTATCTAACTTGCTGTCCAACAGGAGCATCTTAGAACAAAATATTTTAAACCCTACCTTCCAAATTCTAGATTGACAGCGCCATTGAGAAGTATCTGGCCATCAAGTCACAGTTAAGACTAGTAGTTGGAGATAGCATCACTTTAAGCAGAAACATATCAAACAGGTCCATTGCTAACCTCCAGACTCCTCTCAGCAGGCATTCAGCCACAGCATGAAGGGAAGGTGTTTGTGGTCGCACAGTTACCCTGTAGGCTCACTTTGGAATCTGGAAAACAGGACAACTTATAGTAACTGAGAAACACATTAAAGGAGAGAAGAGTAATTTGAAGGAGTGACTTTTTTTTTTTTTTTACTTTTTGGAGGGCAATTGGGGTTAAGTGACTTGCCCAAAGTCACACAGCTGGTTTTTGTGTCAAGTGTCTGAGGCCAGATTTGAACTCAGGTCCTCCTGACTCCAGGGCCGGTTTTCTATTCACTGTGCCACCTAGCTAGCCCTGAGTGATGGTTTCTGAAAGAAAACAAGTTACCAGTCATATCAAACAAGGTAATTCATTCTGGGTTCCGTCTTTCACATTGATAATTTCTTCCACTTTGCATTTTTGTATGCAGTATGTGTTGCATGTATGTTTTGTGTACGTTTAGTTGACTACCCCAAAGTTTAGAACAAGGATGATGCTCTAGGAAGTGCAAAGAGAAGCTTTCCTTAATATACTGGAAGGGCCTCACCAACATAAGAAGAGATTAATTTTAGAGCTAGAAAAGTTGTTAGAGAACATCTTTTTCACCACTGTCATTTCTGTTGAGGAAACTGAGGCCCAGAGAGGTTGTGGCTCCCACAAATTCACACAGGTAAGTACTATATGTAATAGAGCCAGGATACAAAACCTATGTCCTCTGACTCCAAATTCAGCACCCTTTCCCCAGTGCCACTCTCATTCTTATTACCTAGTTGCATAATTATTAAATAAAAACTCATTTTTATGAATTTCCTAAACTTCTAAACTCCACTTTTTGCTTGAAGGTGCTTGTTTCTGTAATCACTGAACTCCGAGCATGTGGAAGGAGATCAAGAAGTATAGGTGAATATCCATTCAGGGCCATTAGAGGCAAATGCCATTTCCTAGATCAGTTGTCCAGGGACAGACACACCCATGGTCCAGCCTGTGGGTCTTAATACATGACAAACTTCTTTTCCCACCGTATCAGTCCAATTTTGATAAATTTGCAATAGGGGAGCTCTAATCAGTGTTTAGAAAAGTTTCTGGTCTCAAGAGAATTGTACTCTAAGAAAGTTGTGCTTAATCATGAGCCACATGCCCTGCTGATGACATTTTGTGGGAATGTCTCAGTGCATTCACACCTGCTGGGTCCCATCCCTCAGCCATCTTTACCTTCTTGTCTTTCTGGTACCCTCTTCATCTCTCTTTTCAGAATCTTATTTCAAGGGGCTACCTTTTCTCTGAAGTCTTCCCTATTCTCCCCATTTTCTAACATTCTTCAGATTACCTCTTTAAAAAAATTAAAATATTTACATTTTTCAACCAACAAAAACCCAGCTTCCTTCTCTCCTACTTTCCTTCCACCACTGTTGAGAAACAAAAATGGCTCTTGTTGCAAACATGCATAATCAAGCAAAACAAATTCTTCCAGTGAACATGTAAAAAAAAAAAAAGTCTTGATCTGCATTCATCTCATTGTCAGGAGTTGGGTAGCATGCTTCACAGTGAATTCTCCAAAATTGTGGGTCATTGTGTTGCTCAGAGTTCTAAAGTCTTTCAGAGTTGTTTGTTTTACAGTGCTGTATAAATTGTTCTCTTGGTTCTCAATTCTATGTGAGTTCATACAAGTTTTCCCAGATTTCTCTGAAACCATCTCCATCATTTCTAGCACAATAGTATTCCATCACAGGCAATACCACAACTGTTCATCCATTTCCCAATTGATGGACCTCAGTTTCCAGTTCTTTGGTACCACATAAAGAGCTGCTATATATATGGGTCCTTTTTTTTTTTTTCTTGTCTCTTTAGGATATACATATAATAACATTGCTGGGTCAAAAAGTGTTCATAGTTTAATTACTTTTTGGGTCATAGTTCCAAATTGCTTTTCAGAATGGCTACACTACTGTGCAGCTCCAACAGTGCACTAATTAATGTACCTGACTTCTCACAACCTTTCCAGCCTCTTATTTTTTTGTTGCTGTTAACTTGGCTAATATGATGGGAGTAAGATGGAACCTCAGAACCTCTAATTGATAGTGATTTAGAACCTTTTTTGTATGACTATTGATAACTTGAATTTCTCTGAAAAAAATGCCTGTTCATATCCTTTAATCATTTATCAACAATAGCTTTTATTCTTATATAATCCCATATATACATGTATTTTATGTATGTGATATATAATGAGACCTTTATCAGAGAAACTTGCTACAAAGATTTTTTCCCCCCATCTACTTCTCTCCTAATTTTAGTTCCATTAGTTTTGTTTGTATGAAACCTTTTTAATTTTATTTAATCACAATTGTTCATTTGACCTCCTGTGATCCTCTCTATCTCTTGTTTGGTCATGAATTCTTCTATCCATATATCTGGCCGATAATTTCCTTGCTTCTCTGGTTTGTTTATAATGTCATCCTTTGTGTCAATAAGTCATGTGTCATTTGAAGTTTTATCTTGGCATATGGTATGAGATGTTGGTCTGTACCTAGTTTCTTCCAGACTGCTTTCCAGTTTGCCCAACAGTTTTTGTCAAATACTGAGTTCTCATCCCAATAAAATTCCTTTGTTCTCCTTAATCCGTGTATATCTGTATACTTATCTGGATTCCTTCAATATTCAGTCTAATCCAGCAAACATTTGTTAAGCACTTACCTATGTGTAAGACAGTCCTAGGCACTAGATATAAAAAGAAAATCCCTTCAGGGTGATTGTATTTGACTGCCAGATAAAACACATACACCATTAGGCTCTGGCCACATGATCAGTTCCAGTTTTTAGCATGGTGCCAGGTACATAGCATGTATTTAATAATTGCTTATTGATTGACAAGGAAAGGCTTTCCAAAGAAAATAGCAAATCTGATGAGCTTTGAAGGAAGCTCAGAAATCTCAGAGGTGAAGGTGAGAGAGGAGTGCACGCCAAACCCGGGAGACAATCTGTGCCAAAGGTCAAGGCAACAGTTCTGTTGGACATAGAATAAGTGAAGGGGAACAAGACAGTAAGCCTGAAAAACATCTAAAGCCAGGTTGTGAGGGGCATTAAATGCGAGACTGAGGAGTTTTTATTTAACCTCTGTCAGGGATTTGTGAATTCGTTTTTATTGACTATCTCCCTATTTCAATAGAATTGGTTTCATTTGTAATCCTATATAAATATATGTATGTGTACATATAGAGTGTATATACATGTATATATGTATGTATGTGTTATATATATATATGTATATTTATATACATACATACATTCTGAGAAGGAATCCATGGGTTTATCAAACACAAAGCAGGTTAAGAACCTTGTCCTAGGAGATAATAGTCACTAAGTTGCTTGATCACGAGAGGCATGTGATGTAAGTTTGCTCTTTAAGAAGATGACTTTGGCAGCAGTCTGATTATGAAACTTTTGTAATAGTCCAAGTGAGAAGTGGTGATGCCTTGAGTTGGAAATGGTAGCGATGGTGGCCATGTGAGTGAAGACAAGGAATGCAAAAGAGAAAAACAGATGTGGAAGGTGAATAGCTAATTCCCAAGAACAGGATTGGTATTTGGGGGTCACAGCTTAAAACAGGAATGGCAAGCTGTCAATTAGAAACAGAGGTTAGGTGCACTTAACAAAGTATTGATCAACATTTTAAGAGCTTACCATGCTGGGGACTTGGTGCAGTGACAAAAATGAAACACTTTTGGCCTTAGGGAGTTTACAGTCTTGCTTACAGGAGAGATGTGTACACATAGACAATAAACATTTTTGTGGGTTAGGAGTTTGGGGAAGGTACTAAAGCTGGGGGAATCCAGAAAGGCTTCATGACAAATGTCCCAATTTAAAAAAGAAGAGTTTGATTCAATGAGCTTGACTTGGATTCCTGGTGAAATTCTAGGCTGGGACACCTAAGCAACAATTGGTAGATATCTAGGTAAGGATCCACCTTGGCTTCATAGCAGACTAACCATGTCGACTAACCATGTTTTCTTTTGTGCAAGTTTACCAGACTGACAGCTGGGGGGGGAGGGGGGAAGGAAGGGAGAAGGGGGAATATTGTAAGTATGATTCACCTAATGTTAGCAAAAATTTGATAAAATATTTCATTCTGTTCATGTGAGGAAAATAGAAAGATGCAGACATTTAATTGTACAATTAGATGGATTTGGAAGAATAGAAAAACCAGACTCAAAAGTCACAAATAGTTCCTTGTTAACTTGGAAGGAGTTCTCCAGTGGAATGCCCTGGGGTTTGGATAAAGACAGATGGCATCGTTCTCCAATTCAAAGATAACACAAACCTGGAAGGAACAGCTAATACAGATTCAGCATCCAAAACAATCTTGACATGCTATAACAAAATCTTATCCCTGAGTTTTAAAAAATTTACACATAGACGATAGAGGGAACATCATGAGACTGCAATTTGTCTGAAAAAGATTTGGAAGTCTCGATGGACTGCAGTACAAGTGAACAACAAGCTGCCCAAACCAGCTGACGTTGTTGGGGGTTTCTTTAAGAGAAGCAGCATTTCTAGGAGGCACCTTCAGATCTTTTCTTGAGTACTGTGTCCAGTTCTAAGAATTAACATTGAAGAAGGACATTGATTAGCTCAAGGAAATCCAGAAGAGGACAGTTCTAAGTGTGGGCTTTAAGTACATGCTAGAGGAAGATTAGTTGAAATAACTGGGTATGTTTACCCTGGAGAAGACCTAGGTGGAATAGGGGTGGGGCATGACAACTGTATTCAATTATATAAAGGGTGGTCATGTGAAAGAAATCAGACCTGTTCCGCTTGGCCCCAAAGGGAGGGAGGAATGAGGAACAGTGCATGGAAGTCTCAAAGAACCACGGTTAGTCTTTTTTTTTTTTGTAGAGGCAGTCAAGGTTAAGTGACTTGCCCAGTGTCACTCAGCTAGTAAGTGTCAAGTGTCTAAGGCCATATTTGAACTCAGGTCCTCTTGACCTTAGGGCCAGTTACCTTCCTACCCTTAAATTTGGTCTTGATACAAGGAACAACCAAAAGTCCAAGGAGCTGTCTAGGGAACAGCGGTTCCCCCACTTTGGGGATCTTTGAGCAGTCTCTATAATCACTTTTTCAGCATGTTGTCACGTGGATTCTTTTTTTCAAGTTTGGGATAGACAAGATGGCTTCTGAGGTTCTATGAGTGATGACGAGGTATATTGTTCCCCATGACAGAAAGGCATCTGATACCTGGGAGTTTGGTTAGAGATGTTGGGGAGACATCATGGAACAGGTAGGATTTGGACTTGAAGGATAGGTAAGATTTGACCAGTTGGATAAGAATAAAGTGACACATTAGATCCTTAGAGAGCAGCACGAACAAAGATAGGGAACCAAAACGAGCAATTCTGTGGAACAGCGAGGAGACATCTGACTTCTACAAAGTAGTGGGCTATAATACATTGGGAAGGCAGGTTAAGCCTGGATCATGGGAGTCAACACAGAAAAAAAAATTAAATATTTGGAAATACTTAGGTAATGGCAGAGCCATTGTAGATTTCTGAACAATGGCAGTGACATAAAAACTGTTAGACAAAAGCAATATACAAGTTATATCTGAAGGAAGAAGACTAAGCGATCATCTCACTGTGAGGTGATTAGAGCCTAAACTCAGCGATGGTAGTGGAATAAGGAGATTTCCAAAGAGAATTGGACAAGACAGGATGAAAAAGGATGAGTAAAAATAAATAAGTTTAAGCTTGAGCAATTGAGATAGCGTAGGTGCTTTTTACAGTAATGATGAAACCAGGAGCTGGAGCTAGCTGGAACAAAACAGTCATTTTTTGAAATTGTGTTTGAGGGAATGATATGTTATTCAAAACTGTCCCACTAGTGACTTGTTCTATAGGTTTCCTGGTAGTAGAGTGTAAAGACCAGGTTGGTGTAGGATTTAAGAGCATAGCAAGAGAGGCTAAGAAGAGGAATGGAGGCTATGAGAAGAGAACGAGGAGGATGTTTGTGCAGTCCTATGCTACACATTTCTCAGCAAATGATATAGCCTGTTTTGGGCTTAATCAATTAGTTTTTTCCTTTAAAAAAAATCCTATCCCAGAAGGATACTTGAGTAATTCAATCTATCTCCTTGGTGAGGATATACCCTCCACGGTGGTACAGAAGATAACTCATCTCTACCTCCTCATGCTATATATACTTCTGTAAATCCCAAGAGAACATTCAAATCCTGGTAAATGATGCATTTTGGAAAGCTTGGCTGACCTTGTTTGAATGACAGTTTTGTTTTTTTGAGCTCTATTGATGTCTTTTGTAGTATGTAGTATAGGCTCTGCCTCCCTTAACATTTCACTCAACCAGCAAAACTTCACTTTCAACAACAACAAAACATGTTTAAGCAAAACCAATCACCATGATGGCTGCTTCTGACGCCACAGGCAGCATGCCACGCAACCATTGTCAATCCTCTGTCCATTCTGAGGAATGGAGAGAGCTGTTTCCTCATCTTTTCTTTGGAGCCAAGGTTGACATGAGATTCATTCTAGATAATCACTGAAATAATAGAGATATCTCTAATGGGAAAAGCACTGGCCTTGGAATTAGAACCATGGTTCCATTTTCAGTGCTGACACTTCCCCAGCTTTACATTTCCAACTCTCAGATTCCTTCTATATGAAAGGGGGGGGTGAGCATATTTGTACAAACAACCTCACAGTTGCTGTCCAAAAGTAAAGCATACATGTGTGCTCTTATTTCTCTGCTGAGTTTTTCCTCTACTACCTAGTTTTTACCTAGTTTGTGTATAGTACAATTCTTTAAAATGAAAATGGAAAATAGGATTGGCCCATAAACTCCGGTTGATTTCCTTGGAAGAAGAGCATTATTTCAAAACTGGAAGGCCATTCTTATTAATGCTCACAGCATTCTAGGAAGGCAAGACCATTCATTGAAGTTTGAGAATCAGAGGTACAGAAATGGAGTGACCTGTGGTTATTTCTCTTTATGATTGTATGCTTTAATTCTGTCCTTTGTGCAATGAAGCTTTTATATGGGGAGGTGGGGTGGAGGATGCATAATAAAATATACAAAAGAATTTACCTGTTACAGAAATAAACACATAACATTTGTATTTGGTACAATCTCCTGAAGCTTAAAAGTTAATGAAAAAAAAAATCCAACTTTTTTTTTCTAATTTGGTTATTTTATTTTATTTTTCCATACTCTGATTAATGCATCTGGTGTTTTTCATTTGGCTCCCTTAAGAAGCAGACGGACCAATTAGGAGATTTCACATTTTTGGCACCAATACCATTCATGTTACAACAGTGTTTCTCACTCTCCTCATCTCCTCCCTAGAGCAAGTACAGACAGGTGTTTCCGACAGCTGAAATGTCCACGTAGAATTCTTTAAACAAAATAAGGTGCATGCCTCCCTCCTCCCCACAACTTTTGACCTAGCATTTCAGTTACAGTGTGTTATTAGCCTTTTTGGGTCAAATGGTATTTCATCCTTTTTTCTGCCCCTTTTTTTTGTGCCTCTGTTACTTTTGGAAGTCTGGGAGACTTCCCTTCTCCTATGTATCTTGCTAGAATGACCCCTTTCCAAACCAAACTATTTCTACTCTGCCTAGCCTGGAGGACTCCAACCATGATGCTTTGCTTCCAGGGTACCAGTCAGCCAGTATTCAGACTTACTAGTCCCTGGTTGTCCTAGACGCAGCACAGTTAACCCATTAGCTAACTGCGTCTATTGGTTTTTGGGAGCCACCTGAAGCCTTACCTCCCTTTACTTGGAGCTGAAAGACCAGAGATTGTATTGGAACTTTATACATTCTCAGGACAAGTCTGGGTTTTATCCTGATTTAAGACTTCCATGTTTACACTGGAGAAGATGTAAATGCTCTTCTGGTGGGATGGATGGATGAACCTGTAAGAGTCTGAACCATCTTTCTGTCTCTTCTTGGCTAATGATTTCTGATGTTCGTTTAGCTCTGGCTTCATAAAGTACCCTTTCCCCTCTGCCTCGTGATTCTTTAACAACTTCTTAGATTCTAAAGTGTCAACTTTTTTCAGATTTTTTTTTTCAGTGGTTCATATATCCCTTTCTCCTCTGGTAGGAGCTTTTGGTTCCTTTATTTGAGTTGGCACCTGGATCAAAGTCTGACCCATTTCCAAGAACAGTACACCAAAAAGAAGAGTATTGACCTGATTAAAACTTAACTGTTTAGAACTGGTAGAGCAAATCTTAAACTAAGACCCATTTTTTTCTCTCTGGGTGAAAATTGTTCTGCATAGTCAATTACCTCTTGTGGCAAAGTGTAATAGTTAATTCTTAAACACGATGAAGTATCCTGGTCAGCTGCATGGAGCCTCATTTCAGCGCGGTTATTAAATGACTTTAGTTCTGTGCGTCTGCCACCATAGTACCTGCTGAGTTTTAGGGGGGAGCGGGGGTGCCCTTTGTCCTTGGACATTCACCGTATTCCCAACCATTGCCAAGTCCCAAGTACAAATGCAGGCTCTTGAGGAGCCCTACAGACTCTGAGGCCTCATTTTTCTGTCCATCCTTTCCTTCTTGTCCGTTGCTCTTCACAGATGAGATGCTAGAGAGGAAGACATTATCTCTGGAGTGTGATGGTGTCTAACTGCCTTCCAGCTGGGCAGTAACTCTTTAACTACCATTGGGCAACAGCCTGGCATGGGTCAGAAGCAGCATGGGAAACTCCTGATTCCTGAAAGAAGTTAAGGGCTAGGGAATTCTGGGAGCAAAGAGAACACAAACTATTCATTCAGGCAATGACTGCCATAGATGAGAAGCCAAGAGGGAATCACTGAAGGGCTCTGGGGGGAACAAAGATGTGCTATATGGCATCATCCCTGAAGGTCTGGATTCTTCCTCACCCCCACCCCCACCCCCAAAGTACCAGGTCTGACCAGTCTTCTGGGACTGACAAGCCAAAGCACAACAAATATAGTGATTTAGTCATGACTGTTCAGACCTGGTCTTGAAAGGTTCCCCTTTCGAGACCCTTTCACTAGAAATGTCTGAAGTTCACCTAAGAAGGAAAACTAGGACCCACGTAAAATGGTCTCAAGTGTAACATTGTTTTCATGGAATAGAGTGGGACCAGAGTCATTCTATAAACATAGAAGCCAACAATTTACTGGTTTTTTTTTTGTTTTGTTTTTTTTGTTTTTTGCTTTTTGGAGGGCAGTTGGGGTTAAGTGACTTGCCCAAGGTCACACGGCTAGCTTTTTGTGTTAAGTGTCTGAGGCCAGATTTGAACTCAGGTACTCCTGACTCCAGGGCCAGTGCTCTACTCACTGCGCCACCTAGCCGCCCCTCAACAATTTACTGTTAAAAATAATTCTCTGCAGCAAATCAGGGAGGCAGTGTGCTGTACTGGATGTGGAATCAGAGAACCTGGGTTCAAATCTTTGTTCTACCCTGTAACACTCAAGTGGCCTTGGACACGCAAATTAATCTCTCTTAGGCCTGTTTTCTTATCTAGAAAATGAGGGGATTGAGTTAGACAATCTCTGAAGAGCCCTTGAGCCATAACTCCATGATTTTACCATGCCCAATGCTTCACTGTGACAAACAGGAAGGACTGGCCCCGCTACACGGGCACAAGCTCTGTCAGGTCCTGCCATCTTGGAACAGTCCATGTCTAGTCTAGAGGAGTTTTCAGAAAGCTGGCCACAAGGTGATGTATTTTGTAGGCATGGCAGCCGACGACCTGATGTTTTTCTCTATCTGAAAGACAGGAGGGGATCTGCTCCCCTCACATTTTTCCCTTCTTGCCTTATTGATTAGGATATAGAAGGGCTCAATATGGGCCAGTTAAGTCACTTCCATTTAGAGCAAAGGTTCTCAAGCTTCCTAATGCTGCTCTTTAATACAGTTCCTCATGTTGTGGTGACCCCCAACCATAAAATTATTTTTGTTGCTACTTCATAACTGTAATTTTGCTACTGTTATGAATCATAATGTAAATATCTGATATGCAGGAAGTATTTTCATTGTTACAAATTGAACATAACCCACAGGTTGAGAACCGCTGATTTAGAGAAATGGGAATTTCTGGTAAAGTCATCTTAAGTGAAAATGGGATTTGATTATTGTTGAAAATCTGCTAAGAATAATAATCCTGGGAAAACACATCCATTACAGTTGTCCAAGAGAGAAAGCAGGGCAGCAACTCCTGCTCCCTCACTCCTGGCCACTCTGGTGTTTGTTGACTGACTCTGCATAGAAATGACTCAGAAGCTGCTACTGCAGTCCTGGTGTCCATGTGCCTTTAAAAAAATCCTGGAAGGTGGTAAGGAAAAGTGACTCACTGTCTAAAGAAATATGTTTCAGCGATGCTGGTTTAATATTGCTTCCAGCCCAAAGCATAGTCACATAGATGGGATGGGGATGGGGGTCGGGTGGGAGATCCTCTGACTGGTGTTAACTCTGGGGCCATCACTTGAACTCTTTCTCAGCCCTGTGTGTTCCTCACTGTTTTTTGAGTATACTGCAATCATGCATCCTGGAATCCAAGCTCCCCCAACACATGAATCTCAATAAGGCCAGCAGACATCCCAAACAAGGACAAGGAAAAAAAGCTTCCTGGGCCTGTCTCAGACTTTGGGAAGAAGAGTTTTCGCCCCTTCTTCCCGAATTAGCAGGTCTTCCCAGCAAGTCAGATTGATAAAGTGGTTTCTACTTTGTATTCTACAAGGAGCATTTCCTTCTCCTGAACCAGAGGGAAAATGATTGTAACCTCTCAGTTTTACAGGGTAATAATCCAGTCTCCCAAGTGAATCAGAGCTAAGGCTGAAGGCCAAGTAGTTTATTCAAACAAAGGGCTGGGAATGTTGCCAAAACAAAGACCATGAGGCTGGCCCACCATGTAACCATATTACCACTACTGGGTTTACAGGTGACTTAGAGATGGGGACGGCCCCAGCCAGGAGAGAAATAGCAGTTCTGTTTTTACAAGTGACCGAGATGGAAATCAAACCTGAAAGTGTAGCTTTAGGGAATAACAACTATGAATTTAATAATACTGCTGTTAATAATCTTCCACTAAAGTCCTGCTCTGAAGCATGGAGGTGACCCTTTTAAAAATTAGATATATTTTTTTTACAATAAGCAAAAATCTGCTTTCTCGAGCCTCCCACCCTAATTTATTACCCTTACCCCCTATTGTGAACAAAAGAAAAATAAAACCCATGTAGAGTCAAACAAAATAAATGTCTACATTAGTCATGTCCAGAAAAGTACATGTCTCATTCTGCACCCTGAGTTCCTCACTTCACTTTCAGGAGGGGAGTAACTTCTTTTGATATGAATTGCAATTGGTCGTTACTCTGATCAGAATTCCTCGTTCTTTCAAAGTTGTTTGTCTTTCTATTCTTGTCATATAAATTGTCCTAGTTCTGTTCACTTTTTTGCATCAAATCATCCAAGTCTTCCCATTTTTTTTCTGAATCCATCCTCTTCATCATTTCTTCCAGCACAGTGGTATTCCATCACATTTATAACTTGTTCAGCCATTCAGGACAAGGGGCACCCCCTCAGATTTTCATTCTTGCTGCCTCTAACTTGCTATTAGGGCTGGGCTACGTATGCTAATGGGGGAAGGACTGGACTGGTCTTGTTGCTGCTTTCTTGTAGGCATTGTTTATTCTTGGATCCCAGGCAGAGTTCAGACTTGGGACCTGCAAGCTTTTAGCGTTTCTAAAGTGGTCTGATCCAGGGTTTGATGTCTGATGGTTGCCTCCTTGATCTGAACTCTGCAAGTTCCCTATGCTGGTTTGGGTCTGAGCAACAGTAGCTTGCTGCTGGACTCACCAATATGAGCCAGGTAGGAAATTCTGCTGGTTCAGAGCAATAGAATTTCAGGCTTGCCTTTGGTCTGGGATTCATGGGTCTTGATTTTTCCTCTACAGGTTTTAGTATGGGGTAGGAGCTGAAATTGGTACCCCCTCCACTTTTGTGATCTGAACCACCCCATTGCTGCTTGCTTCTGAATCTTCTCCAGGAATACCTTAGGGGCTGCTAAGCTGGAACAGAAGACCACGCCTGGGTGCAGATAGTACCCCTTGTCTGCCTTGTCTCTGTGAATTGGGAATGGGTAAGTGGGCAACAAAGCTGCCAGCTGGCACCCTTTCCATTGTGATGGCTGAGTATTGCCTTCTTCTTGCAAAGCCTTCCCTGGCCTTGATTGCTCTGCATGGCAGCCCTCATCTCTACTATCCACAGACCTCTCTGTGGCAACCTGGGCTGGAAAAAGGACTCACTGCGACTTTTCCTTTGGATTTCCCCATCAGGCTTTGGTTTGGTGCATTTTCTAGATCTGTCTGGAGGAGCTGGGAGCTGGCTGTACTGCTTCCTGCTACTCTGACATCCTGGCTCTGTCTTCTTACTCTGGGTTTTTGACAGTGTTGCCAGTGGGACTTGAGCTCTGAAAAGTGCTACTGAGCTGGAATAGCTTCGGGTATAGAATTCCAAGTCCCAAGCACAGTTTCTGGAATACAGTAGAGTCTTAGTAACTGTTTGCCATTCGACTGAATGTCAGAGAATTGGCCTGGCTGCATTTGAAGAGGTTCATGACCAAGCAGGGACATGGGATAATGGCCGGTTTGGGGTTTTTTTAGGCTGCAGCAACTTCTCTAAAGCTACTAATACAGTGGTGGTGGCCTGCGTTGGTAGAGGGACGATATCTTAACTATCAGGGTATGGAAGTACTGAAAGAATAATCCAATAAAGGTCCACTAGGTGGTACAGTGGGCAGGGCACTGGGCCTAGAGTCAGGAAGATCTGAGTTAAAATCTGGCCTTAGATGCTTTCTACCTTCGCCATGTCATTTAACTTCTCTTTGCCTCGGTTTCCTCATCTGTAAAATGAGGATTAAAAATAGCACCTACTTCCCCCAGACTTGTTGTGAGGCTCAAAGGAGATAACATGATGCCTTAGGACTAGAACAGAGGACATCTAACCTCCAGGCTGATGCTCCCGGTAGTTAGCACACCACAGACAATGGGGCAGAGGGAGTAGGATGTTTCATGGGGCTGGTGGCATTCGCTGACGTTCACATAATCAACAGATGCCTTTGCTGTCACCACACCAATTCTGCAGATCTAGGTGTATGCTTTATAAAAGGGAAGCTATGGAATCTGAAGCCTCTCTTTTTCAAATCCACAATTCAGGAAGCTTGTTGTGCTTTAGGACCCTTAATTAGAGGCCTCTAAGTTTGCCAGACTAGATAATTTGACTCAGTGTTGTTGTCTTGTTTTGACTCAGTGTTGTTCCTATGAGGAATCTTAAATTTATGACACTTCTTTGGGTGGAAGGATGAATGAATCACAGAGGACAGGTCATCTGCAAAATCCAGTCTGATAGAATAAATATTTTGTATTGGGGGATAGAACCAGAAATACTTTGCTGACAGAATCCCTCACTCTCAGGCCACTTAGAGTCCAGTATTACCAGCCTTCCTTGGGTTGGGGGGGAGGGTCATGAACTGTTCCAATGTTCCATAGAAGGGGAAAGAAAAGGGAGATAGGAACAGTTAGAAGGAGAACCCCTTTTAACTCTAGACCCTTCTGACAGACCAAACAAACAAAAATGAAATAGAACTAACTCAGCTTTTCTCTTAGGGCATCTCAGATTCCCCCAGGAGGCCCCAGGCCTCTGCTACGTATGAATTCTGTGTGCTGGCTCCATTTAAGTTAGAAGCCTTTACTAGGAAGGCTATAAAATGTGGAATCTGGGAGAAATTTTCCAAAATTATCTTTAGGAAAAATTTCTTGGTGGGATGAAACTATCCCTGAAAACAGCTAGTGATGGGAACAGTTTGTAGTTTTTCAAAAGTTTTTTTGGTTTATGAGTGAAAACGCATTTAGTAAATACTTAGTCTGTGCCTCAGATGTCAGAGGACTTTAGGGGAAGACACAGACTTTGATGTTTCCTAAATGTTTGCATAAAGAAAACTTCTTTCTTTCACTTTCCTTTGGAGGACAGATTATGAAAACATATCAGTTATGGAGAAGAGATCACTGTATAAGCATTTCTAGTTGAGACATGTAGATCAGGATATTTGCCAAGCATATGTAGGTTGAGAAGAGATCAAAAATGCATATTGATGTGGGCCCAACTTCAGGCTTCCACAGAAGAATTAGGTCAGTGTGGTCTACAGATGAGCACATCTGAATTTTTAATAACAAAACGTTTAGAAGAGCAGGTGCAAAGATCCCATCCCAGATGAAAAAGCCCATGGCCCAACATTACACACCATGGTTCTAACCCTTTAGGCAGATTCTCCAAATCACTGAGAGATGATGGGAGGTGCCGTTCAGCAGAACTTGCCACTGAACAGAATAGACTCAATCTCTTCTAAGGCAATGCCTTGGTCTTTGGGAATTGCAAGGATTTTTAACTGAACCTTTCCAGTGGCCCAGGGTTATGAAAAGAAGAAGGGAAAAATCAGCATTTTAGCGAGGGAAGGAATTACAATTTAAAAAATTGCCCTAAAAACTGGGGTGTCATATACAAACGGAGCTTGTTTTTGTGATAAGTCATTGTGCTTAAGAGCCGGATGCCTGAGAAGCAAGGAATAAAAGGAAGGACTGACTCTCGTCCTGGCAAGCTGCTCCTTCAGTTGGGGGCAAATAGAATTAGCAGTGTTCATTCTCCTCTGGGAACAAGAACCTGCAGCTTTTCCTCCATTTTGTTCTGGATAATGACCTTGGCTTTTCTACTTCCACCTTTTGTGAAGTCACTCAAGACCAATCTACCCTGGAGAGGAATGGTCGTAGATACTAAACGGCTTCACCAGCTTCTTTAGCCAGGGGAAGTTACTTCATGTTTCTGGGTCCAAGCTTCCTCATTTGAAATTCAAGGATCTCAATCTCTGGTGCTTGTCTTCTTAAGTCTATGACCTTGTCTCTAGCTAAAATACCTAGCAGAAAAAAGCAGACACTTGGTTGGATGTGTAGACATCAGACTTTTCATTCGCCTTTGCCCCATTAGCAGTGTCTCTTTGCCTAATGTGTAGAATTGCACTGTCCACAGGGCAGCACCACCCAGTCAAGCTTGGATCTCCAACTTCTGGGTGGGCCTAGGTCTTGGCAGCAGCCTGTCTAGTCTCCTTCTGACTGGATGCGCTTAGCCTCTCTCAACATATTTCCTCTGCCATAGAGGGCATCCAGGAGGCTGGTGGAGCAGAATCATGCCAGTCAACTCCCTAGTCATTCATTCATCCAGAGAGTATGGGAACTGTGTGGGTAGGGAGGAGGGCACTGGCAGAGTGGGTCAGCATTCTGAGAATGGGATAAAGAGAAAAACACTGGTGAGAGACTAATGGGACAAAGTGTAGAGAAACCATCCATGTGTAAACCTAACAAATGACAAATATGTATATCCCAAATGGGCCAGGAACCACGAGGGTTGGTTACTGAGTGGTGTAACATCATTTCTGCTGATGGGGTCTTGAAACCGAATCATTTGCTAAAGACTTTATCCTGTCCTACCACCACGGCCAAGGAACCCCTGCCCCAAGCTCGCAGACCACGACATCAAATGCAGACGTGTACCACACACAATCCCACACACAGCCCAGGGCCTGGGCTTTCATAAAGTCATCAAATAATCCTCTCACGACCCGAAACAGATGCGAATCACGCAGTGATTCAAGGATGTCCACGGCTTTTATGAAACATATTTTTTAACACATATCAGTTTATTGTTTACATACATTCCTTTCCACACTGGTATGATGCATACTGATGTGCACACACACACATACACGCATACACGTATGCACACATGTACACACACACACACAGAGTCTTAAACCAGCAGGAAACTATTGGTCTGGATTTTCCCAAAACAGTTGACTCTTTACAATGAAGTGTTAGATAAATAGTTCTCCAGATGCAAAAATACGGTTTAGCATCTTTAACACAGTCAATGTTTAAGCAAGATGGCAGAAGATTTATTGGCATTTTCTTTTACTAAGGCACATGACGTATAGAAATACTGAGGTACAAAACTGCAGATGACATTTAAAATATTCTCTCATTCTGAGAAATGAAAGGAAACTTCTTGGCGGGAGGCTCAGCTTTTGGCTTGTTTCTTCTTTTGTACGAGTTCAACCAGCAGCTTGTATCTTGCCACGCACTCTTCCTGTGGGGATAAAAGGGGAGACGTTTACTTCCATCTCCTGGTAAGGTTTCACACCGGGCGCCTTTCAAGGATGTTATATCCAGTTTCTAACGAGACAAATATCATGAATTCAGTCCCTTTGTGGATTAAGTTGGAAATTCAAATTTAACAAATATTTATCAAGCACCTGTTACGTGTGGTGCGTTACATTAGGTACTAGGGAGATAAGGATAAAACAAGCAGCCCCTGCCTTCAAGAAGCTTACAATCTAGTGTATAACACACACATTTGGAAAATGTCCAAAAAGATGCATAAGAGTGGAATGAGCAGGAGGAGGAGGAGGGGGAGGGGGAAGAGGAGCAGGGATTGGAAGGCTTCCTGGGAAAGGTGGTACTTGAAGTGGGCCTTGAAGGAAGGGAAGAATTTCAACAGGCAGGGTGATAGGTCAGCAAAAAGAAGCGGGAAAGGAGGGGAGAAATTGGGCAGCAGCCCACCCACTCTGGTTGTCACAGAGGGTGTGTGAAAGGGGTTAGTGTGGGAGGGACCTGGGAGGATGACTGAAGCAGAGACTCCAGTGGCAGACGGCAGAGCCGCCATTTTATTCACCATCTAGGCCCCTGATTGTGGAGCCAGAAGACTTCAGTCTCAATGCTGTTGCTCCTGGCAGACCTCGGGCCAGTCCCTCAGCCTCCTCATCCGTAAAATGAGGGCACTGGACTAGACACCTCCTAAGATCATCTCTGACTCTGAATCCAGTGGAAAGCCCTCGTGGGTTCTGTGCAATGCTCGTGGCCCAAGCAATGCATTAATTTGGCTACAGCTGGCAGCATTGAGGGTCCAGGGCTAGAGGGAAAGTTACCAATGTGGACAGGAGGGAAGGGGGAGAAATATTCTAGGGTTACTAATAACAGAATCAGGCAACTGATTGGATGGAGGGGACTGAACGGTGAGTCCAAGACTGCAAACCTGGGTGACTGGGAGAGTGGTGGTGGCGTCAAATACGCAGAGGAAAGTGAGGAGGTTTGCCACATTCTGGACAAAAGGTGGCGAGCTCAGATTCTGAGGTGTCAGTGGGAGGTTCGGTGAAAGATATCCCGTAGGCAGCTAGACTGGAGTATGAGGGACAGTACACACTGGGGCCATGTGTGTAGACCCAATGGTGATAGCCACGGAAGGAGAGAAGGGGCGCCAGAGGAGTGAGGATGCACGCCTGAGTGTATGGGGCCAGTGGGTGACGAGACAGCGCAGCAGCAGCAGCAAATGTACATTATTCTTCCTAGAAGTCTGGCCAAGAAGAGAAGCCAGAGGAAGATAACTGAGGGAAAAGCCTGTGCCCAAGTTCCTGCCAGTCCTTCTCACAAGGGGTGGCAGGCTATGGATGAAATCAAAGCAAACGGACATGAGTGTTGGATGGAAAATACACAGCTTGGTTTATGTCTCACTGACAAGGGAGGTGCATGCTTGTGTGTGTGAAAGTCAGCAAGTTGTTATTATTCTTCCCTCACATCATCAAGAGCTTACTAAAAGGCAGGGAGCTTCTGGGTGGACCCTGGTGTCCAAGAGCTGCGCTGCGGTCACAGGGCTGGGGCTTGAATCCAGGCCTGTGTTGCACTTACTGCCCTGAGTTCATTTCCCATGTACATAAAATGGCGGCTATTGGACTACATGATCCCTAACACACCTTCTGGCTTTAAATTTTATGGACCTTACATATAAACATGAAACTGGAGTCCCTTCTCTTCCCCATCTTCTTCCAGACCTTGCCTCCCTGCAATAATTCACTATACTGAACTTCCCCTTTGCCATCTATTTATACACCGGAACAACTGGCACATAGAGCTGACACTAATAATCTTTTCACCAAAGGCAAAGGTGTGTGGCCTTGGGGGAAGGAAGTTTTCTTCCCTGCTAGAGGATGGGTGGCTGTTGGTATGGACTAGGGCATGGCTAGAAGGAGAGAGAGGAGCCCTTGGGGCAGTGCAGGTGGTACCCTATAGAGTCCGGGGCAGAGCTCCAGCCTCCCTGCCCTCTCAGTGGTTTATCTTCCGACTATTAATCCTCCCACAGGAGACCTGAGTGTGGTATGGGGGCTCTTTGTGCTGCTAACTGCTTGTAGCAAGCAGCCCAGATCCACTGTGTTGGTTTCCACTTGATAACTAGAATCTTCCTGAGGATGATCAGGACAGTGACCCTTCTGACAAATCAAGTGCTAGAAATAAGGGATCTCTTTACTACATCTAACTCCTATGGACTTTACATGGTTTTCTACCTATGGGGGCTCAAAAAATGCTGGATTCAGACACAAGCTTCCCTCAGACAATCACTGTAAAACTGTACCTACAGACCTCAACTCCTCATTAGACAGAGGTGAAAGAAAATGTCCATTTGTTATTCAAAGGGAAAAAAAGAAGTTAAAATTGTCCTTCATTAATATCTATGCCTCAGATGATCCTCAGTGGTTATCAATGCTGCCATTGTGAGAACTGGGCTCCTCTCTGGCAAGATCAGTTTAACCAGGGTCTACTCTGCTTCTGCTAAAAAAAATAAAACAAAACCTCTCAGCTAAGCAGGTTAGAGGAGATCCCACACAACCCAAGCCCTGGCAAAGCCTGGATTTTTATCTGTTTGGGGTCATTATACTGGCTACCTCTGAGTGGGAAGGCCTGACAATTTGATTCCCTTCCCTGGAACATTTCTTTGACTTAAGTTTCAGTTTTGTGGTTTTACATAAGTAGTTTTCAGTATAAAGCTTTATATCTGAAGGCCTCTTCAAATTCAACATATTATAGCTAAAAAGAAAACCTACTACAAAAAAGTAGCCATGGTAAAATAGATCCTTGAATGAGGAATGCGTGTGAATTTTATATGTGAACATAAAACTTTTCAAAGACCGTCCTCCCCCAAGTAACTAACTTACTGCGTCATAGAGAAAGCAGCTATTCCCTACCTTCATGACTAGGAATTAAGTGTTGGTATTGAGCTTCCAGTCACATTCACCAGCTACGAGCTCTCCTCCCTGTGCAGACTTCAATCTGGACAACAGGGAGGGCAACCGACAACTTCTCAAGTGGCCTGGTCCTGTACCCAACACTTTTAAGATGAATAAACAAACCAGCTTTAAGAAGATCACTTTGCCTATGGTCTGAAAATGTCAGTACACAGTCAGTTTCTGAGTCTCTTTATCTCTAGTAGTCAGAATGACCAGCTTCCTGGTTCTAAACCAGTGTGACTTAATCAAATATGCAAATATACCTGCTTATTCTTAGAAGTGAGTCATAGACAGATGTTGACAGATGTCAGGCAGACACAGGGAAAACTCATTTATTTCTGCTAAACTGGGGGGGGGGGGCCTGGATAGGGCAAATCAGAGTCTCTCAGTTTGGCTCAACTAGAAGCCTCAACTTCACGATTTTTTAAGCATGGGTCTTTATACTTAGACTCATACATGGCCACAAGTTAGATTTTCTAACACAGGATTTCAATTAAAAAACCAAGAATTTAAATGAACATCAATTTGCCCCGAGGCTGTTAAGTGATAGGCACATCCAACAGAATAGAGATTTGTTCTTTTTATATCTGAAAGTGTTCAGGTGCCTTGGTCTGGTCTCCGAATACCGCTAATACTAAAGAGCGGTTATTACAATAAATAACACCCACGGGACTCCCTTTGAGTCGAGAAAGACCCGAGTTGAAAAGATTACACCCCAAAGCTCAACAGATCTGAACTGCCATTCCCAAAATGAAGCCTTCCTTTGGTTTCCTTCTTCCAGAGTCTCCATGTGGGAGTCATTTACGGATGGATTTTGGCTGATGGGAACAACAGGGTAAGAAATGGGTAGGAGGCTGCTAGCCCAGCCAGATCACGCTTCGGCTGCAGGAGCCAAACTGGAGAGAGAACCCTGACTCTGGCATTGGTCACAGAGTAAAACACAGACCCGAGCTACTCCCGCTAGATGTTCTACAATTAGTTTACATCAGGGAACCAATAAGGACTGTGGGGATACTCTCGGAGATCAGGGATCCTGAGAGGGCTCCTGAGAGTCAGATTCAAGTCTTGTAATTGTGTAAGAATAATTGTTTCACTCCCGACACCTACTGCTTGCAGAGGAGATAACGTATCTGACCATTGTAGGTGCTTAGTAGCAGAGTCGGTCTTAGATTTTAGAGCACAGAGGATTCTCTAACTAGAGCAGGGGTTCTTAAGGAGCCTTCTGCGTCCTGGGCCCCTTGGCAGAAGTCTGGCGACCCCTCTTCAGGGACGTATTTTAAAAACAGAAAACAAAATACATGGATTACAAAGGAAACCAATGAAATGGAAATGCGGCTATCAAATATATATTTTTTAAAGGTTCGTGGGTCTGAAGTCAAAATTCCTCGCTCTAGTCCATGCCATTGTTTTACAGATGAGGTTACTGAGGCCCATGGACATCCTATAACCTGTGCAGGGACACAAAGCTGGGATCCGAGCCCAGGATCTGGCCTCCAGCCTCCCTCTTTGCATTGCCTTACGGGGTCTCCTCCTGATGTTTGTGCTTATGAACGACTACATAGATTCACCAGACGGCTGAGGGCAGGATGTGTCTGCAGGTGGCGAGGGGTGGCAATCAGGAATGCTATCCAGAGTAAAGTTTTCTAAACCGTTTTCTCTATCAGAAAGCAAGTAAGAGGACAGAGCCTATGACCTTGACTTCATTAACACTATGCTCTAATTAACTGAACTACAACAGGCACGTAGGAGGATCTGGAGAAGTGACAGATGACTAGTAATGGAGATGGCTATTTATAGAGAAATAAGTAGTTAGCTCTAAAGAGAAGAGATAAATGACAGTTGATAGAATTGGCCCTAACTACCGTCTCCTCCGCGCAGGCCCACACTCAGCTGTGGCTTCTCCTCTCTCCTCCCCTCCCGGTAACTGACCTTAGACTTGTCTGGCACACACTTGGCGATCTTGTCCCAGCGGTCCGACGTGCCCTTTGGGTACTGCTGGAGAGCCCGTTCCAGAAGCTTCTGCTGGTTCTGCGTCCACAGCTCCTCGGCCGGGGGCCGGCTCCGCGCCTTCCTCCGGCCATCCTCATCATCGCTGGGCTCCTCCTGCTCGTTGATGTCAAAGTCCTTCTGCCTCTTGCCCCTGGACCTCTCCTCTGCCTCTTCCTTCCCGGTGGAGGCGGCTGGTTTGCGCCTCCGGGGCCTGGGCTCCGGCATCGTGGCTTCACTGGCATCTCCCAGGCTGTCTCTGTGGTCCTCAGCCTCCTCCTCTGCCCCCTCTTTCTCTTCCCTCTGGGTGATGAGGTGGTCCGACAGAGTCACGGCCGCTCGTGTGGGCCTGGAGTTCTGGGCAGTGGATTTGAGCTCAGAAAGTCGAACCATTCCTGTGGGAAAGCAAAAGCCGGCTTAGAAGGGAGAGCAAGGGGAGGAAGCCACCAGGAAGGACAGGGTACTTGATGGATGTGGAATAGCTCCTAGTGGTAGAAATGGCCTTGCCCCTTGGGAGGCAAAGAACCACACTCTATTGGTAATATGAAATTTTGCTTATAAAAACAGTATTTAAGATGACTCAAACAATTTTGTCAAAATGACCCAAATTTCTCTTTACTAACACTGGAGGCAGGCTGACATTCTCTTCTACTAAAACAATGAAACATTATAACAATAGTAACAATCTACATAGTGCTTTAAGCTTTGAAAAGCACTTTTAAAAATAAAATAATAACAACACCTATTATATGGTGCCTAGTATGTGCTTGATCCATTTGATCCTGAACTGAGAAGAAGGTGCTTTTATTATTATCCCATTTTACAGCTAGAGAACCTGAGACAGAGATTAAATGACTTGTCCAGGGTCATATAGCAAATAAGTGGCTGAGGTTGAATTTGAACCCAGATCTTTCTGACTCTAGGTCCAGTGTTCTAGACAACACATCATCCGGCTGCCTCCATTCATCAGAACATCAGTTCTAAGTAGACATGAACATTTTCAGAAACATTAAAGAAATGCAGATCAGATAAGAAAAACCACCCGCATCATCAGTAATTGTTTCTTACAAACAGATTGTGTATCTGAGAACTGTATTTCCAAATGTAAGATGAAGAGAATTAATGTAAAAACTCAACACAATTCACAATTACTGATGGAAAGTCTCTGCTTTCCCCACTCTGCTCTGCCGCTAGAGACAAGGAGCAGACAAAATGGAGGCACCCAGGTCCACATGGTGCTTTTCAGTTTACCAAGCACTTTGCTTACAACCCCAGAGTCAGGCAGCGCAAAGATGGTCAGCAGTTAGAAGTGACATGATTTGCTTAGTCCCACCGCTATTAGAAATATAATCTGAAGCTGACCTCTGACCCCCAGCCCAGCAGCACAGGGGAGAGAGTGCTGGGCCTGAAGCCTGAAGACCTCAGTTCAAATCTGGTCTCAGTCACTTACTAGCTGTGTGACCCTGGGCAAGTCACCTAACCTCTATTTGCTTCAGTTTCTTCAACTGAGAAGTGGGGGTAACAGCACCTCTCTCCTAAGGTTGTTTTGAGGACCCAATGAGATACTATTGACTGGGCACAGTGCCTACTACATAGTAGGGGCTGTGTAACCGGCAGCTGTTGTTATTATGAAACACGTAAAAGCGCTTTTCAACATTAAATCACTATACAGATGCTAGTTACGAAGATGATTTCACTGGTTTAGCAGAAGAAAACATCACCCTGCCTCCTAGAGTCTGCAGTGCCAGTAAAGGGGCACTGGAGGTCATTTGGACAAAGTTGTTTTAACCACATTAAATGATTTCATTAACATTCCAGATTCTTAGTGAAAAGTATGAAAAGTGAGCTGCTTTGCCCTTCACGGGGCAGAGGTATTTCCTCTCTGAGAAGCTGTTTTTCATCCACTGCCCGGCCTTCCTGACCTGTAGTGTAAGGCGGCCTGGGCTAGCTGTAGCCCTCAAATACCAACAAATGTTCTCACACGTCATTTAGTTTTAGATTTTCAAAGTGAAAGTCGGGCCCCTTTGTCTTTGTGAGACCCTTTGTGTATCGTCCCCCCCGAAGCATTCCCTTTTCAGACTCAGTTGCTCTTTGGAAGTGATTCCAGATTTGGACATCAGAGTCACTTTTCAAGAATAGCCACGGGACAGTGTCAGGGTCGGAGGAGTGATGGGCGAGACTGCAAGGATGATTCTAAGTCTGGAAGATGCAAAAAAATTCTGGGCTTTCAGTGCTACTGATCCAAATTAGCCATGGTTTCAGCAGTCATTGGTCCAAGGAACTTCCAGTATAGAAATGTTCTCCACAACTACAGGTTGTATCTAGGTCTCATTCTGTGGTTTCCTGCTTCTCCTTAAAGAAACGTGAATCAAGCACCCATTACATACAGAACACTGAGAGCAGGACACAAAACTGAAAGAAAAAAAGACTTGGGCCTGCCTCATGGAGCTCACTCTCCAGTAGAAGGCTGCAGTATGTACCCAAGTGGTGATAATGCTCCTAATATAGGGTCCATGCTGGAAAAACGGGCAAGCGAAGCCCTGTGTGAGGCGAAGTGGTTTTTATTGGGGGGAGTGAGGGTGGTGAAGGACGTAAGGAAGCTTCATGGAGATGGCGTTTGATCGGGGCTCAGAGGATGGGCAGGATTTCATTAGGTGGAAATGGGAGGTGGGGGAAGAGAAGGGAATTCTAGACACGGGACAATGTGGGATGTGTATGGGGGATGGTGAATAGTTCAGTCCAATCAAAGTACAGCCCATGTAGAGGGAAGTAGGATGAGAGAAAGCTAGAAAAACTGCATGCCACAAGATTACAGAGGATCTTCAATGTGGGGTTAAGGAACCCGAACGTTTTTCTTCAGGTAGTAGGGAACCGCTGCGTGCTTCTGAACAGAAGCGTGGTATGTGCTTGGACCTGTTCAGGTGCAATACTGACCTGTAAGGGCCATGATAGACAGATCAGAGGAAGGAGAAGAGGTGTGAGAAATGTGCTGGGGGCTACACTGACAGTCCACAGGTGTGGAGAAGAAGGCATGTAACTAAAGACAGCAGTGGGAATGGGGGGCAGCCGTGGTTACCGAAGAGATTCTAGAGGCAGACAAAACAGGACTTGACAACAGATTTGGCAGTGGGGGGAACAAGGAAAAAAAATCAAAGGACCCAAAATGTGAACAGAATTAGGGGAACCAGAAGGGGGAAAAGGTGTTTCTGGTGTTTTTTGTTTGTTTTTGGTTCAGTTTGGGACATGAGTTGGGTAGGTAGTGGGACATTCTGGTGATCTCTTGTACTCATCCTGTGTCCAGAGACCCCTGTCCCCGTTAATGAGGATGAGGTACGCTTGTTCCTTCTCACACTCTGGCTCTGGGGAACAAGTGACAATTAAAAGCAATTCATCAGGAGCCTGGCATCCAGTATGGTTTGGGGCACCCATTCTTCTTTTTATATATGCATATATTAAAATTACCATATATATCTGACCTCCAATAAATGATAGGGCTTTAGTTTGGCTTGTGGAAGGTTCAAGGTTTAGGAAGTGGTTTTCATATCTGACACCTAGCAATGAATACCTGGGGGCCTCAAGTCTATAAGCACGAAGAGTAGGAGTTATGTGAGTAACTGTGCACATACCGGGAGCTAAAGAGCGGTTCTCAGAGGCTGTGGGAAACCAAAACATTATCATTTAAAATGATTAAACCTTTTAAGGCTATTTAATCACTCAACCAATCAATCTATCTTATCTAACATTAACTTATCCATTTACATATGTGGATTTGTATATGCTGTATATATTTCTTACACTGGTATAATTGTCCTTTATGAGATTAAAATGGTTTACATGTGGCCAGAGGGCATTTATTTCATTATTCTAGACTTCTTCTTTTCACTGTTTTTCTGCCTCTGTAAACGAGTTCCCACTGTAGGGGCTTGCTCTCCTTAATGCTGCTTCTAGTGTTCCTCGAAGGCTAGCTTTCAGAGCATGGATATCATCTGCGGGACACACTTTAGGTCTGTCCATACTCCCTTGTCCTCTCCCTGGGGGTGACCAAGTTACTGGGAGGAAATGAGGAGAGCTCAGACTGAACTTCCTGCCCCAAACTGCTCCACCTTATTCAAACAACAATCAATCAGTCCCCTAGAGACATAAATGACTGGTGACCAGCTTTGGGGGTCATATCTTTGAGGTGAGCCCAACTCACATAACACTGAATGGGGCCAGTCAGCAGATGGGATGGGGGGGGGGGGTCAACCTTTCAATGTTGCAGAGGAAACCCATCTATTTCCTGCAGCTGCCAGCAGAGAGGAGAGGCCACCTCTGCCTCCATTGAGGTGCGCTGTTGAAACCACAGCTCTGCCCAGTCACAGGTCTGGGAGCCTTGATACGTGTGCAGCCCCGGGTTTTGAATGAGACTTTATTGGACCCACAGCCCTCTTCCTTCAGTTCCTGTCTCCCCACCCCAAGCACAGAGATGCCAAACAAATACTGGTGAGTCTGGGGAGGAGATATCTTTGGTAAATCCAAGTCTGAATAACAGTCTCAGTATTCTCTCTTTGAAGGACATTGTGTATGTGTGTGTGTGTGCGTGTCTGTGTGCACCTGCATGTGAGTATCAGAGAAAATGGCTTTCCTCCAATAAGACCAAGGATTCTGAAGGCTGTCAGTGCCAGCCTGTTCGTTCTGCAAACCCCTGAAGGATGTTTTCTTAGAGTCCTCTGTGGGTCCCCAGACTGTCTGGTGCTGCTGGTCGAGCTTCGTTTATTGAATGGGCAGATGAAGGGATTCAGGGTAGATCACCTCCCTAAGGGTGCGGCTGAGCCAAGAGGACCCCCCCACCTGCACCCCATGATACCCCTGCCTCGGCCAGGATCCCCTGACAGGGGGGCCTTGGGCCAGCACAACTAAGCCCTGCTGTAGATCAAAGCTGCCAAACCCAAACAGAAACAAGGGTCACTGAACAGTACATAAGGATCCCTGCAGGCCTCACATTGACTTAGAAAACCATGTGTTAACATCACCTGTGTGGTTGTATTTTCTTTCCTTTTCCCCCTTGCTAAATATTTCCCAATGACCTTTTAGTCCGGGCCCCACTTAGGGGTGCTCTGGGCCACAGTGGGCTGGTCTCATGTCTGACACCTTTCAGAGGCTCAGAGGGCAGAGGCTTTAACTCTCCAGAGAACCTGCCAGTTCAGCTACGGCTGCCTTGTGTTTACTCTGTTGACAGAGACAATTGTTTCTGTGGCACTGATGGGTCTTGTAACATTCATTTTTTAAAATGCTGTGTTTTCACGATGGAGGCCCTGCCCAGACTTAGGCGGGGTCCCTGTCCCTGCACACCCCCGCATGTCAAGGTCTTAATGGAAGGGACTGAACAGGTGTCAGTGAGCGGGATCATGCTCAGACTTATCACGCACCTGGGCTGCATGTCACAGAATCCTTCAGCTGCTTGGCTTTCATCGTCACCTGTTTAAAAACACAAAAAGCAAAATGTCTGCGTTGAAATGGGTGAGTGTTAACAACGAGTTTTAAATTCAGACCCAGGATGCATCAGACTAAATCTGGTTTTGTGCGTCAGGCAGTGAGATCTCAAAGGTTTTTATAGAACTATAGATTTTGAGAGAACTGTAGAAAGTTCCATCTGTCTTGCCCATGTGTGAAGAAAAAGGCTCCCTGTGGCACAATGAAATATCCAAGGCCACTTAGCTAGTAAGTGATGAAGATGGTATTGGAATTCAGACCTCCTCACCACAAGGGTCCAGTGATTTCCACATGATACCGCATTCTCTCAACATACCAGTTTATATTTTTATAAACAAGTCACTTTCTAAAAGTGAAACATCATTAAAAATATACAGACCAAAGATGCTATATATCCATTCTTTCTTTTCTCTTCCTTCTGCATCTAAAAAGCAAATCCTAAGCCAGTCCAAAAGCATGTTTCCTCCTACCAGAAAGCAGAGAGGAAAAAGAATGGAAAATTAAGCCTATGTAGTTGGATGCCGTCCATTCAGAATAACAATAGCGAGGAAGTGGGAAACAGAGCAGGATGGAGATATTTCAGACGTCTCCAGAGAAATCCTACGGTGTCAAAGCAATCCTGCATACTATGATAAGCTTGAAAGAAAGCATGAAGACACATTGGACTGACAAGTGATCTTCAGGGTGGAAGAGCTGGGTCCAAGCTCTGCCTCTGACACTGGCTGTGTGGCTCTAGGCAGGTCACCTCTGAGTGCGCCTTCCCTGACTCTAAATGGCAGAACAGGTACTCCCATGGCAGAAGGAAAACATGTGCTCACCAAGAGCACACTGCACCACCACCAGTTTTAACCCAGCTCTGGATCCCTGTCTCCCCTACAAGGCCCCAAGATCTACATTTCACTTCTAAACTAAGATGTCCATGCAAAAGAAGAAAGGTAATAGAATTTGTTATTCTCTAAAATGATATTTTAATTCAAAGTACAGGTTTTCTTTTTCCTTTTTCACTTGTTATCAAGTCCAGGAGGAGCAGGGAAGTTAAAATTCAAAAAGAGCTGCATTTTTGTCCAAGGTAAAGAAAACTATATGTGTGTGCACATTTCAAAGGAGATACAGATCACCTTACTGTCTTCAGATGAGTTGTAAGATTAGATGAGAGATTTAGGATAGCTAGGACTACCCTGGCATGCACAAAGCTTTGGGCCAAGGAGGGATTCTGTTGGAGAATAATGGCATACAAAGACATGCTTAAATTTAGACTACTGACTATTTTGCTATATACTGGTAAGGATCCAATATATCTTTTTGTGTGGAAATGCAGAACTCAGAAAGAGCTGTCATTGACATACGCTGCAGCAGGTATACTTGGATGTGGCTGGAAAGTCATTTGCATGATTCAGGAAGAAGAACATCTGCATATGATGCCTCTGCCAATGAGCTACTGTTTATTGGCTTGCTCTTCTTGAGTCAATTGGCAACACTTATTAAGTGCCTACTTGCCAGGCATTGTGCTAAGAGCTGGGGATACAAAGAAAGGTAAAAGACAGCCACTGCCCTTCAGGAGTTCACAGTCTAAAAGGGAGCTACCATGAAGAAGCTTGGCAAAAACAAGATCTAGATAGGAGAAATGTGAAATAACCCAGAGCAAAGGCACTAGAATTCAGGGTAATTAGGAAGGGCCTCCTGTAGACTGTGGGGTCAAGCTGAGACCCTTTTTCAAGGGCACCATTGCTGTCTTTGTGCCTTAGGATTTGTAGAAGAATTTCTTCCAGCGGCATTGTGCCATCCTTTGACCATTGCACAAGGACAGTTTGTGATCTGCTGCAGTTTCTAAGAAATCAACAGTTATGTCTCATGAATTGAGGTGGAAATAGAGAGTGTCTATCCTCAATCATCTTCGTCTGCTCTTTACCATGATGGCACTAAGCGCGTAGAAGAAGCCTTGATTGCTCAAATGAGATCTTGTCTAGTTTCCTCCAAGGCTCAGTTCAGGGGCCACCTCCTCCATGGAGCCTTCCCTGATCTCCCAAGTGGTAGCACTTTCTCCTTCCCCTCTCAGGATGTCCTCCATCTACTCTGTATGTATCCTGTAGCTATTATTTATATGTTGTCTCTGCATTAGAATGAAAATGCCTTAAGGACTCACTGTTTTTGAGGACAGGGAGTTATTTTTTATTTTCTTTTATGCCCTGCATAATATATATGGGTGTGTACACACACACATATGTTACCACATATAGTAAACATTCTTTGATTGAATCCTCAAATTATTTTGTTTATGTATCTATTGACATGTTGTATCCCTCCTGGGGAATGCAAGCTCTCTGAAGACACTTTCCTTTTTGGTCTCTGTAACCCCAGTGCTTGCCACAGTTCCCACCTTATAGCAAATGCTTACAAATGTTTCTTACCAATGACGACCAGAAGATTCACGATGAATCGTGTTCACCTCTAGACCAACTCAGACAACAGATCGAAAAATACTTTCTTTCTTCTTCTTTCTCTTTTTGTGGGGACGTGGGTAAGGTGGGCATTTGTTTTGCCTGACTATACGTATCTGTAACAGGCTTTGTTTTTAATAGCCTTCTTTAATGGTGGGGTTAAGAGAGAGATGGAGAGAATTCAAAAAGAAACAAAAAACAAAAGTGAAGAGCAAAACCAAGAAAACAAAGTGTTTGTTGATTTGAATAAATCTGCCAATAGACCCTCAGCTAATGACAAATCTGGCTCACCTAGGCTCACTTCTAGATTCTTCCAAAGTTCTGAGTCTCTTAGCCTCAACACATATACGTTCCCTAAAGATGCATACAAATTCTTGGTTTGATGTCATTGTGCGTAAGTCAAAATATCTTTTGCCTCAATATCTCATCACCCATTATGTATTTGTATCTCATTTTAATCTAAAAGTCATGATTCAAGCCTCTATATTAATTCCTTTTTCTTTTATATACAAAGCTGCAAAGTACTGTTAATATATTTCTCCTTGTCCAACTGGTCTTCACTATTCCCAATGATAAAAAAAAGGCATCTCAAAGAGTTGTTTGGTGTTCCTATGTAAACACTTGAGTCTACAGAGTTTCTGAGATGGTACCACCAACAAGGTTTCTCACAGAGCCACAGAATCGATTTGAGGACTCCAAGTGATATCTTGTTCATACTGAGAGTGTCTGGAGTATGTCAAGGGATAGTCTGGCCAGCACTCAGCACTCTATTGCTACAGTAATCGGAAATATCTGTAAGAAACAGATCATATCAGAGGCTCTTCCTTTCATCTAAGTGATCTCTAGATTTTTATTTCTTGGGAAGGCAAAAGCCAGCACTTGTGGCAGATTCATTAATCAGGAGAAAAGTCTTCTTGCACAGCTTTCTTAGCTTGTGTTCTTCAAAGATTTACTCCGGATCTCAGCATCTCTGCTAAAATAGCGATTTCTTCTGACGATTAGCTATCTGTAGGTACAATCTTTTGCTCCTTTTTTCCCCATCCACAGCATTTAGCACATAGTAGGCGTTTAATAAAGATTTCTGGACTGAGTGACTTGTACTGTGGATTGTGGGAGGCAGCTACAGTATAACAGAAAGCATAATGGATTTAGAATGAACCTGGGTGTGAATCCTAGATTGGGCAAATTAGTAACTTAATATCTGTCCTTTAATATCCTCTGAACTTCAGTCTCCTTTCTTCAAAATAGTGAGAATAATACTTGTATAACCGATCATACATGAGCATGAGACCCAAGTGAGAGCACTTTATGAAATAGAAAGTCTCATATAAATATCAGCTATCATTTTATAATGATGACTAGTTCATATTTCTTAGAATTTCTGTCTTCAAATGAAGCCCCATCTCAGTAGAGGCATGCATAGATAATGATGGCCAAGTATCGGATTATCAGAGAATCAAGGATGCCTCTAGGCAGATTAGGCAGTCCCAAGATTAAGAGGCTACATAGCTGAAAACTCAATGCATTGTTTCTTTTTTCCTGAGGACATAATTATCACCATTCAAACCTTAAAATCATCAATAAATTCTTTTTAAATTTCATTTAATTGGGTTGGCTAGGTGGGCAGTGAAGAGCACCAACCCTGGAGTCAGGAGCCAGCCTCAGACACTTAATACCTACTAGCCACGTGACCTTGGGCAAGTCACTTAACCCCAACTGCCCTGCCCTCCCCTCTCCAAAAAAAAGGGGGCAAATTTTTTTTGTTACGTTTCAATTTCGAAACTGTTTCCTTCTCTCATTCCCCACATATATGTGTGTATATAGACATGTGTGTATGTATGTGCGTGTGTGTGCGTGTGTAAAACCATACGCTGCACACTTCTATTATCAGTTCTTTCTCTGGAGGTACATAGCATCTTCCTTCATAGGTTCTTTGTAGTTAATCTGAATATTTATACTACTCAGAATAGCTTAGTCATTCACAGTAATTCTTTGAACAATATTGCTGTTACTGTATACAACATTCTCCTGGTTCTGCTCATTTCACTCTTCATTATTTCATGCAAGTCTTTCCCATGTCTTTTTTCTAAAATCAGTCAGCTCATCATGTCTTACAGCACAGTAGAATTCCATCACAGCCATACACCCCAATTTCTTTCGCTATTCCCTAATTGATAAGCATCCCCTCAATTTCTAGTTCTTTGCCACCACAAAGAGAACTGCTATGAATATTTTAGAACACTTGGGTTCCTTCCTTTTCCCTGATCACCCTGGGTCCATATTGCCTTGGGAAACAGATCTATAGTGGTCCTGCTGGGTCAAAGAGTATACACAATTTTATAACTCCTTGGGCATGATTCTAGATTATTCTCCAAAATGGTTGGCTCAGCTCAGAACTCCAATGACAGTGTTTTAGTGTTTCAATGTTTCCACATACCCTCCAACACCTGTCATTCCCCCTTCTATCATTTTAGCCAATCTGACAGGTATGAAATGATATCTCAAAATTGTTTTAATTTACCCTTCTCTAATTAATAAGGATTTAGAGCATTTTTTCATGACTATATGTAGCTTTGATTTCTTCTTCCAAAAACTGCCTGTTCATATCCTTTTACCATTAATCAATTGGGGAAATGACTCGTGTGCTTATAAATTTGGTAGAGTTCTCTACGCGGTTGAGGTATGAGATTTATTTGAGAAACTGTCTATAAAATGTTTTGCCAATTTTTTGCTTTCCGTCTTATCTTGATTACATTAGTTTTATTTGTATAAAACCTTTTAAATTTAACAACTTAAATTTAACATTATCAAAAATGGTCCATTTCACATCTCACAATGCTTTCTATCTCTTGATTATTCATAAATTCTCTTATCCATTGGTCTGATAGGTAATAAGGTTCACATTCTTTTAATTTACTTAAGATATCTCCCTTTATGTTTAAGTCATGTATCCATTTTGATCATATCTTGGTAAATGGTGTGAGATAATGTTCCATACCTGGTTTCTGTCAGACTGATTTCCAGTTTTCCCAACAATTTTTTTTAACCAAATGGTGAATTCTTATCCCAAAAGCTTAAATCTTTACATTTGTCAAACACAAAGTACTATAATCATTTACTACTGTGTATTTTATGTCTCCTATGTTCCACAGATCTATCTTTCCATCATACCTAAAGCCATGTTGGCTCTGGTTTTAGCCAATTCTTCCTGTCTTCTCAGTGACATATATATATATATATATATATATATATGTGTGTGTGTGTGTGTGTGTGTGTACTCTCTAAAGTTTTCTGTCATTTCATTCACCCATCCATTTACTCAAATGTTTATCTGGCATTATATCTATATATCCATATGCATGTAGTATACGATTACTATCACATGCTGTATGATTTTACTGCACAGGGGTAAGGGGACACAAATAAATGGATCAATTAAATGACCAAATGTGATTCCAAGAGACTGATGAGTAAGTCTATCCCCTTACTCTGGGTAGAGAGGTTGTGGATTACCAGGATGGAATGAGATACATTTTGTGAGACCTGGTCAGTGGGTAGGCTTGATTTGTTTAACTGTGCCTTGTTATAGGGGAGGATGGTAGTGAAAGGGAAAGTTATCAGGAAGCAAGGATGACATAAAAACCCTAAAATCATCAATAAAACACTGGAAAAAAAAGATGTGAATGTGTATAGATATTTTTGTGTAGCATACTGAAGTCCTTTGGCACAATTTTCCAGCTAAGGTCTCAAGTCTTATGAGAGCACAATTATATTACAAAAGGAGTAAGAAGAATGTATCTCACAATGCTGGAAAGAGTATGAATTATAAATAGTTGCGACAGAGAATACTCTCAAAAACAAGAAAGTTTGTTGCCATTATATAAAAAATTAAAAGCTTTTGCACAAATACAGATAAATGAAGCTAGAATAAAAAGGAAAGATATGGATGGGGGAAAATCTTTGCATGGAAAGTTTCTGACAAATGTCTGACATTCAAAATCAATAGGGAATTGGTATAAATCTATTTTTAGCAAGAGTCATTACTCAATAAAAAAATAGTTAAAGGATAAGGAAACACAGTTCATAAATTATAAGCCATCATCTAAAAAAGCCATTGAGGCCCTAAAAACTCAAATTAACATGATCTGATCATCAACTCACACTCCTCAAATTGGCAAAGGTGGTAAAAGACAGAAAGACTCAAAGTAGGAATATGGGAAAAGAACATATACTATGTAGCCTTCCTAAATATCTAAACTTTATTTTTTTTGGTTTAACAATACTTATTTGTTTAACTTACAGCAGGCAATGCTTGGGGCTACTGCTCTAGCTCCTTCCCCATCTTGTGTCCCAATTGTGTTCCTAAGGAGGGTTTGGAGAGCTGGAAATGGTTTAGCTTCCTTGAGGCAACAGAACATGTTTTTTACTGTCCTTCACAATCCACCAGTCCCTGCCACGGTGTAGCACATTAGTAGACACATAGTAGATACTGCAAAAATGCTTGCTACAAGATTGCTTCGTGTGGAAGTTGGTGCTTGAGCTGAATCCAGAAAAAAGTGAAGGGTTTTATCGTAGGTGAGGAGATGGGAGATGGAAGAACATAAAAGTGTGGTTCAATACAAGAAGGATGATGGCAGGAATATTAAAGTTCAGAATGAGTTGAGCTAAGACAACAGAAAGTTAGTTTCTCAATGCTACACTGGAGAAAGAGAAGGAGCAAAGAAGGGATAGCACAACATTGATAATTGACAAGTGAGAGAAGGCAGTCATTGTCTTTGTTTTCTCTGCTAAGGAGAATGACCTTTGGACTGTAAAGGACTGAACAAAAATAGCTATTGAATATAAGCAAGGAGATGAGAGCATAAAGCTACCCTTGAGGAATTCAAGGACCTCTGGCCCTGAAAAACCACATCCTTGGGTATGGAAAGAACTCTCAGCTGTGATGATGGAGCCACTGTCCACTGTACTGGAAAGATGATGGATCATAGGAGGGGTAAGGCAGGCCTGAAGAAGGCCAAATGTCCCAGTTTCCAAAAAAAGAAAACAGAATCTACAAAGTCCTAGAAGAAAGTAATCACCAGGTGCTAGCTTGGTTTCATCAGGAACAGGTCATGCCATATTAAGATTTCCATTTTTGACAGGGACACTAAACCAGCAGGGCAGTGGAAGGTGGTAGATATTGTTTACCTAGATTTTAGGAAAATATTTTATAGATATCTCATGCTATTCTTGTGGAAACCAGACAGAGACATGGCCTAAATAACAGTATAAATGGCTGCATTTATAACTGAATGGCTAGACTAAAAGACTATCATTACTGGTTTGATATCCCAACAGCTGGTTTGTCTTCAATGGAGGGACGGAGCTGAGTATCTCCACTCAGTTCTCTGAACATCTTTATCAATGACTTGCATGAAAGTGTACATGATATCCACATCAAATTTGCAAATTTAAAAAGCTGAGGACATTAGGATGCACAAAGATGGTGTATCAGCAAGCACCCTAGCATACCCAGGGCAGCTGCTAGCACAGGTTCTTAGATCTGCGTTACTAATGGAAAGCAACTCAAGACGGGTTAACAATCTTTCTTTAATCAAACAAACATATCACTTACCTAGTTCAGGGGGAAAAGTCAGCACCCTGAACTCCAGAGAATACAAACCCAAGTTACAAGCACAAGTTACAAACAGAGCAAGAAACAGATCAGCAGATGGGCTTCCAAC
>CM053597.1:47280610-47326587 GCA_028646575.1 Pseudocheirus occidentalis
TCATCTGGTCAAATCATACAACTCTTCTCAAAGTGAGCCCCAAAGCAAAGCCTCACATCAGGGTGTATATATAGGCTTCTCCTGGGTCAGCCCTCTTGACCCACTGTCCAATTACAAAGCAACAAGGTGTGGCCATTCCCAAAAAACAAACCTCTCACCACGGGCTCCATGTGACTACCAAATCAGGGAACATTCTCCCAGCCACTTAAGAAAAGGGGCTAGGGGCAGGAAAGAGCTTCAGATTCCCATTACAGATGGTGGCAGAATAAGGGAACTCGAATGAATCAAATTAGGTAAACTTTTCTAGGATATACATAGAGTTTCCCACCTGAGTTTTAAAAAAAATTCAACTTTCCAAGGATGAGAAGGGGGAGGCGTGATAAGTGAGCAGTTTGTCAGAAAAGATTTGAGGTTTTAGTAGACTGGAAGTAGTCCACAGTTTGATACAGCCACCAAAAAAGTCACTGAGTGACTTGAGTTGCCTGAGTTGAGGCATAGCTTCCAGGAATAAAGAAACAATTCTCCTATATGTGGCTCTTTTCAGATTATATACATCTGGAGTATACCAACCCCACTATCTACAATTAGTCTTTCTATAGGAAGTCATCTTTTTTTTTAAAGACATTCATCTATTTTTTTTTTAATCCTTTCCCCACGGCTCCCTGTTCCCTGAGGTTGTAAGCAATCAGATATAGGTTATACACATGTAAACCATTTTCATATTAGCCATTTTGTATAAGAAAATTCAAACAAAAAAAGGAAGAAAAAGAAAGAGAAAGAAAGAAAAAAAGGAAGTAAGGAAGTAAAAAATAGTATGTTTCGATTTGCATTCAGTTCTTTCTTTGGAGGTGGATAGTATTTTCTTAGACAACCCAAAAAGGGCTGCTATAAATATTTTTGTACAAACTTTTTTTCCCCTTTAAAAGAAAATCTCTTTGGGATACAAACCTAGCAGTAGTATTACTGGATCAAAGGGTATGCACAGTTTTATAGCCCTTTAGTCAAAGTTTTGAATTACTCTCCAGAATGGTTGGGTCAATTCACAACTCCACCATTAATGGAGTGCATTGGTGTACCACTTTTCCCACAAACTCTCCAACACTTATCATTTTCCTAGGAAGTCTTTCTTAATTCTAGTGCCTTTTTTTGTTGGTTATTTCCAATGAATCCTGTTTACAGCGTGTTTGTACATAGCTAACTGCATGTTGTCTCCCCCACTGGATTGTGAGCTCCTTGAGAGCAGTGACTGCCTTTTTCCTTGTTTGCATCCCTAGTGCTTAGCACAGTGCATGGCCCACAGAAGACTCAGTAAATGTTTACTGACTGACTGGAGTATTGTGTTCATTTCTGAGTGCTACAGTTTAGGAAAGACATTGTTGGAGAGCATCCAGAGCAAGGTAATAGTGAAGAGCATCAAATCCAAGCAAATGAAGACTGGTTAAAGGAGCTATGGATGTTTAGCCTGGAAAAGAAAAGACTGGGAGGCAGGGCATGATAGCTATTCTCAGGTCTTTCAAGGGCAGTCACCATGGAAGAGGGATCTCATTTGTTATCTTGGCCTTCAGAGGGCAGAAGGTGGAGTAAAGAGTGGAAGCTGTAAAAAGGCAAAGAAGCTTGGGATGAAGAAGGTCTCCTAACAATTAGAGTGATCCCAAAGTGTGAGGTCATGGGCTCCTTCTCATGGGAGGTAGCCGGGGATCCTTTCTCAGGGATGAATGGCCTCTGGGATTTCTTTTCAGTTCTAAAATTCTGTGATGACATGTGGCAGCTGAGTTTGTACACTGTTTCTCTTCAATCATCTCCTCAGAATATTTAACTATCCTTCTAATTATTTTTCTTTCAGTCAAGAAAAATCCATATTTTCTCTCTCTCACCTTCTCTCTTGGGAAAGCAAGAAAAACAAAACCTGTTTCAAATGTATAGTTCAAACCCCCCCCCCCATTTTCATATTGGTTACATCCAAAACCCCCCATGTCTCAATTTTCACTCTGAGTCCTCAGCTCACCAACTGGAAGTGGGTAGCATTCATCATGAATACTCTGGAATTATGGTCTGTCATAGATTGACCAGTGTTCTTAAGGCTTTCAAAGTTGTTTGTCTTTACAATATTACTATCATTGTATAAACTGTTCTTCTGATTCTGCTCACTTCAATCTGCACCAATTTACGTAAATTTTTCCAACTCTTCTGAAACTATCCCCTTCATCATTCCTTAGAGCACAATAGTACTCCATCACATTCATATAGCATAACTCACTCAGTCACTCACCAATTAAAAGGCATGCCTTTTGTTTCCAATTCTTTGACACTGCAAACAAAGCCGCTATAAATATTTTGTGCATGTGTGCCCTTTTCCTATTTCTTGATCTCTATGAGATAGATTTGGTAGTGGTATTGCTGGGCTGAAGGGCATATGAAGTTTAATAGCTTTCTGGGCAGAGTTCTACCTTGTTTTCCAGTACGGCTTGATGAGATCACAGCTCCGCCAAGAATGCACTGAAGTCGTCTATTTTCCCACAGGCATTTGTCATTTCCCTTTTTTGTTCACTTTGCTAATCTGATGGGTGTGAGGTAAAACCTCGAAGTTGTTTTAATTTGCATCTCTCTAATTATTAATGATTTAGAGCAGGGGTGTCAAACTTGGTCTTGTGTGGCCGCAAAATTCCTAAATGCTGTCTGAACTAGAGGAAAATGTAATTAGGAAATGTTTTAAAAATAAATGAATAGATAATTTAGGCTCACAGAGGGCTTTAGAGTATTTTTTAAAATGTGGCAATTGATAGCTTAGATCTCTTCCTCTGGAAAGATGTGCCCATTCATATCATTGCTCATTTATCAGTTGGGGAATTAACCATCCCCTTTTCTTAGAGATATTTTGAAATAGAGAACTTACAATCTACTTAAGAATGATGGGTTATGCTCAAGAAGAAGAGGAGGCTCCCTCCTTCAGGTCTAGAAATCTTTAAGAAAAGCAATAGGAAATGGAATGTGCTCAAACATAGTATGCGCTCCTCTTCCTCTTCCCCAGGACAGCCCAGGGGAGGCTGATAATGTGATCTGTGCATCATGATTTTCAAACTCATTCTAGAACAGTGGTGATATTTTAACTCCTAAGCTGATAATGAAAATTATGCAACTGTGAAGTTCATTACTCTCACTTGCTCATATTTATTTTTGGATAATTTTCTTTTTGAACTTAGCACTTGCCACTTGCTGAGAATGAATGTTTTTGCTTTCAAATTCAAATTGCAATTTGTTACCTGAACATTAAATAAAGCACTCAAACAGGTTTCCACCTGATGGGAAACAGTGTGTTGTTTGTGTTCTTAATATGTCTTCAATCGTTCTAAAACCTCTCTGGATAGTCTGCCTTGCTAGAAGAAGCAGATTTAGCCACATGAAATAGACAACACTCAAGATTCATGTAAGTTTTGAGCTGAAAGAAACCTTAGAAATGAAGCCAATCTCCCATATTTTACAGATGAATAAAGTAAGGCACAGAGAGTTTAAAAGCCTTATAAAGTTCAAACCCTTGTGGGCCAGGGCCAGGGCTTTCAGACCCATAAACTTGTACACATATAACGCTATCTTTTACCACTAATAAAAGGGCACTAAACCTTCTTACTTTTAACCTATGGTAGGGATAGAAATACTTTTATTTGCTGCTTCATGGATAAAAATTTTTGTAACATTTATGTTGGGTACTAATTCTGAAGATTTTATTTTAGCTTATCAGGCCACCAAAATGGTTAAACAACTTCCCGATTGTCATCCAACTCTTAATTACATAAATAAATAAACAAATCATCAGTCTTAATCACATAAATAATGGCACATCTGATGGTAGTGAAAACCAGGAACTTCCCAAAGGAAAAGGACCAGTCCTGGGCCATTAAGCTCCCTTACTTTTCTCATACCTGATTTCTGTTAGTTCTAAGGTTCATTTTTCCAGTCCTTGGGTCTTATACCAAATTCCATGAAGGTTGGTTGGTTTGGCCTGGAAACCACATGTAATAAAACTTTGTCTTTCACATTTTTTTTTCTGGGAACTGGGAGAAATAGCCACAAAATAGCAGCAAAATACTCAGGGAGATGGAAAGCATTGCTTTTCTCTGGATAACAAGCCACAATCATGGAACACATTGTAGTTATTGTGTAAAATGGTCAGTATGAACTTTTTCTCTCTCAATAACCAATGAAGACTTCTCAAAGGGTAAGTTCTTTCAGGCTCCCTCTTCTTAGTTTAGTCATCAGTCCAAGGAGACAACTCTAAAGGCAACAAAAAAGCATTAAGGTCGTACGTCAAGGACTCTTGATGGTACAATTGCTCTATCTCCATGCTAGACATAGCTAGCTAAAGGTGTTAAGAAAACAATGCGGAGTCTGGAGGATGAAGCCAAAGCCCATTATAAACCACCTTAGTAGACCAAGAAAAGGGTTATGCTTAGAATTCAAAGAATGATACTTTTATAATACGTGCCCCTCAACACCTCATTCTATATGACAGATTATAATATGAATTAAATCAGGCTCCATATGCATTCATGGACTTATAGAATGCATTTTAATTGAACATTAAAACCTTATGATGTGTGAGCCTCCATCATAAAGACACAATGAACCTCTTCACCAGAGAGGTGGCCACATGTGAACTGGGCAGAGAAAACTATGGATTTGCAATATGCTAATCAGAGATATAGTCTGCAAATGTGTTAATCCAATACAGTCTACTTCCACTGTGCTTTTAACACTCAAATATTTAATTTGCAAGAGGACATAAATTACTTGAGGAGGAATACTCTATTTGGTCATAACTGCTGAGAAAACTGGAAACTAGTTTGGCAGAAATTAGGTTTGGATCAAAGTCTTATTGGATATTGGCTCAAATATTAAAGTTGGTGTCATTAAAAAAACAGAAAAAACAAATAAGGTACTTTTCACAATTATAGTTAAGAGGATAATTTCTAATAAAAGAAGGTATAGAAAGAGTCACAAAAGATGAAATAAGTTCAGCTGCATGAAACTGAAATGTTTTTGCACAAATAAAAATGAACACAACTGGGATAAGGAGTAAAGTGATCGATGAGGGGAAAAATTGCATTAAATATATATGATGAAGCTCTGATAGCAAAGCTATACAGAGAACTAATAGAAATAAAGAATATCAAAAGCCTTCCCACACTGGGTAAGTAGTTAAGGAAATAACTTACATATAAGCAGTTCTCAAAAATAAAATGACAAACTATAAAAAGTATAGAAATGATTGCTTAGAACATTCCTAGAGTGATTTAGAATCACTAAGAGAAATAAGAGGAAAGCGATGGACCTCTGATTTCACTGGTAGAGGGAAATCCCAGAGAAGGAAACTCCCTTCACCAATGAAGATCAGCATCTTTTCTGCCATTTATAGTGCTAGCGAGATGCTGAGAGCACCATGAGGTGGCGCCATAATGCACGGTCAGGAAAGCCTGGGTTCAAATGTGAGCTCAGACACCCAACAGCTGTGTCACCGTGTCACTTCACCTCTATTTGGCTCAGTTTCCTCATCTGTAAGATGGGGATAATAATCACACTACTTCCAGAATTGTGAGTATGAAATGAGGTCATATTTAAAAAGGGATGTTATTATAATTAGAATAGCTCTTGCTTAGCATCACAGTAATGATGTGCAGAACCCGAACCCAGTTGTTCCTGGCTCCAAAGTTAGCTCTCTAGTCACTGTATCACACTACTCCTAATACAAGAAATGGAAATAAAAAAAAAAACAACAAACAAACTCTAAGATTTAAACCTTATACCCAGCAAAATGGCCAAGATGCTAAAAGGTGAGAATAGCAGAAAGATGGTAGCACTAATACACTATTGGTGGGATTTGTGAATTGGCTCAACCATTGTTGGAAGCGAATTGGGACTATGCTTAAAAAAAAAAAGACTGATCCAGCGACCACCTAAGGGGTATAAGAATAAACAGAAAGGTCCCATATGTACTAAATATGGATAGGAGCATTTTTTTTAGCAGCAGACAACTGAAACAAAGCAGATCCCCATTGATTTGGGGAATGGCTAAACAAATTGCGGTATGAGAACATAATGAAATATGACTGCACTGTGAATATATGGTGAATACAGAAAAGCATTTGAAGATGGATACCGAAAAATGCAAAGTGAAAGAAGCAATGGGAAAAAAATACCCAATGACTAGGAGAGAACAAACAAAAACTAAATGGAAACGATGCTATGAAATGATATGGAGTTCAGTGATAGGACAATGACCTTCCTTCTTTGCAGATGTGGGGAACTATGGGTGTAGAACGCCACATACAACAGCAGACTAGGTTGATGCTAGACATGGTTATTTTACTGAGCCGAGTCCTCCCCTTGTTACCTGTCGGTAATGGGACGGCTCTCTGAGAAGGAAGAGGGATATCCCAGGGAATGTAAGTGAGGTGAGTCGGTCAGCCAGGGTTTATTAAGTGCCTAGTAAGTCAGCCAACAAACATTTATTAAGCTACTACCACTGCCGGACACTGTGCTGAGCGATGGGGTGCGCAGAAAGGCCAAAGACAGTCCCTGCCCTCCAGGAGCTCACAGGCTGATCCGGGACTCAGCACGCACCAGCCATGAGCAAACCAGCTAGAGACAGGATTAGCTGGGACCAGCCTTTGGAGAAGGCCTGAAGATGAAGGGGGATCTGAGAAGGCTGCTTGCCGGGCCCGGGGGACAGCCAATGACTCAGAGAGTGCGTGGAGGCCAGCACGGACAATGAGGACTACAAGAGTCTTCGTGGGAAGGGGCCAAATTCTGAAGCTTGGCTCTTACGTAAGTCAAAGAGAACATTTTCTGTCTGATCCTAGAGGTGCTGAGGAGTCATGAGTTTACTGACTAGGGAGGTGAGATGGTCAGATCTGCACTTCAGGAAGATGAGCTGGACAGCTGGACGGGGGATGGACTGGAGAGGGGAGAGAGGAGGTGGGCAGGGTTGGAAAGCATTAATAGTTTAGGCATGAAGTGATGATGTGCACCAGGGTGTACATGAGAGCATTTAAGAAGGTAAACATGGCAGGACCTGACAGCTTATTGGCTGTGGTGGGCAATCCAAGGATGCCTCCTGGGTAAGGCACCTGGGAGACGGGAAGAATGGCGGTGCCCTCCCCAATAACAGGGAGGTTGGGGAGAGAACAAAAGGGGAAATATTTATTTTGACTAGTGGGGAAATCTCCCACCATCTCCCACCCCTTGTCTACTTGAAATGCCACATGAGTGTGATGGCGGCGGCACTAGCCATGTTCTGCAAGATCCCAAGGGGCAGGATTCATATAATATCGGCTTTAAAGGGTGGAGGACACTTTAAGTACATGATCACCTCTGAGCCTCAGGACACCCTTTGAGAGGTGGGCCACACAGGCCATCTCCAATGACAGAGTAGGAGATGGGCTCAGAAGTTAAACAATCTGCACAGTGTCACACAGTAAGCATCAAGGGGGCTGGACTTGAATCCAGGTTTTCCAATATCTAGGTTCATTAATCTAGAGCAGGAGTACTTAACCTTTGGCAGTCTGTTGAGACCTATGAACCCCTTCTAAGAACAATACTTTTAAATTCTGAAGTAAGATACACAAGAAAACAATTATTTTGAAATAGTTATATTAAATTTAAAAAACCAACCCAACAACTTCATGGATCCCACATTAAAAATCCCAGCTCTTGAGATTACGTGAAACTCTCTCAACCAGGCGTGAGCATGGCCAGACTGGGCGGTCCCGCCTTGGATTCCTTGGCTTCACCCCAACCCCCCATACGGAAGCACTGATTCTGCCCCCAGCAGGGACTTGCATTCATTCCTTCTCTACTCACACAACTGCCCATCCAGATCAGGCACAGACCTGCACTTTTGCAAGTCTCCTACTTGGACTCCTGGCTGCTGACACATTTCTTTCTCATCTCCCTGTCATACATATGCCAAAATCACCTCAGGCACAGATCTAAGACACATGTCACTACACTGTTAAGAAAACTTCAGTGCTTCTCCGATGACCATAGGGTAAAACAAGATGCTCTAAGTCTGGTACCGAAAGGCTTCACTTACCTTTCAGGTTTATATCATACTACTTAGGCAGCTAGGTAGCTCAGTGGTTAGAGTGCTGGGACTGGAATCAGGAAGACCTGAGTTCAAATCCTGACACTGTTTACTAGCTGTGTGACCTTGGGGAAGTCATTTAACCTTTGATGACTCAGTTTCCTTATCTGTTAAATGGGATAGTAATAGTACCTGCCTCCCAGGATTGTATGGATCAACTGAGGCAATGTGTGTAAAGTGCTCTCAGCACAGTGCCTGGCCCATATATATGCTAGCTATTATAACTTATATTTACATTGTTGTCTTCTACAAATTCTATATTCCAGCCAAATTGGATGATTAGCTTTTGCATGAACTTGATGCTTCATCTCCTCTGTCTGCATCTGCACAATTCATTTTGGAAAAGGCTCCTTATCCACGTCTGCCTCGTAGAAGCTATAAGAATTATTCCGCCTATGGGAAAACATGAAGCTCCTTCAACACTACTATGTCCAGAGTATGTCTGACTAAACCAGCGGCTTTCAACCTGTGGGTCACGACCCATTTGGGGGTTGAATGGCCCTTTCACAGGGTTCACAGGGGTTGCCTAAGACCATCAGAAAACACATATTTCCACTGGTCTTAGGATCCGAGACACCGCTCCTCTCTCCGTCTCGGGCGAGTCCACTCACATGCAGATACGCCCACATATGAGTATTGAGGGTTGCTGCATTAGGAAAGTTGAGAACCACTGGACTAAACCATCCTCCTATGTGTAATCCTGAATGTAGACCTCCCATTTGTCTCTGACATAGGAAGTTGTTAGACCCCTTGGGGATACCTTGGAGAATGATTCTTTCTTCTGAGAAGTGGAAGTGAGGCCCTGGAGAGAGAAGCCTTGGTCAGAAAGGAAGAGAGAGGCTAGTCCTTCCACTTCTTCCTATAACTTCCTCAGTTCTCTTGATTATTTCTAGGTTCTGGAGCTGGTTGCACTGTTGCTAATGCAATGCCCATATAAGAGCCTGGATTGATTCCCCTATGTCTTATGGGGAAAAATTCCCTCTTTTTCTCTTAGCTCAGCTAGACTAAGGTGGGGGGTGCTTTTCTTTTAAAAGAAAGAAGCTAAGAAAAGAAAAACTAAAACTAAAACTAAAAAAATTTTAAAACCCTAAACCAAAACAGGGTAATTTTTCTGATCATGATTTGCTGATTCACACTTAATTAACCAGAGTCTAGCCACGTATGAGGCTGGTTGGCACAGAACTCCCAACCCTCAGCTCTTTCTTGCTTTTGATGGTTATTGATGGTTAGATGTTTAAATACAGATGCTCAAACTTCTAGTCTAGGACAGAGTCACGTTGACCCTGCTTCAAGGGACTGTGGGCTCCTAGAATAGTCCCCCAGCCCCACCCACTGGGAACATGGAGATTTTTCTTGGTTCCCTCGATCTCTCCAAAGAAAGAGACATCCTGACTTCTTCAGCTTCCCAGTGTCTCTTCTCCTCTATTTCAGACCGACCAATAACTTCTTGTAGCTCCTTCTTTGCTCATCTTGAGAGTTTACTTGGATTGTACTCAGTAATCCAGTAATCCTCTGGGAAGCTAGACTTCTTCACAGGAGCCAAATGATCACCAATACATCTCACCTAAATCTTCCCAAAGACCAAAGAACTTCAAGTGACAGGTACCATTTCCCCCAATAGACCTTCTGCATTGCATTAGCTCCATCTGATGGCCAGAAACAGAATCCCTAACTCCTTGTTTCCTGTCTGAAGGGATTATCTCCAAGCCTTTAATTTGTTGGAGGACTTCTTCAAACCTAAGTTAGGATCTCAGCCTAATAAAAGATACACCCTTAGACCCAGGGTTTTCTTTCTTTCTTTTTTTTCATTGACTTGTTTATTTACTTTTAGTTGACAATATTCAGTTCCACGATCACTTAAGTTTCAAATTTTTCCCCTCCCTTCCCCCCCCAACCATGGTGGTGTACAATCATGTATAGGATCTGCAAATACTTTCACATTGTACAATAGTCTTGTTGTATAGAAGCGTTGTAACCAATGGAGTGAACAATGGGAAAAAAGAAACACAACCAAACACGAAAAAGAACGCTAGCATGTGTTGCTTCAGTCTCCATTTAAACTCTGATCTTTCTAGAGCTTTCTCTGAGTGTAGACATCTCCCTCCATTCTAAGCTGTCTTTTAACTGTGCACTGCTGAGAAAAGCCCAGTTTATCAAGGCTGGTTGTCACACATATGATGTGTCTGTGATTGTGTACAAATTTTTCCTGGTTCTGCTCTTCTCACTTATCATCAATTCGTATAAGCCTCTCCAGGTAAATGTGAAGTCCATCTCCTTCCCATTTCTTATAGCACAATAGTATTCCATTACATTCATATACCATAACTTGTTCAGCCATTCCCCAATTGATGGGCATGCCCTAAATTTCCAGTTTTTAGCCACCACAAAGAGAGCTGCAATAAATATTTTTGTACATATGAGACCCAGGGTTTTCTATGGACTGATTTCACAAGGAGCATGAATTTGGATGGGAAAAATTACATCTTCATTTTTACAGACTTCTAACTGAAATCTAGCATTTTCTCCAATTACTCAAAAATGTTATTCTGAGAAGGATCCAGAGGCTTCACCAGATTCCAAAAGGGGTCCATGAACAAAAAAAAGTGAGGACCCCTTGCTTCACACCAATGCAATGACGTGTGATCTTCCCTAAGTTGTCTTTGATGACTTATCACTTAGCTCCCTTCAGTTTGGTTTTAAACTGAACATGAAAATTTATGTTTTCATGCAATAAATATATCGCTTGTGATTTCCTTTCTGAGATTCATTCATTCAACAAGCATTAAGTGCCTACTATGGCCTAGGCACTGGGCTAGACACTTGGGATATAAAGATGAAACAGTGCCTGCCTTCAGGGAGTTTACATTCTATTGGAGAGGAACAACTCAAATACTAATAAAGAAGTGCAAAATATATGTGAAGCAAATTTTGGGGCTTAGGGGGAGGTCACTAGTCAGGAAGATGAGTCCAAATTTTGTTGCAGATACTTACTACCTCTGGGAGAAAAGGATTGACTGGGGAGGAGCTGAGCCTCGAAGCAAATCCAAGATGAGGAGGTAGTGAATTCCAAGCAGGGGGAAAGGTTGGTACAAAAGTGTGGAGCCAGGAGATGGATATAGCATCATGGACAAGAGACAGCCACATGGCCGCCTTGGCTGGGTCGGGTGGCCTGAAGCGGTAAGGCGTGAATAATAAGCCTGGAGAGGTGGGCTGGGATTAGTTGGTACAGGGCTTTAGAGGTCAAGCAGAGAAGTTTGCCGAGAAAGCAGGGAAGCCCTGAGGTCTCTTGAGAAAGAGCACAGCACAGCATTCCCTTGCTTCAGGAATCTTAATTTTGCAGTTATGTAGAGGATGGCACGGTGAGAGAGGCAAAACCAATTAGGGTGCTCTTTCAGGAAAAAAGGGAAGGAAGAGCTTTTCAAGGGTGGTGGTCCTGTGCGTGGACAGAGGGGGATAGAGGGAAGACATATTCTGGAGGTGAAATGGGCAAGATTTGTGAAATGAGTGGCTATGGGAAGTGAGAGAGAAGAGTCAAGCATGGTTCTGAGACTGCAAAGTTGAATGACAGGCAGGATGATGGCATCCACTACAGAACAAATGGCGTTTAAGACTCCTATGGGACATCCAGTAGAAAGTAGTCAACAGGCAGTTGGTGATGTAGAAGTATGACTCACACACACACATAGATCTGGGAGTCATCAGCAAAGATGATGCTCTCACCAAGAGACAAAGCTATCAAAACCATTTAAAAATACACTAAGGTCCCTTCTGGTGCCTATTAATATATACCACTGCAGCATACTCTGAGAGACCCTAAAAAGTCTCATTACTCCCTAAGTATCTATCACTTTTACCAACCAAAGTTTCCTGAAATCTTCAAAATACTTACTCTTATTGGGATAGCACCTGAAGGCCTGCTGAAACACAAATATGTCATTCAGTGAGTATGCTACCAGGGGCAAAGCCAGAATGAGAAGAGCTCTTTGAATGCTGAACAGTCCAGTTCAGCTGAAAAAGAAGTCATTATCATTAACAGTTTATTCAGGATTAATGTATCACAAGAACCAACTGCATATACAGCAAGGCCCTGAGAAAATGTGATACAAAGTAAGTTTTGGTCATCATAATGAAACGTCAATAGGAAGAGGTGCTGCCTGAAGAGTGGGGCCATAGTGGTGAATCAAGGCTAGGCCAACTGGGGCAACATGGCAGGAAGTGGGGTGGAGGCACAGAGGCAGATAAGCAGAATGAGAGGGGAGAGAGGGAGGACTTCTGAAGACAACTTTCTCTGCTTTGTAAGTTTTAATTTCCTTCCCTTCTGCTTTCAAGTTTGCTCAGGTCTCCCCAATACTTAAAAATAAAAACAAACAAAAACCCCTTTACTCAAACTTGCTGTCTCCTCAAACCTCTTGCCTCTTTTTTCAGGCAGACTCTTTGAAAGAGTGGCCTCCATTATTGCTTTTCTTCTCCCTCTTCAATCCTTAGCAACCCTGGCTACAATTAGCCAATCAATATTCCATTCATCTCCATCTAATCTCTTCAACGTTACCAATGTTTTCTTATTGCCAAAAAGAATGTTTTTTCCTAATTCTTCTCAACCTAAGTGCCTATTTGACATTAGTGCCCACCCTCTCCTGGATACACCTTCTTCTCTGGGTTTTTGTAATATTCCTTTCTTCTTGTTCCCCTCTTACCTGTCTGACGCCTCTTTCTTGGTAGTTTTTGATAGCTAGCACCCACATCAGAGTCTCTTAACTGTGGGTTAAAGTTCCTTCCTGTGCCATCTTCTCTTTCCCCTTTGTGGTCTCTCTCTCTCTCTCTTCCTCCTCTTCTCCTTTCTCCTCCTCCCCCCGCCCCCGAGATACAGGTCCATATTGTCAACTGCCTATTGGCTATTTCAAACTGGAAGTCCTGGAGATATTTTGACCTCAATGTGTCTAAAATTAAATTCATTAACTTTCTTTGTGCATCCACTCCTCTTTTAAACTTCTCCCGTTTCTGTCAAAGGAACTGCCCTCCTTCACCTCCCAGGCTTATCACCTCAGCATCATCCCAGGCTCTTGACTCTTCACCACTCCACATAGCCAATCAGTTAGTTACTTTTGCTCCTTCTACCTTCACAAGCTCTCTCTCACCTGACGCCTTCCCTCCACTTCCAGGGCTACCACCATAGTTCACTTCCTCAATATCTCCTACCTAGGTAATTACAACAGCCTCCTAACTGGTCTCAGACTCGGGTCTCTCCCTCCTCCAGTCCATCCTCTATGCTGCTGTCAAAATAATTTTCCTTAAGTGCAGATCTGTCCATGTGATTCCCCTACTGAGCTAATTCCAGTTGCTTCTGCTTGCCTCGAGAATCAAATGTAAACTCTTCTGTTTAGCTTTTAAAGCCCTATACAACTGACCCCAACCTATCCCTCATGCCTGAAATGCATTCCTTCCTTACCTTCACTTCCTAGCTTAGACATCATGTTCTGCCTGAAGCCTTTAAAAAAATTATCTTCAACTCTTATTATGTGCCTTCCCATAATACCTTGTATATAATTACTTCATATGTGTTTGTGTGAATATACACACACATGTCCTTATTAACTTTATATTTTTGCTGAGTATATTGTTATATACATTTGCTTTCTCCTCATTCAAATGTAAGCTCACTGTGAATGGGGATAGCTTCATTATTTTCACTGGTATGCCCAGTACTTACCACAGTGACTAACACATAGTAGGGTGGTAATTAAATACTTGTTGATCAACTGGTTATGGCTACAGACTCAAAAAAAAGCCACATCTGTCCCTGACATCCATTAAACCTTGTGTTTAAGTGGTTAATGCAATTATGCAATTCCAAACCAGGAAAACTTAAGACTTCCCAAATAAATCTATTCTCACTAGTTGAAGCGCCACAGTTCAAAGGCAGTTAATGATTTTATCATCTTTCCTTTGACATGTGGGGCAGCTAGCTTATCTAGCTGCACACCTCTTACCTCACACTGTGGCCCCATGCTAATTAGGCAAGTCGGCTTCAATCTCCCCACCTGTCTATTGTTCTGCAGCCTACCTGCACCCTTTTCCAAGCAGGCAGCAAATCTCTATCAGACTGTTATCTCAGCCAAAATGCAAGAGATTAGTAGCCACCAAGGGAAGCAGAATCAGTTTACAGCCTTTCAGGCAAGTGAATGATATGACTTCCCAAGTAGGAAATCGGAGATCTCCCTGCCTTTAATTTAGAAAACCTGCAGTTAATAATCACATTAAAGTCTGCTTTGCATGCCAGACAGTTTTTGTTTCCTCTGTTGTTTTTACAATTTTAAGCACCTTTTGTGGTTATCAAAATCATTTGCTGAAAGGCATAAATTAACATTTTAAACATTTTATCCAGACTAAGGTAGGTCTTGTCTGGTCACATTGCATTATCAGGTTAGGTATATCAGAGCTAAAAGATACTTATGCTTTGTCTTAATTTAAAAAAAAAGAGGAAAGCTAATGACATTACTTGTATTCATCTGGGTTAGAATTTAGCAATCTAACTCAATGTTAATTTGACAGTAATACACTTAAAACCTCCTTCCTAATTGAGGATTAAAATGGGTTTTTCACAATAAATCCACTGACAATCCAAATCACTGAATCACTAAATCACTGACAATCCAAATGTAGAATTTATGATTTTTTTTAAAAGGTCAATTGTTTCTGCAAGCATTCAAGGATAGGAATGAGAACTAAGCCTGCAGCTACAAATTCAGCACGGAAAATGGGTCAAAGAACAGATGTGTGCGGGCTGGCAGGGAGCACTGGCCAGGTAACCAGGTCATCCCGCCACAGCTTTGATTACAGTAAAGTCAACCAGGTTTCCTTTTCATAATCAAATGCCTGATGAAAATAAATCTAATTAATAACATAACCAGAAAGAGGAGAATTGTTGTTGTTAAAGTCGTGCCAGTTCTCATTTTAAAATGCCAGTTGAGCTGTTCAGGCCCATTTTGACTGGAAACGGTGAGATTTGGAAGTCCCACACTAAATCACTAGTTCTTCGAGTCTCTGGAATCTGCATTAAGCTGCAGAGGCTGAGCTGCTCTGTCTCTTCTGCTTGTGTTATTAGAATGAAATATGTTGTGCTCATCTAGGACAAAGGTGCCAATGGAACAGAGATACAGAGCAAGCTGATATGTATTAATTACATATATGACAAAGTCACAGAGGTAATCTGGGGTGGACCATATACATGTTGTTATGTTCGTGTTCTAAAATTAATTTTAAAATGTCAAACTGTCCTAGATGAACTCTTCCATGAGAGAAAGGAAAAAGCAGCTGCAACAGGCACCAAGTTAGGCTTCTCTGGGAATTGCTGGAACTATGAGGGTGAAAGCTGGACCAGGGATGATCACCATTGCATGATGGTGACTTTACAGAAAGGAAAAGATTTTGTTTTTCCTGCAGGAAGGGATGGCAGTTCTACCAGGCTGCACCTGTACAAAGATTATTTCCCCTAGTCTTTAAAATGAGAACTTAGCCACTCCAAATTGCATCAGGTACATTTTATGCATTCTAAATATTTCTTATTCTCTTTCTCTTATTTTGGTTCACTCTTTGCCCAAACGAAGGCATTTTTGCCTGTAATGAGATTTTTGGACAGTAGTTACACACACACACACACACACACACACTTATATATAAACAGTAATTATTAACAAAAACCCTCTAAAAGCCAGAAAACCCCATCGTCAAATAATTTCCTATCAGTCTGATGCCATAGTATACTGTTGGTGGAAAAGTCAAAGAGAATCATGGGGTTCAGCGTTGAGAACAGGCTCAGGGATCACAGAGTCTATCCCTCTCACTTTACAGAGAAGGGGCAAGGGGACAGGCGTGCATTAAGTGCCTCCTACATGTGAGGCTGTAGCGAATGCTTTACAGTTAGGATCTCACCTGGTCTTCACAACAAGATGCTATTACTATCCTCATTTCACAGTTGAGGAAACTGAGGCAAATAGAGGTGAGATGACATGTCCATGGTCATGCAGCTAGTCAGGGTCTGGGGCTGGATCTGAACTCTGATCTTCTTCCTGACTCCAGGTCCAGAGCTCTGTGCACTGTGGAGTCCCCTACTTGTCCTCTGTTTCTAAATCCAGCTCTCCTCTGGTCATACTGCAGGGCAGCATCCGCTAGGGGGCGCCACAGTGCACAGAGCTCTGCAGCTGGAGTCCTCAGGACCAGAGCTCACATCCAGCTTCAGACACAAATGCCCTAACCTCTCTCTGCCTCAGTGTCCTATCTCCCGGGGCTGTTGTGAGAGTCAAATGCAATTCCATTTGTAAAGCACTGAGCACAATGCCCGGCACACAGCAGGCACTCTATAAATGTTTATTCCCTTCCGTACCCAATCAAAGTCGTAATTAGAGACTTGCCGCCCTCAGAAAGCAATGCTTTGGGAAAAGTGCCCTGACTTTGTAGCCTTTTCAAGAAAACATCACTATCCATTTTCCATGAGTAACTTGTAGCAAACACTAGGCCCCCAACTGTGAGCCACTTTGTGGAACTTTCAGAGAGAAAGCTTCCATGTAAAAGCCTTCTATCCTTTCTGGAGTTTTCAAACATTCTGATCCGGTGTTTATCCAGAAACCCCTTTGTCTGAAGACTGACAAACAGTGCATTTTGGAAAGTGAATGAAACATTCCCAGGAACAGAGAGACTCTCCTCTGGATCGTCATTCTCTAGTTGGATCCAGACAACTGTCCTTTCCCGAAACATGAAACATCCTAAAAATGTTACCGGGGCACAAATCCAAACTGTTATGTTTCCAAACTTTGTTTTTCAACCTAACATAATATGCAATTCCAGACTCTAGTGCGGTCTCCTTGGTTCTTTATGAGGAGTGGTTCTAACTTTTTTAAATGGCAAAATTGACCAAGTTTGAGCGCTGGAGGGGTCCCCCTTATCATACGATGCCCAGGGAGGTGAATGACTTACTCACAGTCATACAAGCACGAAGGAGATGAAGCAGGCTTTGAGCCTGAGCCTCTAGGCCTCTGACTCCCAGTACAGACCCCCAGCCCCCACCCCAATCTGCTCTCCAAACACGTAATTTCATTTGTATCCTTAAAAATGGGGGAAAAAAACCCAACCTAACAGCAGTTTTTCTGAGTTCTCATTTGCTTCCAAAAGCAAAATGTGGAAATTTACCAGGAAAATGACTTCTAAATGTATGTGATTAATTGGCTTTATTACAAATGGACCCTGAAACTTGTTTTGTCAGTTTTTCCTTGAGTTTAAATCAAGACCTGAGGCAAATTATGAAAACTAAAAAGTATACTAAAGTGTCTGGAGAGTAAAGACTCCTGTGTGCGGAGTCAGAAGACGAGGGTTAAAATCTTGGCTCTCCTGGCCACTAGCTGAGAAAATTTAGCTCTTTGACACTAAGCTATAAAACATGGAAATCAGATAATGAGCTCCAAGGTCCCTTCAAGCACTTCTTTAAAACTTTGCCTTCACTAACCCCTCCAATTCTAGAATAATAGTCATCTATTGTATGGTGATTCAAAACTAGTGCCAAAAATAGTGTTTTGTTTTTTAAACGGAAGCAGCTCCTTTCTTTCCCAATTTTCTAGGAAGACAAATTTGCTAATATAACCCATCAGACTGTTGTTCTTTGTATATCTTCCTCTTCACCTGATTATATAACTTGTTCAACTGAAAGGCTAAACTTTGTACAAAAGGCAAAAATACCTTTGGCAGCATTAAAAAAATTGTAACTTTAATTAATGCAAGACACCTGTACAGATACCAAAAGCTATCTGTGCCTAGACGTGTATGTGTAAAAAAAAAATTATATATATATATATATATATATATATATACACACACACACACACGCACACACACACACACATGAAAAATCCAGCTGAAATATAATTTTACTTCACTGGATGTTCTTTCACAGTTAGAAGGGGTCACTAATAAAACACCCAAACTGCCATAGCTTTCCTGTTACAGTAGCTCAGCTCGCCAAGCCTGGAAGCCCCCATCCAGCTGATCAGTTACAGCTGTTAATTGTGGGGCAGGGGATAGGCAGACATCTGCTTTTTGCTGAGTTAGTTAATGGTTCACTTCCAGGTCCTAAAAGGATCGCAGCCTTCCTCCAAACACAATGTCGGACCCCATCTACATCTGCCTTCCTCTACACAGCCTGTCTTGTTCTGGTTTGTCACTCTCCATACGATGCAAATCTGAGTGAACTCACATCTGTCACGGATCGACCCAATTCGTGAGCAATCTTTTCCCATCGACCTGGGGTCCCCCCTGGGAACTTAACCATACTTCTTGTCAGCTGGCTGAGGTCCTCTTCTGTCCATTCAGGTGCCTGTAAAACATAAAAAAAAAGAATAATGGGAAATTGGAAAAATTACTCGCCAAAATGTTTCATCAAGAATGTTAATAAATCACCCAGCACAATGCTTTTTGCAAAACGCACTGCATTTTTAATATGGTTCTAAACAGCTTATGAGGATTCCCCATTTTAGGAATTAGTTGTGGAATAAAATCTGGCTCCAATTTTAGGAACTAGAGTTCAAGAGAAACAACTGTTTATGGCACACAAGAAACTGGACATCTCAACTAGCCCAGGTCACTTCTCTACAGAAAGTAAACCAAACCCCATTTTTAAAGAGAGGCAGGAATTACTCTCATGTAAAGCTTGTGTATCACTGGTGTTCAGTAAGCCTCATGTATGGAAATGGGGTATTTCTTAATGCTCATGTATGGAAAAAAGGGCAGTGATCATTGGTACAGAAAGAAGGTCCTGGATTTGGGGGGGCAGCATAATGCAGAGGAGAGGGACACTGGTGTGTTGTCAGAAGACCTGGAGTTCAGGTACGGGTGGCTGTAACTGGGGGCAAGTGACTCAATTTCTTGGCGCCTTCATTATCTGTAAATTGGGGTAATAATACATTTACTCCCTCCTTCACAGGATTGTTGCAAGAAAAGCACTTTGTAACCCACCGCAAAGATATGAGGAGTTATTATTAGCTTAAAAGTTCTCTACTCAAAGAAAACAAAGATCACTTAAAAGTATAATTTAAACGCGCTTCACTGTGTGATGTTTGGAATCAGAACAGAGGCAGAGACTGTGTCTTTTGAAAAGTGGTATGTTTTCTGTTTATGCGGTATTCAAGTACAGTCTACATTCTTAAAAAACGATTGATCAAGTAAATTCAAACTAGCCAGTGAGTAATTTCAGGATATTTGGGGATGCCACTGCAATTAGGGATCCGCCAGGTTAACATGCTAAGACACAAATTCTTAATTACACAAAGGTTGTAGTTTATTTTTGAGCACACCATGGCTTCTGAAAACTAAAACAACTATTTTAACTGTCATCAGAAAACCAGAAAATAATCAGGCTTCCAAAGTAAAACATTTGAATTAAAAACACAAGTTCTACACACTTTTTCTGTTACTATCAACAATTAAATCAGAAATTGATAAAATCAAGAGATAATCAGTAGCAAATAGCTAATAATTCCAGGACAATAATTTTCACTGTCTTGCTATATTAAATAAATTATCATTCTCGAGGCAGCAGCCATCCCATGTTAGAAACAAAACAAAACAAATCAAAACAAAGCCAGTAAAAATGGTTAAGTAGAGAGAATATTTAAAACTAACCTTATTTCTCTTTAATTTATATTTTTAAAGAAGCCTTGGAGACAAACACATCTTCTAATCACCATTTCCGATAATGAACAGGCATCCATCAAACAGTCTGCATTACAGATCCAGGAGCCCAGAACAACAGTCAGAGGTGAGTGACCCCAGGGACCATCTCTGCAGCTCCAGCAAAGCTTCTCCCTGACACTAATCCTCCCTGTCATTCTCCTACTGTGCTCTAACCACACTGACATCCGCCTGCCGCACTGCGAGCTTAACGGCCCTTCCTGACTTTTTACTGTCTCCCCCAATCAATGGTCCAAGCGTGCTCTTTTCACCACGTCCAAATGGCAGCTTCACTCATAATCAACAAGGCTCTCCCATTTGCATTCATTTGCAAAGCAAACTACTTTTATTCACTTTGTTCTGCTATCAAGAATGTTCCCTGAAGCAGATAAATTGGCATAAATCCGACCTGCCACTTAAGAGTCAGTAAATAATAGCCAATAGTCGGAGGATTTTATCAATCATTCTGTTTCGTCTCCACTAACTGCTGAAAGCCTCAAACATATTCATCTGCAGAGCCCACCACAATGCACCCAGAAATTCACTTGTGTGAAAAGGTGGTCCTTGGGGAGAGCCAAGATCCAAGTCCATAGCTGGGTGCAACATTTTTCTTCTCTATGTCGGAAGACCTTCAAAATTTACTCTCTGATGTTTCAAACTTTGTGTAGGGAGGGGATAAAAAGTCTTGGGGCAAAAACTAGTATTTTAAAGAAGAACTCATAGGCCACTAGTAAGAACAGTGAAGACAACCACAGCCAAGGATGTGCTCTTGTTCTCAATCCCCTTTGGAATCATTAGAAAAACAGACTCTTTATAACGAATTTGGGTTGAGAAACACAAAGGGGTTAAGTTTCAAATTGAATTTAAATGTAAACACTTGCAGTACAAAATAGTACCGTGAATACCAGGAGGTTGAAACTGCATATAGATGTACATTAATACAGTATTCTAACCACATAAATATAGTGTATCAAAGCAATTTCACACAAAATCAAATCATCATATTTCTGCATGAAATAAAACAAATGCGTAATAAACATTTTAGGAGCAACAAAACTGTCTAAAATGTCAAGAGTATAAAACATTACTTCATAACATACAACAATTCTTTAATTCATACTTTCTTTTAGATTAGATTTCCAAATTTGCAACACATATTAACGGTGGGCATTAAAAATGAATCTAATTTTAGTTCCTCATTCATAGCATCTGGCTATGACAATACAGTACCACATCCTTCTGAAAGGTCAAAAAGAAATCTAAATTTTATCAAACATGTGTAAAAATCTGAGGTCTTACCCATAATCATGACACCAATACCCAGAAAACCGCTCAATGTTATGGCGAACAATCCTCTTGGCTTCATGGTTTTTAGTCATGGTAGCTATTACTAAATATTTAAAAATAAAATAAAAACAGGCCCCTAAGAATGGACCTGAAACTGAAGGAAAGAGTGGCCTTTCACACTGTGCGTCTTATCTGCTCTTGCTCTAAGGCACTTGGTTGAATCTGTAATTCCTCAGCAAACCTAAATTTTGTCTCTGGAAGCCACAGAGCCCACAGTGATGTAGCTCCTCCAGCAGCCAGGAGGGTGGCCATGGTGTGAATGTATTCTCCCTGTTCTAATCTGGAGCCAACTGTAGCTGTGAGAGTCAAATGAATGCATAAGCATACTGCTTTGTCACTTAAACCATGTGTGTCCAATATTCCTGTAACACTGGGCCAAAAATTCATCTCTACAGTAAAGTAATGGAGGATACCACATGGTGTGGGGACAGCTGTTGTGACTCTGCAAGCATTCAGACTGTGCATCAGAAAAGCCCTCTCTGGGATGGAATCTCCATACTGAATGCAGAATGTTAAAATGAGGCAGTTTTCAAATTATTCAATATTTCATCAGAATAATATAAAAATAGATCCCCAGAAGTAAGAACAGACACAAAAATTTAAATTAGATGTCCAAATAACACCCACAGAGAATGGATTTTTGTCATAACACTTGCCATGTTCAAAATTTTTCTACCTTTAAACAGAAAAATCTTTACCTTCTATGGGAAGCATGGCACCAGACTTTTTAGATAATTGATTTGCCATTTCACTCTTTTTTTCAGTCTCTGGAACCTTAGCCACAATGTATGAGATTATGACATTACTCTCCCCTTCCTGCTCCCCAACTTTGTTCTGTAAAATCCTTTGCATCTAGAAAAAGTAAATGCTGAGTTCAAAGAAAATAAAAAGGCAGGAACATATAATGTTACATATTGCTAAATTCTCATACTTCAATGTCAAAAGGCACGTTCCTTTAAAAGGAGAAAGTAACTTTAAAGACTCAAATGAAAAAATACAACCTTTTATGGCCATCAAGAAATTATTTGTAGAATTAGGAATTTTATCTTACAGCATTCAACTCTTTTATAAAAAGGATTCAGCTCAATACAAAAACTTGTATCTTCAGGTATTCCCCAAACATATACTTGTGCTACAAGCTGAATAAATATCACCAAGTTTTAAAATGGTACATCTAATAGACCAAAGTTTATGATATACCTAATCAATGGCTCTTCTTCAAGACTATGCTCTGAATATGCCTTTGAATTTGAAAATTTATATCTGCTTTGCCTGCTAATAATCATATAAAAATTTACAATCAATCTGGTCTTACTAAATCATTATGTAGAACAATGGAATATAAATGGGATTTCCCTTTCTTCTAATCCTCAGATGTGGAGGGACAAACTTCCTTCTTAAAAGTAAAGAATATAGCTTTATATTTTAAATTACTATAATAAAATGTCAAGTTGAATGCTGAGATCTACCTGAAACCTTCTGGTGCCCTGGAGCATCTAGTGCAATTGTCGAAGGAAGAGCATTTCCTGAACAAGCAACAGCATTGAGGAAGAGCCTCCTTTCTTAGTGCTACTTGCCTAGAGTTATTGTTCAGTTGTTGTCCAGTCATGTCTGACTCGTCATGACCCTGTTTGGGGTTCTCTTGGCAGAGATACTGGAGGGGTTCGCCATTTCCTTCTCCAGCTCATTTTACAGGTAAGGAACTGAAGTAAACCAGGTTAAGTGATTAGCCCAGGGTCACTTGGCTAATAACTGTCTGAGGCTGGACTTGAACTCATGAAGAGGAGTCTTCCCAACTCCAGTCCCGGAGCTCTATCCATCTTACAAGCATTTATTAAACTCCTACTGTATACCAGGCACTGTGCTAATCACTTGTGATACAAAAAAAGCAGAAGCCAGTCCTTGTCCTCCAGAAGCACTTAATCTAATGGGGGGAACACACACACACACACACACACAAGCTATATACAGGACTAATACAAAATAATGAACAGAGAGAAGGCACAAGAATTAAGAGGGATTACAAGAAGCTTTTTGTAAGAGGGCAGGATTTTAGTTGGGACTTGAAGGCAGCCAGGGAAGGACGGCAATGGAGAGGACGAAGGAGAACATTTTAAGCATGAAGAAAGGCTAGAGAAAACAGCAGGAGCCGAGAGATGCAGTGTTTTGTTTGTAGAACAGCCAGAAGGTCCGTGACGCTGGACTAAAGAGCACACTGGAGGGAGAAGGAGCAGGAAGACTGGAAAGTTCAGGGGGGGCCAGGTTACAAAGGGCTCTGAAAGCCAAACAGCTTTTTGAACTAGACTCTGGCGGCTGTAGGGAGCCGCTGGAGTTTGCTGAGCAGGGGTGACATGGCTGGACTCGCGATTTAGGAAAATCCCTTTGGCAGGTGAATGGAAGATGGACCGGAGTGGGAAGAGACATGTGGCAGGCAAGTCAAGCAGGAGGCTACTGCACTAGTCCAGGTGAGAGACAGCCAGGGTCTAGAGTGTGGCAGTGGCAATGTCAGAGCTGAGGGGGATGGGGTGGGATGGGTATACTGGAGAGTTATTTCAAAGCTGATACCATTTTCAATGCCTTGAAAACAGACCGGAAAGGAGGGGTAAGTAGTTAAGAGTGAAGCATAGGCAATCTGGAACTATGCTCAAATAATTGCATACCCTTTGACCCAGTAATTCCACTTTTGGGGTTGTATCCCAAAGAGATCACAGAAGTGGGAAAGGGTCCCATATGTACAAAAGTATTTATTGCAGCTCTCTTTGTGGTGGCAAAAAACTGGAAATTTAAGGGATGCTCATCAATTGGGGAATGGCTGAACAAGTTATGGTATATGAATGTGATGGAATATTATAAGAAATGGGAATGAGATTGACTTCATACTTACCTGGAGAGGCTTATATGAATTGATGCTGAGTAAGAGGAGCAGAACCAGGAAAAATTTGTACAAAGTCACAGATACATCATACGTGTGACAACCAGTTTTGAAAAACTGGACGCTTCTCAGCATCACACAGTTAAAAGACAACTCTACAAGTCTCAGGATAGAAGGAGATGTCTACATTCGGAGAAAAATCCATAAAGATCAGAGTTTAAGAGGAGACTGAAGCAATGCATGCTATCATTCTTTTTGATGTTTGGCTTTTGTTTCTCTTTTCTCACTGTTCATTCCACTGGCTATAACACCTATAGGACCAGACTATTGTACAATGTGAAAGAGTTTGCAGATCGTAGACATGATTGTATGCCACCATGGTGGGGGTGGGGGTTGGGGAGGAAGGGGAGAAAAATCTGAAACTCAAGTGACTCTGGAACTGAATCTTGTAATCTAAAAGTAAACAAACAAGTCAATAACATAAATTTAAAAAAAAAAAAGGGTGAGGCCTAGGGTGGTGAGCCTGGGTGCCTGGGAGGATAGTGTTGCCTTCCACAGTAAAATGGAAATTTGGAAGGGGAGGGTCTGGGGAAAAGAGAATGAATTCAGTTCTGGACATGCTAGATTTAAACCTTCTACTGGAGACATCTGAGTGCTGGTGAAGATGCAAGACCAGAAGAGAAAGTGATCATCACAGGCTGAAGCACCTTCATGGAAGAAGCGGGACTTGACCTAAGCTTTGGATGTGATTTTGCTCACCAATGTTCAGGACCTTCTAACTTTCTTTAGGGAAAAACGTTAGTCATGATACGTAGGTGTGTGTCTTCCGAATAATCTACGAGGCCTTGATCTCATTCATTTTTCACAAGCTGATACACAGATATTGAGCCAACATATTTTTCTCCCTCCTTTCCTATACCTACCATTGCATGGGAATCACCAGACATCAAAGTATATTTTTATTTAATGCTTCAGAAAATGTTCCTACCTTTTCATTCTTTGCAACAGATGCTGGAACATAAATAGCAATGATATTTTAATGATTTTTTTGTGTATTATATCACCGAATATTCAAAGATGAGATGGTGAAATTGTTTCTCATTAGCTTTGGAGACACGATGAAGCCAACTGTATGAATTTCTTTTTTGAAATTTGGAACCATGAGGCATCCTTCCAGTTAGTTACAACTTCATTTTGTCTTCTGTTTTTGTTTATTATGAGAATGCTGATATCAATATAGTTCAGTTCTTCCAAAAGAATGCCAATTTATTGGTCTTTGGACAAAGATTTCATATTAAAATAACTACAATAATGTTTATATTCAAAAATGTCTGTGATTTTTTCACGTCCTTCACCACTCTCCCTTTCAAGTACTTTATCCTTGTTACTATGCATTGATGTAATTACAAGATTCATAACCAAGTGGTAAATCTAAGGGGTGAAAAAATCTAAGGGGTGAAGTGTTTCTATACTTAGCTAGACTGATCCTTGCACAGAAGACATAAACTACCCCAGGACAACACTTACAGTGTTTCCTGCATAGTAAACCCTTCCAGAATTTGTACTCTACTGGTGAAGTATTAGTGAATGTGGATGGGACTTTGTAGAGGGCAAGCAAAACTACCAGAAATCCTTAGAATTAAAAAAATGGTCAAATCAATGATCAAACTAAAAAGGAACTTTAACACAATAAAAAAATTTACAGGAAAACAAAAATGTCATAAAAATGCAAAAATCACCAATAGTAACATCAGATAAAAGCCTCATTTTTCTCAAAACATATAAATAATAAACACATTGAATTAATGCAAGGAATAAAATCAACCAAGCTACGAGATGAAATAGGGGAACTAAATGAAAGTGAAAAACCTTAGGCCAAGATGGTAAAAAAGTTTAAAAATTTTAGAAACATTTGTGGAAAATTTAAACAAACAGACAGATAAGGTAAAAAAAATTCTTCCTTCCTTCCTTCCTTCCTTCCTCACTCCCTCTCTCTCCTTTCCTTCCTTCCTTCCTTCCTTCCTCTGATAGAATAGCAGAAGGAATGAGGAAACAAGAAGAAGAAATTCAGAAAACAATTGGCAAAAGATTTGGAAGCAATCAGAAGTGACAGAGCTAACTGCAGCACAGGGTAAATGAGAAATGATAATTAGCTACATCTTTAAGTTCTGCTGTGCTTTACATATGATATCTTACTGATGCTCAAAACAACCCTTTTAAGTAGGTGTTACTATTATCCACCTTTCATAAACGAGGAAAAGGAGGCTGAGAGATGAAGTGATTTGTCCACAGACACATAGCTAATAACTGTCAAAGTAGGAATGTGAACCCAGATTACCTAGACTCACTCTAAGTACAGCGTGTTGCCACCTAACTGTCATTGTAGAATGATCAGGCTTCCATACTGCCTGGTGGACACATAACAAATACTGAATAATTTAGAGAAACAATTGAAAACCAGTAAGATTTTTTTTAGATGAGAGGCTAAATCAATCAGCATGTGCCTACTATATGCCAGATGCCATTCTAGGCTGAAGAGATATAGAAATAAAAACGATTTCTGCCCTCATGGAGCTGAGGTTATATTGGGAGAAACAATATGCTAACTGACAAGTAAACGTGAAACCCAGAGTAAATACACAGTCATTTCAGAGTCGGGCATACTGGTTGGCAGGGAGGGAGAAGGTTGGAAGAGTCTCATGGGTTCTAGGTCTTCTAATGAGAGGAGAGGGGAGAGTGGGAGACAACCTAAGCACAGGCACAAGATGGGAATACAGAGAATCCTCTGTATGAGGAAAGGAAAATAGGCCAGTTTGACTGGAGTGGAGGGTGTGTGAAGGGCAGTAGGCTGGATCCAGAGTATGAACAACACTGAATGCCAAGCATAGAAGTTCAGATTTTAGCCTCAAGACAATAGGGAGCCATAGGAGCTTCCTGAGCAGGGCATGACACATAAGTAGGAAGTTAGGAGAGTTCCAAAAATTAAGAAGATAATTTAATCATATAATTAGGACATCATCACATTTATGGTTACTCTATATTAAGATACAAACAGAAAAATAAGTTAATATATTGATGTTATTGGTTTGGTTGGTCTTTCTGCCTCAAGGCTCTCCCCCTCTAGTCCATCTTCCACTCAACCATCACACTGATATTCCTAAAGCACAGATCTGACCAATCACCCCACCATTCGATCAGCTCCCCCTCACACCTCTTGTGTTTGTCCTTCATTTCAGAAGAGGATCAGGGAAATGATGACATGACTTGCAGTTGACTTTGATTTGGGTGAGGGAGGACTGTGCAAAGTCACTAGCCTCACTTTCTCTTCCAGAACCATCTGGGTCCAGTGACCAAATAACCATCCGGATGACTGGAGATGAGCCAGGATGCAATGGCAGACGTTGGCCCTTTCAGACTAAACCCTTTTCATGTACTCGTTTAGAGTGAGGTAATGTCCATTCTGTGAACAGGTTTCTTTAAGGAGTGAGTCCGGGGATAGTCCTTTTAATTAGAAAAAAAATAAGAAAATCAAGCCGGGAGGGGAAAACCTTCAGGGCTGCTGTTCCAAAGAGAAACAGTTACCACTGACATTCACTCTAAGCCAGGTGGACCCAAAATACAGCCATTAAGAGGAGCTTGGTCAGGGAACTATTGTGGAGTATATATGAACTTTAGAGTGAACTGGGTTTTATGAAAGGAGAGAGAAAGAGAGAGACAGACAGAGAGAGACAGAGACAGAGACAGACAGAGAGAGAGAGAGACAGAGAGAGAGAGACAGAGGCAGAGAGACAGAGACAGAGAGAGAGAGACAGAGAGACAGAGAAAGAGAGACAGAGACAGAGAAAGACAGAGAGAAAGAAAGAAAGGAAGAGAGGAAGGGAGGAAGGGAGGAAGGAAGGAAGGGAGGAAGGAAGGAAGGAAAGAAGGAAGGAGTCAATACAAAATCCTCGGTTTGGCATTCAGAGCCCTTCACAATCTGGCCCCCTCCGACCTTTCCAGCCTTCCTAAGTTACATACTACTCTCCAACACTTAGGCTTTGACTGAGTGACATGGGTATGCTGGCTGTTCCTTGCACAAGACATTCCACCTCCTGACCCTAGGCATTTTTGCTGGTTGTACCCCATGCCTCCTGCCCTCCTTAGCTTCCTCAAAGTCTCAGATAAAATTCCACCTTCTCCAAGAAGCCTTTCTCCCTCCAGCTCAATGTTAGTGCCTTCTTTCTCTTGACTCTCTGAGTGTGTTCTGTCTGTATCTGGTTTGTACAGAAATTTTTCATGTTTTCTCCCCTGTTAGATTGGGAGCTTTCTAAGGGCTGTATTTTGCCAGTGCCTGGCACATAGCAGGCACTTAATTGTTCCTTGCTGCTGACTACAAAAAGTAAAAAATGAACTGTGATTGCAGTGACAGAAAGGTTGCAGATAGTGACCTTTAGTTCTAAAAGCCATGAAGCAGAATTAATGCCAATATTATTCGCTGGTTATGGCCAGAGTACTTGGTACTTATAGACAATTTGTCTTAAATAGCTATGATTCATGTTTTTAGTTAGTCTGATGCTCATTATAAAAAATCTGAAGCACATGACCACGCTGGATGTTTTCTCTTAAAAGTTAGTATGTGAAATCTGGAGATGGGTAGCTGGGGAATAGATAAGAGACTTCTGGTTAGCTATTTCACATTGAAGGAAATAGGGCAAACTTTAGGACAAATGGTAGCCGTGGGCTTGGTACATTACTTGAATAGCAGTTTTGGATAAGGGTGGACCTAAAGATTACCTGGTGTGATAGGACCAATCTCTAAGGTTTTCCCCTCCCCAGGCAACATGAGTTAGGCTAGATTTTTGCTAAAAGGCAACAATGCTGTCAGCTTCTGGTAACATCTGGTGGCACTGGCTGTGGCTCCCTGGTCACCCAAGGTCATAAAGAGGCCCACTCGCAAGAGGTTTGGGCCCTTCAGACCATAGAAGTCACCACACCCTTTCCTGCAGACCATATGGAAACAAAGGAGGCTGCATCTATCTACCCAAGCCAGGTGCTGGAAAATCCTTGTTGAACATCCTCTCAATGTTATGTCTAACTAAACCTCCTTTTGTTAACTGTTGAATGACCTACAAATCCCTTATTTTCAATGAACCTGAACTAAGAGGATCCTGGCCTGAGTAAGGTTCTCGCTCAACACCTAGGAAACTAAGCTGATTCAGGAAACATCCTGGGGAGGAGGGTCACTAAGACCCTATTGGATCACTAAGATCCTTTTTGGATACTAAGACATGGAATAGTCTTAAAACCATGTGGCTCCTAAGGTTTCTCTGACCCGGGGAGGACCCAGTTTTGAATGGGACTCTTGAGCCTGTCCCAGCCCAAAAGGAACAATTCAGGATTACTCTTGGTCTGTATTTAAAACCCTAGGGATGACCCAGAACTGATCATCTGCCCTGCTGTGCTTGCTAGGCTACATGACCAGTCTGCGAAACTGAATAGGGAATTAATATTAGGTAAGGAATTAAGGACAGAAAGAACAGAAAGAAAAAAACAACTAAATTAATAGAGCTGTTGACCAGTTGTTCTTCATATAACCCACAAAGTCTTCTTAAATATGTCATACCAGTTCACACTATGGCATTAGTTTACACAGAGGAAACAACAAATAACTTAGAACAGTGGTAGGCAGAGGTGGGAGCCTCAAGCAAAGGTAGAGTCAGGGCCTGATGGAGTAATTCAGCTAAAAAAAGATGAGCCAATTTGTTTACTAGACAGTCTTAAAAATGAATCTATCAGGCAAGCCTTCAGGCAGAATACTCAACCTAGGAAGACCCGGAGCAACTTGTAATTTTGTCACTGATCAAAACAATCTGAGTCACGTAAAATAAAACTTTAGATTGCTTTTTAAAAACCCTGTTTAATTTGAATGGAAAGATAAATATGATATAAATTATAAATGATATACAACAAAACAAAAAGGAGTAATTTATTGGAATTGAATCAGGAAAAAAGCATCTTCCCCCAATTGCTGACTATTATATATAGAGAAACCTGATATTACAAGCTAATGTAGGTATAGCCAGCTATAGTGAGGTCAGCCTACACTATCAGTTTTAATCATTTCCTCACTAATACCTTTAAAAAGTATTTTATTATTTGTCTTTAATTGGAGATTTATGAATTGGGAAGTGTATTATAATTCATAACAGTGAATATAAATAGAGGACTTTATGAGAACTGGATCACATACAAATGTGGTTCATGTTTTAACTAATATAAGGCAACGTTAATAACAACCCATATTTGTTCTTACACTGATTACATGAGGATGAGTTAACCATTTACTTGGCTAATGACCACTATGGCTCCAGTCTAGGTGCACAACTATCTGAATAACAGTCTGAGGATGGGACCTGGCATTAATCTTTCCTGTGAGGCTCCTCTGTTTCTCAGCCGAATATTATTATTTTTGTCTATATTCTAAGGGAACTAATGTGAAGAGAGGCTGGATTGGCTATTTTTTTTTTTTTGCAAATACTCTCTGATGGTGTGATAGAATTTGCTGGTAAATTCACGTGGTCCTGGAGTTTTATTTTATTTTGTTTTGCTCTTTGGAAGTTCATTTATGGCTTCTACCACCTCTTCTTCTGATGTGGAGGCAGGAAACTTGGGTTTGATTCTTGATTCTAACACCTAGCTGTGTAACATAAGCAAGCTGACCTGTCTGAATCTCAATTGCTTCACTTGTGAAATGGGATACTTGCACTGTCCTCCCCTAAAGTCTGACTCCAATGCCTTGTTATAAGGAAAAGACCTTGAGTTCTCAAGGGTATGGCATGAACTCTAGGAGGCCCTGTCAAGTCCAAGTCTGAATGGGCTGGAAGAATGTCTGCTGTTTGATGACAAGCTTAGCTGAAGCTTGGGGAAGGAACGTAACCAGGGTAGCTAAAGAGAGAGAAGTTTTTTGGCCATCAACACTCTCAAAGACCATTTATTAAATTATGGAGAGGGTTGTAATTTACATGAGGGGAATGAATAACCACATTACTGAATGCAGAATTCTCGAGCGATTACCATCTACCTCCCATTCACAGGACTGTTGTGATGAGAGCTCTTGATAAACCCTAAAACACATGATACAGATGTGAGTTATGCTTACAATATTGAAGGCAAGGTATGGATTATTTTAATGTGAGGATAATTTGGAAAATTTTAACATTAGAGAGTTTAGAGGATAGTGACTGTGGGAGGGAATTACAATTTTCTTTCCTTTCTTCTTTCTCTTTCTTTCTTTTTTCTTTCCCTCCCTCCCTTGCTCCCTTCCTCCCTCCCTCCCTCCCTTCCTTCCTTCCTTCCTTCCTACACATTTTTCCCAAACGTGAAAGCTATTGGTACTTCTTTTGAAATATGCAGGAGAATACTATTCTGGTTTATCTTGACCTAGGAGATGACTATTTTTTTTCTTAATGAGTTAAGAATTCTATGAAATAATTAAGAATTGGGCAGATTTCTAACAAAAATACCAAATGAGTGACCTTTATTTAGAAAAGAAAGTAGAACCTCAGGTTCTCCTGAAGTCAAAGCTTTAAATTCTTTATACTATTTAGTAAGTTTTTCAATGATGAATTTATATACGATATCTAAAAATTCTGAACCTATTTATTTTTCAGAGTAAGTCTGATGTGTTGGTGGAAATAAAGGTAGAACTTACTATTACTTACTTTAATAGTGATGGGTAGATTTACTTGAACTAAAATGACTACTAGGTCTGCCTGTTTAAACCTTATTTCAACTGTAAAATCTTTACTAAATTTAATTCTATCTCATTCAAATAACTAGGTTTTAAAATTTTAACATTTTCTTTTCAAAATAGGCATGTGCCAGAACTATAACCCATTGCTCTTGGCAGGCTGATCAGATTTCCTTAGTTCAGTTCCTTTATTAACATAAATGAAGGATTCAGTTTAGTTTTTGTCAATGTATCTTAAGGGGTAAAATGACCACCTGCCATGATCATCTTTTTTCTTATCATTTCCTTAGAGCAGTGGTTCTCAACTTTCCTCATGCCGCGACCCTTTAATACAGTCCCTCATGCTGTGGTGACCCCCAACCATAAAATTATTTTTGTTGCTACTTCATACCTGTAATTTTGCTACTGTTATGAATCGTAATGTAAATATCTGATATGCAGGTTGTATTTTCACTGTTACAAGTTGAATATAATCCACAGGTTGAGAACTGCTGCCTTAGAAGAACTGGGTAGATAACAAATTCTTCCCTGTTATTTTTAATTAGGCAACCCTTTTCAGTTGAGCAGCTGAAATGCATTTTAGTTGTCAAACACTAATTACCACAAATAGTAAGAAATAGTTTCTACGTCTTGTGCATATTTTTCCTTTCCTATCTTAAGGGCTCACAAATGATGTATAAAACCTACATGTTGTGAAGTCATTTGACATTCAATATGCTAAAGAAAGGCAGTTCTCTTTCATAGACTTTTCAGGTCAGAAGGTGAAATAAGTGGTATTATAAAGGCTGTCTATGTAGGATCCACTTGACTACAAATTTCTCTAAGAAAATCGAACAGTTTAAAGGGATTATTATATAAACATTAATTGCAGTAGATGTTGGGTTTGTTGTTACAAAAAGAAAAAGGGATAACATTTATTTTCCTAAAAAATTATCTTCAGAAAAATAATATGGATACATATATAAATGCTACCTTTCTGTGACAAAAGGTGAAGTGAAAATGGAACATGCAAATCTGTCAATTTGCATTACAGAATTAAACCAGAAAATTAAGAATCTAGGCTGGGTCTGTGATATTAAATATCATTAATCTTCATTTAAGACTAACTTGAATAATCTGATCTCCTGTTCTTTCCTTACAGTCATCAGAAATTGTCTCCACTATACTTCATTTACCAAAGTGTGTTGGATCACAATTAGCATTCTTTATTAGGCTTGCGAGGAAATGGAACATATAATAATATTAAAACAAAGTAAAAAAAAAATCCAAACATTTTAACATTGTTACCTTTAGGTCCTGCTCTAGCAAAAAAAAAGTCAAATAGCATTTGTCTCTAATTTACAGGGGTGATGCTCACTGTTTTACATCATGTGTGAAATCATGCTATCCAAAATTTAGCAAGATAACAAAATGCATTGAAATGGATACCACACCCATAGGAACTAAGGCATCATTTTGCAGAAATGTCAGCTTCTTTGCACCCTTCTGGACAAAGCCCAGCGGTGGCTGGGCATGTGTTTCCATCTGGCCTGATGAGAAGAAATGGAGGGATCATGAAGTCCTTATTAATACCCTACAGGTTGCAAGGCCCCGGGGATGCAGGGATCTAAGATGATAGAGGATCTATCCTTGAACAGCCTGGAAAACTGGAAGGAGCCACACAGAATGTGAGTTAGAACTGGAGTCAGCACAGAGCAGAGCTGAAATCACAAGGCACAAGAAATGGGGAGGGGGGCGCGTGGGTCACCTCTAGCTTGAATGATCCAGAAGAGTTTGATAGAGGAAGAGGAAACTGGCCTGGACCTAAAAGAAAGAGTGAAACCTTTGATAGACAGAGACATGGGAGCACAATTCCAGGGTTGAGATGGGGCAAAAAGAGACCAGTGCCTTAGGAAGACTAGATTACAGGACTGAGTGAGCACGTAGAATTTAATTTAGGTTGGATTATTATTCATTATCCAAGGCTGAGAAAGTAAAAAGAATCCAATACCTGTGAGAACAGGAAAGGTATACAGAAAGATACCTATTAACTGGACTTTGTAACAACTCTGGTGAGTGACACCCAATAGGATAATGACAACAAGACCAAGATCAATGGGATCAGAGTAACAGAAACCCAGGGCCTCTGAAAATGCACCAGCCTGGTGCTCTCTGAGGTAGCAGGCCATCCTGGGCTGGGCGACCCCAGGTTGAGGTTATGCTGGGGTTTAAGGCTCTGACTCCCACCCCTCAGCTTTGTGGGGACCCATACATACTATTCACCAGCACAGATGAGACTGGAAGGGTTGCACCCCAAGGAAAAACTGGGGAGTCTGCTTCCGGCACATCCCCTGGGGGGAAGGCACCAAGGGCTGCTGTGGCCGCCCGACAAACCTCAGCCCTTCTAGAAGGCTCAGCTCAGGGCAGGCCACAGCTCACTTATCACACAGAGCAAATACTGAAGATACAGAAGAACCATTCACTTGTGGGTCTGTCACTTACCTGCTCTGTCATCTTGGGCAATGGTGGTTGAATTTAACTGAACTAGTTTGGTTCACTTTTATTGAAGAAAGGATAATGATCTTCTCATCAGGTTAGGTGGGAATGAATTTAGAAACATAACATTTACTGTTCTCTCTGAAAGAAATATGCAATATACCAGCAAAGGGAGAAAACTGTAAAAACGGAATTCTGGGGAGTGGGGGATTCTATATGATACACAGAATCATACAGTCCCAATGGACAATAGTTTCCTATGTATCTTTCCAATGGACTCAATCAGAAAACATTTCAAGAGTGAAATCAAAGGAAAGTATGAATGAATGAACGGATAAAGCCTTTATTAAATAAAGTTTGCAAAATGCCAGATACATCCAGCTTCTTATTGAACTAGGACTTCAAACAAATCACCTAAACTAGACCCCAGTCTCTTTATCTGTCAGTTCAATTCAATTCAAACATTTACTTTCAAACATTCAATCCAAACATTTACACCTACTGTGTGCTTTAGAGAAGTACAGAACAAAGTACTATGTGTGCTAGTGATACAAAGAAAGGCCAAAAAACAGTCCTTGTTTTGGAAGATCTGAAGGGAGATGGTGGTCACAGTGGGCAGCTGGCTGCCTCCTGTCTTACCCGCAGGTCCCTTGCTTCTACAGCTAAGGTGGTTTGCCTGCTCAGTGAGGGGTGGTTGGTGGGGATTTGCTTTCCCCAATGATGGCTATAAGGGCTGGCCTAGAAGCAGGACAGGTGACCCGGGTAGGGGGATGGGGCTGCCATTTCAAGGGCCCTTGTGCTCATCTTCCTGTTGGTAGCACTTGTTGCTAGTGTCAATAAAGAAGATAGGCCCCCTCTTCCCAATGACTTTTTTCCTCAATGGAAGCTAAGGGGGTTGGGTTAGAGTCAGATCTGGTGGTTAGTGGGGAACGGGGCCCTGCTCTTCCCAAGGCTTATATGTTTAAGGTCCTGGGTTATCTCCATTAGAATCAGAGTGGAGAGGATAGTCAAAGTAGGGGTGACTGGACTTGCCTAGCATATTTTGCATTCTGTCTCTTTCTCAGGGTACCCACTGTTTAGTGTAGGTTGGCCTGCCTGCCTGCCTGCCCTGTGAGTAGCAGCTGGTTAGCAGTGGGTGGGGATGGCCAGATCCTTCTCCACAGAGCTCTGCTCCCACAATGACGGCTGTGGAGACAGGTAGGAGAAGTAGTGTGGAGGCAGGGAAAGTGGGGGGGGGGTCTGACGCTATACATTCACCTAACTACCACATATATCTATGTCTATACACAGACACACAGAGAAACACCACACACACATACACATTCACACACATATGTGTATATACGCACATCTATAATCATATATAGGTATGTAGGTATATATGCATGTATATAGCCACACATGTTATATGTTTTATACATACACATTCATATATACATATAAGCATACTACACTAATTTGGGTTTTACATATGAAATACGCACATGTATACATAATAAATATTTATAAACATTTATGCATTTATGGTTGTGTATTCACATAAAAATCTAAACTTGCTTGCTTGAAATCACCTGAAACAATTTTCTGTCAAAAACAATGAACAATCCATGAACTGCCTTGGCTGGGGAAGTAGGTGATTTCATTCGTCAAGTATTTTTGTTAGTGAAACCTGCTGGACTCTGTACATAAATCTTCAATTTTCAAATAATTAAAGCAAAAATACTTTTATAATTGAATTTATGTTGAATAATAATTAAAACAGTGCACTGAGATAGTATTTTAAGGCTAACATAATACTTTCCTCATTAAATTCCTTTAAGGTAGTTTGTATAAGTATTATTTTCTCCAATTTGCAGGACAGGAAATTGAGACGGAATCAAATGACTGGGGAATATCAGCAGGGTTTAAGACCAGTGCTCCCATCTCCAAATACAGGGCAATTTCTATCATATCCCACTGCCTTAGAATGGAACTCAATCTTTCTTTAAAAAGGATTCAGAACTATCTGATGATTTTGTAGTATGAACTTCAGTGATTGGTAAACAAGGAATGTAGGTTTAAAAAAAAATTAAAGTTTGCAAAATGCCAGATACATCCAGCTTCTTATTGAACTAGGACTTCAAACAAATCACCTAAACTAGACCCCAGTCTCTTTATCTGTCAGTTCAATTCAATTCAAACATTTACTTTCAAACATTCAATCCAAACATTTACACCTACTGTGTGCTTTAGAGAAGTACAGAACAAAGTACTATGTGAGGGCTAGAGGGAGAAGGCAATTCTCCATAATGGTTCTTAGGGAAGGTTTTATTTAAAATGTGAAAGGTCTGACCTGTCTTATCCAAACTTTGTATCTCTCTGTGCCAATAACAGAGCTCCGCGCACAGTAGGCACTTAATACAGTCTATTGAATTGAGGTAGCACACAGACACAGTCAGACATATTGACACACACTCTCCTCAATTCCTCAGCCTGGTATTTTGAGCTCTTCCCATTCTGGCCCTACCTCACCTTTACAATCTCATTTCCCATTACCTTCTGTCATTCAATTTATATTCCAGCCAAATCGAACTTTTGTTTTCTTCAAACTCACACACCAACACACACAGCCACACACACATATGAAATTTATATACAGAATCATAGATTTTTTTTTTTTTAACACTTTTGTACTTGAGCCTTAAGAAGATTCCTTTGCCAGGATGAATTGGAACTGGGAGAGACCAGATCCAGAGGCTAAGACACTACTGCAGTTCCTGTGAGAAACAGTGGGGCTGGGAGAGGACCAGACTTGGCAACCATGTGGTTGAAGGCAAGTAGGGAGAGTATGTGAAGGAGGCTGCTTGAGAAAACTCCCTTCTCTTATTTTGAGAAGTAATTTCTTTTTCATTTCATAAGAAATTGTCCTTCTAAAGATGACTTTTAAATCTTACAGGTGTGGGAAAAAAATAATAAATGTAGTCATCAATTTTATCAGGTACACATCATTAATCTTTTATAAAACCAGAAAGAAGTACTTTTTTGTTGTCAATATTGGAGGTTACTGACATTTAATATTATAATATTTGTTATGAATAGTTATTTCACTTCTTGTATTATACTTATGTTTATGATTATTTGTATATATTTTAACATTATATTTAATTTTCTGATAAAGTAATGCTATGAAGTAAAGTAATTATCAAGGCACTTACTATTAAAATGTAATAAAAAACCCTGTGGGCATCAAATTTTAAGTGTGTGGAACAAAAGCAGGCACATTTAAAATGAGTAAGTTTAGTTATACCGGTGACTAAAAAAACTAATTGATCACCGTCTAGAGATTTATTAATTTTGTTAGGCAAAGGAAAGCATCCTTATAAAGCTGAATATAAAAACTGACAGGTCTGAAAAAACTGTGTCTGTATAAAATTGTGATGAGCATATTTTATCCTCTCCAAAGCAACGACAATAAATACCAGAGGTCTGTGCCCATCAGTAGCTAGAAGTACATTTGCATTATTGGTTTCTATTTTTATTACAATTCTCTTGCCCAGAGTCTGATGTCTTTCAGGTATGGACTAGTTTTTTTTAAACCCTAAGCTAATGGACAGTTGTTAATTTGCAGGGCTCTCTGAGGAATGCTTCCAGTACACTTCCCAAATCATCTTGAAAGGATTTATGGAAAAATGTATACAAGAATCACAGATATTGACAAAGGTGGGAGACGATGCTCTATATGAGAGGGGAGAGCAGCTTAGATCATGGACCTCAGCACCAAAAGATGATTAAAAAAAATACAGTGCTTGTGCTTTCATCACTGTAGAGGGAACTTTTGGTGAAGAAACTCCCTTTGTCAATGAAGGTCATCAGCACTTGCTTGGCAATTTATAGTCTTAGAGAATCATCTGGAGGCATTGAGAGGTTAAGTGGTGTCTGGTGACGTATAGCCGGTGTTAGAGGCAGGACCTGAACCCAGGTCTTTCTGACTCAAAGGCTGGCTCTCTATCCATTACAAATGTTGCCCTTGATGTGTGTGTGTGTGTGTGTGTGTGTGTGTGTGTATGTGGGGGGGAGGGTATTTTGGTTACTATGGTGGGGTACAAAGCCTTATAAGTCACTAACCCATCAGCTCCTCTTTACAAACTCAAAAAAACTTTTTTGGGAACCCCTCTGATGTGACTGTTCTTAGTTCTTAAATTTGGTTGTTTCTTGCTACAGGAGACAGGAGGCTGTAGGAGACTTGCCATAATCGAGAAGGCGGGGTAATGTTCCTTGGGACAGGAAGGCAGCAGGAATTCCCAATAACTCCACTGAGGACACTCCTTTCTCTGTCTCTAATATTGTCTGCAGCTATCCTCTACATGGACAGGCTACAGGAAACTTCTGGGCCAGGATTTTTAAAGTGTACCTTGTAATGCAGGTCTGACTGTAGTGTAAGGAGGCAGAAGTAGGTGAGAACTCTGTAGGGCAAAGAAGTGCAGCTCTGGGAAATTTTGTTCCCAGGATGGCTTCCCCTGTGACCTCTGGTTTGTACATCCCTGGGAAAGAGTGTGTGTAGCAGGAGGGCTGTACTATTTGTTGCTAGAGATCTTAAGACATAATAATGACAGTATGGCGTATAAGCTAATAATAGCAGCAGTACAGGAAATCTCTCAGTGCCCAAGCAAAAAAAAAAAAGCGTGTGTATAGTGTATGTATGTATGTATGTATGTACACATGTATAGTCAGATTTATAAGTCTAAGAACCATTCCCCAACAGATATATGGTCAAAAGATATGAAAAAACATTCCTCAAAGGAAGAAATCTAAGCTGTCAACAACCACATGAAAAAACCCGCTACATCACTCTACTTAGGAAATGCAAATTGAAGTAACTTTGAGGCTCCCTCTAATAACCATCAGGCTAGTAAAATGAAAAAATAGGAAAACAGCAATGGTGGAGGGGCTATACTAGTGTCCTCTTGGTGGAGCTGGGAGTTGGTCCAGACATCCTGGAAAGCAATTTGGAACTTTGTCCACAAGGTTACTGAACTCTTTGACCTACCTGTGCCACTACTAGGCCTATTCTCCAAAGAAATCAAAAAGAGGAAAAAGACATATGCACATAAAAATATTTATATCCATTCTTCTGTGAGTCAAAAAACCTGAAAACTAGGGGAGTATCTTATTGGGGAATCGTAAACAAACTGTAATGTATATATAATAAAATATGACTCTGCCATAAGAAACAATGAAATGGACAATTTCAGAGGAAACTAGGAAAATCTTTATGGAATGATGTGGAGAAAAGTGAGTAGAGCTAGAAGATGAATTCCTTTTTTTTTTGGAGGGCAATTGGGGTTAAGTGTCTTGCCCAAGGTTACATGGCTAGTTGTTTGTGTGTGTGTGTGTGTGTGTGTGTGTGTGTGTGTGTGTGCGCTAAGTGTCTGAGGCCAGATTTGAACTCAGGTCCTCCTGACTCCAGGGCCAGTACTCTATTCACCGTGCTACTTAGCCACCCCTAGAAGAAGAATTCTTAAGATAACTTTATAGAGAAAGACAACTTTGGAAGACTTTACAAGTTAGATCAGCACCATGATAAATCACAAATCCAGAAAAATGAAGGCGAACCATTTCCTGCCACAGAGGAGATGAATTTAAAATGCTGAATGTGACATACAGCAGTTTTTGGATGTGTCCAATATAGGAATTTGTTTTGCTAGCCTATGCCAAATTGACTTAGGACTTTATTCACTGGCCTCTTAAAAAAAAGCTCTAGTGGGGAGGTGGTATTCCAGGAAGGAGAGATTAAAACATTTGAAAAAGGAAAAGGAAAGGCATATAAATGAAAGGCATCAATAATTTGTTTAAAAGTATCTTCAGACTCTTCTGCAAAGACTTCTGAATGATTATAATCTCACTTCAGAAGCTTTATAGTGTTCCAGGGTTTGGTATAATCAGCATATCACCTATAAACAGAAGGTTTCTAATTTTAGAAAGTAATGTTTGGGATGGCATTATTTATCTATAACTGACTTGTAGTCCATTTCCTCCTGGGCATCTCAATGAATCTTACTGATCATGATACTTTTCTTTTTTGGCTTGATTTTTTTTTAAAGTAATCTTAAGTGCTCTATCAAAGGCATACGAGGCTTTGGCTTCACTGGAAGTGCTCATCATCTCCCAGATGAGTAATCTAAGGCATAAAGAGGTTCAATTATTTTCCTAACGCCATGTAAGTCTATGTAAGAATCACATCAGGACTCAAAGCTCTTATCAAAAGGTCTGGGCTTGATCAGGCTATGGTTTTTCTCAGTGATACTGGATTAAGATATAACTTTCTCTATATTATTTTATAAGAGAACGTTGTCTTCAAAAACGACCATTTGTAAATTTACCCTAGAAAATCTTTCTGTGATCATTACTACTTATTTTCTGCTATTTCTTGATGATGAAAAGCAGAAAAATCTCATAAAGGATTTGATTACTGTCTACTTACTACTGCCTTGTTATTTTTAGAAAATTGTAGAAAATCAAAGAGAGATGCCTCGCTATTGCACCACTAAGGCTGGGGTAAAATCCCATTTAAAGACTAACATGGTGTTAATAGAAAATTTTTTAGAGCATGACACTGCATTAAGTTTGAGGCCACATGACGATGATAAAGCAAGGAAATTGGCTGAAAAGTTTTGGAAGCGATGTAGAAGGGCAACACCTTATAAATAATATTTCAAATAATTCAAGTTTTTAAAATGAGTTGGCTTATCACTGACATAAAATTATAGAAGCCTAGAATCCTGGAACTAGAAGGAAACTGAAGAAGTCATCGAGTCCAGCCCTCTACTTTCAGATCTCCCTCTCCCTTTCCCTTTCTCTCTCTCTGCCTCTTTTCTCTCTCTCCCTCTTCTCTGTCTCTCTCACACAGATACATACATATATACATACATACATATATATATGAATACATATATACATAAATACCTGTCAAAGACAAGATGATTGTCTCATACTTTAAGATTTAGGTGGAGATTTCAGAATTTTTTAACTTCACTTACTGTCAAGTTCTTCCTTATGCCCAACCTATACCTATTCTGTTGCAATTTAAGTCTACTTCTTTTTACACCTGTCTTCTCTGAAAATGAATAGTCAGTACTTTCCTATTGGAACTGGTCAAAATCTTAGCGAATAATTAAGTCCTGCTACTTTTAGGAGAAAAGGACAAGTTATGAGAAAATAAATTCATATAAAAATATCTTGTCACCCAATGAAAACAAAGAAAAATTAAAAAGTGCAACTTTTAAGGATGTATCAAGGGATCACTGAACACATTCCAGACACGCTAATAATACAGTAATGCTCAATTAGGAGTTGACAAGATACCATACCAGTATTAGGGTTATGGCTGCAACATAGGATAACTGTGTCCATGCTTTGATGACTTACCTTTGGACCTAACAGGGATTACAATCAATTGAGAATTTATTCACCAATGGTAAAGCTAGAAAGCATCCAAAGAGATCCGATGATCCAAGGTTGCAACCTATTCATGCTCTACCTGATAATGTGGCTATAAAAATTAATCACTTGGGCTAAATGTTCTGGTCACTTCAGAAAAAAATAGAACCTCAGGGTTGGGAGGAAACTGAGAGGCTATCTCATCCAATCTACACTTGAAAAGTCCATTCTATAACAACCCTGACAAATCCTGATGCCCAGATTTCACCTGAAGATCTATACTTCTTGAGGTGCCAATTTGATTTTTCCCATTTTGGGACAGTTCTGCTTGTTACGAAGCTTAAACTTACATAAAATATGATTAATGCTTCTTAAGGACACACGGTACTTGGGTGGTTTCAGGGGATGTGAAGACAAAATAGCATCTGTCCTCAAGAAACTTAGATTCTGCTGGAGTTTGGGGAGATAACAAGTAGACAGAAAAGGGAGGAAATGCCGACAACTAGGGAGGGTCAGAAAAGGTTTCCTGAGCTGAGCTTTTAAGGACACTAAAGATCCCCAAAAGGTGAAGGTGAAGAACTAGCACAATTTTTCCACACAGAAATTTGTTTTGTCTCTCCATTTGTCCTAATTCTGTTCTTTGGGGCCAATCAGAACAAAGCTAAGTCTTCTTTCAGATTAAAGCCCTGTAGACACTTGTAGGGAGCTCTCCTGTCATCCTCTAGGATAACTGGTTCTTCTATGGCAACATCTCAGGGCCCACTTTGTAGTTGTTACCTGTGTGATCAGGTTCTTTCAATTAAAAAAAAGCACATTATCCTTAAAAAGTGCATTCAGATACTATGCCCCCATTTCTAAACTATCTTATAGACTTTTATAGCTGGAAAGGTTCTCAGAGCTCCCTTAATCCAGTCTCCAAATTTGAGAGATGAGGAAACTGAGTACTTGAGAAATTTAGTGACTTGCTCACAGTTATTCAACTAGTTAAAAGCAGATCCAGGAGGGAAACTCAGCTTTTAGACTTTTCCACTACACAACTCATACACCGACAATTCCACAAGACATTAGTGGATGGATATCAGAAATGGCCATCATCAACAAGTATATATTTTATATCATGATATAGAATATATTTATGAGCAAAACCAGTGTTAGATGGAATGTCTTTGGATATATTTTGCAAAATATAGATGGACAGAGAATATTACATACTACCAGTTCTGTAACTACTAAAAGAGACCTGAATACCTTATATGTCAAATACTTTGAAGAAGTTGAAAATCTGACTGCTTAGGATAAATATCACAAAACCCCCTTCTAGTTGTTTTATATTTTGAAAAGTATTTATCCAGGTATCACTATTTGCTTCCTGGGAAAAAGACTGATAGAAGTTTATGGATTAGATATCTTGGATATTTAAAGTACAAGCAATCTTACATATTACACCATTAACAAAAGAAAGTCTGTATATTTAATAAAGTATAAAAATTTTAAAAATGAGAAGTCAATCAATAAGCCAGTCAGTTAACAAGTAGAGAGAAAGGCCATCATTTATAGAATTGTGATTATATGAAGTAACATGCTATTTTTTTAGATAAGCTCATCTATATTCAACAAGCTTATACCTTAGGGCATATTACTAATCCATAGATCTTATTCACAGCTCTTAGAGCTAAAAGAGACCCAAGGGATCATCCTATCTTATTTTCTACATTGTAATATAACAGAAAAAACACCTGAAGGAGAAACAGAGGCTGTGTATATTCATCCTGATTTTTCTATTAATTGTGACTGTGTACCATCACTTTTCTAGGCCTTTCCCTTGAATTAAAAAAATTTGTTTTGACTAGATCTCGGAGGCCTCTCCCTGCACTGATTCTAATCCAAAGCATCAGAATCTTGTACTTGATAAATATTTCTAAAACCACAAATCAACTGAACAGAGGGAAATATAAAGAGAAGTAAAAAAAATGTTTTTTTAAACTCCTGAGGCCTCTCCCCACCTACACTCTCAGTTGCTTTTCCTATGAGTAACTGCATTAGTTGTTATGTCCTCATCACCTCCTGCCTGGACATTGTAATAACCTCCCAATTCCATCCTCTCCTCTTTCAAATCCATTTTCCATACAGCTGCCAAATGAATCTCCTTGTAATAAAGGTCCGACCATGTCACTTCCTTGCTTAAAAATAATCAGTGGTTCCCTTTTATCTCTAGGATAAGATAAAGAGTCATCAAATTGGTATTTAAGGTGTCCTCAATCTGGATCTCACCATTCCAGACTTTATTTACTTTTATGCAATATATGTTGTAGGCCAACTGCTCTAATGCATATTTCCTGAAGTTGGTATTCTGTTTCCCATCTCAAAATCCTTGTCTGTCCCTAGTATCTGAAATGTGTTTCTTTCTCTCCTCCTACTCTTGGACTGCTTAACTTCTTCAAGGCTTAACTAAATTTTTAATTGTTGTGCTGAGCCTCCCTTGATCCCTGCTGATCTTAGAGAGATGCTGAGAGCTTACGTGATCCGCTGCCCAGGATCAGACAACCAACAAGAGTCAGAAGTGGGGCTTGACCCCAGGTCTTGCTGGTGCTAAGGCGGATCTCTTACCACTTCACCAAGTATTCTCTCAGGATAAAACAAAATTGTGCATTTTTATAAAATCTGTTTAAGAATAATTATTCAAACCAAATAGATGTCAGATGTACAATTATTTTAAAATTTATAGAATTTTAAAAATTACAAAATTCACCTGGCAACTTCTATACCTTCATAAATATCGACAGAAATAATAATGTATAAAAAATACACAAGGCAACTTTTATGGAAAAACCCACCATGACAGGAAACAATGGATTCTGAGAGTGGTAGAGATTCATCTTCTGAGGAGCATGATTTAGTCCCTTTCATTCTATCTTGATCATTTATGGCACTGAAGACATGAAGGATGGTGAATGAGGACACATGGTTTTAGAGCTCCTGACTCAAGGCAAAGAGCAGAAGCACAAAGAACAGTGCAGAAGCAGTACAAAGCAAAGTCCAGCAAAGCGTTGGACACCACTGAGAGAAGCAACAGACACAGCTGATAAGCAGAATCAGAGAGGGCTGATCAACAAAGTAAGGGGAGAGATAAAAGGAGATAGAGCGGAGGTTTGTGAGCAGGATCAACAGAAGTAACAGTCCTAAAAACATCCTATAAACAATTTCACCCCTTCTATAAATGATAGCGACAGGTCTGTCTCCATGTAAATCCACCCATTCTCAGAGTTGGAAAGACCTGAGAAGCTACTTAGTTTGGCCTGTATCTGCACAGGAACACCCTGACAACATTCCCCACATGTGCTTCCCCAGGCCTCACACAGACGCCATCGTCCTATCTAGCCTACATTATCTCTGTAGCTTCCATCTAGAACTCCCTGTTCTGCTTCATTTAGAACAAACCAAATTTCTCTTCAATGTGAGAGGCTCACAAACAAAGACAATAATGCCTTTGGGGATCTTTTAGTTTATGGATCATTTGGTCAATAGGTAAGATAGGTGAATACATGGTCATTTAAGAGAGCAGGGAAACCTTCACGGAGAAAAGGCTAAATATCCTATTCCTTCAACCATTTCTCTTAGGCATTGGTCTCAAGACTCCTCACAAACCTCATCTTGCTGTTAATGTATTTCTTTCTATGTGATGTGTAGAATAGAACCCATTGCTCTAGATGTGGACTGACAAGGAGAGAGTACATTACATCATCTTCTCCTACATTCTCAAGCTGAATAGACTCTTGGCCTCAGTTCCCAGGCTCAGATTTGGCCTAGGCCAGTAGAGTGGTCTCTTTGACCCTAGAACAAGAACAAAGTTTTAGCACCTGGGATCAGAGCAGGAGTTAAGTGATTTGTTACTATGAACCCACAAAGCCTTCTAGCTAGCTAACAAAGGACGGAGCCAGTGACTCTATTTTTACAACTCTACTCAGAGACAAGGCAACAGTTTTGTTGCCCAGACCCACCTTGGGGCATAGTATCTCAAAAGTCCAGGGAGTCAACCTCCACACTATGCTTTAGATCAGACTACTTAGGGCCCACTCTAAATTTATAGCTCCCTAGTCCAAGTCAGTCCTGTGATCCTTGAATACAGTACTTAATAACTAGAGAAACTGGGGCGGAGCCAAGATGGCGGCGCAGAAGCAGCAAAGCACCGCAGCTCCCACACAAACACGGTAAAAAACTCATAAAATGGGACGATAAACAGATTTTCAAGCTCCAAAACTCTCCACAAGACAGAAAGCACTACGGGCAGC
>CM053597.1:47327087-47342456 GCA_028646575.1 Pseudocheirus occidentalis
ATTTTCCTTGAGAATTTCTTGAAGGATGCTTTCCAAGTTCTTTTTTTGATCATGGCTTTCAGGAAGACCAATAATTTTCAGATTGTCTCTCCTAGCTCTATTTTCCAGGTCAGTGGTTTTTTTTCAAGGAGATATTTCACATTGCTTTCTATCTTTCTCATTTTTTTTGTCACTGTTTAATAGTATCTTGGTTTCTCATAAAGCCATTAGCTTCCACTTGCTCTAATTCTGAAGGAATTATTCTCTTCAGAATGCTTTTGAGACTTTTTCCATCTGGCAAATTCGACTTTTTAAGGCATTCTTCTCCTCATTGGCTTTCTGGGCCTCCTTTGTCATCTGAGTTAATTTGTTCTTTAAGGTGTTGTTTTCTTCAGTCAGGCTGTTGACTCTCTTTTCATGATTTTCTCATATCATTCTCATGTCTCCTTCCAATTTTTCCTCCACTTCTCTTATTTGGGTTTCAAAGTCCTTTTTATGTCATTCTATGGCTTGTAGGCAATCTTCATATTTCTTGGAAGCCTTTGGTGTGGGAGTTCTGACTGTGTTGTCTTTCTCCTGTTCCGTGCTTTGATCCTTTTTGTCCGCAAAAAAGTATTCTAGAGTTTTATTGCTGTTCTTACTTTGCTTCCTTTTCCTCATGTTGGCCATTCAATTAATTGCTTGATTTTTTTTAGCTCTGTGGAACTCTGCTTTCAGGGGGGGAAAGCTCTGTCCCAAATGGCTGGGGTTTTCACAGCTGCCAGAGCTATTAGGGGGGGTGCTACAGCCCCCCCAGCTTTGGCTCACTGAAAGGGCACCCCAGGACCACCACTCAAGACCACAATCCAGATCCAGGCCACTCAATGCAAGAGCCCTTGGCCCTGGTCAATCGACTCAGCCCCCTTGCGGGGTCTTCAGGCCAGGAGCTCTGAAGCAGCCCAATGGAGGCAGTTGCTGCTTTCAGCTGTTCCTTTTAGCCTCCAGCTGCTTCCTTGCCCTGGGAGCAGTTTGGCCAAACTGCTTTTCTTCCCCAAATTTAGCAAACTCCACTGACTTTTCTCTTAGCCTTTTATCTTCTGGCCTGATAAATGTAGAAACTGTGCCTTGAGTGCCAGGGATCTGCTCTCTTATAGACTTGGCTCCAGCCGACCACAGTGGGGCCTGGCCGGGGTTTTGGGCTGGGCTAGCTGCAGCTCTCAGTCTGCTGCAATGAACCCCACCTGCTGAACTGCCTTCAGCGAGAGATGCGTTCTCTGTATTTTTGAGAGCTTTGGATCCCTAAAATTTGTTTAGAGTCATATTTTATGGGTATTTAGGTTGGCTGTGTGGGAGCTATAAAACTTTGCTGTTTCTATGCCGCTATATTGGCTCCGCCTTCAGTATGGGTTAGTTCTAAAGCAGTCTTGGACTTAGTCTCCAAGTCTGGGAGGCCTTTCTTTCAATCCCCGTTGACCTTTGTACCAATTCCCTGAACTGTGGTCTATGCTAAAAGACTAATAAAGGAGAGTCTTACAATTACAGAAAAAGATAAGAGGGTGAAGAAGTGTCAAAGGGGAAAACCGGCAGTTTTGTTACTACCTTGTGATACACATACACATATGTATATGTATATGTATAAATGTATGTATGTGGATATATATAATTCTGAAAAAACAAATTGTACACAAGTTAATAACAATAATAGCTAGCATTTATATTGTGCTTTGAGGTTTACAAAATGCCTGACAAATGTTATCTCACTTGACCCTGGGAGCAAAGGCTGTCGTAATCTCCACTGCGCAAAGGAGGAAAGCCAGAGGGGAAGTGACTATGCCCAGCGTTCACATGGTAGTGAGTATCTGAGGCCACATTTGAACTCATGTATTCCTGATTCCAAGCTCAAGGCTCTGTCCATGGTACCATCTTGCTGTGTCTTATACAGGTTTCTTTTTCCTTTCCTTTTTTTTTTAGCATGATGATATGTTTATTTTGTTGTTGATTAAGTTCAATAAAAATTGATAAAATATATTCATAATATATGAGACATTTTCTTTAGACAACAGGATTCCTCTCTGCTTATATACGCAGCATAAATAATTTCACTCCTCAGAAGTTTTGTTTTCCTGGTAAGGAATTTTTGGTAGCTTGTTTTCTCAAAAAAATGTCTTGAGATCTTTGGCTTATTAATACTTTGATAGTTCTGTAACTTTGCAGTGCCCCAGGTAACTCTGAAAGCAGCCACCTATCAGCTTTGGTACAGGAAGAACCTCACAGGGAGCTACTTACAGCCAAGTCAAGTCAGGTCAATTCAACATGCATTTCAAATGCCTATTATGTACCAGGAATGGGGCCAACAGGTCGTCACCTGGAGTCTGTGAACTCTTTCTTCCCTTTTAATATAACTGTATTTTTGTGTGAGTTTTGGAGCCCTAAAATTTGTTTAGAGTCATATTTTACGGGTATTTGAGGTGGCTATGTGGGAGCTGCAGAACCTTGTTGCTTCTATGCTGCCATCTTGGCTCTGCCCCAATATAACTGTATTTCGATATAATTGGTTTCCTTTGTAATTCTATTTATTTTACTTTATGCATTTAAACACATGATTCTCACATGAAAGTCCACAGGATTCACTCACCAGACTGTCAAAGGGGACCAAGAAATAAAAGATTAAGAACCAGTCCCTCATACTGATGAAATCACATGTCTGGTCCAAAAAAATCAATTCTTGGAAGCTTACCACTCACCTGTCTTAGACACTATACTTGTATATTAGGTATACTATTGGGAAAAGAAGCTTTTCCCAATTCTTAATTCTAGCGTCTTCTCTCTACTAATAACTTCCTGTTTATCCTGTACATTGCTTGTTTACACGTGTGCATGTTGTTCATTGCATATTCTATTCTGGCAAACAGGGATCGTCTTTTGCTTTTCTTTTCTTCCTAGCAATCAGCACAGTGCCTGGAATGCAAAAGGAGTTTAATAAATGCTTACTGACTATGTTAATCTTGGAAAACAAATGCTTAATGACTTAGAAAGTCATAGAACATTAAGGTTTATTTGACATCAGAAATGATTGTTGGGCTGTTCTGAATATTCCCATACTGAAGCTATTTTAAAAAGAAAAAAAAGAGCAGTTTAAAAATTTCTAAATTGATTTACACAAATAACTGAAAACTTTACGTGATTTTTCTATTAGTTTTAATTAATAAATAATATACTTCCATCAGACTTCCCTACCTCCACTGCTGATCCTGTCAAACCAACAGGCAGAGAGAAAATGGCAGGACAGTTCTGTTATAATCCAGGTTAATGGTCTCTCCATAATAATCACAGAACTGTTTCTGAACATTACTTCTTAAGGGACCAGCAGTGAGATATTCAACTTTGAATCTAGTCCAGGATTGTAATGAATAAAAGTTGTCCCTTGTGTTGGCTGTCTGGTGTTTTGGGGAAGACAAATCTGTGGATTCAGTGCAATTCTTTCCAGAAAAATAGGCATCTAAATCATGAATGTGACTTTGGGGGAACAATACTGAAGAAAAAACCCCCATTATTGCATATGTCACACCTCTTATGAGTAGGAAAAAACCCAGAGTATAATATACAAGTCTCTATTTTTGTCAATAGTAATCAATTAGTAAAAATGTTTTATTTCTCCAAGTGTGCACTCCATTTGCTTTCTCTTTACTGATCTATCTAGTTATATCTGAGATAACTTCAGATTTTTGCTTTTGAAAAGTATTTAGAATAAGAGAATTGTTTCCTTGAAAAAGGAATATCGAATTTATTAAACATCTGCTTTATACATCAAAATCCTGCTAAGACAGAAGTGGTTCATTTATGAAGGGGAAAAAAAACCCACAGGAAACAGTATTCAGGTAATCTGTAATATGATGTCTGACTAGAAGAGGCAGCATATTATTTGCTACTAAAGGAAAAGCCCTCTCAAGTTTCAACCAGCACAGATGTGGGAAGATTCAAGGCAGAGGAGAGCAGGTGGTATGGTAACAGTCATTAATTATAAGATGTGGAGGCTTAATATAAGATCCTCTTTTAAAGATTTAATTATTAATATTTTCTTGGCTTTCTTAAAATAGACTTTAAACAGTTTCTATAGTAGAACTTTATTTTTAAAAATAAATTTACCATCAAAATTTTGCTGAACAGCAACCACAAAAGGAAAGATTTAAACTATAAAAATTCCTTTTCTCAACCATCTGTGAAATATAGCTCTTTAATGACATGACAGGAACTCAAAGTAATTTTTAAGGGTTATTATCAGAGAAATATGGCAGGGAACCAATGTATCGATATTTATGTACTTGGATTCCACCCACTAATGAGATCTTTATAAATGATCTAGAATCAATATGCACGTTTCTATCCTTTTATGACATTTCTTTGAATGAGTATTATGTACACGTTTATATGTAATTCTAGTATATGCACTCAGTTCATAAACTGACCTGTTTCCCTGTCCAGTTCTTTTCTTTACTCTGACCAGAAAACTTCCTGATGATAGGAACTATGCCCTCCTCTCTCTATATCAATCCATTCTTTGTTTTCCTTCCTTCCTTCCTTCCTTCCTTCCTTCCTTCCTTCCTTCCTTCCTTCCTTCCTTCCTTTTCCTTCCTTCCTTCCTTCCTTCCTTCCTTCCTTCCTTCCTTCCTTCCTTCCTTCCTTCCTTCCTTCCTTCCTCCACATAGCATATCATACCCTTACCTCTGGGTGCTTTGCCCAAAGGAATGTAATTTTTTTTCCTTTTGGAGAAGGGAAAAGCAAGGCAATTGGGGTTAAGTGACATGCCCAAGGTCACATATCTAGTAAGTGTGCCAAGTGTCTGAGGCTGGATTTGAAGTCCTACTGACTCCAGGACCAGTGCTCTATTCATGGTGCCATCTAGCTGACCTGAGGAATGTAAATTTTGATTACTGAAACGTCCCAAAATATCTTGGGGTTTATAGGCTAGATTTTTTCTCAAGGACCATGCCTTAAATCCCAATCACTCTGGCTGTCAATGATTGGCCAACAACCCCTACCTGTTCATTGTTTTGGCCAGAAACCCTGAGGGTCTTCTCTTACCAGACTACAGTTTTTTTCTTGTTGCTGTTGTTTTTTTGAACTAGGTAAAAGAAGCCATTCTCTGCCTCATTTCTTACCTAGCTGAATGGGCATTGCCTCAGTCAAATTAAGACCTGTTAAAGATCTTAGCTTAAAAAGGCCAAAGTCTCCCACAGCATCCACAGCCATCTCTAGCAATCCTGATCTATATCTTGCCATTGGACCCATGTGGTTCTGGAGGAGAAAGTGAGGCTGGAGACTGCACAGCCTCCCTCACTTAAATCCAATTCATTTGAATATCATGGCATCATCTCCCTGATGTCATGGTCTTCTTTGAGAACAAAGGACAAATAATAACAATGCCTAGAAAAATATCTTATGAATAATAAGTTTACAATCTGTTTTTAGAGATGATGATGATAATGACTGATGGTCAAAGAAATAGAATTTTCATAAAATCTGTTTTGATATCAAAATCTTTGAATGTCCTACTTATGTAAATTCAACGATAAATACCCCAATGTCTGACCTTTTGAATCATTAGAACATTCCACTTATTATCATCCTACCAAAAGAGCTATCCTTATGCATTTTATAGCTTCCTATCATGACTAATTCATTTTAGTATTTTTATTTTACCCATATTATTACAAAGAAAAAGTGATACATTCAATGAAAGTATATTCTTGAGGCTATTACTGTTTATAGAGTAAATATATGGAATTTTAAGCACCAAAAACCCACTTAATGATTTACATGGCTTTCCACAAAATGAAACCTAGTTGGTTGTGAAGAAATCACTTTGTAAATTTGAGAGCACTATATAAATGTGAATTGTTATATCAAATATAATTTCAGTGATGCAATGGAAAACTTTGATTTATCTTGACTCTAAGCTTCAAATTATCCTTAGAACATATAAATGCTTTTTGAGAAATTATCTTAAATTATTAATTTTATTTAAAGTTAAGCTGATGAATGACCAAAGCATTCAGTGACAAGCTGATATCATCAATATTAAAACAAACAGTTGAATACTAGGGCAAAAGCTTGAGATCTTTCACTGGGGATTTCAGCTGTTATCAAACTAATTACATTAAAAAGCTTTTTAAAAAAATCCCAGCTCCCTCTCAACAGCCAAACAGATCAGTTACCTATATAGTCAGTTTAATATCTATTAAACACAATGCCCCACCGCGGCTTTACTCCAACACGCACAAGGCCTGTTCTAGACTTCGTCCTGTTCTAAAAACTATTGGAAAGAAATTCATTTTTATTGCTTTAAAAGTCATCTACAGCAATGTAAGGAAGGTAGCAGGAAGGTAAGAGATTAAATGGCTACAGAGTAATCTGATAGGTGGCTTAATAATATATACAGAGAAACAAATTGATGGAGAGAAGCAGGAAACAGACTAGTATTTACATCCTCTAAATATCCCCCTAAATCCTAACAGAAGAATCTACACCACTATTTACAGTGAATTCTGGAGACAGATACCGAGATGAAAGTAGAGCTGCAAAATAAGCAAGAGAAAATTTTATATTCTTTTCTCATCAAAGCAGAAATTTATCTGAAGGGTCAGAAAATAGTAAAGAAACATTTTTCTCAGAAGGTTGTCTCCAAAATAAGATAAGGAGTTCAGCTTTTGGCGAAAAATATATAAAACCTTAAATGTTAATCAACAAAACTGACAAATGATCTGAACCAAATAGTCCACCAGATTCATGAGTTCATCACTCCTTCCACTGATGTGCACCTCCACCTTGTCTTGCCTTACTTCACCAGCTGAGGTAAGTGTCTTCATAGAGGTCAACAATTCAATTAAAAATATTCATTAATCATCTTCTCCCACACAATGCGCTGGGCTGGGTATCAGGGATATAGAGATGAAAATTAACACAGTCCCTCCTGACACTGGAGGATCTTCCAATTTAATATGGGAGATGAGACATGCAAGCAAACAAACCCCAAATGGGTTATGACCTGGTGAGGTATGGACAAAGTGCTACGACAAATTTGAGAAAGAAACTACATTCACCTGAGAGAAGGAGGGATTGCTTTTCATAAAAGGCAGGACATGGACATGGGCCACCAAGGAAGAGGATTTCAACAGGTAGAATTATGGATGCAACATATTCCAGAAACAGAGAACATCTTGCATAAAGGTGAGACATCAGGGATTGGTCTGATTGAAAGTTGAGTTTGTGATGGAGAGTAAAATGAAATAGAGCTGGAACAATGGTTTGGATGGAGCCAAGTTGTGGGAGGCCTTACCTGAGAGCCTAAGCAGTTTGTATGTCAGTCTCATAGGGGAGCAGAGAGGTATCTGACTAGGTTAGTCATCAGAACAACAGATACATGATCTATTTCTAAGCCTACACTTGAAGCCTTTCCATTGAGGAAGGGATTTCTGGAGCTTTCACTCTGCTGGTTTCAAGAGCCCACTAAACTGGAACAAAACATAATTTCATTGGATAATAGGACCTTAGATCAGAGTCATGAGGAACACAGAGGGTTATCTAGTCCAACTCTATCGGGACGACCAAGTGAATGAAAAAACTTGCTCACGGTCAGACAAAAAGTGCATCAGCAGCAGGATTAGGGCCCATGTCCTCTGACTGACTCCAGAGTCAGGTCTTTTTCTACATTTTCTCCACAATGGACTATATAAGGAGATTCAGAACTTGGGCTTAACAGCCTAATTTTCAGTGTCATTTTCAGCACAAGAAAGGAGCAGAGGGGCGGCTAGGTGGCACAGTGAATAGAGCACCGGCCCTGGAGTCAGGAGGACCTGAGTTCAAATCTGGCCTCAGACACTTAACACACACAAAAAAACTAACTGTGTGACCTTGGGCAAGTCACTTAATCCCAACTGCCCTACCAAAAAAAAAAGCAAAAAAAAAAAAAAAAGAAAGGAGCAGAAAATGACCAGAGGGCACAGTGGTGTTTTCATGCACATATTCAGAGGTATAGATTTCACCAACATGCACCCAGGGGTTCTTTAATGTTCATTTTTTCCCCCTCTTCTTTCCCTTACAAATCTAGGCATCCTTCTCAACAAGCGACCATTTTCTCCCATTGAGGTATCCATTTATTTATGTTTTTAACCATCAGTCCTCAATCTGATTAAAGAGCTCAGTAAACATTTATTAAACATCTACATGCCAAGAACTGTGCTGGCCAAGGGAGAGATCTGAGAGAAAGAGAGATCTGAGAGAGAGAGAGAGAGAGAGAGAGAGAGAGATCTGAGAGAGAGAGAGAGAGAGAGAGAGAGAGAGAGAGAGACAGAGATAGAGATAGACAGAGACAGATAGACAGAGACAGAGAGAAAGATAAAGAGAGAAAGAGAGACAGAGATAGACAGAGACAGAGACAGATAGACAGAGACAGAGACAGAGAGAGAGAGAGAGAAAACCTAAGCAATGTTTGTTCTCTAAGGTCTTGCATTCTACTGGGGGAAGAACAATACGTACACAGATAAGCAAACAGAGGATGCATATACAGTAATTTTGGGAATTTGTGGAGAGCATTAGCGTCCGAGGAAGTAAGAAAAATGCACATCCTAGGAGGGTCCAGTTGAGCTGTATGAGCTGTTACTTGAAGGTAGAATCAAGGGACAGAGATGAGGATAAGTATTACAGACATGAAGGGCATCAAGCTTGGAAAACAGAATGCAATCTATGATCAGCCTAAAAGATATATTGGACTCAAGCTATGAAGAACTTTAAATACCAAATAGAAGAGTTTATATCTTATCTCAGAGGCAAAAGGGAACCCTTAAGTTCTTTAAACAGTGGATTGACCTTGTCACAACTGGGTTTTGGGGATATCAATCTGGTAGCTGTATGGAGGCTGCATCTCAACAGTCCATGAGAGAGGTGAGTAGAGTTGGGAGTAGGGTGTTTGTGGGGTAAGTGGGAAGAAGGGAACAGATGTGAGAGACACTGCGGAGGCAGAATGGACAAGACCTGACAAATGGCTGAACCTGGGAGACTCATGGATGCCTCCTAGGCTGAGACGGAGGGTAGTGCCCTTAACTAGATAGGCTGGAGTCAGATTGTGAAGGGCTTTAAATGCTAAACAATTAGAAAGGTTTCTTGAGGAGGAGAAAGAATGAATTCTGGACACAGTAAATTTCAGATGTCTAAGGTATACCCATGGAGATGTCCAGCAGGTCAATGGGGATGTGAGCAGGGGGTTTAACAGAGAAATGAGAGCTAGATATGCAGATCTGGGACTCATCCACATATAAATGAAAGTTGAACCTATAGAGACATGATGAGATGACTGACAGAGTATAGAGAGAAGAGAAATGGGCCCAAGACAGAGCCACACACAGGAAAAGGACAAAGATGATCAATCATCCTGCAAAGGAAATAGAAGCCCTGGGCAGAGACATGAGAGAACCAAGAGAGGGCAATATCTGGAACACTCAGATACAACAGAGTATCCAGAAGGAGGGTGTGATCAATAATATTAAATGCTGCAGACAGGCCAAGAGTTTTAATCTGTATTTTAATCCATTTGTGGGAATACAGATGTGAAAGGAGGATATCTATGCATAAAACAATGTTAAAGCTAATAATTGGTATAGGTAGACAAAAGAGAGGGATCAAGTAGGTTTGTAAATATCAATTATTATAAATACAAATTTGTGGCTAAAACTAGGGATTTGGTATTTGATTATATACTAGAGACCCTACCACCTTCTACATGTATACGGTGAAAAAAAATGGTAACAAGACAACGATTTTTTAAAAGTCTGATGTTTTCTTTGCCATTGCTGCTTGTAATCTTAAAATAATTATATTGACAGGGCTTGATATATTGGAAGTGGTAATATGTTTATGAAACAAAATTTATAAAACAAAAAATTAGAGAAAGCTAGATTTGGCATTTTTCAGAGATAATGCAAGGAAAATAATTGTGAATGTAGATTTTCAGACAATAAAAATATCCTTTGTTGAAATCCTAATTGAATCTCAGTATCATGTTACCCAACACCTTTCAAATTGAACTCTGTCCTATATCTAACTAGCATACACAAGTAAATATATTTATCACATTTACTAAAACTGCATTCATTTCTGAAGGCCTTGTTCTTAGCAGGTAAATCAATAAAACGGTAAAGGGGAAAGTGAAATTGTAACTGTAGGACAAGGTTTTGTGGAAGATGAAATAGTGGTCGAGGAAGCCTGGGCACAGAAGACGCGTGTTCCAGGGCCTTCGCTTTCTTTGAGGTCTTCTATCCCAACACTAACCAGTCCCATCTAGCTTAGCTTATGAGATCTGACAAGAGTACAGCCCATGGCAAGAACCATGCAGCATAGTGATTTTATTTCTTATTTTATTCATTGCTGCCCCAGGGAGAGAGATAACGAGAACAGGAATGAAACCCAGGTCTCCTACATAAAACACTGCAGAACATACCACTAGGTCACCAGGAAAAAAAAGAGAAAGATTTTTTTTTAAAAAGACTTTATATATTATAATGCTCACGGTAGCGAATCTATAGTTCAGCTTTCTCAATGACTCATTAAAACCCTCATGTGACTGGCTCATACATGTGAATTAAAATGTTCATACTCAGTAATTTGACATCTGCCCAATGCTGAGTTAAAGATATAACTTCATTATATCAGCAATTGTTTTTTTTAAAGACAGAATGCTCACACTAACAACCATTTAGCTTATAGAAAATTTAGACATTTAATTGTTAAAAATGAAAAATGACTTATAGGATTTCACTTTTCATCTAATTTTCATATTGGATGTCTTCAACCCTCTTCCACTTGCTAAATAAAATACCCAAATTGTAATCATTTATTAAATACCTGGCCAAACAAAAATCTCCCTAGAAACCTAGAAGTTACCCGGATACTTCTAAGAAAAAATTCCATGGTTAGATACATATCATATCTACTCATATATACAGACCTGTAAATAGTTACCTTTATAGTTAAATAGGATGTCAATCTAGACTTAATTTCACCCGCCAGAAATCCCAGTACCTCCAGAGTTCATAACTAATATTCTACAATGGCACTTTTCACTTATTACTGTTTGCTTTTCCAAACGCCCCTGTAACAATTGGTATCCTCCCCTTTACTCTTTATCTACACATTTTCTATGATGTCAGGACACTCCTTTTCATTTGACCTGCCGTCCTCCTTACAACCGATTACATAAACCTCTAGTTATAACTGGGAATTAAAAAAAACCTAGACATGTGGTATGGAAAATAATGCAAAGGGTCACAGAGGATCAACCTCTTAGTACAAAAGGCATAGGACATGATGAAGGGTTATATCTCTTAATGTGAGTCTTAGTTAGCTAGAAGATTATAGAACTAAAAGGGACCTGGAGTTAGTCCACTTGGATCTGGATTCCAGGTCTGTTACTACTTAAATGATCTTGGGCAAACCAATGACGTATGCTGCTCAGGTCTAACATCTCTGGGTCCCAGTCTTCTTAACTATAAACATGAGGGGGTTGGACCATATGATCTCTAAGGGCCATTCCAGTTCTAAAAAGAGAATTCTATTAGTAGCTTTTCTCCAAGCTCCTCTTCACAGGCTTCCTTTCCTGATTCGTCATCATGCTCCTACACCAGGTACCACCTTCCCCTCCTCCCATACCCCTGCCCTTTCAGCTCTCTTTTATGTGCTTTCTATCCCCAGTAGATTGGCGTTTTTTAAACTACATTTTTATATGGTGCGGCTAGGTGGCTCAGTGAATAGAACATTAGCCCTGGAATCAGGAGGATCTGAGTTCAAATCTGGCCTTAGACACTTAACACAAAAACTGGTTGTGTGACCTTGGGCAAGTCACTTAACCCCAACTGCTCTACCTTCCCCTCTTCAAAAAGCTAAAAGAAAACCCCAACCTATATTCTTATGATATTTTCTGTTTCTCATATCACCATAGTTATTCCAAGTACCCTACCCCCAGATGACCATCCCATATAACAAACAGCATTTTTTAGAAAGGAAAAAATATCAGCATAATTGTTGTGATCAATACATTGAAAAAAGTCTGAAAACACATGCAATGTGTAACACCTTTGAACCTTCCAACTCCAGGAGAGAGCAGGTTGGGGGGGGAGGGGTGGGTTAGCTTTCATATGTTTTCATTTGCATCAGACTTGATCTTTATACTTTTGTTACATTTACTTAGATTTGGGGGGGGGTGTATTCTTCCATTTACATTGTAACTATTGTTTGCTTGGCTCTGCTTACTTCACTCTTCATCAGTTCATATGTTATTTTTCCGTGGTTCCATGATCCAGTATTCATCACTACTATGTACATCATAATATCTTACGATACAATAAAATTCCTTAAAAATCTAAAGTGTTTTTATGATGCCCTGAAGGCTATCTGCGGGCTGAAGACCCTTGGGGCACCTCAGCTACTCAGTATAGATGGAACCACACCGATCAGTGATAAGGTACATGATTCTAGAGAGAAGAACCAAACACTTCCATATTGTTCTCAACAGACGATCATCAATCAATGCTGAAGCCATTAACTGTTTACCTCACATTGAAGTCAATTCCTCCTCTAGCCGAATTTCCAACTGAAGAAGAGGTTTTGAATACCCTTACATACCTCTCATGTGGCAAAACATCTGGTGGTAATTTGATTCCAGCAGAGATGTACAAGGCAGGGGGGCCACTGCTATTCAAAAGCTGATGGAAATCTTGTAGGTTATATGGTAAGAGGAGGTTATCTACCAGAAGATCAAGGATGCCTCTGTTTTTCATCTATTTAAAGGTAAAGGAAACAGATTGCCCTGTGACGACCACATAGTCTCTTTTAAAAAAATTTTTTTTTTTGCTTTTTTTTGGGGAGGGCAGTTGGGGTTAAGTGACTTGCCCAAGGTCACACAGCTAGATTTTTTTTGTGTGTGTTAAGTGTCTGAGGCCGGATTTGAACTCAGGAACTCTGGACTCCAGGGCCGGTGCTCTATTCACTGTGCCACCCAGCCGCCCCGACCACATAGTCTCTTGCCTCTTAGTCGGCAAGATTCTTGCCAAAGTCTTACTTAATCTGCTGATCCTTCACCTGGAAGATGGGCTGATGAATGTTCAGCATGGTATTTGCTGCTCAACAAATCCAGGAAAAATGCCAGGAGTAGAACAGAAGTCTGTAGACAGTGTCCATCAATCTGAGCAAGGCCAGTCATAAATGCCTACTGTCAGTCACAAGGGCCTGTGAAAGATCATGGCAAAATCTGGTTGCCTGAAGAAGTTCGTCAGTGTTGTATGCCAGTTTCATGATGGCATGCTTGCAGAAATTCTGGATAACAGATGATGCTCTTGTACTTTCCCAGTGACCACTGGAGCAAAGCAAGTCTGCATGCTTGCTTCTGTGCTTTTTTAGCATGATGTTTTCAGCAATGTTGTTGGGCACCTTCAATGAGGATGAAAATGTCATCAAGGTCAGCTACCTCACTGACAGTAAATTATTTAACTTGAAAAGGCTACAGGCCAAGTAAAGTGAAAGGAGAACTGGTGCATGACTTTTTGTTTGCAGTGATTGTGCACTCAATGCAGCCTCTGAGACTGAGATGTAATAGAGTATGGATCAGTTCTCTGCCACTTGTGCTAATTTTGGCCTGACAATTAACACCAAGAAAACATAGTTTCTCTACCAGACATACCACCTATACGTGGAACCATCAGTTATAGCAGATGGAAAAATTTTGATTGCTGTGCATAAATTCACTTACATTGGTAGTATACTTCCTAGGGATGTCCACATAGATGATGAGATTGAGGCATATATTGCCAGAGTTAGCTTCGTGCTTGGGAGGCTCCAAACGCGTAGGAGAGAAGTATTAGGGTGCCTACCAAACTGAAGGTTTACAGAGCTATTGTGCTAACTTCATTGGTGTATACCTGTGAAACCTGGACAGTCTACCAGTGCCATGCTAGAAAACTGAATTGCTTCCATTTGAAGTGTCTTAGGAATATTCTGAAGATCACCTGGCAAGATAAGGTACTGGACACTGAGGTCCTTTCTTGAGCTGCACTGCCAAGCATTCAAACTCTACTACAGAGAGTACAAGTCTAATGGGTTAGCCAAATCGTCTGAATGCCAAAAGAATGTTTGCCTAAAAGACTATTTTTGTGGAAAACTCCCATAATGCAGGCACACTCACACAGTCATCAGGTGAAATAATACAAGGACAGTCTCAAGGTCTCTCTGAAGAATTTTGGTATTAATTATCAATTGTGAGACAAGGGAGACACTGGTACAGGATCATTCAGCATGGCATGCCCACATCAAAGAAGGTGCTATGTTCTATGAACAAAGCAAAATTCCAACAGCCCGACAGAAACGTGAGATGCACAAATTTAGAGACCATCTCCCTCCTAAATGGTCATATGGACCATTTGTGCCTAGCCTGTGGTATAGCCTTCTGAGTTCATATTTCTATGGTCACCCACAGCCAGATAAAACTGTACACGAGTCCTAATGCAATGATGTCATTTGGGTCCTCTTTGAGAACAAAGGACAGACAACACTTATGTACCACGATTTGTTTAGTCACATCCTAACTGAAGGGCACCTACTTTATTTCTGATTCTTAGTTATCACAAAAAGTGCTGCTATAAATATTTGTGAATATACATAATCTTATCAATGGCTTCCTTAGGGTACAAGCTCAGGAAATGAGTCTGATTCAAAGTGTATGGACAATTCAATTCTTTATATGCTTCCCAAATTGGTGGTGCTATTTCACAACTACAGAAACAATGCATTAGTGTGCCAATCATGCCACAACCCTTCAATGCTGACTATGGTCATTGGAAGGGTGTGAGATAAAACCTCAACGTTACGTGCTTTGCGTTTTTCTTGTTTAGTGATGTGGAGGATTCTTTCATGCAGCTTTGAATACTTTAGAGTTCTTCTTTTGAGAACTATTCTCTCACATTCTTTGACCACTTATCTATTGGGGAATGGCTATTAGTCTTATACATATTTATTAATTGCTTATCTGTCTTATACACCAAATCCATATCAGAGAAGCTTGATGCAAAGATCATTTTTCCTACTCAGTCACTTCCCTTTTTATCGTTAAGTGCATTAATTCTGTCTATTCAGAAGCTTTTCTGGTTCAAGGAATCCAAATTATCTATTTTATCTTTTGAACTTTGCCTCTGTCTCTTGTTTCATTAAGAATATATTTCCTACCCACCTACCCAGCAAAACTGAGTATAATGTTCCAGGGAAAAATATGGTCATTCAGTGAGGTAGAGGACTTTCAAGCATTCTTGATGAAAAAACCAGAACTGAACAGAAAATTTGCCATTCAAACACAAGAAGCATAAGAAGGTAAAC
>CM053597.1:47342956-47453889 GCA_028646575.1 Pseudocheirus occidentalis
GGTGGAGCTGTTAACTGATAACAACCATTCTGGAGGGCAATCTGGAACTATGCCCAAAGGGCTATAAATAACTGCATACCCTTTGACCCAGTAATACCACTTTTGGGGTTGTATCCCACAGAGATCACAGAAGTGGGAATAGGACCCATATGTACAAAAATATTTATTGCAGCTCTCTTTGTGGTGGCAAAAAACTGGAAATTTAAAGGATGCCCATCAATTGGGGAATGGCTGAACAACTTGTGGTATATGAATGTAATGGAATACTATTGTGCTATTAGAAATGGGAAGAAGATGGACTTCATAATTACATGGAGAGGCTTATACAAATTGATGCTAAGTGAGAAGAGCAGAACCAGGAAAAATTTGTACACAATCACAGACACATCATATGTGTGATGACCAACCTTGATAAACCAGACTCTTCTCAGCAACGCACAGCTATAAGACAACTCTACAAGTCTCAGGAGGGAAGAAGATATCTACATTTAGAGAAAGATCTAGAAAGACCAGAGTTTAAATGGATACTGAAGCAATGAATGCTACGGTTCTTTTTCATGTTTGCTTTTGTTTCTTTTTTTCCCATTGTTCACTCCATTGGTTACAACCTTTCTATACAACCAAACTATTGTACAATGTGAAAGTATTTGCAGTTTCTATACATGACTGCACACCACCATTGGAGGGGAGGGGAGGAAGGAAAGAAAATTTGAAACTCAAGGGACTGTGGAACTGAATCTTGTAAATTAAAATTAAATAAACAAATCAATGAAGGAAAAAAAAGAAAAAAGAAGAAGAAAGGGGAAAAAAGATCTCTTTATGCCTATACTTTGTGGGGTTTTTAGCAGAAAAGTATTGTATTCTGTCAAAGGCTTTTTCTGCATTCACTGAGATGATCATGTGGTTTTGGATGTCTTGGTTTTTAATATCATTATGTTGATTGCTTTTACTAGCATCCCTGGCATAAATCTCATTTTGTTATAATGAATGATTTCTTGGATAAATCACTGGGTTCTGACAGGATTTTGTTTAAAAATGTTGAGTCAATGTTCATTAATGATATGATCTACAGTTTTCTTTTCATTTTCCTATCAGTGTTTCTAATCTTTCCGTGCCTTAGATATTAGAGCCATATTTGTCTCATAAAAATTCTAGTTTGGGTGTTTTGTTTCTTAACTTTTGAGAATAATTTGTGAAGTGTGAGTATCTTTAAAAGTTTCACAGATTCAATAATAGGCAGTGGAAAGACAGATTAGAAATTAATTGGAAATGAAATACCCTAATCCTAAAAAAATAAATGGTTCAAAGAACAAATCATAGAAAGAATTGATCATTTCATTAAAGAGAATGATAACAATGATACAACATATTAAAATTTATGGGATGCAGCCAAAGTGGCTCTTAGGGGAAAATTTATATCTCTAATTGCTTACTGGATATGCAACTAAAAAAAACTATACAAAAAACAAACTAAAAACCCCCAATTAAACACCAAATTGGAAATCTTAAAAACCAAAACCAATATTAATAAAATGAAAGTAAGAAAATCATTGAATTAATAAGTAAAAATGGAGGTTTTTATGGAAAAAACCACAATGAAATAGATAAATCATTGGTTAGTTTGATTTTAAAAAAGGAAAGAAAAAAATCAAATTATTAGTATCAAAAATGAAATGGGCAAATTAACCACCAATGAAGAAGAAACTAAAATGATTATTAGGAGCTACTCTGTCCAATTTTGTGTCAATAAATTTGACAACTTAAATGGAATGGATAAATATCTACAAAAATATACATCACCCAGATTAACAAAAGAGGAAATAGAATACTTAACTAACCCAATCTTAAAAAAAGAAATTGAGCAAGTCATTAAGGAACTCCCTAAGAACAAATCCCCAGGACCAGAAAGATTTGCAGGCAAATTCTACCAAACATTTAAAGAACAATTAATCCCAGTACTATATAAACTATTTGGAAAAATAGGTGGAGTCCTACCAAATTCTTTTCATTAAGTATGGTGCTAACACCCAAACCAGGAAGAGCCAAAACAAAGAATGAAAATTATAGACCATTTTTCCTAATGAATATTGATGCAAAAATTTTAGCAAAATTAAAAGAGATTAAAGAGATAGCAAAGAGATTACAGCAATATATCACAAGGATCATATACTATGACCAAGCAGGATTTATACCAGAAATGCAGGGCTGATTCAATATTAGAAAAACTATCAGTACAACTGACCTATCAATAACAAAGTCAATAGAAATCATATTCTTAATAGATGCAGAAAAAGTCTTTGACAAAATATAGCACCCATTCCTATTAAAAACATTAGAGAGCTTAGGATCAAATGAAATTTCCCTTAAAATGATAAGTAATATTTATCTAAAACCATCAGCAAACATTATCCATAATGGAGATAAACTAGAAGCCTTCCCAATACAATGAGGAATGAAGCAAGAAAGCTTATAATTACCACTATTATTCAATATTGTACTGGAAATGTTGACTATAGCAATAAGGCAAGAAAAAGAAATGAAAGGAATCAGAATATGCACCGAGGAAACAAAACCACCATCCTCTGCAGATGATATGAATCCTAGAGAATCAACTAAAAAACTACCTGAAATTATTAACATTTTAACAAAGTTGCAGGATACAAAATACACCCACATAAATCATCAGCATTATATTACCAACAAAGTCCTGCAGTAAGAGAAAGGGAAATTCCATTTAAAATAACTGTAGACAATACTTAGAAGTCTATCTTCCAAGACAAAACCATGAACTATATCAATACAACTATCAAACACTTTTCACACAAAGTCAGATCTAAACAATTAGAAACATATTAATTGCTTATGGGTAGTCTGAAACAATATAATAAAAATGACAATTCTACCTAAATTAATCTATTTATTCAGTGCCATTCTAATCAAACTAAAAAACTATATTTTATAGAACTAGAAAAAATAATAACAAAATTCATCTGGAAGAACAAAAGGTCAAGAATCTCAAGGGGATCAATGAAAAAAATTGAAGGAAGGTGTTCTAGCCACACTAGATCTTAAACTATTATAAAGTGGTAACTATCACAACAATCTGGTACTGGCTAGAAATAGAGTGGTGGATTAGTGAAATAAATCAGGTATATAATATGGCAAATGACCATAGTAATCTGGTATATGATAAACCCAAAGATCCAAGCTTTTATGACAAAATTATTAGACAAAAACTGCTGGGAAAAATGGAAAATAGTGTGACAGAAACTAGACCAACATCTCATACCATATACCAAAATAAAGTTAAAATGTGTATATGAGTTCCACATAAAGGGTGATACTATAAGCAAATCAGGAGATCATGGAATAATTCACATATCAGATCTATGAAGAAGGGAAGAATTTATAACCAGACAAGAGAGACAGAACATTATAAAATTTAACATAGATACTTTTGATTATGTAAAACGAACGTTTTTGCACAAACAAAACCAATGCAACCAAAATTAGGAGGAAAAGGAGAAAACTGGGCAAACATTTTTTTTTTGCATCAGGTATCTCTGATAAAAGACATATTTCTCAAATATATAGAGAACTGAGTCAAATTTATAAAAAATACAATTCATTCCCCAATTGACAGATGGTCAGAGGATATGAACAGGCAGTTTTCAGATAAAGAAATTAAAGCTATCTATAGTTATATGGAAAAAATGTTCTAAATCATTATTGATTTGAGAAATGCACACCAAAACAACTCTGAGGTTTGATAGGTTCACACATATCAAATTGACTAATGTGACAAAAAAGAAAAATGTCAAATGCTGGAAGGGATGTGGTAAAACTGGGGCATAAATGTACAATTCAACCATTCTGAAGAACAATTTGGAACTATGCCCAAAGGGCTATAAAACTGTGCATACCCATGGATACAGCAAACTAGCATACACTTTGATACACTGATAGGTCTGTACCCCAAATAATTTTTTTAGAGAGGGGGGAAAAGGACCTCTTTGTACAAAAATATTTATAGTAGCTCTTTTTGTGGTGGCTACAGATCAGAAATCAAGGGAATGTCCATCAATTAGGAAATGGCTGAATAAGTTGTGATATATGACTGTGATGGAACATTATAATGCTGTAAGAAATGACTAGTAGAACGATTTCAGAAAAACCTCACGTGAACTGATGCAGAGTAAAATGAGCAGAACCAGGAGAACATGGTACACAGTAGAGTACAATAAAGAACTGTGAAAACTGTCTCAGGGAGATGGGAGCAAAAGGAGGAAAGGACAGAATTTGAAACTCAAAACTTAAAAAAAAAACCAAACGTTAAAAACCAATTTTAACATGTAATTGGGGAAAATAATATTATTTAAAAAATTTTTTTTAAATTAAAAAGTTTCATCAAATTCTCCTGTGAATACATTAGAACCAGGAATTTTTCCCCTTCTGTACTTACTTTACAGCTCAATCTATTTCCTTTTCTGATATTGGTTATTTAAGATCTTTATTTAGTCTTCTGATAGCTTAGATGTTTTATGTTTTTGAAGGTATTCCCCTATTTCTTTCTATTTCTCACTTTTGTTAGCATATAACTATGCACAATATCTTCCAATTATTCTTTTTTTTCCTTCTGGTTTTGCTGTGATTTCACTTTGCTCAGTTGCTATTTTATTGATTTGATTTTTTTTTTGTTCTCTTCTTTTTAATCCAATTAGTTAGGGCATTATCAATTTTTATTAGGCTTGTCCAGGGAAAAGTTTTCTAAGCTTTTATTTATCATTTCTATGTTTTGGTTCCAATTTATCTATTTCTCCTCTAATTTAAAGTATCTCTACTCTTGTCCTTATTTTAGGTTTATTTGTTGGCTTTTTTTAATTTAAAAAATACATATTGAGCTCATTAATCCTCTTTCTATTTTGTTAATTTATGTTTATAAGGATATTATTTTTCTTCTGAAGACTGCGGTAGCTACATCTCAGAAATTTTGTCATGTTGTTTCATCATTACCACTTTTTTTTATATAGTTATGCACTGGAATTTGTGGTCTTGGGCTTTTTTCCCCCTGGAGTTGATCTGTGAATTCTTTCAATAAAGATTTTATTTTCTATATTCAGGAATTCTGGGTTGTCTTCCATTGTTTCCTGCATTATAGTATTAAGGTTTTTTTGGTCATATGTTCTTCTGGGAGACCCATGACCTTCAGGTTGTCTCTATGCATCCTGTCTTTGAGGTTACTATGTTCTGCTTGCACAGAGATCACATTTTCTTTCAGTGCTGCTTTTTGCTTCTCTTCTCCTAGATGATCCTTCACTTCTGTATGTTTATATTCCCAATCTAACATCGTCTGTTGCTGTTTGTTTGGTGAGACCTACCATTGTTTTTGCTTTGTATGACATAACTCATGCCATCCTGGCACTGGAAGAGAACCGCTATGCTGGCACCAGCTCTCTTTCTGTTGTGGCCCAGCTAAACTTCTTCTGCCAGAAGCCGAGGTCTCTATGGCAATGGAAAGAAGGAGGGAGGACTGGGATTTGAGGGTCGGTTTTGTTGTCAGCCTGCGTCAGGTCCTTGGGCCTGCTAGTGCAGCCTAGCTATCAGTAGCATAGGAGGTAAGGGGTGCTAAGTAAGCTCAGGGTCAGTGAGCATCAGTTCATTTTTTAAACCTTCTTTTGGATTCTGGATGTCTTAGATAATAAAGAAAGGTGAAGCTGCTTTATGTTTGGTGCATAATGTGTGTTTTAGAGAGGTTGGAGGGATTGTGGGGAAACAGAGAAAGTGTCTCCTCCATCTTGTTGCTCCCATTACCTGGAAGTTTCTCCATTAGATTGTAAGCTTCTTGAGGGCAAGGACTGTCTTTCATTTTTCTTTCTTTTTTCTTTCTTCATGTATTCCCAGCACTTAGCACAGTGCCTGGCACACAGTAAGCACTTAATAAATGTTTATTGATTGATTAACTTTTCTAGCTCTAAGTTATATAAAGTCATCTAAGACTGGATAATCCTTTCTCTTTAAAGAAGAAACTACTAAGATCCATAAATATTAAGTGATTGCTTAAGCTCCTACACATAGTGGAAGACAGGACGAGAACCTAGTATTTTTTTTTTTTACTCCAAAACCATCATTATTTGAAGCACTACACCATGCTGCACTAGTTCACAAATTATTGGTGGAATAATAGCCTGGTAAAAGTGGCATTTAAAATCCTAAGGACAGAAAAGGAATGAGCAAGGTAAAGAAAACAAGTAGCTCAACAAGAATTTATTGAAAGATCTTATACTGGGCTTATAATGGAATGCACCTCACAGAAAGACCTAATGTAAGAAGGACTCTAAGAAGGCAAACATTCTTCAAACATATCATTTTGTAGACATATAAGCAAACTGTATCAGAATACAGAAAAGATTGAAAAGGTACCACAATTCCAAGTTAGCAAAACTCCAAATTTTAAAGCTGTAGCTTTTCTTTCTATAATAAACAGATGTTTGTTTTTTAAATGGTGAACGAACATTTAATTTAAAAAACCCGTAAAGAATATTTTAAATGTAGAAGAGGAGTTTATTATTTAAAGAAGTCTTTGATAACTTCTTTGATAAAGTAAACAACTTCCCCATCCCTTAGTTTCTCTCTTTTGTAAATGATAACTTTTCCCATTTCTGTTTTTCTTTCATGTGGGATACACCCAGACCTCTTTCTTTGAGTACACCCTGTATAGGTGCAAATTTATACACTTAGTGATACCTTTTAGCACACAGTGCCCATCAGAACAAATGCTTTTTTTATAACTCTTTGTTACTGACAGCACATTATCAGGACAAATAATCATTTATTTATAATCCTAAGAGTCACAGAATCCTGTGGGCTTCACCTGTTATAAGTTTTATTCTGCCTAAATTCAGCTTTAAATCCCAGCTCCTACATAAAGTTTTACTCAAGGTCAAAGTTTAGTGACCAGAACTTGAACCCAGGCCTCTTCCCAATGTAGTGCTCCTTCTAGCACACCATATGACACTAGTTTAGGACTTAGAATCTCCCTAAGAATCCAGGCCACACAATTCATCTGTCCTCCCCTTAGGCACCTGTCAGTATTATTTTGTTGAACCATTATGGTGTATGTTGTATATCCTGGTAAATCTCCAAACTCCACAAAAGTAGGGGGTCTTTGTGTCTTACCAGAACCTAGCACAGAATTCTGAACATAGCAAGTATTTACAGGCAACCTCATATAAAGGATCAGTCAAAGTTTTATCATTAATTCCAAATCCAAGATCATTAACACTGCCATAGTCCCTGGAAAAGCAAGTTCATACATTCTCTTTCAGGTAGTTCATGTAGCCATGGCATAACCAATGTTGCTGCTTGCACTTTCAAGCACCCTTCCATCAGTAAGACCTTTAAATGAAATGGGAATAGTGCTATATTTCTATACATGAGCTTATTTCTGCAAGATCTTGTGGACTACTCATCTTCTTCACTAATTTCTTCTGTGATTTGGAAAAACTGAATTGCCTTAGCCCCAAACACTCAGAAAAGCAAAAGCCTCAAAGTTAATGAAAAATCCTTAAGACCTATTTTTGAGGGCAGTTAGGTGGCAGAGTGGATAGAGCACCGGCCCTGGAGTCAGGTGAACCTGAGTTCAAATTTGGCCTCAGACACTTGACTCTTACTAGCTATGTGAACCTGGGTAAGTCACTAAACCCCAACTGCCTTGCTCTCCCCCCCCCCCCCGAAAAAAGAGTGATTTTTGATGTTAGGATCAAATATTATCATAAGTTCATTGAAATTATAATAGAATTCAGTAAGAAAATAAAATTAGTTATGTGATATGAATAAACATTACTGTTGTACAAACAACCAAAAGGCAAAATTAAAAGCCATTAAAAAAATCAGGCCAGAATGAAGGATAAGAATAATGAAGTAACAGGACAATATAAAAATATTTTTTGGTTATGTAAAGAGGGAGAGAAACAAACCAACTCAAGACACATTTATTACTTAGTTACAGTCTACTCACCAGAGATGCAAAAAGAAAAGAGAAAACAGTCCCTTTTCTCAAGGAATTTATGTTATTCTGAAGGAATGTAGAAAAATAAATGTGATGTAATCTGACAAACAATGGAGGAGGTTCAGCAAGGTTTCAAGTAAGAGCTGGTAGCTCAGGTAAGCCTCGAAAGTAAAGGCAGGCAAGGGTTATGGGAGGCAGGCATAGTTCAGCAGGAAGTGTGCTAGAGGAATGTGGGATAGTTTATCCCAGTGGTTCTCAACCTTCCTAATGCCACAACCCTTTAATACAGTTTCTCATGTTGTGGTGACTCCCAACCATAAACTTATTTTCGTTGCTACTTCATAACTGTAATTTTGCTAGTTATGAATCGTAATGTAAATATCTGATATGCAGTATGTATTTTCATTGCTACAAACTGAACATAGCCCACGGGCTGAGAACCGCTGGTTTATCCAAAGCACAGTGGTAGATGATGGAAGGTTGAGTTTGGGGACCAGCCAGGAGTCCAGCTTGGCTGGAATATAGTGTATGTGAAGGACAATAATGTGAAACAAGGTTGAAAAGATAGGTTGGGAAGGGCCTAAAATACCAATCTAAGGAGTTTATAATTCATCCTAAAGTCAATAACGTTTTTTGAGCAGAGGAGTGAAATATATTGACCTGTGCTTTGGGCAAATTATTTTGGCAACTAAATGGAGACTGGATTAAAAGGAGAAGAGGTCACTGGCACGAAGACCAGTGAAGAGATCATTATAGCACTCTTAGTTAGAAATAACGAAGGCCTGAACAGGGAGGGAGTGTGTGTGTGGCTGTGTGAATGGAGTAAAAAGGATGAATGCCATCGAAGTGGAATGAACGAGACTTGGCAACTGGTCAGAGAGGCAAGGATAGAAGATAAGTCACGGTTTTAAAGCTAAGTGAACAGAAGGATGATAGTATCATAGAGAGAAATAGAGAAGTTTTATGGAGAGGGTACATTTAGGAGGCATGATTACACTGACCAATTGGACATGCTAAATTAGAGATGTCAACGGGTCATTTAAGTGTATGTACACTGTGAGCAATTGGTGATAAGTGATTGGAGTTCAAGAAAGATATTTGGAAGTTACCTGAAAAGAGATGATAATTGATCCCAAAGAAGCTAACGGGATAATCCAGCAGAGTGAAGAAAGAAAGGATGACAGACCTGAACTGAGCCTCAGGGAACTCCATTATCTAGACTCTAGAGCAGCGGTTCTCAACCTGTGGGTTGCAACCCCTTTGGGGGTCAAATGACCCTTTCACAGCGGTCACAGGGGTGGTCTAAGACCATCGGAAAACATATATTTCTGATGGTCTTAGGAACCAAGACACTGCTCCTCTAGTGTCTCCAGGAGGGTCCACCCACATGCAGATACACCCACATACAAGTATTAAAGCGTCCCAGCATTAGGAAGGTTGAGAACCACTGCTCTAGAGGGTATGAGTTCAGCGATGAACAAGCAAAGACAAAAGGGGTGATGGCACAGGTGGGAGGAGAACCAGGAGAGAAGTGTGTCCTAGAAGTAGAGGAAAATGGGACAGGCAGCCTCAGCACCCCACACCTACTGCAACAAAAGCCTAAAAATTGTGCCAGGCTGAAAAACTATTAAGAAATCAAAAGAGAAACTACAGTAAGTGATTTATTTCACCAAAAAACTGCACAAGTCAGCCAGAAGCCCATCAGCAATAGCAAAGGGGGCTGAAGAGAAGTCAGCACCAGGTAGGCAAACAAACCACCAGTGTTCCGTCCTGCCCTTGGATGAGCTACTGAAATGTGCACCTTACAGGGCTCTCCTTGGCAGCAAGACTGGAGGGCTCCTCTCAAAAGTCCCAGGCTAGTCGCAAATCCACAGTGGGGACCGTAGAAGCCATCAGGTACTGCAGTGATCATGCAGGCACAGTAGTATTTAGACTAGGAATTCTCTGGTCCTTGGTCTCCAAAGTCTCTAACATTATGTTCTGAGATACTAGAGTCTGTGAAGATCCGGGGTAGCCTAAAATCTACTGTCATTCTTAATGGGAACATACTCCTGTAGGTGGAGGTGAGTAGAGGAGCCCAGGTGGCCCAGGTGAAGACCAAGCAGAATCAACCACCCTACCAAAAACACAGCAAGGGGTAGAACCTGGTCCAGGCATAAAATGGTCTAAGCTTGTATCTTGAAGCACTGGTAAGATATGGACAAAATGAAGTGGGATACTATATACAAAGTGTTTAAGTCTGAGGATAAAAGGTAAAGTAGCCATGTAGCAAACATAGCATGATTTGTGACTCAAAGAGGCATTAGGACATATCCCCTTGTATTTCTGATGCTGTGGTAGACAGAAATAAGCCCCAGGGTGTGTACAATGGTATACACTAGTACTGTGTAGACTGTGGACATGATTATTATTAATTATTATTATTATCATTATCATTATTTGCTTTTTGGAGGGGGAAGGACACGGCAATTGGGGTTAAGTGACTTGCCCAAGGTCACATGGCTAGTATGTGTTAAGTGTTTGAGGCTGTATTCGAACTCAGGTCCTCCTGACTCCAGGGCTAGTACTTTATTCACTGTACAACCTAGTTGCCCCTGACAAGGGAATTATTATTGGAATGTAGCAGAGAGTTTTAATGTATCTTGAGAAAAGCAGAGTATGTTTTTGTGGGTTGGTTTGTGCAATGGAGCATGAAAAGTGTGGAGGCCTGGTGGGTCTGTGTGAGAGAACCAGAGTATATTCCTGACAGCTGGCATGCGTGAGAGCAGCGGGAACTTGGAACCCCAGCGGTCCACATACACGAGAATCAGAGTGGCTAGGTGTGGTGGCACATGCCTGCCATCACTATTGCTTGGGGAAGATGAAGCTGATTGATCGATTGAGCTTGGGATTTCTTAGCTACAGTAGGCCTAAAGCTCAACAGGTGTCTGCCTGAAGTCTGGTACCATGTGAAAGCCCCTGAGAGGGGACCATCAAGTTGTCTAAGCAGGTACAAACCCACTCCTGTTGTCACCCACCATCAAGTTGTCTAAGCAGGTCAAAACCTTCATGTGACAAGCAGCGGGATCAGGCCTACGAGTGGCCACTACACATCTACCCTGACTGCCACAGGGAGATCTAGACTCCCTCCACCAACATCCCTCACCCACCCCAAAAGGGGATACACTGGGATTTATTGTGCATGAGCATTTGTGTGTTGGGCACTGGGAATGTTCAGTATGACCACAGCACTGGTGAGTCATCAGGGTCTAGAGCAGATTTTTGTCATGCATACCATTCACACTTGCTTCCTTTTCTTTTCTTTTAGCTCTCTGTAGTAGCTGAATGGGGAGAGAACAAAGAAAGCGAGGGAGACAAATGGACATGTGACTGTGAATGGTGGCTGGGGTGCAGCCAGAAACATTGAGCAGACCAGTGTGACCAGAGGGAAGCAAGCAGAACTAAGATGGAAAAACCGGTTGGTGACAGACTCTGAACGACTGGTACTTTGTGCTTGGTCCTCTCAGCATCTACAAAACTAGAGATTTTACATTTTAACAGACGAGTGTTACATACTGATGTTTATGGATCATGTTATTATGGGATGTATATATGTATATATGCACACGCACATATGTATCAGGGAATGGAGCAATAAGTAATTTATAGCCTGTCCAGCTTAACTTTAATATCTGAGAACATCACAGAAAGGGTGATCAAACACAGTACAGAATGGTAGGTAGCAACCCTGGCATGGTAGAGGGCAAATGATGCCAGACCACTCACACTGTGCCAGTGCACAAGACACAACAGAAATGATCTGGACTTAACGAAAGCTTCTGGTTCCCAGTAGACCACAAGCTCGCTGAAGGCCAAGACAGCGTCATTTCTAGTCTTTCTATCTCCCTTGTCCAGCACAGTACCCTGAACACAATAAGCCCTTGACCACTGTCTCACTACACCGTTGTCTTATGGAACAACAAGCCAGGGAGACAAAGTCCACACCATACTACAGAGAGGTTACATTCCACAGTAGTTAATCATGAACTGCTAACAACAGAGGGTCACACGATAATGGGAAGAATGTTGGTTTGAGGACAGAGACCTGCATTTATAACCCAGGTCTAAAGACTTATCAACTGTGTCACCCTGGGCAAGTCACAATAACCATGGTGAGCCTCAGTTTTCTAAACTGTAAAATGGGGTAAAAATACTTGTACTTCTTAGCTCACACACAGCATTATTAGGAAAACAAAAGCACTTTCTGAACACCAAATCACTATACAGATGTGAAATATTATCATCTCACAGGGGCCAGGCCTTGAACTACTATTATGTATACTAAAAGCTCTGATAATGTAATAATTTAAACTACATCCGGGCTCTTAGTTACAGACAAAATTCTAGAAGTTACAGACAAATTAAAGACAAAGTTACAGACAAAATTAAAAAACCATTATGTTAAGTAAACGAACACTCGAAAATAAGATGAAATTTAATAATGCCAAGCATCAGTCGGTCCAGAGAAGGCCCAGAAGTCTTCAGCTGACACAGTGGAGGAGCGCCAGATGTGCTGTCAGGAAGACCCGAGTCCAGCTCTCGCCTCGGTGGCTCATGAGCTGCATCCCCCTGGGCAAGTCACTTAACTACTGTCTGCCTGAGTGTCCTCCCCTATAAAGTTGGGGGCATCATGGCAATGACCTCCCAGAGTCGTTATGAGGCTAAAATGACATATTTATAAGGAGCTTTGCAAATCTCATAGCGTTACATAAACGATAGTTTTTGTTATTATTGTTACTATCCTATCTGCTTTGTGGGCAAACGTTTCCAATACCCGTACTGAACTATAGTTATCTACTTAAAAACTGCTTAGCACTAGAACTCTATTGTTACTGTCATCATTATAGTTATTAGTACATATATATAGAATGGAAACAGACTATAAACTGCCAGGATTGGACATAAAACTCAAGACTCCAATGTGCGGATCACAAATTGAACATTAATCAGGACCGTCGCACTGTTACTAAAAGCGTGTACGAGGTACTGAAGTACTTGAATGAGCATGCGACCTCCAGGAGCCAGGCAATGATTCTCCCTCCTGCCTGGCACTAACCAGTTCCTTATTGGACTGCTGTATTTGGATCTGGTCTCTGCATTATAAAAAGCATGAAGACACTTGAGAGGGCCGGCAGAAGGGCAGCAAAAATTAATAAAACAATGGCTGGCATTATTTTCCCTAGAGAATATGAGGGTAAAAAGTGACTTAATTGTCTTTAAGTACATGTGTGCTTATCATAAAGAGATAAAATAGTTCTTCTTCTTTTCCACAGAAGACTGGAAATGAGGAAAGAGACTCGATTTCAGCAATAGAGGGTTTGGAGAGTCCTAAGAATGATCATTTGGACCAACAAGAGATCTGAAAACTGAAGAAGGCTTTGCTGTCTCTACATCTAGAGATAATGTGGGCAACGGTTTTGTACTAGATTTTGAAAAATCTCTCAAACATTAATCGATAAATATTTACTGTATGCCGATTACGTGCCAATTACTCAACATTAGCAAGGGGATTGGTCTATAGAAGATGCCATACAACATAAGACATGGTCATTGCCATCAAAGGGTATTCTGGCTAGCTGGGGAGGTAACACTGATACAAGGAAAACAACTGGACAATAAGTGTGACTGTAATAGATGTTCAAAAGAGGAAGAGATCGGGGGTGGTCTGAAATAATAAGGAAGCTACTGTAGATGAGGTAGGACTAGAGCTGGGTCATAACAAATAGGTAGGATTTGGATAATTAGAGGAAGAAGAGGAAGCATACTAAACAAAAATAAACATTTGGTGTTAAAGGAATGCAGGTGGGAATCAACACGCTGCAAACGAAAGACAGTCAGAGCAGAGTGGTAGGTGCACTTTAAAGAGCAGCAGACAATAAAGATGGACAGGCAAGGTTGGACTAGGTGCTAAAAGACATTGAAAGCTAAGCATGGGGCTCCGAATCTGACCTTGTAGGTAAAGTCTCATTGCAGGCTCTTGAGTAAGGTAGGGGTCGAAAGATGGCTGTGTTTTAGGACTGGTCTCATGTCGGTTCCAAGAACAATTAGAATCTGTAAAGATCCGTTAGGTGTTGTTGTTGCAGCAATAATCCAGATATAAGGTGATGAAAGCGAGGGATAAAGTTACAGCAGTGGGAATGAGGAAGAAAGGGTGAATTTAGGGAACATTTCAAAGGAAGGAAAATGCGATAAAAGAGAGGAAGGAGCCAAGGATAATTCCAGGTTTTTTATCTTAAGAGACTTAAAGCACGATGGATTCAATGCAACTCAACAAACATTTATCAAGTGACTACCACATACAAAGCACTATGTAGCATTATGGGCATAAATTAGGGAAGGGGGGTTAATTTAAGGGGAAAGAGCAGAAGTCCAGCTTCGGATATGCTAAGACTATAGGATCATAAAGTTATAGTAGTTTAAAGATGGAAGGAAATTTGGAGATCGTACAATCTCTCATGATTTATAATGGAGGAAACTGAGGCTCAGAAAGTATAAGGTCCCCTAGTTACTTAGGGATAGAGTTAGTATTAGAACTTGGGTCTCTTGACTCTAAGTCTACTTGGGGAGAGTGAGCTGACACAGAAGACCCAAATGAAGATGGCTCATAGGGAGCTTATTTAGAATTCACACACACCTTCTTTCAAAAGAATTTGGTGTCTATCACAATTTAAACACAATACCAAGTAGTATGATTGGGAACAAAAACAGACTGGAAACAAGTCTACATGAAGCAAAAAGGCACTGTATGTAACAGAAGTGAGATGACCCTGAGTTTACCCAGCATCTTGCTTGTAGACGGTCTGCATCGTTGTCTCCCCCATGAGGCTGAGAGCTCCTTGAGAGCAGGGACTGGTTTGAGGCCTCTCTTTGTATCCCTAGAGCTTAGCATAGAGCCTGGCACATAGCACCTAAAAATGCCCGTTGACTTGAAGTGATCTTTACAGTCTCAAATGCAAGCTTCTCTCTTGTTCTTATCTACATAGTAAAATGCTTATTTTTGTTGAAAATTGTTGTTTGTAATAAAAGACTTTTTTAAAAGGTGGTACTAGATATTTGGGATAAGCTGACTACTATAACGAGGCTATGAATTTGGCTTAAGGGTTTTTTAATAGCTAAGGATAAAACAGAAGCATATTGTGCTATATAGTTTTCATTTTCTAACAAATTCTTCTGCATATATAATCTTCTTCCTGGAACTAAAGTCAAGCAGGAAGTTACTGGGTGGGTTATGCAATGGAAATTGGGTAACATAGCGGAAAGTATCTTTAATTGCAGGTTTACAAAAGATAGACAAAACTGTGTTCAAACAGATGATTATGTATCTAAAAAGGCTGAGAACATAACATTAAATTGTAATTCAGCAAAGGTATTTCTGTAGGTGGCCAAGATAATACAATCCAGATTCTTTCCTTTTTGAGATTTATCAAAACACACAGCTAGAACCTGAACAATCAAGGTGATTCATTACCTAAAGGATCTAATAAACTCTCCATTATCAGATACTAAAAATGAACCTTTGAGAGAGTAAGTTCCTTGAGAACAGAGCCTGACAAAATCACAGAATTTCAGAGTTGGATGGGAAGTCATTAGTCATTGAATACAAATGTATCTGAAAAAGCATCTCCCTTTCATCAAACCCAATAAGGGGTCAAGGAGCTTTTGTCTGAAGACTTCCAACAAGGGGAAACCCATCCTGTCTCCAAGCAGACCATTCCACTTTTGGCTAGCTCTAACTGTTAAAAGTTTTCACTTAGATTAGACCTAAATTTGACCCTTTCTACCTTTCTCTCAAGTTATACCCTGTAGGGCTAAATAGAGCAAGTTTTGCTTTTCCAAACGAGAGCCCTTCTAATAGTTGGACACAGCTGTCACATTTACCTGTCTTCTTTCCAGTCACAACAATTCTAGCTCCTTTCATTGACCTTCACGTGGCTTGGATTCAAGCCTCTTTACCATTGTGGTTGCTTTCCTCTGGGTGTTCACTATCCTATCAGTGTTTCCCCTACATTGAAGCACCCAGAACACAATACTTTAGACAGATAGAGAATACTCTTCTTATAACTGTGGCCCACACTGATCTTCCCTTCTTAAACTCCTCCTCCTCCATATATATTAATATTGTGCCTTTCAGCATTTAATTAGTTTCTGATTTTTTTATCTCTATCCCTTCTAAACCTCCTCCCCTCCCCCCACCCAGGTAAGGGAATATTAAGAAACAAAGACATAAACAATAGAGTCACTTCATAATTTATACAAGAGGACGAGGGGAGGAGAAAAGAGGAAAGAGAAAAGGAAGAAAAATGTAAAAATGGCAGGGGATTGATGGCTAGTCAATGACTACAGGCTAATCCTTGGGTGAACTGGCGATTGGAGATCTGGTCATTGTTTCCTTAGTTGTTTCAGTTCCTCCTCCTGGTTCTCACACTGTAAACATCACTTACTGCTATTTCTGATTATAGAAGATGTGCTACATCATGTTCATTTTGTGCAGGTTTCTGGCACCCTTAAATAAAAGGATGGCCAGAGCTGGTTTTCCTGGCATTACTGGTCAAACAGAAGACCCTGACTGTGTTCCATTTGACTTCTCTGTGTCCCTTCAGACATCATGGTGAAATAGCAGGTGAAACAGTTATATAGTAGTTTGATCAACTGCAAACATAATCACACTTATGTATGAAGTCCTATTTCCCCCCTAATTATCACTTTTCTCACCAGTCTTCACCTGTTTTTATTTTCTTCTGTTTGAATAGACATCTTGGTTGCTTGTCTCCTTACCCACCATCCTGAGAAGCAACCTCTGGAGATGCAGCCTGGCACCTGTTCCTACCAGCATCTAAGCCAGTGTGTCTTAAACTATGGGTTGTGACCCCATATGGGGTCATGAAGAATCTGGCAATAGTAAAAGGTTTCTGAACCTGCAGTCATCAAAAATTAATTAAAAATCAAACATGCAATTAAATCTAAGGTGTTTCTGGCAGGGCTTGCTTGAACTGCATTGGGCAACTTCACTGAAGGCTTGGTTCTGGACAAAAAGCATGCACACTGGATTGTGCCTGTCTTCAAAACATACAATTCCAATGAAAGCTGTGGAAATGTGAAATGGAGCTGTGAGGGGAAAAATGTTTAGGAAGCCCTTTTCTGAGCAACAGCTGCTGATGACCCAGAAAATAAAGTCCTTGTCTTCAAAGTCCCTGGCACTGCCAAATGGTTCAGCATCAGAAACAGACAGAGTTTATCAGCAGAAGTGACATTAGAGAAAATGCACCCCCACAGACCACGGGCCCTCTCTGTGTGGCTCACAGCTGAAGTCTTCCACATGTACTGTTTCCCTATTAAGAATAGGAGCACCCTGAGAGCAGGATTGTCTTTCCATTTGATTCCTAGAGTTTATCAGTGTTTTACATAAAATGAATGTTTTAAAAATGCTTTACTCATTCATTCATTCAAGCTTAGCTTGATGGAGTGGAAAAAAAACATTTATAGGTAATTGGTTTCATAGTAACTATCTCAGATTCAACTGCTCTCTGATACAGATGCCCTCCTTTAAAAACAAACAAACAAACAAAAAACCCAACCAAATCCCCTTTCCAGCTACAAAGGTTTAAAGATATTGTACCGTGCTGACTTTATGGTCAATTTAAAGGATTTAAAGGGTAATTGTGACTATACTCAATTTTCACCTTAAGGGATACATATGGAGCCACTCGCTCCATTGAATGTACCGATGTCCCCTACAGGACCTAACACTGCTGAGTACATAATAGGCAGTGAAAAAAAATTACAAGTAATTAATCAGTTTGGAGGAAACCATTTCAGTAGAATTATGGGGTAGAAGCCAAACTAGAAGGAGTTAAAGAAGCAGGGGAGGAGGGGGGAGAAATAGGTGAACAGAAAGTATATCTACAACATTCAAACAGCTTTGTGGCAGAAGAAAGGAGAATCTGGCCAGCACCTAGAAGAGATGACATAATCAAGAAAATTCTTTACAGTAAACCTGAGAAGTCCAAAGGGAAGCAGACTTGAGGCCAAACAAGGGAGAAGGGAACTGGGAGCAGAACTCTGACATGAAGGGGAAGGGGTCTAAGGTTTGGAAGGAAATTCCTTTAAAGAGAAGGTAAGAAATCCTTAAGTTAAAAAACAAAATAGAAAATCCTTACACATTATCTCTCTCAAATGCTACTCAATAAAAAGGGTTGAGACTGACAGTAAGTATTATTTGAGATGTTTAATTACTTGAAGGTGGGAATTTGGATGAGATGGCTTTTGGTGGTCCTTTCCAGCAACATACTTCTATCATCTTCTCTCTAGGGACTATCTCTGACATTTCTTATCATGGTTAATCAACCAACGAATATTTATTAAGCACCAATTATATGCCAGATATAGAGATAGATGCTAGATGGTTTGTAACAACAACACAATATTCACAATGCCCACGGTGACTATAAATATGCTGGTATAGTTGTGAATCACAAAATATGACAGGTTCTCCACATGGAGGACAGAGCCAAAGCATTTATTTAAATACCAGAAAGCTGAGTCCCCGAACCAGAAAGTTAAAGTCATTACAGTAGCCCTGAAGTAGGTACACATAGTTAATGCAGTGAACACCCATATACCCAAGCCTTCAAAACAAAACAGGCTCCCTCAAGCAAAGATCCTCCTCTCCTCACTCACTAGAGCAAGGATCTTCCTTTCCTCACTCATAATAGCTGCTCAGCCTCTACGCTGCTCACTCCCAGCAGTTCTCTTTCCCGGTAGTTGTCAGTAGAAATTCTGGCTGGCTCTCAGAACAAGTGCTGCCACTACAAGTTCTGTTCTCAAAATCTCTTCCCTCTCCATCCCGGGCCTCTCCTTATATATGGTATTAGCTCCTCCCTGCCCTACCCCTTCCTGCTACATCAGCAAGTTCATCCCACTGTGGGATTCACAAGTTCTGGGTGGTCTTAATACTTGACACAATTATGAACTTGAAATTAAGTGCTAAGTACCTGTTAGCTTGCCAATACAAAGGACTTGGAAGATCTTCAAATCCCATTACCATTACAGGGTTGAAAAACAAGTTGAAAAGTTCATGTCCTCAAGAAGCTTAAGATTTTCCTGGGGGAGTCAACATGTACACATGCAGGTATATACAAAATAAAGATAACGTGATTTTGAGGGAAAGAATTTACCAGCTGGAGGGAAACAATTTGAAACAAAAAGTGGTACTTACACCAACCTTTAAGAAAAACTAAGGGATTTTGCCAAATGGAGGTAAGGAAGAAATGAATTCCAGGCATGGGGGACAGTGAGGGCAAAGACACAGAGAGAGTAGCTGGGGGGATATGTCTGAGGAGCAGTAAGTAACAAGGCCAGTTTTGATGTATAAGACTATAAGGTAGGTTTGACCCAAATGTAAAGGGCTTTAAATGCCATTCAGGAGAGTTTATATTTCATCCTAAAGGCCACAGCGAGTAAAGGTTGGGGAACAACATGGTTAAACTGAAAGTTTAGGAAAACCGTTTTGGCAGCTAGGCAGAAGGTGGATTAGCGGGAAAAAGACCAATTAGAAAGCTGCTGAAATAGTCCAGGTGAGAGATGAGGAGTACATGAACTAGGCTGGTGGATGGAGGAACAGAGAGAAGGGGAAAGATATGAGAAATTCTGTAGAAAGGACAAAATTTGGTTAATGAATGTATATGTGGGGAAAGTGAACAGAAATGTTGCTCTGGGAATCATCCTTGTCAAGATGACAATTAAACCTATGGGAGCTGATGAAGTCACCAAGAGAGAAAGCACAGATGGAAAAGAAAAAGGGGGTTAAGGACTGTGAATGGGACCACACCAACTAGCTATTAAATCTAAAATTAAACTATTTATAATCTTAGGAAGGTTCAAGATCTGCAGGAAAAAGGCATCCCTACATCACATTCCTTATCACTCCTAGATTTTCTGGTTTCTAAGATTCTAGAGTTAAATTTAGCCTAACTTTGTTGATGCCCCAAGCAGCAACCCTTGGCCCCAAGAATATAATTAAGACTGAGACAAGAACAGAAGAAGCAGAATGACTTCTAGCTTTGGTTTTCTAGTGATAAGGTGTTTCAAGAATTGGGGGAGGGTATAATGGAAGGGTTTACATTAACAGAGTCCGCACAGTTTTGGTTGTTACCAGAATATGTAAACTTAAACATAACCTGATATATGGCTTTAATCTACTAAAAAAAATCAATAGTTATGAATAACTACTTGGGAAGGAAAGGACTAAAATGACAGAAGAAGCCAACAATCTAAAAGCTTGCATCATCAGTCTATTAATGCAGTTGGAAAACTATCAACCTTTGAAATGAACCTTTAAAAATCTATAATTTTTATTTATCTTCTGGGCCACAAAGACTGAGCAGTTTCCTCAGAAACAAAAATAAATAAAAAGTAAACATAGTAATTCAATAATTGGTTTGAATTTCACCCATAAAATTTCAGTTGAAAACTTTTTTTTTTCTGGAAGAGCTCTGAACTAATACAATGTTTTTGGAGAAAAATCTGACAACGTACAAAGAGAATTATGAACTTTGCTCATGCCCTTTGACCCAACAATGTTACTACTAGGACCATTTCCTAAGGATGGGAACCCTTCCCAAAGAACATGTCTTAGAAAATTGTCAAAGTACAGGTGTGACTCTATCACGAATCTGCTCAATAAATTCCAATATATTCTTACAACCTTGGAGAATAAAGTATAAACTTCTCTGTTTGGCATTTAGAATCCCTCCAAGGTTGGCCCCTAGGGCAGCTGAGTGGTATAGAGGATAGAACACCAGGCCTGGAGTCGGGAAGACCTGAGTTCAAATCCAGCCTAAGACACTAGCTGTGTGACACTAGGCAAGTCACAACTCTGTTTGCCTCAGTTTCCTCATCTGTAAAATGAGCTGCTTGAGAAGGAAATGGCAAACCACTCCAGCATCTTTGCCAAGAAAACCCCAAATATATTAATGAAGAGTCGTTGTACATGACTGAAACAACTGAACAACAAGAAACATATCTTCAGCTGACCTTTCTGGGCTTATTGCCGTTCTTTCACACATTCTACTGCTCTGCTTTTCACAGGATGCTGCGTGTCCTATCTCTAAGCTGTTCCCTATTCCTAAGAGAATCTCCTCTTCTTAAGATTTCTAGTTCCCTCCAAAGCTTGGCTCCAGTTACATTCTACATGAAGCATTCACCATAAATCTTGAATATCCTTCTCTCTGTATATGGTGCTTTCCAAGAGATGCAAAGGTTCCTTTCAGGGGGGACGATTTCACTTTTGTCTGTAATTTCTAGCATCCAGCACGTGTTGTTGTTTAGTTGTTCTCAGTTGTCTCTGACTCTCTGTGACCTTGTATGGGTTTGGTTTTATTTTTTCAGCACTAGCAGGTGCTTAAGTAGTGTTTGCTGGTAATGACACTAAGAACAGCATTTATGTACCACTCCATGGTCAGCAAAGCACATAACTTATGGTGGCTCAACCCTGTGAGGTAGGTGCTATAATCATTCCCATTTTATAGGGGAGGAAACTGAGGAACCGAGAAGTTCAATCATACAGAAAGTAAGTATCTGAGGTAGGGTTTAATTCAGGTCTTCTTTTATGGATTAACGAATCTGTAATATCATCTGCAGGAGTCCTCTCTCCACTAACATAGATAATAGCTGGGCCTTTTCATTTTAGGTGATCCTTGTTTATATTTTCCCATGAATCTCCCAAAGAGAACTTACTCAATGCCATGAAAGCCTTCTTCTGGCTCTTGTACCTTTGGTTTACTTTATTTTTGCTAGTCATGTATTAACTCATTTGTTATGGGAAAAAGACCTCACATTAACAGAACCTGAAGTTACATTAACATATGTAGATGATTTTAAGTCATTTAAAAGCTACTATTGTTCTTAGCACTCCATGTTTCTCTCTCTCTTTCTGGCCCTTCTACAACCAATGCTGTCACCGAAGAAGGGGACCACACAAAACAGACTGATTTTTTTGTATTTGCATCTCTTTCATAGGTAGCCATGGCCAAAGGCTACATTCCTTAGTGGACGGTCTTTTAGTGATGTGCTATTCCACAGACAGGCAAATTAAATCCTGGAAAGCTAACAGAGATAATTACCAATACCATACAGAAAGTTTGCTCAACATGGCAGACATAGCCAAAGCTTGCAATCTGCTGGTATGACCTTCAAAAAACCAGTTTACTTCTATGCCACAACAAGGCACTACAGAATGTTATTAAAAGGCAGGAAAACACCTATTTGTACAAAAATACTTAATGTCATTTTATTTGCAACAATAGGAAATAACTCTGGAGTGGCTAGGTGGTGCACTGGCCCTGGAATCAGGAGAACCTGAGTTCAAATCCGGCCTCAGACACTTCCACTTAACACTTACTAGTTGTGTGACACTGGGTAAATCACTTAACCCCCAACAAAAAAAACTCAATAGGAAATAACCGGAAGAGGCACTGGACCTGTGAATTTACTGACATAGAGAAAATTCTCTCTAACAATACAGGTTGGCACCTTCTTTGCAACTTAAGAGTCTTAGGGAGTGAGAAAGGGTCTTGCCCAGGCTTATACAACCAGAATGTGGAAGAGGACCACTTTTGTCTAGGTCTTCTGGCTTCGAGATGAGTCCTCTAGCCATAATTCCATATGTATGATTTCTCAAATTATATGCTCAACTACTGAAACATGGCTGAATAGGTTATAGAATATTAATGTGACAGAGTGTTATAATTTCATAAAATAATAAATAGGAAAATACAGAGAAATACTGGAATGCTTCTAGGGGGAGTTATAGAGTTAAAAAAAGATAAAATTAGGGTAAAACCAAAAAAAATAAGGTAAAAGCAAAAAATAACAGAAATAAAACTCTATAAGAGCATGGACAAAAAAAATATCAGAGAATAATGAGCCAATAAAATTGTTAATGTGACTGTTAACTTTTTGTAATGTGTCCATAGCTTGAAGTTTGATGTTTTATTTGGGATTTTATTACTTTCTTTACTTGATCATTGTTATATGTTGAGTTTTTATTAAATTTATAATAAAATATTTAAACAAAAAATACCACCATTTTCCCATTCTATAGGCAGAGAAAGTTTGATAATTAATAACAATATTTTCACTGATTCAGGAAAAAAGTTCAAACATTTTATATATATACAATTTCGTTAATTTTTGCTTTAAATAACTTTATTGATGTTTCTTTAAAGGTCTAAATTTATTTTTAAACCTCATTATGAAAATTTCCTTAGTCTTTTTTTTTCTTTTTTATCAGTTTAAATAATCTATCTGATAATGACGAAAATTAAGTGCCTGAAAAAATGATACTTTTTCAATATTCAATATTCCAATAATTTTAATTGATCTGATAATTTTCAAAATGGTCAATTGTCATTAAGCCTACTAGCTGACAATTCTATACTAATCTACATTATTGTCTTAAATGTTCACTTACCTTCTTTTTTTGTGTTTTGTTCCGATTCTCTAACCAATCATCCATTTGTTCTTCAATTTCTTCTATAGAAGTCCCATGATCATAAGAAGGTTTATATGCACTGGGTTCCAAAGATGTATACATGGGAAATTCTGGCTTTGTTTTTTTAACTTTAGATTTCTTTTCCTCTGCAAAAAAGAAAAAATATATTATTAAAGTTTTTCAAAAATAAGAATCATTTCTAACATGCTATTCTTAGGTTGTATCTAGGAAGCATATCTAGTTAGTCCACTTCAAAGAAAATTTTTTATTATATTCAGAACTATTTTATTATTCATCTATTATTACTTTTTATAAACAAATTCCTAGGGGAAAAGGTCAAATAGTTATTATAGAAACAAGACAATTTGTAAAGTGTTTTGAATTTTCAAGACACTTTCTCTTCGTTATCTTTCAGTATTCCTTTAAGATATTCAGGGCAGGTGGCAATATTCCTTTTTTAACAAGGAGCAATCATGGGTCTCAATGCATTACAGGACTCATTAAAAAATGTAAAAGTTAGTGGCAGGGCTTTAGGACATGGTTTCCTGGATAGAGACAGGCAGCTCAGCTTCTACAATCCAATGGAAAAGTATATTAAGTACCTTCATCCACCCTAGAATTGCACAAAAACGTTTGCTAGAAGTCAGTCCACTGACAGCAGGAAAAAGTCTGCTGGAAAAGTAAACACCAGCACAGAGAATCAAGACAGAAACTTCCCTATGCAACCAGAGACTGGACAGAGATACCTGCAAGGTTCTGCATCCACAGGCAGTAAAGAATAGATAGCTCCTAGGAGAAACCCACAGAGTCACTGGATGACAGAAATGAACAGGACCAGTTCAGACATAGTAAAGGCCAGAGATTGGGGCAGTCCAGGTCCAGGTAGTCCAAAAATCCCTTTAACTCTGTCCTGCAATGCTATAGATAGCCCTACACATTTATCCTGAATCTCAAAGTTTCAGGGTATCCCAAAACCTAGGTAAATAAGAGATATCTAAAATCCAAGCTATAAGGAATAATGTCACAACTTCAAGCAAAACTTGGGGGAAAATGGATTTTACACAAGGATTACATGAATGACTTGAATAAATTAAGCAAAAGATACAAAAAATTTGAAATAAAGGCTCTGGAGGAAAGAATTAGAGGGAGAATAAATAGCTTAGAACAGAAAGTGGCAAGTGTTATCAAATAATGAACTCTAAAAAAACAAAGATATCAAGTGAAAATAAATGACTCCATAAGATGGAATGAAATATTAAAATAAAACTACAATACTAAAAAAATAGAAGAAAATGAAAGAGCTCTACTACCAAAAACACGTGACCTGGAAAATAGGTCAAAGATAACTTAAGAATTATTGGATTCTATGAAAACAATACTTAAAAACAAAAGCCTGAACACTATATTTTGAAAAATTATACATCAAAACTGTCTAGATCTATTAGAATCAGTTGTCAAGGTGAAGATGCAAGAATCTACCAATCACCTCCTAAAAGACATACCAAAAGGAAAATTTCCAGGAATATCAAAATAAAAACTCAATACTTCTACATCAAATAAAAAAAAATGTTGTGAGCCTCCAGAAAGAAAGAATTTAAGTACCAAGAAACCAGAGTTGGGATTACACAAGACCTGGCAGCTTCTACTAAAATAAGAGATGAGCTTGGAATACAATATTCCTAAAAGCAAAAGACAGTGTCTTACAACTCGGATATTTATATAAAGATGTTAAATGGTACTAAGAAATAGGTATTCTCCTTAGATTTCCATTAATTAATTACCAGAGGTCTATTTTGGCTAGTTTTCCTAACATTCTTTTCTGATTCTTAGTTTCTTATTTGTTATAACTATTTTAAATATCAAAGAAACATGTTGAAATAATAAACAATTATTGTCTTGCAATTCATTTGGCTTTTCCTTTTTATATGCAGACACAATGAAATTTACTGCAAGTGTGTATGTGTGGGTATATGTGTGCATATATATATATACATATACACATTTATTTTTTCCCATTTTTTATGGTATAGTTGATGATGAAGTTTCTGTTTGTCTCTTTTGACTGAATATATTTTTACTGTTGTCTTGCCATTTCTGCTTTTTTCAATTCAGCCATTCTCTCAGAGAAAAATAAATCTCTGAACACACTTAATGAAAGGGAAGACAAATGAACTGAGTCTGCATTTGAAAAAAGAAAAAAATTAAAGATCCTTAGCTGTAAAATAGAAATTTTGAAAATTGAAGAGAAAAACAAAATTGAAAACAAAATAATTCAAAAGTTCTTTTTTATTGATATATTTTGCTTTTACATCACAACCATTTCTGAATCTATGCCTGCAACTTCTCTTTTCCATACACCAAAGAATCATAAAAGTTTAGTAAAACCAATAAACATGATGATGACCCTTTCTCTATATAAAACAACCATAGTACCCTCACACTTCTAATGAAAAGATCAAAGAATATTTTCTCTATTCTTTAGGGACAAGTTTATTAACAAAAATAATACTGAGATGCCAAATAAAACTAGATTTTTTTAAAAAAAGACCAATGTAATAAATTGTTAGCTAGTATCTATTTTTTTAGAGAGAGAAAAGAAAAACAAATTACCAAATGAAATAAGAAATTCACAATGAATGGAACAAAAATAAAGAAAATTCTCAGAAATGACAAAACCATTTAAAATCAACAAAACATAAAACTTAAATGAAAAGGATATTTACAAAAGTATGAAAATCTCCCATAAACAAAAGAAAAAATGAAAACTTTATCTCCAAACAAGAGCCAAGCAAGACATTAATGGAAGTCCCAAAAGAAAAAAAAAGTTGAATTCAGATATATTTATAGGTGAATTCTATCAAACATTAAGAAAACAGACTTCTTATACTATATACGGTATTGATCAAAATAAAACATGATTCCACCTTGCCAGATTCCTTCTCAGAGACTAATATGGATCTGATTCCCTAAGGAGAGATAAATCAGAAACAGCCATCTATACATGTCTATCATGAATGAATATTGATAGAAAACCATTAAATGCAATATTAACCAAGAGATATAGCAATGAATTAAACATTACTTTTTCTCTGATAAGGTTAAATTTCTATCAGGAATATAAGGATGGTTTAATAGTAGGACAGCAATAAATATAAAGAATCGTCATCATGAAAAAAATCTCCAAATTGCATGACTATGTCAATAGAAATGGAATTTTTTTTTGAAAAAATACTATTTTAGGATGAAAATGCTAAAAAAGCAATGGAATAAAAGGAGCTTTCATTAATATGATCAAAAGTATCTGAAGACAAAGCCTAAAAAAGAATACAAGGTACAAGGCATGGTATTATTTACAAGGGAGAAATACTTAAAGTTATCTCAGTAAGATCATGGATAAAATAATGATATTAGTGTTTCTACTATCATTTGAGGTAATGCTAGAAAGCTTAGCTATGGCATTAAGATAAAGAAAAAAATCAAAGAATAAGCATAGTCAAAGAAGAGGGACGATTATGTTATTACTTGCAGATATGAGAGAAATAAAAAATTAACTAAAATTAATAGCATTATTAAATTAGTGAGATAAATTTTTAAAAAATCACCAACCTTTTAGAATGCTACTTACAAAATAAAGGAAGAAAAGTTAGAAAGAAAAATTTTGTTTGAATAAATATAACAAACAAAAGAATAAATTAAATATCTGGAAATTAAGACAGTAAAACATAGGAAGGACATAAAAACATTTAAATAACTGGGGAGGACTGGTCAATGATTATGATGGCTCTCTATTATTGTATTAAAAATGAAGACACTATTACTCAAAAGAAGTAATGTGTAATGAAGCTAGAAATAAAGGTGCAGGCCTTTGTTTTGGAAGTAATAGGAAGCCACTAGAGTTGACTAATTAGGTGAGATAAATGGTCAGTTTTGCATTTAAGAAAAATTGCTTTTGCAGCAGTATCTAGGATGGAATGGAGGGGTAAGTCATGAGGCAAGGAGACCAATTAGGAGGGCACTACAATCACCCAAGTGAGAGATGATAAGGGTCTAAAATAAGATGGCAAATTGTAAACGTTGAGAAAGAGTTAGACAGATGATAGATTGTGAAGGTAGACGTGGCAAGACCTGGAAGTTAATTGGATATGTGGGAGAATGAAGATTCTAAGGTGAATACCAAGATTACAAACCTGAGACATTGTACAGATGATGGTACCTTCAACAGAAATAGAGAAGCTTGGAAGAGGGAAGAATATGGGGAAGACAATCGAATCAATTTTAGGTGCATTATGTTTAAGGTGTCCCTAGGACATGGGGTTTGAAATGTCCCATAAGTAAATGGTGGTGTAGGACTGAAGCTCGGGGGGAGATCTCAGAGTTATCTGGGGAAGATGACAGTTAAACTCAGGGGAGCTGATCAGGAGAGGAAAGGAGAAAAGAGGAGAGAATGAAAAGAGGGGAAAGAGAAGAGGGGCCAGGATAGAATCAGGAGGAATACCTACAGCTAGGAGGCGTGATTGAGATGATAACCCAGCAAAGGAGACGGAGAAGAGTCTCCTAAGACCCATGTTACTGCTCACTGTGCTGTATGGCCGCTCTGCCCATACTGTTTCCACTTCCATGTGGCACATCTATTAAAATTCAATGTAGCTGTTTTATTATCCTTTATTGTAAAAAAAAAAAGTTTAAAACAATCTTTACAGAACTTTTACCTTTTTTAATCATCAAAATTGCATTTAATTAATGAATAAATTTGGGATAACTTTGCTTAGTTTGGTTTCTCACCAAACTTTTAACAATTTGTTTATCCTTGAGGGCATACATTTTCAACTTGTCTTTGCATCCCCAGTGCCAAGCATTGAGCTTGGAACACAGGTACTTAATAAATGCTTATTGAGTATTGATGCTGTTCATAATCTTCCACTCCTCTAGAATATATTACTAATGCATTATATTCTAAACTACAGTTGTCATTGGTTGCCAACTCTCTCTGCTTAGAAAGGAGATCAAGTGTTCAATGGCTGAGACAATTTCTGGGCCATTTTGGACTCCTTACTACGGTTACTGATTTGTCAGTTAATCTTCAAGAAATTGTTATGATTAGCATTTATATGCCTGCCTCCATCCATGTCCTTCTTTTCAAATGTCAATAGTCAGTCACTGAACATGTATTAAGTGCTTACTATGTGCTAATCATTAGGCTAAAAGCTGAGCTACTTAAATAGGTCAAATTCAAGTTGCCGTATCTTTTTCTTAGTCTCATTCTCTTTTCTAGTTTAATGTTAATTTTCAACTTTGCTCTGCTAAGAGGAAAAGGCAAATGCCTACTGTCCATACAGGGAGATGTTATTGGATAATGAGTCCATTTGAGTTGCCTGGTGGATGCCTATTATCTGAGGCAAGCACAGCTGATGGGCTAGGAATTGGGACCATAACTAAAAGAGGAAGAGAGCAAGTTTGAGTGCATTTAAGAGACTGTGCATTACTTTCGACAATCTTAAGCTCTTCCCTCAGCTACAAAAATTGATATTCACATGGATGTTCTAGTAATGTATGATTATAAATCCTGGAATATTATGGTCTCTGATGAATCAAAATGACACATGACATAAAAGGTAAATGAAGATCTGCACTGCAGGCACTACATATTTTCAGTGATGGCCCAGATGTAAGAAATGGTATAAGAGCCTAGTGTCAAACTCAAAAAGAAATGGGGACCACTAAGCCATACATAAGGATCCTTGTGGGTCAAATATTGACTTAGAAAACCACATAGGAATATTATCTATGTTTCACTGTACTTTGGTTTAGTTTGTAAAATATTTCCCAATTACCTTTCAGCATGATCCTGGCTGCAATTGGGACTATTGTAAGCCATGTGTCTGATACCTCTGGCATATCAACAATCAATCAATCAATCACTAGTTGGAGTAGAGGAGGGAAAGGGTTTCAGGCCTGGAGAACAGCCCCCTCTTGAGGGGCACCTCTTACAGGATGCTCAGCATGAGGACTTGTATCAAGCATCCAGAGTTATTCAAAGGCTGTTTCTCTTAATTAGAAGTTGCATTTCTTCAATGACTACATTTCACCCATGCAGGCACAGATGCCTTATGATTTAGAGGTTTTTTTTTTTTTAACCTAGAATAACACAGTATAAAGCTTGGCAGTTTTAGAAGATCACTCATTATCAGGACAAAAGAGTAATGTCTTGGACACAAACACATAAACCCAAGAGAAACATACCAACGAAACTAGAATGGTTTCCTAAGATAATACAACTTGGAGTGTTGAGCAATAAATTCATATTTGCAACAACGTCCCCGAACTGTATAGTCTTAGGATGTTATTATGCATTATTAAGAAAAATGAACTAACAATCATGAGATGCAATTCTGTTATTCTCTACCTACAACTTCTATTATAAGTATAATTCAATAGAGTTAAAGCATAACTTGTCTTTCGTCTTATTTTGCTTTATGAACTAGCATTATTGACTCTGACCATGTATCTGGCACAGAAGTGGAAGACCTCATTCTGAGAAAAGTTCCTAACTCTTGAATATGGTCTTTACTATAAGTAAAGCATACTGAAACCCAAGTTAGGATCGTCCCTGGAGAGGCATGTTCAACTATTACTGTAGGTAAAATTTAGTGGGGAAAAGGAGAGAAAAATGACCTATTTCTGGGAACATAAATTACCTACAAAATGGAAACTGGATGTTTGGCCTGGGTTTTTAACCACATTTTAAGACTTTGTTAGCCCAGGCAGACAGCCTGGACAACAGTAATGAGGATAAGAAAAAAAATTACGGGGCCAACTAGTGCTTATCATACAAAGATTTGCCTATTTTACTTTCTGCTACGGAAGGAATATAAATTAGGAAGCTCAAAAAGCTGTACATTTATAAATACTTATGCTAATATAAAAGTTAACATCTTAATAGGCATTCATAATTTAAATTTAAACCACGAGAAATTTTTTAAAAGCCATTCAAGACAAAGACATAAGGAATGCCAAAAAATTTTCTGAACAGACATCAAGAGAATTTTGGCATAAAGATTTCCCAAAAGGGTGATATTTACTTTTCAAGAAATTACCTTTTTCACACCTTTTGTCCTCTCTAGCAAAAAGCCATAATTTTAATAAGACTTTCATGCTGCATTTTCTCCAATTTGCAAATTATATGGAATTCCCCCTACACAGTTCTAGTTCAACCCTCAGAGAATATTACACAATCTCAGCAGTAAAGCAGACAGACATGAGGGCAGATTAGCAATTAGGTCATGAAAAACAGGCAGCATAAAACAGCTATTGCTAATCTGCATGAGATGCATTTACTCAATTAAGTAGATGGAAATGTTATTATGAACTCAGTATTCCAATGATGGTCTTTAAAATTAAGAAGGATGGGGGCAAATGAAATGCACACTGGGGGATTTTCGGCCTTTATATATTAATTCTAAAGTATACAATGCAGAACACCATAATGAAGTTAACAAAATTAATTAAAAGATTCTTTGCATGTAACCATTGGAGACTAAATTTTTAAAAAGCCCAAACACATGACAGTTTTTGACATTATTAACAGTGAATGTGTCTGCTCTTTAATATCCTTAATACTGAATCCTATCACCTTCTCTAAATATACAATGGATCTCAGAAATTGGAGGTGAAAAAACCCAACTAGGTCTTCTAAAGTCCTAATAGGTATCCAAAGCCAAGTACCGGGTTTTTTTTTTTCTTTCTCAAGGATAGTCTCTGAATACTCAATTCATTTCAGGTTCTAATGCCAGAATTACTGGTTAATAATCTTTAAACTTAGCTGGTTGTAAGTTTCAGAAAATTACTCTAATTTTTAAGTGGGTTCCCCAATCTTGGGGCATAATACCATATCTAGAAGAGATAAAACAATACATTTGTATTGGAAGAACTGGTATAGATCCAAATATTATGTTTTTAGTAAAGGAAAAGATTTAAACAAAATAGCCGGAATTTTTAAGGGGGAAAAATCCTTTGAAAAAAATTTTTAAGTGACCACAAATTTTGAAAAGTTTCATTAAATTAAGATTTAGTTACTTTTGGTACTGTTGCAAATGTTTATAGTTCATAGGTGTTATAAGGTATTATGAGTAGTTAAGATATTATGAGTAGACCTACATAGAAACACTGACAGAATTATCTGCTCTTCCTTATAACTGGACGAGGTGAGTATCAGCATAGAAAAAGGTTCCCAAACAAGTTTTCAAAAGAAAAGGAATAAAAATGATAAATTTTGCTGAGCAGGGAAGAGATCATAAAAAAGAACACTAGCTTTTACATGAAATTTAGATTTTGCTTCTCTTGCTCAACTTAGAGAAATTTTACTATTTTCTCCCCTTTCCTTTAAAAACAAAACAGTTCAGGAGATGTAGACTTCCTAAAAGTGAGTAAATCCATTCACAACCTTCTAAACCTCATCCTGTCCTCCCATAAATTCTCAGATGTGTAGGGGGCTTCTTCCATGGCTTTTAACATTAAGTGTGTAGCAAGGCAGCATTAAAGAACAACAAGAATTATTATTCATTCACAGATATAGAATGATGAAGAGCATAGATTCTAGTGCAATGACACACACCCATTTTACAGATGAGAAAGGCCTGGCCCAGACAGATGAAGTTGCTGGTCACAGAGCTAGTTTGTGGCATACTCATTTTAACATGGATTAAGTGCCATGTCTATGGCCAAGTTCTGTGCTGGGTATTTGGGAACAAAAACAAAATAAAACTGTCCTTACCCTTAGGAGTTTATATTTAACCAATGGAAAAAATATGAACATATATAAATATGCACAAATAATATACAAAAGAAATAAAAGGCTTTTTTTTTTGAGAGAGAGAGAAAGGAGGGACTAGCAGCTAGGTAACAAGGGAAAGATTCATGTAGGAGATGGCAGGTGAGTCGAACTTTGAAGGAAGCCAGGAATTCTGAGGTATTAGTGTGGAAGAAATATATTCTATGAGAGTATAAAGTGTACAGAACAGCCTGGGCCAAGAAAGGCCTCGAGAGGAGAGCTAAAATCCAGGGGCCTAGACCTCCTGTCTAGGGCTCTTTTATTACAATACACTCACTGGTAACTTTGGACAAAGTTTAAAATATTTCTATGCAATGTAGTTATTTGGGAAAATGTTAATTTATACTAAGCTACATTTTAAATATTGGGAGACTCATTCAGTGCAATTAAAATTAAGGCTTCCACATGGTTAGCTATGAAACCAGGTCTTCTGACTTCAAGCTGGTCATTGTCTCCACAATCAACTCTATTGTCTACTCTGGAACCATTAAAAGTACTGGTTATCTTTCTTATACTTACTTCTTAAGCCCTGCCTTCTTTGGAAATTCTATATTCAATCTCAAATGAGTGAAAAAATATTTATCAAATATTTTGTGCAAAAGCATTGTACTAAGAGTGATGACATTCTCTGCTCCTGTGGAGTTCATATTCTAACAGAGAGTGACAACACACACACACAGAAGATTTCAGCTTCGAGTCAGATGGTAAGGCCCAGTGGTCCTTAGGGTACAGCAGCAAAGCAGATGGTAATTCATCTTTTTTAATGTCAGCTCCATTGATAGGACCCACAAAAGTTCTGAAGTTGAACCATTTGACAGCACCAAGGACTTTGGTGGTAAGAACATTCTTTCCTAGGGCTATATAGTAGATGTGGTTTTAGTATCATTGCTAAAGAATATGTACATATATAAGAATGATATAATATTGTATAGAAAAGAATATTATGTCATTTAGTATTATATTTTAATCTTTAGTATCTTATTTGTTTAATGACATTTTGTTTTATAATTGTTTTTAAGTTTCATTATTGGTATGTATTTTGAGTCCCTGAACTAGACTATCTATCTGTTGAGGAAAGATTTTAATTTTTAACTCTCATGTAATTTAAAAAATTTTCCCATAATGTCAAGTATAGTAGGTGAGACACAAATACATTTAAAGCAATATTCTTGGGGATAGAAAAAATATTAGCTGCTCTGTGTACCCTTTCTACTTACAGATGTGATCCTGGACAGTCAGGAAGAATGCCAAACCAATTAGTACCTGATAACCAAGAAAGGAAGCTCATTTAAATAATTTCCTAACCGCTGAATGGGAGTCTTCCACATGGAGGTAATTCCTTTCCAGTTTGTTCTTGGTGCTTCAACCATGAGTGCTGAAGAGGCTTTCATGATATATTCATGAGTGTGTAGGTCTGCCTGTCCTTCTGTCTGTTAAATGACTTGAAGCCATAAGAGAGTAGGGACGACCAACTATGAGTCTGAAAACAAGAAAGTGAACACAACCTTGGCTTCCTGAGAGGGGGCAGTAGCTGGGAATTTTCCCTTAGGACAAGAGGGGCAGCAAGAGAAACCTGTTTTACAGCTCATCAGAGGACAATGAGCCACCTCTAATTGTAATTATTTATCAAATAAACACACGTCCTGAAGATCTACAGTAAAAATGGCTGTGGTTGTGGTTGACGGATGGCTCCCTATGGCCTCGAGGATCAAACATAAAATCCTCTGCGAGGCTTTGGAAGCCATTTCCGACTGGCCCTCCTGTCCCCATCTCTCTAGCCTCATCACATGTTGTTTACCTTACCATACTCCTGTACTTGATGGTTCTGCCAAACTAGCCTTCCATCTCTTCCCCAGACTCAGCACTCCATTTCTCAGCTTTGTGCATTTATACTGATTGCTGCCTGGGCCTGGAACATGCTTCCTTTTTATCTCCTCCTGAGAGAATCCCTTCTTTAAGTCTCAGCTCAAGCAAAGCCTTTTTCTACACGAAGCCTTTCCCAACCCTCATTCCCCCTTCACCCTATTATTGCTAGTGTGCTCCACCTCTAAATACCTCGTCTCTCACTATGGTCCATTTATAATAATAGGTGTGTGTGTGTGTGTGTGTGCGTGTGTGCGTGTGCGCACACCCACATATACAGGCAGCACGTCGAAGTAGACAGAGGACCATATTTAAAGGAAGAAGATTCAGATTCAAGTTCCATCACTGACAGATGCTGGCTGTAAGGCCTTGGGCAAGTCACAAACTCTCAGTGCTCTCGGCCAGTGGTATCAAACTGAAATGAAAAGAAGGAGCCCTTCTGGCTGCACAGAAAACCACATGTGAACATTACTTATCTACTACTGCATTTTTATTCATTTTGTTAAATATTTCCCTATTTGGGGAGTGATGGAGGTGGCATTGGCCATATATCTGAAACCTTTTTTCTGTGCAACTAACTCTAAGGCTCTAACTTTCAGAGAAGGTGGAGTTTTCTCACCCAGGAATTCCCCATAACACTGAAATCACAGGTCTAATTCCTATCGATTAACAGAGCATCTCAGCATAGGATGCAATTAGACACATGGAGATGATAACTCAGAAATTAATTCAATTCAAAAAGTGCTCATGAAGTTCCTGTTGCACATAAGGCACACTGTGCTAGGAATGTGGGGAGACAACGAGTTTAGGTAAGAAAATCCCCTGCCTGTCTCCTAGTGAGATAATAATCATGTGAAACCATGACAATTAATACACGATAATTGCATCAGAGTCACAAAACAAGGTGCTATGTAAAGAGAAAGGAAAAAGCTGTTACTTTCAAGAGAGATCAGAGAACCTTGAGGGTTATTAAGGCTTTGAAAATTGGATGAGTTGATCATGGGGTATACGTTTCAGGCATAGGTATGAGCAAAGGCAAGGTGAAGTGGAGGAGACTAGGGCCAAGCATTAAAAGAAATGAAATGTAAAAGAAATTAGTGTAAAGTTTTATACTTGGGTTCAAGTAAATTAGCCTTGCAAATATGAGGTAGGGAAGGCAGGTCTAAAAAGGCCTTTGAAAAACATCTGGCTGATTTAGTAGGCTGCAATATTAATGAGTCAACAGTATGAAGTAACAGCCCAAAATGCTAGTATGATTTTAGGTTGTGTTGAGAGAGGAACAGTGTCTTAGGACTAGACTGTGGGGCCGGATACTCCAGGTGTACTGATGTAGTCAGATCAGAACTATGGGAGAGCCTCCAGAGGAATGCAACAAGAATGGTAAAAGGCCTCAGGGGTGTGCTCTATGGAGTTCACTTCAAAGAAATGAAGATGTTTGGTCTATAGAGAAGAAGACATAATAAGGGGGAGATGTTGCAGCTGTCTTTATGAGCTTCAGCAGAAGAACTGCCTTTTGGAAAAGATGGTATGTTTGTTCTGCTGGGTTCCAGAGGGCATAACTGGGAATAATGAATGAAACTTGCAAAGGTGGAAATTTAGGGGAAAAATAAACCAATGATAAGAGTTATCCACAAATGAGCCACCTTGGGGTCATGGATTTATCTCATGTGAGTTCCTCAGTCAAAGGTCTGATGAAGCAACATGGGATATTGTAGAGACATAGGTTATGTGAGATGGCTTCTGTGGTCTCTTCAGTTTCTGAGATTTTGTGAACTAATATGAGACTGATCGAGAGCACTGGAGGACTTGCATAAGTTTTGAACCAGCCAGCCGGATTCGAGAGATTATGTAACTGTGACCCTAATGACTTTCTCAGTTTTTACAAACTTGGTGAAAAGTGACTTAAATTATGAAATCCAAGCTATCAATAATTATATAAAATTATCTAAATCACTCATATTTTAGAAACAAAAATTAAAACAGTGCTAAGATACTACCTCACATCCATCAAATCTGCTAAGATGAAAAAAAATGGATAATGACAAATGCTAGAAGGGCTGTGGAAAAACAGGCGAACTAGTCCCACTTCTAGAAAGCAATTTGGAACTATGCCCCCAAAGTTATTAAACTGTGCATACTCTCTGATCTAGTAATACTCCTACTTAGTCTATACTACAAAAAGATCAAAGAAAGAGAAAAAGGACCCATATGCGCACAAATATTATAGCAGCTCTTGTTACAGTAGCAACGAATTAAGAACTGAGAGGATATCCTTCAATTGGCGAATGATTGATCAAGTTATGATATATGAATATGATGGAACACAATTGTGCTATAAGCAATCATGAAAGGAAAATAAAAAAAAACACCTAGAAGACTTGTATGAACTGATGCAGAGTGAAGTGAGCAGAAGCAGAACAATTTATACAATACAACAATATTGTAAAGATAATCAACTGTGAAAGACTTAGTAACTCTAATCAATACAAAGACAAACTATAATTTCAATGGACTTCAATGAAACAAGCTATCCACGTCCACACAGAAAGTTGACGGACTAAGAGCGCAGATTGGAAATTATTTTCTTCTCTCTTTTTTTTTTGAAATGGCTAATGTAGGAATTTGTTTTGCATGAAGATGCATTTGAAATAAGTTTTGTTTTTCTTGCTTTCTCAATAAGTGGGGGAGGGTGAGAGATAAAGAGAGAATTCAAAATAGAAAATGTAACAAAATTTAGTTAAAAAAACAAAAGTGACCTTAATGATGGTCAGTGAGGAAATATGGACATTTTGTTTCATTGCATTTATGTGATATCAAAAAGCCAACAAAATTACATTTTTATACTGTTTAAGTGGCTTTTTTGAGAACTCTTACATGATAACATTCACCAAATGAGACAATGGTTAAAACTCACTTTGAAGTGTTTCGAGTTCAGCTCTAGCCAAGGCATCTTCTTTTTCCTTCAGTTTTGTTTCTTTATATTCCTCATAAAATTGTCTGGCATCCTTAAAAATAAGTTTTTAAGAAATTAGCAAAAACAGTTTGTTTTAGCAATATTTTCCACTTAACTTCACCATATATATTTTTTTAAAAATTAAATCACTTGATAAGCATTTCTCATTGCTTGACATTTTCACATTTCATGGGGAACAAAAGAAATGAATATTTTTCTTCAAGTTTTCTTTCTTGGGGGGTTGACAAGATACTGAAATTGCATGAATATTACTGTTGAGTAATTTTCTTCTCTCTCTGACAAAGAAGAGAGGTATTCTTCCTCTCAGTTTCTTCTTCTGGATGATTTTTTCATTAGCGTGAGTGCTGATTACTACTAAAATCACAAGGATTGGAAAAGAAGTGCTGGTTGAACTGAATTCTTTGCAGATTTCATTAAAATGATGCTAACAAAACATCACCATCAACTTTCATTCTTGATGCAGAAGTGTTAGCGACTTAGTTATTAGTTCTGTAACAGGCTTTGAGCTGATTAAACTAAGTTCTACCTGTAAACATCTTAGCTTTTTCAATCAATGACAAAAAGTCAGCTCAGATACAGTGGTCAAACACTTCAACAAAGATCTGACCATCGTTTACTGAACACCCATCACCCACAACGTGGTACTGGGAGAGCTACAATGGCCAGTATGATGTGATCTCTGCTCTCAAGGACCCTGCCACCTACTGTTCTTTTTGTTCATCAGTCGTTTTTTGTCAGTCCAAATTTTGTGAGTTATTTGGGGTTTCTTGGCAGAGACACTGGAGTGGTTTGCCATTTACTTCTCCATCTCATTTTACAGATGAGTAAACTGAGGCAAACAGGGTTAAGTGACTTGCCCAGAGGCATAGTAAGTGTCTGAGGTCAGATATGAACTCAGAAAGATGAATTTTCCTGATTCTAGGCCCAACACTTTATCCACTGTGCCACCTTGTTGCCCTAACAGCAATATAAATAAAATTCTTCCATCTTCTAAGGGATATAAAATATGTATGCAAAACAGAATATGGTAAGCTTATAAGAGATGTGAACATGGTGCTATAAGAATTTGTAACAGAGAAATAACTTCTAATAATGTGGATCAGCTAGGACTTCATGAAAGAAGTGGTCCTTGAGTTAGGCCTTGAAAGAATGAGAGAGCATTTCTAGCAGAGAATGAAAATAAGGATGTTAAGAAATTGAGGAATTTGGTTAGAGACAAGGAAAACAAAAGATGTAGAAAGAAAGAATGAAAGAAAGAAAGAAAGAAAGAACACACACACATACACAGAAAGAAAGAAAGAAAGAAAGAAAGAAAGAAAGAAAAAAGAAAGAAAAAAGGAAAGAAACAAAGAAAGAAAGAAAGAACACACACACACACACACACATACACAGATGACAGAAGGAATACACTCTGGCTGGAGCACAGACTACATATGAGGATGGTATAGTGAGGGAGGAATGAAAAGATAGATTGGATCTATACTGTGCAGGGCTTTGGCCAGACTAAAGAACTTGACTTTTTCTATCACTGTACCATATCAATACAAAAATATAAATTTAGTAAAACTGAAGCAAAGCTCCTAAACAATTCAAAAATGGGTCCAATTTGTATGTTGTTCTATTTGTTCAAAAATAATCCAATTGTGCAAATTCCTTAATTAAAATATATAACTTAGAGAAAATATTTAAAAATTCACTTTTCTTATTTGAATAGTTAAAAGAAAAATTTTAAAGCATTCTGACACCAAATAAGAGAGAAAGCAAGACAAACAAACAAACCTGTTCTTCTTTAAACATTCACAGAAGGGGGAGAAATAATTTTTAAAAATTGGGGGGGTAGATACCTTTATTTTTCAAAGTATTCAAAACATTCATTTAAAAAAAATTTTGAGTTCCAAAGTCTCCCCCTCCCTCCTGCCTCTTGCCTAGTAGGCATTGAGATGACAAACAGTATAATATCAATTATACATGTGAAGTTATGTAAAACTGATTTCTACATTATCCACATTGCCAAAAAAAACAACACAAAACCCGTTCAATAGTAAAAAGCAAGAAAAATAAGAAAACTTAAAAAAAAGTCTGCTGCAATTTACACTCAGTTCTTCTAGATGTGGATAGCATTTTTCATCATGGATTCTTTGGAATTGTCATGGATCACTGTACTGATCAGAACAGCTAAGTCACAGTTGATCATCCTTATAATAGTGCTGTTATTGTGTACAATGATTTCCAGATTCTGCCAATTTCACTTTGCATCAGTTCATATATGCTTTCCCAGGTTTTTCTGAAACCATCCCACCTCTTATTTCTTATAAAACAATAGTATCCCATCACAATCATATACCATAACTTGTCGAGTCATTCTTCAATTGATGGGCATCATTTCAAATTCTAATTCTTTGACACCACAAAAAGAGCTGCTATGAATATTTCTGTACATATAGGTCATTCCCTTCCATTTTTGTCTCTCTGGGATATAGACCTGGTAGTGGTATTGCTGGGTCAAAAGATACACACAGTTTTGTAGCACTTTAAGTGTAGTTCCAGTATTTTCCAGTATGGCTGAGCTAGTTCACAATTCCGTCAAACAGTGCATCATGTCCCTGTTTTTCCACGTCCCCTCCAGCATTTGGCAATTTTCTTTTATTTCATGTTTGCCATTCTTATAGGTATGAGGTGGTACCTTAGAGTTGTTTCAATTTGCATTTCTCTAATCAATACTGATTTACAGCATTTTTTCATGCAATTATAGACAGCTTTCATTTCTTCTTCTGAAAAATGGCCATTCATATCATTTATTATTGTTGTTCAGTCATTTTTCAGTCATGTCTGACCCTTCATGATCCCATTTGGGATTTTCTTGACTAAAATAAAGGAGTGGTAGGTCATTTCCTTCTCCAGCTTATTCTACAGGCAAACAGGGCTAAGTGACTTGCCCTGGGTCACACAGTTAGGAGGTACCTAAGGCTGGATCTGAACCCAAGAAGATGAATCTTTCTGACTCAAGGCCTGGGATTGTATCTACTGTGCCACCTAGCTGCCCCCTCACATCCTTTGATCATTAATCAGTTGGGGAATTGCTCTAATTTGAAAAAAAAAATAAATTTGGCTTAATTCCCTATTTTTTTATCAGAGAAACTTGCGTTAAATTCCCCCTACTCACTATTAAGTTTTCTGCTTTCCTTCTAATTTGAGCTACATTAGTTTTGTTTGTGCAAAACCTTTTTAAATTTCATGTAATCAAAATGATCCATTTTACTTCCTGTGATCGATCTCTTCCTCTTGTTTGGTCATAAACTCTTGCCTTACTTATAGGTCTATATGGAAATTTTTCATGCTTCCATAATTACTTATAACATCACCCTTTATGTTTATATCATTTACCCATTTTGATTTTATTTTGGTATACAGTGTGTGATGCTGGTCTATTCCTACTTTCTGCCATTCTGCCTCCCAGTTTTCCCAGGGATTTTTGTTAAATGGTGAGTTCTTGCCCTCAAAGTTTGGATCTTTGGGTTTATCAAACACTAGATTATAATGATCATTTACTGCCATGTATTGAATACCTAATATAGTCTACTGTTTTACCACTCTCTTTCTTAGTTATAGTAACAGATTAGTATGATTATTACTGCTTTATAATATACTTTATAATTTGGTACTGCTGAACTGTCTTCCTTTTGCTTTCCCTCCCAGTTATCCTCTTGATATTCTCAACCTTTTTTTTTCCTTAAGGATGAATTTTGTTATGTTTTTTAGGTCTACAAAATAATTCATTGGTAGATTGCCATGGCATTGAATAAGTAAATTAATTTAAGTAGCATTGTCACTTTTATTATATTGGCATACCCACGAACATTTAATACTTCTCCATTTATTTAGATCTGTCTTTATTTGTGTGAAAAGTGTTTTGTGGAGTGGCTACATGGAGCAATGAATAAAGCACTGGCCCTGGAGTAAGGACAATCTGAGTTAAACTCCAGCCTGAGACATTTAACACTTAACTAGCCGTGTGACCTTGGGCAAGTCACTTAACCCCAACTGTCCTGCCTTCCCCCTCAAAAAAAAAAAAAAGGAAAGTGTTTTGTAATTATACTTATATAGTTCCTGGGTTTTTCCTGGCAGATAGACTCTCACCTATTTTATACTATCTGCAGTTATTTCAACAAATGGATTTTCTCTTTTTATCTTTTCTTGTTGTATTTTGTTGATAATATATAGAAATGCTGATGATTTAAGTGGGTTTATTTTATATCTGGAAACTTTGCTAATGCTGTTAACTGCTACAAAAAGTTTTTTAGTTGATTATCTAGGATATTATAAGATCTGCCAAAAAAAAATGGCATTTTGTTTCCTCATTGTCTATTCTAATTCCTTCAATGCAGATCAACAACTTGTCACTAGTCTTTGGTGTTAGTGACTGGAGATTAAGTGACTTGCCCAAGGTCACATACCTAGTATATGTCAGAGGCAAGCCTCAAAGCCATACCTTCCTGATCTCTAGGCTAGCCCTCTATTCACTATACCAGATGATCTATGGAAAAATGACCTATATCTTTGTGTTATTAGCACACAACTGATTATGTGACTGTGTACTGGTGGAAGATAATATTTCCTTTCATTTCTAGGGAAGGGTCCAATCTAAAATCAAAATATATATCCGAAGTCCCTTATCTTTTTTTTTTTTGAGGAGGGAAGGCAGAGCAATTAGGATTAAGTGACTTGCCCAAGGTCACACAGCTAGTTTTTGTGTGTGTGTGTTAAATATCTGAGGCCAGATTTGAATTCAGGTCCAGGGCTGGTGCTCTTTTCACTGTGCCACCTAGCTACCCCTAAAGTCTCTTTTTAATTAGGGAACTCTCATTATGGTAAATTAATTAATCATATTCCATTCAAAGAACAATTTCAATGGGGGAGACTTGAAGAAAATATAAAGAGACTGGTCCACTGGAAAGGGGTGTGTGTATGTATGTGTATGTGTGTGTGTGTGTGTGTGTGTGTGTGTGTGTGTGTGTGTCTGAAGACAAAATTCACCTCTTTCATAATTCTGCCTAACAAATGGGTTCCCTGGCTCCAGGTTCTTATGTTGGGATTTGCTTCATTCCTTACCTATTTGTAAAATGTGCTACTTTTGCTTTATTTGCATTTCCACTGGTAAAGTCATGTACTAGAGAAGTGCAACATTTTTCTCACTTTTCCCAGAGTTCAGGATCTAAAGCTCATTCATTCAGCACCCATTTATTATATTCCTATGGTGTCAGTGCTGAGCACTGACTTCGACATTGGAGGAGATGAGCAAGACCTGATTCTTGCCCTTGCAGAGTTAAAGTGAGGCTACAACATACACACACACACACACACACACACACAGACACTATATAAAATAATCATGGTAAGTACACCAGAGGTTTGAAACAAATTATATGTAAAGATGAAGGAGAAGAGCATTACTTGAGGTAGAAATATCAAGGAGAAGGTGGCATTTGAGTTGGACCTTAGAGTAATGGTAGAGATTCAATAGGAGAAGATGGGGAAGGAAGACATTCCAGAGAGAGGAAATGTGTAAGAAATGATCCTGAGGGTCATCAAGATGGAGACCATGAGTGTACAATTGAAGATGGGTGTCAAACTCAGAAGAGAGGGTGGAGTTGGAGACCTGTATCTGGGAATGAAGTAGGTACTTAATAAATATTTGCTAAATTGAAATATCTGCATGAAGGTAGTTAATGAAGACACAGGAAATGTACGATATTGCTTTGGAAAAACACACACAGTAAAGACAGTTGAGAACAGATATGAGGGAAATGCCCACAATAAGGAAAGAGTTGTGGAGAGAATGATGAGCCAGAGAAGGGTGTATACGCAACGAGGGCTCTAAACTGGCCTCCCTGCCAGAGAAGGAAGGGGAGTCTTCATTAGAAATCCCAGTCATGGCTCTTTCCGCGCGGCCTTGGGACCGGCTAGTCGCCTTGCTGGTATAGACGCTGAGGCCCTGACGCAGCCTCTGATCCTACAGCCGAGTAAAGTTAGCATTTTATCTCAGGTTCAGTGTAACCATGGCTCGTGGTTCCAAGAAGCATTTGAAGCGTGTAGCAGCTCCAAAGCATTGGATGCTGGATAAGTTAACAGGAGCTTTTGCTCCAAGACCATCGACAGGTCCCCACAAGCTGAGGGAGTGTCTCCCACTCATCATCTTCCTAAGATACAGACTCAAGTATGCCCTGACTGGAGATGAAGTACAGAAGATCTGCATGCAGCGATTCATCAAGATGGATGGCAAGGTCCGCACTGATATTACATACCCTGCTGGCTTTATGGATGTCATTAGCATTGAGAAGACGGGACAACATTTCCGTTTGGTTTATGACTCAAAGGGACGCTTTGCCGTTCATCATATTACAGCTGAGGAGGCTAAATATAAATTGTGCAAAGTGAGGAAAATTTTTGTGGGTACTAAAGGTATTCCCCATCTGGTGACCCATGATGCCCGTACTATCCGTTACCCAGATCCTCTCATTAAAGTGAATGACACAGTGCAGATTGATTTAGAAGCTGGCAAGACCACTGATTTTATCAAGTTCGACACTGGTAACCTGTGTATGGTAACCGGTGGAGCTAACTTGGGTCGAATTGGTGTGATTACAAACAGGGAGAAACATCCTGGCTCTTTTGATGTTGTCCATGTAAAAGATGCCAATGGCAATAGTTTTGCCACCAGGCTCTCTAACATTTTTGTGATTGGCAAAGGTAATAAGCCTTGGATCTCTCTTCCCCGAGGAAAGGGTATCCGCCTTACAATTGCTGAAGAGAGAGACAAGAGATTGGCAGCTAAGCAGAGCAGTGGCTGAACGAATGTAGATAAGGATTTGTAGGGTTTCAATCAAATTGAGATGTTACAGTTTAACGAAAAATATGATTACCCTACAAAATACACAAAACAAATAGGTAGCCAAACAATTTGGTCTTTTCAAATGAAATCGAACAAGCCATAAATGCCTTTCTCTTCTTTCCTTGGGTTAGGGTACTGTGGGTATGAATGTTGCATAAAATGTTAGAAAATGTAGCTATAATGGCTTTGCTTATCTGCTTTTCTTTGTTACATGGGACGGCTCACTCATTGGAAGATGGGGAGAAGACATATCCCAAAATGGCTGATGTGAAAACAAAAGATATCAATAAAACTTAAAAAAAAAAAAAGAAATCCCAGTCATGGATGGCTCTGGAAGAGGCTGAGGCTACCATGACCTGTGAGAGCTTCAGAAAAGAGGAGAGAGGACATTCGGGCTGTGGTGTAGGCAGTGTGCACTGAGCAAGGAGGAAGCAGAAAGCACTATGATGGGGGATTTCTGGCTGGGGGAATGAGGATGAGGGTTGATATGTCTTGGGTTTGCCCTGCTTGTTGCTTTGTTTCTTGTGTGAACCCTACAGAGAAGTATGATGGCACTGCTTCCTGTGAGAGACAGCTGGAATTCTCTATCATTTTTTTTATTCTTAACAGCAGACAGTGGATATCTTAACCCCAAGTGTTTTCTGTTCAAGTTCATCATAACTTTTGGTTTAGGTTGCACACTGAAAGTGTTTTCCTTTATATAAAATCCATGATCAGTCATGACTGACATGTATAACATGTCTGTAAGGCATTCCATACTGGGAAAGGTAATATGCCATAGAACAGTGGCTAGCTAGAAATACACAGAATTTAAATAGGACAGATCTGAATTTCTCATTTAAATGTTTGGAATTGTCTTATGTGGAGGCTTTAAGTTGTTTATGATTTTATTAATAACTTTTTTGTTTTAAACTCCTTAACCTAGTAAAGCAGGTGATCCACATGGATTAATGGCTAATTTGCCCCCAGGCTACAGAGCTCCTGTCCCCTGACACTACTCCTGCTTCACCACCTCACACTTGGACTATTGCAATGGCCTCTCCATGGGTCTGCCAGCATCAAGCCTTTCTGAACTCTAGCCTACTCTTCATTCAGCCACCAAAATGATTTCAGCCACTGAAGTGCAGGTCTGTGTCAGTCTATGTCACTCTCCTACTAAACAAACTCCATTGGGCTTCCTATCACCTCCATGATCAAAAACAAAATCTTCTGTTAAAATCTTAGGGGCAAGACCTGGCCCTGCCCCTACCTTTCCAGTCTTCTTACACCTTACTCCTGGGCTTGTGTTCTTTGATCCAGTGATACTGGCCTTCCTGCTGTTCTATTGCTCCATCTCTCTTGCCTCCAGGCATTTCCTCTAGCTGCCTCCCAAGGCTGGAATGGTCTTCCTCCTCCTCTCTACCTCAGGGATTCTCTGGCTTCCTTTAAGTCCAAACTAAAGCCCCCATCTTCTACACGAAGCCTCTACCAATACCTTTTAATTCTAGTGCCTTTTCTCTTTCAATTATTTCCTATTCATCATGTATACAGGGCAGCTAAGTGGCACATGGACAGAGTGCTGGACTTGGAGTCAGTAAGACCTAAGTTCAAATGTGGCCTCAGGTACTTATTAGCTATGTGACTCTGTAACCTGTTTGCCTCAGTTTTCTCACCTGTAAAATGAGCTGGAGAAGAAAATGACAAAGCACTTATAATGTTAAGGGGATACACACTCTTCCCTGCCCATTAATAGGCCTGAGGTGGAGCCCATTAGGGGAAGCCTGCTTAGGGGAGGCTTACTTGTAGGAAGGCTTTAACACCTTTTGTTAATTTGTAATTAGGCAGTGGGTCATGAGGGTTGTGATGCCCTCTGACCACGAAGAAGTGTATATATACACTCTGAGGTTAGCATTTTGCTTTGGGGCTCACTCATTGAAGACTGTTCTTGTGACTTGACTAGATGACACTCTAGGTCAGTGGTTCTCAATCTTCCTAACTGCCCCCACCCTTTAATACTCGTATGTGGGTGTATCTGCATGTGGGCAGACCCTCCTAGAGACAGATAGAGGAGTGGTGTCTTGGTTCCTAAGACCATGGGAAATATGTGTTTTCCCATGGTCTTAGGCAACCCTTGTGAAAGGGTCCTTCGACCCCCAGGTTGAGAACCGCTGCTCTAAGTAGCTGTTCAGGATTCCCTCCCCCCCTCCCCTGAGGTGCCCAGGGGAAAAACCCAGATCTTGGTGCCTCTCTCTCTGGTAAGTATGTATGTACTGCCTTAGTCAGAGAGCTGGATCTGTGTGTTGATCTGTGCTAACTTCTCTGACAGTTTGTTCCTCTTTATTTCTCTGCTTTTATTTTCTCTATTTTCTTTGTATTTTCTCTGAAGTTCAGGGTGCTGACTTTTCCTCTGAACTAATAAATATAATTTTAAAAAGACCGTTGAGCCCTTGAACAGCTCTCTTTCCTAGTAAAGCATATCTAAGGACCTGTGCCAGCAGCTCTCCTGGGGATGCCAGTGTGGTCGCCGCCACCCCACTCCAGTATCTTTGCCAAGAGAACCCCAAATGGGGTCACAAAAAATCAGAGGTGACTAAAACGGCTGAACAACAACATAGATAGAGCTTGTACGTGCCTGTGTGCTTGTTGTCTCCCCTATTACATGGCGAGCTCCTTGAGAGAAGGGCCTATCTTTGGACTCTTTTTATACCCCTAGCACTTAGCACAATGTTTGGCACACAGCAGGTGCTTAATAAATGCTTACTGACAGACAAACTGGCTGGAGAAGAGCTCACTCTCAAAGTCAGGCATGGCTTATCAGTCAGTGGGAGGCTCAAGCAAGCCTCTTACTCAAAGGGGGGAGGCACAGGTTGAAGTCTTCTCCCTTTCCCCATTCACCCACTGAGAGGAGAAAGGTGTGGTCTAGAAGGATCCCTCACCCTTCTCCTGTTAGGAGGAGGGATACCCAGCCAGCTCTGCTCCATGGCTACACCCAGGCACATTGGTATTTATCATCAGATCCAAATCCTAATGTCTACCATGCTGGTGCTGCCACCCGCTTACCCTCATCTATCTCCATCACTGCCCAAAAGGTCTCTCTGTTATATCTCAGCAACTCGAGATCTACCACTTAAAGAAAACCATTTTCTGGATTAAAGATCATGGTAGCCCAGGTTTCTTCCAAGGCTGTTAAAATTAAAACTCCTAGGATTTATAGTGAGAACTCAAACTCTTACTTTGCCTATGGGGCAGCCAGTCTGCGCCCTGGTGCCGTGTAGAAGGTACAGCTGGACATGTGAGAAGAGTAGCAGGAGAGTGTGGCGTCTCTAAATCTAAGGAAGGAGAAAATAATAAATGGCTTTTCATATAATGGCAGCTTAGGTGGTACAGTGAATAAAGCCCTGGACCTAAAGTTAAGAAGATCTGAATTCAAATCCTGCTTCAGACACTACTGTAAGGTACTGAGTATGTTACTTAAACTCTGTCTCAGTTTTCTACCCTATAAAATTAGGGTAATAGCACCTGGGTTGTTGTGAGGATAAAATGAATTAATATTTGTAAACTACTTTGTAAGCTTTACTAAATAAATGCTTATTATTATTACTGTTATTTTAATACCTGTGGCCCCTGCCAAAATTATTTTATATCCATTTTGCATTCAGTTTTTATGGACATATTGATTTTCTCAAACACAACAGACTCTCCCTGAGGTACGGAGTTGTTTCATTTTTGACTGTGTATCACTAGTAGCTAGCTTTGGGCCTGGCACACAGTGGGCGCTAAGTCAATGCTTAATTAATTGTTTGATTGAATGGAAAAGGGGCAACTGACCAAAGTGGTAGATACTAAAGACTTTAAGGAGAGTGAAGAATGGAAAAAGGCATTTAGAACTGGTGATTAGGAAAGAGTTTAGGGCTGAGAATTCTCAGGAAGGAATGACAGAACAATGGGAATGGGGCGATGGCTTCTAGAGCAGCAGCTCACACAACTCTGAAGCAAAAGACTGTGGAATAAAACTAAAAAGAGAAATAATAGAAAGTGGAGCAAGAGAGATGGACTCAGAGAATAGGGTTGCATCACATGACTGGAGATCACCATGAAGTCAAGGAGCAGCTTTAGTATAACAATGAATTAGCCATACGGAGGATGAGCAGAATTCCAGAATTCTCAGTCTCGGAGGTGGTATGGTTCTGATCAGATGACAAGCATTCATTGTGCCTTGTGTGCTAGGTCCAGAAGAGAACCCCTCTATGATCTCAGGAAGCCTACACGACCAAGTACAGACAGAATATATAAAGAATAATCACAAAGTACAAAGCAGCCAAGCAACAAGGGCATGAACAACAGAGACCTTACAAAAGATGATGGTTGAGCTGAGTCTTGAAGAAAGTGAGGCAGAAGTGAGGGGAGCTGTGTGGAGAAGAGACACTAACAAGGTGGATGGGACATCCTGTAGGTGGCCTAGGTCTAGGTTGGGCGAGACGGTCCTTGAAGAATCAAAACAAGAGTGCACAGACCTCCTCTCTTTCTTGAGTTCCAATCCTGCATTTCTAACTGTCTGCTAGATGGCTGCAGCTGGACGCCCCCCAGGCACATCCCACATAGCATGTCCAATGCAGAATTTACTGTGAATCCCCTCAGCCACTTGGTCCACTTTCAGGCTTCTCTATTTTTGTTGGACCATCCTTCAAGTGACCCAGGTTCCCAACCTTTGGATCATCTTCAAGTCTTTATTTTCCTTTACTGTGTGTGTCCATTGGTAGCCAAGTCCTATTGATGTTACCTCCATGACATTGTCAGTATCTGTCCCTTGTGCTCTATTTATAAAGCTTAGGCCTTACTCACCTCCCACCTGTATCACCACAACAGCCTCCCAACTGGTCTCTCTAGCTCTAGCTGATCCCTTCTCCACACTACAGCCATGCTCACAGCATAAGTACAACCCGGGTCACTTCCTTCCAATTCCTCTGTTTAGCATGGCATGCAAAGCCAATACTATAATATTATTGCATAATTATAAAAAGATAGACACAAATGCACAGAAGTATTTTAACTGGGGAATTTTCTTTTAATCGATTTTTTAAAAGTCAAGGCATATAAAAGATTACTAAAACATTTTATACTTTATTATGTGCCATAAAAATGTCAATATTTAGGAAGAGCCAGGGTTATTCTATATTCTCTTTTAAATATGTTACTACAGAGCCTGGCACAAAGTAGACAATAAATATTTATTGATTGATTAATGTTAGATTATGTATTTTAAGGGCATAAGTAGACCTGATCTTACTTATCTAGCCACATAATGTTTTCCCAGAATGTAAACTTCTTGAGGACTGGGATTATTTCATATTTGGTTTTGTATTACCAGTATCTAGCACATAGTAGGCCTTTAACAAATACTTGCTGACTGACTGAGAAGAGGGAAGTGTGATTTATTATCTGTCCTCTGAAACTGCAACTAGTTTTTCAGCTGCTCAGAGATTTACTTCCTTTTTGCTGATTTTTTTTTTCATTTATGTTGTTAGTGTCAATTTATAGGCTGCCTTTTTTGTTTTGTTTTATTCATTTCATTCTGCATTAATTCATAGCCTTTTCTCTGAATTAATTCTTCCTGCCATTTCCTAATGTACAACAATATTCAATTATATTCATATGTCAGTTTTTTGTGGACCCATTTGCTTCCAGTTCTTTGCTATCACAAAAGTGCTACATATAAATATTTTCATATATGTTGGAACTTTATTTCCGTTCCTTATACTTTATGCCTAGTTCTGAGACCACTGAGTCAAATAAAGCACATATGATAGTCTAGTCAGACTTCTTGTGTAAATCAAAATAGAAATTCAGTACGATTGGATCAGTCCCCTGCTCCACCATCAGATATACTGATGTTCCTGCCATCTTACAGCCACATTGCTATTGGCTCTTTCCATTTTTTGTCGTCTCTGTCAATTTATAGGCTGTGAGATGAAACCTAAGAATTGTTTTAATTTGTGGTTTTCTATTACTAGTGATTAGGAATGGTTTTAATATGGTTATTCATAGTTTGTAAGTCTTCTTTTGAAGACTGTCCATATCTTGACCACTTATCTTCTAGATTCCTGATCTTCTATATTTGCTTCAATTCCTGGTCATCAGACTTTTATCAGAGATATTGGACACACATCTTTTTTTTCCTCAGTTCCTTTTCTTATTTTCTTCCTTCACTGATTTTTATCCACTTATCCAGACACTTCAGCTTTACTTCTCCTTGCTCCATCCCTTTGCACAGGTTGACTCCTGTGCCTGAAATGCCTTCCTTCTTCACCTTCATCTCTTAGCAACCTTAGTGTCAACATTCAGTTCAAGGACAACGGATGTGAAGTTTTTTTATGTCCTTATGGCTCTCTTCTTTTTCCAATTATTTATTTACTAACATATGTACAGGTTGTATCCTCCCAAAAGACAGTAAGCTTCCTGAGGACAAAGACTGCTTTGATTTTATTTTTATATGCATAGTGTTGTATGTACTATATAGTGGGGGATTAACAAACTTCTGTTGAATGGACTGAAATCGATGGTATCTGACCTCAGACTAAGATCCTTCAGGAAAAGGACTATACTGAGCCAAAATTATATTCACCATAGGAGCTACACCAAAGGATTCATGCATCACAGGAGCTCTGCTAATGTTTGCTGCTGATGGTGACAACATTCATTTTGCATTTACTGTGATACATTCAGCTCAATGTTAGGCAGCTGTGGGCAGTAACTCAATGGAGAAATTGCTGTCAGCTTGACCCCTGGGCTTCATTCTTTGGAGATTTTTCATGGCTCTGGGTCACAATAAACCTCCAGCAAAGAAGAGACTGTTATGATGACTACAAATTATTAGCAGAGCTCTTTAAGTTTTGAGTGAAAATGTCTGCAGAGATACCAAATGCTTTGTAATGAAACAGAACTTAAATGAAAATTACTGAATTGATTAAAAACACTTAATCAATGAGAATAAGAAAATTAATGAGTAAATTAAAAGAATAATGAAATTTATACAAATATAAAAAGAGTAACAAAATACTTTGAGGAGGATGTATTTTTAACACCAGAGAAAATTTGAAAAATGAAAACATTTTCACAGTATAATTTAATGGTACAGTTATCTTCTCTATTTTTTCAATTTCTTCTGAGGTGAGTGCTTGAATAGAAGTTTTTCAACTTCTATCACTATAAGTCAAGCTAAAGTGTTTCCATAATTAGAGCTGAAATTTATTAGAAAGTTCTTAATACAATTCACCTCCAAACTGTGAGCAGAAAATTGAGACCTACATCTCAAAGAACAGGGGAATTTGAAATTGTTATACTATTTATTATAATATGAGTTTAGATAATAGTTATAAAGTAATTGTGACAGTACCCAGTACACAGTAATCACTTAATAAATGCTTATTCTTTCCCTCCCATTTTAAAAGAGAACATTACTTGGGAGAAATATAGTTTATTAACCATTCACAACTCATATTAGTAACTAAAAGTTTAATAGCTTTTCTTTCTCACAATATACACAAGATTATGTTGCTTTTTAGATGTCAGGTGTGTTAAGCGTTCACTGTAGGCTGACACATTTAGTATCCCTCCTCTACAAGGAAGTGACTATGAGTACTTGAAGGTTATGACAGTTGAGCATAACCTCTGGCAGGTTCTACCAAGTTGAAAAGAGAAAGAAAAGACATAAAGACAGACAGAAGGGAAAGGAGGAAGGAAAGAAAGAAGGTGGGTATTTATTAATACTTTCTATAGCTAAGTCCAGAGATATAAATACAAAACGGGAGACAGTCCTTATTAGTAGAGAGATGGCCAAAAGGGTGGAAAGTTACATTAATGGTGATCAGAAACATAGGGGAGGAGACTGACAGATATTTGCCAGCAGCACCAGCATTACTGATTATATTTCAGACCTAGGATGAGGGAAAGGATGAGAAGTTATCAGTAAGTTGAACTCCTTTGCATTCATAATATGCCATTCCATTCTTTCCTGTAATTTCTTGTACATAAGGAATAATCCCATGTTATCTTATTTCCTTTCCTTCATATTTACAGGTCTTCCTCTGGCCCACTTGCAAAATTTCATCACTGAAATTGATATATTTAACTACCATGTGTCAATAGTTGTTTTCCGGGTGGTGGCCTGTGGATCCTCTCAATCAATATTTTGTAGTCTATATTCAGAAGGTCTGAACACTTTTCTTGTATTATTTTCTGCATCATGGTAATCATGATTTTCTTTTTAAGTTGTCATGGCTTGACTAGACCATTGGGTTAGTGAGTCAGTGATAAATTATTTGCCAATAGCAACACATGGAGCAAATTCAAAATGTTCCTGAGCGTTTTGAAGCCCCCTTCTACTTTTGCAGGGACGCTGGGAGAATAGAGAAAATAGGGGTAGAGAAGTATGGTTCATTTCCCCTAGGAGTTTACCAACTCATTTGTTGTACAATGATCACACAGTAACAGGTAGTGATGGGATTGGTTTCATCTTGTACCCAAAGGCAACAAGAAAGATCATTTAATGAGAACAAGGTCATTTAGCTATACACAACTGAGATTAGCATAAGCAAAAAGACTATTATGAAGGTAACTATAGTTTAAATGCCAATGTTTATTACAAGGAATAAGGAAGTACATAAACATTTTGACCATGATAAAGTTCTTCAAACCAAGTCAACTTTGATGTTCACTGACTGCAATGGGCACAAAGAAAGATGGTTAAAACTATACTGAAAGATGTGGTTCAACATTAAGAAATATAAGAAGCCAAAGAAAGGCATGGAGATTATTCTTGCATGCTTTTTGTACAAGAGAACTGGAAGCCCCTAAATGTAGTAAGCACGCATTAAAAAAGAAAAAAAAAGAAATTGGAATATGGGAAATAATAGTCCTTTTCAGAATGTGACTCTAATAATCTGACTAATTAGAATTAAAGTAAAAAAATGAACCTCCAAATTAGAAGATGCTGCATGCAAATAGAAGAGTTTTTGACTGATGAATCTAAAGAAGCAGTTAACTCTGAAGAGTGGAAAATGGATAAAAGTGAAGATGAACTGAGCACCATCCTTCATTAAGAAAGTTTAAGTGACAAAAAATAATAACCCAAATGAGCAGGCCAATGATATTCAGAAAATGAATGCCTCGGCAAGCAAACCCTTAAAGTGGAGCCAGCAAACAAATGAATCAAAGGACTAAGAAATCAAGGACGACGCTAGTTTGGATTTCAAGCTTATTTGTAAAATTATTATGGAGGATGATTAAGGAGTATAAGCAGAACTATCTCACAATAGGATAAAAGCCTCAGAAAGGAAAACAGCTAAAGAAAGTTTGGCATGAGAGTGGAATAAGCTAGATCACCTCAAGAGCATTCCTTGGTGAAACTGAAAAGAAGAACAAAGATTTCCAAACAAAACAAAAGAACTCCTTTCAGATGTAGATGCAGAATTCACCTTCTCTGTAATTTATAATTTTAGAGTTGCCTTCAAGCACTGAGAGGTTCAGTAACTTGCCAAATCTCTCAGCCCATAGGTGTCGGAGGCAGAACTGAGCTCAGTGTTTTCTTTCTCTAGAGCCAGCTCTCTATTTACTAACCCACGAAGCTATTAATATTAATTATTATTTCAGGTATATTACCCATTTCTGTTTGTTTCCCACTGTTCTTCATATTTCTGAAGCCTCTGACTCTGCAACTCATTCCCTCCACCAAAGACACTGATTCTTCTGGAGGTCAGGGGCTTAGTCTATCTGGCATCAATTCAGTTCTTCCACCTTTGCTCCTCTCAGTTCTTTTAGATCCCCTTAAATCATCAGCCTCTTGTACCTTTTTTATCCACTGATAATGTCATTACTCACTATCTTTTGATAATTTTACTTTGTTACCTTCTTGTGCTTCTTTTGTAGAACTGTGATCATGCTACCAGACAAAGCAAAAATAAAAATTCAGTCATTTTTCCTGGTTCTCCTCCTACTGCTTGTCTAGTGTTTCTCAGTCTGGTTTTCCAGGTCAACAACTATCTCCAAGTCACTAAGAACAGGCATCACCCCAAGATCTGTCTTGGGTCTTCTTGTCTTTTCTCCTCCTTGTGATCTCATTAAGTCTACTGAGTTCAATTATCACTAGCATGCAGATCATTCACACATATGTATGTGTGTATGTACATGCTCATGTATATATGTGTGTACCTGTATATATTCATATCTATACCATCATAATCTCTCTCAAGAACTCCAGTCTCGTATTGCCAACTGAATTACAGCATCACAAAGTTTGAAGGACAACATGTATCTGTGTGTATACACACACACACACACACACACACACATCTACACACCCTGTACAACATACCCACCTAGTGGTTCATCTAGTCTTTGTCTGAAGATAACCAGGGACAGAGAATCCACTCTCTAGTATGTCAGCCCACTGAACTTTTGTTTTGTTCCAATTGTTAGCTCTCTGTTTGCTTACATCAAGACTTGATTTTCCTCTTTGCTTACTTACATACATCGCTTCTAATTTTTTCTTCTTTTGGGGCCAAGAAGAATATGTCTAAAGCTTAAGGACAGTTTTCATATTCTTTCCTAAGCCTTTTCTTCTCCAGGCTAAATATTCTCACTTCCCATAATTAATTGATCCTTCTATGGCATGGTTTCGATGCAATTCACTATCCTCTAGATGCTCTCCTGTGGGTCACTATCCCTACTGAAATGTGGTGCCCAGGACTGAGTCCGATACCCCAGATATGATCTGATCAGCCCCATTATACCACTATGCCACTGCATTTAGCAGTTAAGAGATCATTAGTAACCATGGAGAGAGCCATTTCAGTACAGTGCAGTGGGTCTTTTAACCTCATGTCCTAGATATTATGCCTCTCTTAATGGAAACTCACAACGCATTAGTTTTTGGCTACTACATCACACTGTTGACTCATATTGAGCTTGGAGCCCACTAAAAACCCTTAGATAAGATGAATTGTTGTCTAGCCATGTCTTCTACATACTATACTGGTGAAGGTTGATCTTTTGAACCCAAGTAAAATACTATCTATGTATCCCTATTATATTTCATCTTATTGAATTTCACACACACACACACACACACACACACGCACACACACAGTTTCCATTTGTCAGGATTATTTTAGAATGACTGTATTATCCTTCCCAGCTTTCTGCCAACTAGCAAATCTGATAAACATGACATTGATGCATTTACCCAAGATAATAAGGACGAGCAGTGCAGAACCAGTCACAAACCCTCAGGACACTCTACTGGAGAAACCTTTCTCCAAGTTAACATTGAACCATTATTGACCATTCTGAGGGTCTGGTTGATCAAAGAGTTATGACTTCACCCAATGATCTAGTTGGCTTCTTACTGCTACTGGGACAAAATCAAATTCCTCAGCCTGGAATTTAATGTCTTCAAATATGGTGCCTACCTTTCCTTTTCAGGCTGATTTTTTAAATTGCTTCTATTCACATACTCTGAATTCTAATCAAGCTCACTGGCTTCTAGGCCTCAAAATTCCATTTCTTCTCTCTGTGCTTTTATACAGGCTGCCTACCTTCTTCACTTCTTCAGACCCCTGCTCCCTCTTCCCCCCTCCACCTGTCTGGAATATACTTGCTCCTCATTTTTTTCAACTTTTTAGAATTCTCAGTTTCCTTTAAGATTCCTTCAAGTCTTTCCCATGCTTCCTCATTCTCCCCCCATTATCATTCTTTCTCTCCTCAAATGAGTTGTTACTTATCTGTGTACGATGGAGTTGTATCATTTGAAGAAATGTGAGGGGGAAAGAGGAAAGGAAAGGGATAAAGAAATTTTTAATAGCAAGGCAATTTTGCCCCCATTCTACTAATTCAAGCTTATGCTCTGAAACAAACTTGAGAAGACAGGCTTGGATCTGTTGCTCCTTCTATTGCCTGTCAGTGCTTCCCATGCCTGTGGCAGCGTGAGCATCTAGTTCTGTTGATTGAATCTAGAATCTCCACTTCATTTCCCCCAGTCTATTCCTTTTATTTGGTCTGGTGCAGGTCACTAGGGGGATGGGCTTAGTGAGCCTTCCTGGCACTCCCCTGGGAGATCCAAGGTTGCTGCTACATCTCCTTTGACTTGCTGGTGCCCTTTCTTGCCTCATAGTAAATTACGAAGAAACAGAGGGTGGTGTGATCACCCTGCAATGTAATCACACTGATGTACAAAGCCCTTTCAATGCTATTTTCCCCTAATTATCAGTTTTCCAGTTGGCTAAGTCTTTACCTGTTTAATTTCCTTCTATTTGAAAAGTCCTGGTTTGTCTATCTGATTTATCTGAGCTTAGTTGGGTGTAGTGAAAAATTAAATTTACATTCCATTATTTCTGTATCAACCAACTCAGATCCATCTGCTTTGTAATACAAATTGGCATGTTTTACTTAAAAATTTTAATATAAACTAAATAAATATCAATATATGAATATGTCCATATACAAATAACAGAATGAGGACTGTACAAGAAACCATGAAACTGTATGGTCTAAAAATATATATGAATATATATTATACACATACATATGTTACACACACACACACACACTTAATGCTACATTGTGGTGTAGTAAATAGAGAGCCTCCTTTAAAACCAGGAAAACCAAAATTCCTCTCATCTAACTTGTGTAACTCAGGGCAAATGACTTAACCTCTCGGCTCTAGGAAACTTGATAAGCCTATAAGCTGCTGAGGAGATGCTGACTGATGTGGGTAGAGTTTCCTCACTTAGGAGGTCCTTCTAATGAAATCACAGATCCATTTCTCAATTTAGGATGATAGTACTAACACCAGCACCGCCCTGACTGTCCTCTTCCAAATCTCATTTCTTTCTTTACTCTGTGTATTTTTAAATGTTTCACTGATGCTCTTTTCATCCTTTTTTGACATCACTATCATAATGCTGTCTCTCAACAATCCTTGACAAACATTAGAAGAAGCCTTCCCTCATCATAAATGAGTATAGTTGAGCAAAACAAGTTCCGCAACAACCAAGTCTAAAAATGAATGTCTCGTTTCCATGTCTATTATCTCTTTGCCAAGAGGTGGGGGGTGTGCTCTATCAACAATTTTCTGGAATAGTGACTGATCATAATATGATAATGGTCAGAATTCTTTATTCTTTCAGAGCAGTTTTCCTTTCGATTACTGTAGTCATCGCATAAGTTCTTCTCCTGGTTCTGCTCACTTCCTTATGCATCAGTTCATACAAGTCTTCTGTGGTTTTGCCAAATCCATCCCTTGTGTCATTTCTTACTGAACAATATTCCATTACATTAAAATACCATAATTGTTCAGGTAATCCCCAATTCGTGGACACTCAGTTTCTTGTTCTTTGTTACAGAAACTGCAGATACAAATATTCTTTGTACTTCTGTTATATATACTTGGACTTCTTTTGGGTTATGCCTAGCTATTGGTCAGATTGCCTTCTTCAAAAGAGATCCTTACCCCCTTTCAGTTAAAATGGCTTCAAGATACTACACTGCATTTCGTGAGTGATTTAACAGATATTTCAAGGGTAATTTTGACTACACTTATTTTCACCTTATGCACTGAATTTAGAACCTAAGCCCTATATGAAGCTACTGTGTTAGCAATCTTCACTCCACTTCCCCCCACCCCATCCTCCCAGTGAAACATGAGCTCCCAGAGAACAGGAAATGTATCGGGGTTTTTTTACTTTGTGTCCTCAAGGCCTAACATTGCATGTGTCATATGGAGAAATAGACTGCAGACTTTATGAGGGTAGGAAATGTCATCTTTGTCTTTGTATCCTCAGTGTTTAGTTCAGCGCCTTGCACGTAAGTAAGCTCTTAATAAGTCCTTTGGTTGAACAAAATTGAATTTCAACGGCTGAGATGACCTTGTGCAGTGCTCATCCTTCTAAATCAGCAGTTCTCAATCTATGGGTTATGTTTCAATTTGCAACAATGAAAATACATCCTGCATATCAGATATTTACATTATGATTCATAAAAGTAGCAAAATTACAATTACAAAGTAGCAATGAAAATAATTTTATGGTTGGGGGTCACCACAACATGAGGAACTGGATTAAAGGCATTAGGAAGGTTGAGAACCACTGTCCTAAATCTTTCTTTAGCTCTTGATACAACTGAAGACCAAGATAGACACAGGCTGTGGAACATGCATGTGCAAGCTACTGAACCTCTCAGTACCCCAGGCAACTCTGTAAGGTTACAATTTGCAGATGAGGTGTCTGCTGATAGGGACTGGTAGTGAAAATATCTTTGCTAAGAGTTTCTACACCAACAAAATACAGATCCCAACCAACTCCCATTCCCTGCCCTCCACAACAAAAACAAAACACAAAATAGTAGCAAAGGTCAATAAGTGGAAATTTCAAGAAGATAGGCAGAGGCTTTATGAAAGGAAACCCTTCCCAAGGCTGTCTCCGAGTGCACTGGCCACCTCCGAAGATAGTGGTTCGGTCTCACTGGAGGTGTTCAAACAATAGCTGGTTGACCACATGTTGGGAATGCCTGGACTTTTGTGACTCTGAAAGCCACCCCAATGGATCATGCCCAAAATGGAGCCCTTCCTCTTCCCTCTATCCCCAGCTCTGCTCTAAAATTCTATTTCTTTTAGAGTCACTTCCATTTTCCCCATAAGCCAAGTGTGAAACCTCAGAGTGATTTTTGACTCTTCCTTCTATTTTCTTGAATGCTACTTTTCATTCATTTGTGGAACTAACTGTCCCAGGAACCTCTTCCCCAAATACATACACAGTTGCATGTAAGGTACAAGAGATGTTTTGACAGCTTACTATTCACCAATTTCCCCATCAGTAAATACATAGGCCCTGGTCAAACAGGAATCACCTCAAATAAAAAAAATGGTTTTTAGCAAAATACAGTTGCTTCATAGCAACCAGAACTTCTAATTTATTTATGGTCAAGGAAGATATATATAAATATGTAGGCTCTTTCCTTCTTCCAGTCAGAACCCCTCACGAGTCAGACCTGGTTCTTTTAAGAACCAAAGGTGAGCTGCCATCTTTGTTCTGTCTATCCCCCAAACTCAGGGATTTTCATGGTAGCTAACAATTCCCTACAGTTCCCAAGCCCGGCTTTCTGTAGACCACTAAGAAGTGATGGGCTCAGTCAGTAGATTTTGGCACGGCAGCTCTCTGCTGCCCTCAGCTGGCACCCAATCACAATAGCCCTTCCACCACTCAGTCCACAGAGGTACACTCACTCTAAGCACAAAGGACAACCAAGCACTGCGGGTGTGCATTCTAAAACTAAGGACCAACAACCGCCGTCCCAGGCTGTGTACGCGAAGATTCCTGAAAGACAGATACCCGTGTGCTGTCTACTGTTCTTCAGGACTCATTTCTGCCTTCCCGTAGCATTTCAACGTCTAGCTGTCATTCTACTTCTCTCCTCCATCCTCCCCTCGGAACTCATATCGATAGTCCCACAGAGAGGCAGTCTGCTGTAGTCTGCATAGAGCACTAAGTCATGGTGTTCAACAGAGGAGTGAAGAGCCTCCCGCCTAGAAACTGACTGAATATCGGATCGAGAACTAGCTACTTTACAGCTCGCTCTCCTCACTTATAACCTGGGAATAAATGCACAACCATCTTTGCAGGGTGGTTTGAGGAAAATACCTTACAAACATTAAAGTGTCACATAAATGTGTTGGAACTAATCATCGTCATTGATCTCATAGTTTCTTGCTTTGAAGATGAGAACCTCTGAGCCTATATCAGCTATGTACCTGCTCATTATTCCTTTCAAATCACAACCTTACCTGCCGGCTCCTCTACTCTCCCACTTCTACACAGCAATTGACTTTCTGACGTTACCACGAATGCCAACCATTTTCCTTTATGTAAGTGAACCATTCTGCAGTCTTCTACATAAAGATATTTTTATATAATGTAAATTTGCCTAGGGATGTGGAGAGGGAAGGGAGGAAGGAGGTAAGCAGAAAGGGGGCTGGCACAATGTTCAAAGACACATAGGAGCTGGAGACGTAGGCAGGTGGGTGGAGTGGGGCAAAGGTCTCCTCTCTTGGAGCCAGAGGTCTCAATTCAGAATTAGGCCACAAGTGGTAGCCTTTCCTCTTCTTTTTTCTTCTGCTTTCACTTGGTGGTTTTTTAGTCTTTTTCTTGGCTGGGGTGGGGTGAGAAGCTGGTAGAGTGTTGAGAAGAGGGTAGGAAAAGGAGGGAGGGAAAGAGGAGAAAGAGAAATGGAAGAAAAGAAGAAGAGAGAGAAACATAAGAAGAAGGGAAGGAAGAGGGAAAGAAAAAGAGAGATCTGGTCACATTCTCTTTGGCTGGTTGCTCCTTTCCCCCCATGTACTTGGATATATCAGGCCAGGAAGAAGAACTGAAATACTCCTTGCTCCCTGTCAGGGGCAGACCTGAAGTCAACATCCTGTTAGTTCAGGTTCAAAGTTGGGACAAAATGTTTCCTTAGCTCTGACATAGCAAGGATGGGCTTCTATACATGAAGCCTCCCACTTCATATGGAAATGAGTCTATTCAACAGAGCAGGGTGTGGAGATTCTCATGTTTTTCTAGAATTAACGAAGTGAGAAGAGCCCTGACTCCAGATTGCAGCATCTTTTATATTCCTAGGAGACAAGAAATCATCATTAATACAGCCATAGGAACCAGGAAGTGTTATCAAGGGAAGTATAGCTTGAGTCTTGTTACCTCAGGTCAATCAAATCCCCAATTTGTGGCCTTTAAGAAAAAAAAACATCTATTTTGATCCACATTGGAGGAGGAAGCCCTGATGGGTACTGACTTTATCACATTCCCTACCACCAATTCCAGACTCTCCTCTTTGCCACTGTCACATAGCAACCTCTCCTTTTTTGAGGTTTGTCCCACCATCCTGTATCAAGTGGCCTGTAGTAAATATCTATTCTTGCTAGGATCCACCAGAATCCAAGTCACTGTTCCTCCTTTCTCAAGTTGTTTAGTACTTGGCTCATTCCACTTCGCCACTCCAACCTCTGCCTTCATACCTGATGATTTTCTCATATATACATATATATGAAATCATATGATACACATGATGTCATATATATTTCATATACATACTGATAGCTCCTCAAATACTCTGACCTCCCAGGCTATCAGTTTTCATATCTGTCCCACAGCTTCTCTCTCACTATCACCCAACTCCCTGACGTTCCCTTGTCTGAACATCAGCTCTTCTCCGCATTCACCTTTAGTCTCTAGTGACCCTGTCCTCCTAGGGGATGGTTCTTGTTCTGCACAGAGTGCATCTGTTCCACTCTTGCCCTAGTCTTTTCATGCTCTCCCAATTCTCCAGCCTGGACTGTTCCTATCACTTGGCTTCTCTACTTGAATGCCTGAACTGATGAATGCAGAGTTCATATCTCTACTCGCCCCCAACCTTTCCTATTAGTGTTGAGGGTATTGCCATCTTTTGCAGTCACTCCAACTGGTAATCCCAAAGTCATCTTTGCCTCTTCTTCTCTCTCCTTCCACACTCCCATATCCAATTAGTTACCAAGTCAATTCAGCCTCCAAGACATCTCTCACTTCACCTTCTTCTCTACAGTCACATAGTCACAACCTTACTTCAGGCTCTCATCACTTCTCAACTGGACTGCTCAAAGTGTCTCATAGGAACCTAGATTCTGATTAGAACTAGAAAGTACCCCAGAGGTCAACTAGTCCAGCCTCCTCCTTTAGAGATCAAGAAATGGAGACCGGAGAAGAAAAAATTACTTGCACAGGGCATCACTGAGTATAAATGGCACAGCTTCCTAAGTAGTTTCCTTTCCATCTAGTCTCTCCCCTCTTCAGCCATCCTTCACAAGCTAACATAGGTCTGATTATCCCTGTTCAAAAATCTCTAGTGGCATCCTGCTCTCTATAGGATAAAATAAAACTCATCTTAGCATTTAAAACTCTAGAATTTGGACCCCACCTCAACATTTCATAGTATTCCCTTTCAGGAAATCTGTTCTCAATAACCTGGCCAAGCCGCTCCATGATTCCTGACTCTTTGCTCTGAGCATTTCCACAAGCCATGTGCCATTTCACAAACATGCTCTTTCATCACCTTTTGACCATACTTGCCTTCTTTCAAGGCTCACTGCAGACTCCAAGTCCTAGTCTCCTCCCAGTCAGTGCTCCCTCCCTCCATGCTTTTCCTCACACTACATATGTGCTCATGAAGAGGCTGATACCTTCCAGACAGTCTTTTGACCTCCTGGCACTTTCTTGATTTATCTATGCACTGTCCCAGAAGCTGGAAAGAGCTTCCATTTGCTCGCCATATCAAGTCCAAACTCCTCTAACTGACTTTTAAAACCCTTCATGACATCTCTTTCTCTCTTTCCAATATTTCTCCAACACTCGCCACCTGCTTCAGCTGGAATAGTCTCCTCATTGTCGTCCAGATAGGAACTCCTTCCCACCTTTGGGCCTTTATTTAAGCTCTTTGCCAGCTGAGAATGCCCTTTCCTTTCCCCACCTATTCAAATCCTACCCATCTGCCAAGCCTTTGTCTAACCCTCATCTTCTCTCCACTCTAAGGCCTCCACTCTATTACCTCTCCACTTTCAACAACATTAAATTGACAGTCAACATCACATAATTAAGCATTTGTTTCCCTTTGGCTCATATGTGCCAGTTCTAAGTGGACTGCCAACTTCTCCAAGGCACAGGCCATGCCAGACACTCCACTGGTGTCTCATAACTAGACTTGGCAGAGTGTTAAGGGTGGCAGTGTGCTACAGTCTCTATGGTGGGATGACCAGGATTTGAAGCTAGTCTCATACATACATTCCTTAGCTATGACATTATCTCTCTGAGCCCTAATTTCCTCATGATAATAGCACCTGCCTAGGAGGGTTTTTATCAGGGTTAAATGAGATAATATATGTAAAGTACTTTGCAACTACATAAACACAGTAACTTAGGTATATATCAGGTGCTTGATAAATGCTTCTTTAATTAAACTAGACCATAACATTTTACTTCTCTTTCTGCTTAAATGTCTGATATGACCCATAAAAATGTCCAGTTCCCTAATAAATTCTTCCACTTGTGTTGGGGGTAGGGTGGTAGTACAGAGGCCAGTGCAAGGGGGAGGGCTGAGGACAGAACAAGGCCATGGGCCACGGGAGTGGCATCGGAGGACAATCCAGCCACGCTATGCAGTTGTTCTATCTACACACCAGACAGATTGCCTTTTCTTCCTGGGGGAGTTTCAGCTGGGAAGAAACACAGGTTCCTAGGGTTGGAGCACCACGGTCATAGGAATCTTGGGGTAGGGGCTGCTTAAAGAAGTGTGAGCTCTATAACATAACAGGACCTTGCGGCAGGAGGCCAGTGGTTTACAAATTGCCAAAGGAGGAAGCTACTCCTCTGGGGCAAATTCCCAGTAGCTTCACGTTAGGTACAACTCCATTTTCTGCTTCCATGAGAAGTTTGTGGCATAAAGTTGAACACATAGTTACACTAGGCCAAGTTTTAACCCGTACCTCCACGGTGGTTGGAAGGAGAAAACAGAAGACTACATTGGCTGGGAATGATACATATGTTGTGACTCTGGAATTGTACTGAAGTTGTGTACGTGGTTAGGTAATGAAGCTGACATAGCTGATAACGCTGACTAGGAACATCTGAATAAGAACGGAAAGTTTTGTTAAACAAGAGATTTTCTCCAATCACTTGTAAAACTAGACCTGTGTTTCCTCTGGGACTGATAAAAACGTGAATTTGAACAAATCAAAGACTGATTAGGGGTACAGTTTTGTTTGTTCATGAACAAATGAGGCTTTGAAAACTACACCATCCTAAATCAAAAGAAATGTAATTGTGCTAACTTTTAAAAGTGAGTATCCTCCCCTGAGATAAACACACACACACACACACACACACACACACACCAACAAAGCAAAGTTAAACCCCCTCACTGACCTATTCATACAAAGAATGACCATAGAACTAACAATCAATTCTAAAATCACTAGCCCTCACGAAACTTCATGCAGAAAACAAGGACATGGCTATAGAAGTATCCAAATACCAACTGAGAAGTGGATTTAAAAAAAACCACGATGAATTGTAGCCCTCCTGGGAAAAGTAATGACACGATGTTGGCTTACACAGTGTTTTCCCCAAGGTACACACTATAATGCTTATATAGATTTTTTTTAAAGCTATGAAACTCTTCATGGACTGCAGTCCCTTCAAAGACCTGAATCAACAAATTTATAAAATAAATATTTATTGAATGCTTTCTAAATGCAAGGTCCTATGTTAGGCACTATAATCTTCTGGATACAAGTTAATAAGAATTCTATCTTCCATGATCTCAGCTGACTGCAGGTGACTGGCTTTCTGACTCATATCCATGATAAGGTTTTGCTTTCACTGTAGCTCCTTTTCTGTGCCCATGGAAAATTAGGGGTCCCGTTTAAAAAATAAAGGGTTTGGGCTAGATGACATCTAAAGCCCCTTCTAGCTCTAACATTCTATGACTGCATGGTTCGATGGAGATGAAAACTCCTGCACAGCCTAACTATATCAATTCTCCTACTGTTCGGCACATCTGGAAAGAAAATACAAATGTCTGCCTACAGGAAAGACATTCACATAGAGATTTCTAAGGTAAAAATTTTAAAGTACTGAGAGAGAGAAAAACAGTTTAATTTCTTTTAGCCTTTGGGCTAGCTGAGCCTGTGCTAACATGAATACTTGGTTTAGGTCACACAAATTTTTCTATGATAGAATTACCATCTTCCTCTAACATTTTAAAGGATAATCTTCTAAATTAATTTCTTACAATGCATTATAGTGGATTTGTTTATGAAACCATTCGCTTAGGCTTTAGGTCAGTGATAGGAAAGTATAATAAACTCTGAGGATCCAGACGGCTTATTCACATTACCAATTTAGCTCTCAACTTCTTCTAATGGAATTCATAAAGGTGATAAAATGTCATCATGAAATTCATTATCTCTTGTTTACTTCCCTCTATGCCACAAACGTGGTAGTTTATCTTAGGTTGGTGTTTTCCATCAATCTGAGGTGAGAATGTCTATTTTCTACCCTGGAATGAGGGATCAGCGCTACCAGAAAGGTGGAAGAATACGAAGAAGAAGGTGCTGGAGAAAGAAGAGAGGCAACTTTACAGTCTCTCTGAAGTTCATCTCAACATGGCTTGTTATTTCATTTGTAATTCAGGTATCCTTCGATATATGAAACACCAGAGATGCTTTCTTGTAATTATGCTTATGCAGACTTCAAACTAAATTCACTTTTCTCATTGATTTTTTTTTGTTGGAGGAATACTGGACTTGGAGTGAGGAGATACATGTCTTTTAGCAACCACAAGCATAAAAGTTCCCTTTCTGGGGAAGCTCAAACCTTACAGTAGCCCTGCAAGTCTTGAGACCATGGACACTCCTCTGCCGGGGTAAATCGCCTGACCATACCTTCTGCATATGTGCAGCATTTTGCAAATAGTGAAATACTGTATGAAGGTCAGCTACTGTTGTGATTATTATTGTCAGAAACGTGTTCCTATAAAAATTCATCATATTTAAGAAAAAAGAGTTGGCATAATAGCAAACTTTTCAAAAAGTAGATTTTTTTGTAACTAGTCAGTGTTATCAGATTTTTTTTTCAGATGAAAACCAGTGAATCAGAAGGACAATTTCTCATATTCTCAATTTCAGTCTTCCATATGAGGTGATAACACAGTGGGCTGAGAAGCAAAGAATCATTGCTGGAGGTGGCAGCATATTTGATAGAAAAAGCAGCCTCTTGAGCAGATGACTGGGAGAATTGAGCCTGAATTCTGCCACCAGATAAGGAAGGAAGTTGTATTACCTGTTGTCATTTGACTGCATCACTAAGCCCAGGCAGAGGTTCTCTGCCTCCTTTCCTTTTCTTTCCCCTTTAATTATTAATAGTATCACAATTTCTCTTTGGGCTACTTATGGTGGTGCTTATGCCTTAACACAAAACAAAGCTGATTTATTTTATCTTACTGACATGAGCTATCCAGTATATCATGGTGCTCCCCAGGAGAAAGACGGTCATAGGGATAGTATGGTATAATGCGTTAGTGGTGAGGACTTTTGGCTTTGGAGTCTGAAAGACCTGGATTCAAGTCCTGTCTCTGAAACACAGTGGCTGTGTAAGCCCAGACAAGTCCTTTATCCTCTCACTATCCTGGGAAGTCTAAGACACTAAGCTGTAGAAAAGATAACTATAATTTTTATTGATAGCCAAAGCTCTTCACTGGGAGTTCTTTATATCTGGAGCTCCCTAACACTAATGAAATGGCAGGCCCAGTTATCCTGCACCCCAAATGACCCAAGTTAACATTTAGCTCTCCCCAGTGGGGAGAAAACAGCTAACTATGACAGATTTCCAGCATAGTATGGTAGAACCCCACTGGACTGGGAGTCATAAGATAGGGGTTCTCATACAGTTCTGCTACTGACTCTGTTACTATCTTAGGGAAATTGCTTCAACTTTTGAGGCCTCCTTTCCTCAGCTGTAAAATATATTGGTTGAATCTGACTCTCTTAAGAATTTCTTCCAGCTCTAACATTTTGTTAACATAAGATGCATCTAGCATAACCTCCCACTCAATATGTTTGACAGTATCCCTAACAAAGGGTCTCCCAAGGCAGTCAAGTACATTGTTGATGAGTTTTAACTCCTTGGAATTCCTTGGTTTTTTTTTTTACTTTTTTGATCCATTTTAACACTGTTGGTTTTGTATCTAAAATAACAATTTCTCATTTGGATTGTCTATCACTTTGTTCAATGTCATCTTTTTAGAGAATGGGAAGACTTTGTCCTTATGCTTATGTATCCTGAAAGAATTTTTGCTCTCTTCCATATCAACCAAACTATTCAACGATCCTAAAAGCTCAGATCAGCTTCTTAATAGTTCCTCGCCTTTGTCCCTCACGGATATAAAACAGGAATAACAAACATTTGTTGGTCTGAAATGTCTTTTAAAAAGTTATTACAGTATTTTACATAACCTTTTGGGTACTCCCCTTTTTTGCTTAGAAAATTATTGCTAAGCTTGGAGGAGGTCAGGCAGGCTAGTTTCCTTCTAATGCTTCCCAGGCTATGGTAGGTCATTCATTTACTAATTTAACCATGAGTGTTTTGTTTATTTGGGTCCAAACCAGTGGAAGGAAGGGGCTGAAAAAGAAATAGTCCTAATGGCAATGGAGTCATTGCATGTCCTTAGTAACAGTCACAATGTGAGAAGCATGGTGGTAAAAGGAGGCTTTCTATCTCTGAATCTTAATAAAGCACAGAATATTTTAAGGGGAAGAGCTACTATAACCTAGTAAGGAACCTGTTCGAAGATAATTCATATAGTCAATTCTTTCCACAAAACTATAACTGTAGCTAGAAGGGACTGTGACATGCTTTGTTACTGTTCACTCTTTGTGACCCCATTTGGGATTTTCTTGGCAAAGACAGTGAAGAGGTTTGCCATTTTCTTCTCCAGCTGATTTTATAGATGAGGAAACTGAGGCAAGCAGGGTTAAGTGACTTGCCCAGGGTCACACAGCTAGGAAGTATCTGAGGCTGGATTTGAACTCATGAAGATGAGTTCCTGGTTCCAAGCCTGGTGCTCTATCATGCTGTGCCACCTAGCTTCCTACATTAACAAATCTGTTATTTCATCTCAACTGGGCTCTTATTGCAGCAAGGTAATTCTTTTTACATCTCCCAAATCAGTTCCCTATCCCATACTAAGGAGCTACTCATTGTAGTGGATAAGGAACTGGACGCGGAGGCAGGAGGACCTGACTTTAAATACTTACTGCTTTGGCATATTACATAATTTCTCTGAGTCAAAGTCTCTTCATTTGTAAAATGCGTATAATAAATCGTTTTAAGAAGACTTTGCTCATGGGATTCATAGGAGGATCAAATGAGACAATGTATACAGAGGACTTTGCACACCTGAAAGGGGCATGTGAATATAATCCATTGTTCTTATCATGTTACCCAAGGTCCTCTCTCATTTGGAGCATATTTGGGACATACACAAAGGCAGCAAAAACAATACTTTCTAATACCTCTGCCTTTAGATCTACATTGGTCTACACATTTTTAAAAGCCTTCCCAAATCTCAGAGGCTGTCTAGTGTAACTTCCTCATTTTACAAATGAGAAACTGAAGTCCTGGGAATTTAAGTGACCTACTCAAGGTCATACGAGTAGTATACAGGTAAGATTGTCCCCAAATTACAAAGTCAGTGGTCTTTCCCCTTACCATCCTACCTTTTTCAAACTACAGGTCAGTGCTAGATATGAGGACGACTTTTCCAGAATGTCAGAGGAAGGCATATGTATATTTACTCTGACTTTATCTGGAATGGACTTAGAGTTTCTAAGGTAATTTATCCATTTTCCCTCCCTATAGGACATTTATTCTACAAATATAGGGTGCAAATGTTTTACTTCCTAATGTTCTGATTTTGTTTTATTTTAATGTCCATCTATTGTAGATTTATTCACATTTTTAAAAAATGTCAATAATGTCCTAAATGGGAGTTACTGTCTATGCGATTCTTTTTGTACACTGCACCTACCCATTCCTCAAAATCCAGTTCAAATGTTATCTCCTGCAAAAGACATTCCTTACACCCAGAGATGTGGAAGTGACTTCCTGTCTCCTGAATTTCTAAAAGACCAGTCTTCATGTACTGTCCTACACTGTAATGAGATATACTTTACATTCTTTACTAGACTGTAAACTCATGTAGGGAAAGGCCTGTGTCTTATTTCTCTTTCAATCCTCCAGCATCTAGAAGGAAAAAAAAAAACAAACCCACCAACCCTGCCCCATAGTCAGTCCTTGACAAATATCTGAGGAATGAATCACCCGAGTTTTTGTTTCAAGAGATGAGGCAGCCACAGGGAACTGGTCTCCTTGGAACTTCAGTGAGGAAGGTAGTCAAAGTATAAGGCATGATTCTGAGCAGCGTGAGCTTTTCTGCCTCTATGAGGTATTGTTGGTGCTTAGTGGTAACCAAAGAATCTGACTATCTTGAACTATGGGCAGAGCTGAGGCCATTACTATTAGCAATCACAGTGGCAAGGGTAAAAGATGAGAATGGAAGAGAATAAAGTTTCTGTATTCATTTTCTGGGGGTAGGACTAGGGTGAAAAGGACTGAATATAGGTGACAGTTACTGGCTGGCTCTGAAACAGTTATTTCTAGCTTTGCTTCTGAACCAATGACTATGAATTTGCATAGAGGAATATCAATAAATAATGAGATAGAGCTCTGTCTGTGTGACTCCTCCCTTCAAAGAGTTTTATATATTTATATATTTTATATATTACCTCATTTTATCCTCATCTGATTTTTAATTAAAGCAGATTTTACAAGAGTATTAGATAAAGCATTCTTACAAAGCAGGTAAGGCACATGCATTCCCAATACTAAAGAAAAATGGAAGAGAAAATTAGAGAAGTTTACTCTAAAATGAAGAAAAAAGGCAAAATGTAGACAACTGTTTGGTGTCCTGTTTCTTTTTTACCAGTTCTATATTAATCAGGTCAAAATGTTTGTTTATTACTATAGGATAGCCCAAAATCTTATTGAAGTTTTGAGCTATAAAACTTTTACCACCTACGCTGCTGTGTGATGAGTATCAGAAATAGGAATTTAGTTTCCAAATAATGAATCAAACAATCAAAACTTAGTTAAAAGCAAATTCAAAGTTTTCTTAGGTGTCAATTAAAGGAAAAATGCTTAGAAATAAAAACTATGTTTACAAGGTTTTAGTGACCCGTCGCATGTATTCTAAAATCCGAGTACTAGAAAAACATAAAAACAGACCAGAACTTTGAAGATCGGAGATAATTTTAAAGTCTAACAAAATATGACTACTGAAAGGAGAAAAACAAGTCATTAACATACGGCATTTATCACGCGGCATCTAAATACATACTTTACAGATACCCCCTTAACTTTGGTTTATAGCAAAGCCCAACAGTTCCTAGCATGTGGTTTTAGTTACCACTGGGAGGCAATCTTAAAATAATGAATTGCAAATCCAAACCTACATGATGTATTAGTTTCATCTGGGTTAATTACTCTGTAGCATTTGGTTGTATCATTCCTCAGTGTTAACCAGGCAGTATGTAAATTCTACAAATTGGATTTAATTTCAAATTACTTATAAGTGAAGATCATAAAGAAGGTATTAGAATTGACCTTTGTGACATTCTATTTATGGTATCTCCTTATGGACTGTATTGTTTATACTCTGCTACTGTCTACCGTCTAGATGTTATGCTGACAAAAATTATTTAGACGTACAACATAAGAGCTGACCTTAAATTCTTTTTTTTGTCTTCCCTCTTTTGTGACTACATTGGGGAAAAAAAATGCACATGCTTTTCTCCCTTCATATTAATACAGCGTTTTAGGTATCACCATAAAAAGAACAGTTTTCCCATAAATAAATTTTTAAAAAACTAAAAAATTAACGATAATTAACTATAAAAATAATTCCTATTTTTCACTAATTCTGAGCCATCCTAAGACAATATTAGTTATGTGGATGAATGGCAGACATTGGAAAAGAACATCCCCCAGTCTACTAACTTGTTAAACATTTTAAGCTCTATTTTCTCAACTAGGAAATTTTGGTGAAAAGTAGAGAAAGAGAGGAGTGTAAGAAGTCATAGAAGTCAACAATTTCCTTAGATAATCACATACGGAGAACAACTTTGAAATGTGACTGTCAAGGAAGCATATTTTCAGCAGGTGGACATTAGCTTACTTAAGATAAATATAGCAAATATAAATATGATTTTCTGATAAGAAACATTTTCCAAAGAAATTTCTAAAAGTAACCAAACTCAAAGCTTCTACAGGCTTAGCCTAAGAGACTGATATTGCTCAACAAACACACATATGCAATATACAAATTCAGTATTGGTCTGGGATGGTGAAAACATTAAACTCTGTGGGCAGACCTCTTCAGGATCACTTCTGTAAAAGAAAGGCTTTCTTTTGGTTCACCAACAAGTTAGCAGTTCCAGAAGCGTCTAAACTTAAGTTACCAGTACAAGAAGATAAAAATGTCTCTCACTCACCTGAAAAAACATTCCTGCTATTTTCCCGTCTCCTATTAAATTTATATAATAAGAAAAGCAATAGACGCTTTTGCAGAATTATACAGATAAGTCAAATATTTAAAATGTGAAACTAAAGTCTTAATTGCTAAACAATTGGTAATAAAGTATTATAGTCTTGCTCTTTTTCATTAAATATACTCTTTAAATTATTTACTATGTGATAATGATAATTTTCTTTGCATGTATTTTGTATTCATCCACATAGTAATCTTTTTTATGTTTAAGGTACAATGAAAATTTGAAAAAAAAAATAAAAACTATAACAAAACCACATGGAAGTCATATATAAAAAACAGTGACATTTTAATTAGGAATGTATGTAGAAGATTCAATAAAACAAGCATGAATATTGATAATTAAAATGAAAAGAATCAAATATTTATACCGAATAGAGAAAGAAAGGTGACTTTTTTTTTTACCTGTATTAGTTGAGGCAGGGCTTTTAAAGTCAGGCAGAACCAAATTCCCAACTTGCATGGGAGCAGATCATGCCACTGTGGTTTCATTAGCAATCTAAAGTAAATAAAATCTTCTTTTAAAAATAGTAAAGCCAAGAGAAGCAGTAGGTAAATGGAATGTTTTAGTAAAAGGTCAAGTTTTCCTTGAATACAAACAATACTGAAACATCAAACAGTGTGAATGAAACATCAAATAGTACGAATTTTCCTTAAAATGTTATTACCCATAATAAAATAAAACTTGTTTTACATTTATCAGATTAACTTGCTTCTTGATACAAAATATAGTAAATATAGTAAATACAAGAAATAGAGCAAGCGAGTTAATCCAGGATTGAGGTTTGAAGGCAAGTAGCCTCCCATCATTTTATAAAGATAAAGAACAAAAACCTTCTCTCTAACCTGGGCTTTTCATCACTTCTACAAAATGAATTCTTAAACCTTATGATTACTTCAGCTAAAAAAGACTAACCATCACCAAAATGTTCACAAGTGCTGACAACCAGATATGAAGACTGTAGCATAAACAAACCAATACATAAAAATTAATGTCATTTGCAGTTCACTGAAGCATTACTCATTGATGTCATCAGACTAGAAGACAAGCAGAGTAGACTCTGATCTCTATTCCACATTGATCCAGTTCATGCCCCTGCTGGGTGAACTATTTAAACCCTTTATTTCTTTCTATGAATCAATAGAAGAAATGGTGGTATCTTTTAGAATTTACTGAATGTCACTCTCTCCCTACATCGCTTCAGAACGGAACAGGAAGGACAGAATTTTTCCACTAAGGCTCTATTTCTAGAGTTTGTTAAATATAAGTCTGGCTTAACATTAAGATACAACCCTTATCAGGTTCACCATCAAATGCAAAAATAATTTGTTTTCCATACAGGAGAAAAACAGGTACATAACACGCTTCTCTTAAGAACTGAAACTACCTTTTAAAGAATTTGTGAAGAAACCTCAAGTCTTCGCATGCTCCTGGAGTTTTAACATGTTAGCCTCACTCATGAATGTAAAACAGACATATACTTGTAATATTTTACTGACCATCACTTCTCTATAAACAAAGCTGGAGCGCTTCAAAGGCTGCACGGGCTGCCTTTAGGTATACATACACAAGTACTTATCAAGAGGCTGAACACTTAAAACATTACGGGCAGTTTCTTTTAAAACGGAAGTTGTGTAACATATCAAAGACATACTCTAAAATCATCAAGCATTTATGCAGGCTCCCACCTTTCATGTTTCTCTAGAGCAGTAAGTTTCCCTTCATCCGCACTCTTGTTTCCTGCCTTTTTCTTCTTTTCTCTCTTTTTTTTGCTAAGCAGTTCATCCTTAACATATAAAGAATTATGGTTACAGGTTATCATTAACATGGACTCTCTGAATGTTACTGGGACTCTTCTGTGAAGGGTAAACATTACAGAGTAGCATTTATGCAAATGTATGTAGGGTCCTACATGATTAAGTAAAATCATCTCTCTTTAACAATAACTGTTGCCATGGTATCCAGTCCTTAAACACACATGAAGTCCACCTCTGTCAGTCATGTGTATCTCCATAGCAATCAAAGTTTTCTAAGAAGAAAAAGCATTCAACTTGTCTTTTCTCATTCATCAACTTTAATAATGTCGCTTCAACAAGGAGTAAACAAATGCTAATGCATGAATACTGTTTAAACTATATTTTATTATTTTTTGCTTTATAAATAAAAATCCATAGTAAAATATAACTAGATAGAAGGATTCTGGACTAATTAGTACCTTGCTTTTGACTTTAAACCAAATAGGCTCTGGCGGTTGTTAAATTATATTTAAGTCAAATTTGTGACTTAGTTAAATAAATAAAACAAATAAATTAAAACGCAGAATTCAATGTGCTGTGACATAAGGAATGTCTAAAATAATATTTAAGGATTAAAAGCATAATAATGGGAGAAAATGTTTATTTCTGCCTTAGTGGTAAAATTTGTGAAAACAAGACATCTTTTCTATCTTCTAATAAGCCATATCTCAAGACTTCTGGTGGAGAGCAAATCTTTCATTATAAATTAAAATGCAAAATAGTATTTTAAAATTATTATTCTTAATTGTAAGGAACATAAGATTTCTTCTTAAATGACTGATTCTGGAACATATCAAATATTATAATGAATTTTGAGAACAAAAACATATTTAGAATATATATATGATACATGCGTTTAAATCCTCAAGCCATAGCAATACACTTTCTCAAATGCTATTCACATGCACATGTATATATATATGTACACACACACACACACACACACACACATATTGAAGACTATAGATCATCTGATTTATTACCAATACTTACCAGCTGTTTTTCCAGGTAGATTGACCAAACCACAGCATAATGGCCCACTGTGAGAATAATGAACAAGAGTAATGCCAGCTCAGCATTGCTCATTTTTCTCACCCGCCTGTAGTAGAATACAGGCTGTCGCCAATCTGGTAGTCCATTGATCAGAATATCATCATACCTACAGTAGCAAATATAAGAGGTTTTCATGAGGAGTTTACAATTAAAACAAAAAAAAACAAAACAAAACATCAACTGGACCAGCATTTAAAAAGGGGTTAAGAACGACTCCAAAATCTATATAAATGACCTAGAGGTGGAAAACCAACATTATGTTCCTTACTTCAGTTTTAGACAACAGTTAAAGCTTCACACCAACACAACATGCCATAGATTTAAACTGTGGCTAGAAAAAAGGTGCTAAGTCTTCTGCTCCTATAGCACCCCCAAATGATGGACTCATGGAATGACACCTGCACTAAATGAACCATATGTTCTACCTGTCTATCATAGTCAGTGGTAAAGAATACACTATAAAAGTGAGCAACAAAACAATGAATTTTCTTGTGAAAAACAAGAGCTCTATTTATTTTCATGAATCATTTATTGAAGTTATAAACCCAATATTAAATGGCTATTATTTTTCTCCTCTTAAGCACTTTTATTTCTACATGAATAACATGGTTCAAGGCTGAAATACTCATTTCTACTACTTAAATTTTTTTAATTAGATAAAAGATTGCATATGATAGATAACTTAAATTCATTTAGAAAAATTAAACATTTGTGGCCGCAAAAATATAATGGTAAATTTTCATTTATGCTCTTTTAATAAAATTATCTATTTTTTGAAAATATATTTAAAGTTTTTCTTTTCTTTTTTCTTTTTGGATGTGCGAACAGGAAAGACTTCTAAAATGCATTTCATGAAACTTTCTTGTTGCTGTCTTAAATGGTAGAATTGTACTTTAAAGATGTCAATTCTTTTAAATTTAAATTTACCTGCTGAACAAATACTTTTAAAATTAAAAAAAAGAGAAACTTCTAAAATGTAAAACTCAAAAAAGTCACATTCAAATAGTATATATTCAAGATACACAACCTGTTAATCTTAATTGAACACAACTCATTAAATATTCTAATCACACCATTTCCAGAATTAAATCTGCACTGAAAGGCCTAATTTGGTGCAACACATTGACCAAAATATTTTAATTAAAAATATTCTGAGTTAGTCGCAGGCCTAATTACAGGAATAGAAATAGGGCCTATATTGTCAGGCAGGTCAGTAGAACTCAGTAGTAGGTTTTTCTCAAGTAAATTGACCGATCTAGGAATAATAGCGCAGCTGCTAAACTGCCAGTCTTGACATGTAAATCAATTTAAATGCAACAACTGCAGTAGCTACTTTGATAGTTATTAAATTGATACCTTGGAGATGTGCTAAAAAAAATAAAAACCACAAGATTTATTACAGGCAAACTTCTGCTTTTTTGTAGAAAAGCAATAATTTTACGTGCAAAATATATTTTCTTTAACGAATCTAGAAAACTTGACTTTTAGACAAACCTAGATTATTAATAACACTGTCGCATCAGAATGACCATTGTTCAAAGCAAAAGACATTAATTAGTACTAGAGTTTTTACCAGGCAAATTGTTTAATGCACAAGAGTCTAACAAATTAAAATGCAGTTGTATACTAGATGGATTATGCAGAATTTGCTGATGTCAACATTTTTAACAATATTTAAAAAGCATATTAAGAAGCATACATTTTATTATAAGATTTACTTTTTCATGTAAGTGATTCATTTTAAAATTTTGTGATACTCTATCCATTTTAACACAGAAGAAATTTCAGGGAGCAATGGGTTGGTAAAAAGACATCAGAAATTTAAAAGGTATAAAACAAAAACTTCATTTGAATGAAGCCCAAGAAAGTGTTACATCTTGTGTTTAATCTAAATACATGTTCTAGACTCTATTTGTAGATTGGTAGAAAAGCTAGGTAAATACAAAACCATTATCAGTAAGTTCCATATGCAATAATTTAAGATAACAGAAAAAAACACCAGTTTTTGGGAAGAAAAATTTATTACAGCTTTTAAAAATTCTAATATAGTGTTTTAAACTATGCTTGAAGAAAAACAATGCTGGTAAGATTCCTAAGCACCAGCGGCTAAATATTTTTTTTTATCATATATCACATTGCAATACATACTAACAATACTTATCTGTCTTCCCCGTATATAAATCCTATTTAGTGCACAACCAAATTTCAGACAGCAGAATCTAATGCATTAAGCACAGTAAACAGCACTAGGTATTTACTAGGCCGCGTCTGCCTCTCTGAACAACAGCCTCTAAGGATTAAGTCTTAGAATCAATGCTCTATTGATTTTACTATCAATGAACATTATGGCTCACACGACTGGCCATTTTAAGGGAAGATAGCTTCTATTAGAGCCTACTTTTTAGAATATATGTTGGTCAAAGATAAATCATTGCTTTCATTATAAAGCACTGAAAAAAAAATAATGGAATCTTTCCCAAAACTGGCTCAGGCCAATCTTCCTTAAGTTATTTAGGAAGAAAAAAAGGTCTTGGTGGCATGATGCCAAATTTGAAACGTCACTATATTAGGCTCTAATTTTAAAACTTGTTTTTCACTGTTACAATAGTATACAAAATAATGTGATATGTTCACTGAATTGTTGAAATGGAGAAGCCAACTGTTGTTAGGAAGTCAGAAAAAAATACATTCAAGAAAATATTCACTAGTAAATCTCTTGAGACTGTCTTTATTACAATACTTCTTTAAGTTAATTTGAGATAAATTATTTCAAAGAATATGAATTCCTCAAATGCACATATGAAGTATATAGGGTAATGAGTATTCCATTTCTTTGCTTTTCCTAAAATTTACATGACAAATATGCAATAGTATACATCCAACACATCCGATGAGAATGGGGGCCATGATTTGAGGTAAAAAAATAATCACTCCAAAAAATAGTACTTTTTGGACATAGAAACCACTGGAAACAAATTCAACTCCTAAAAAAATTGCTTTTGTTATTAATAATATATATATAGTTCTACATTAGTATAGTGTTTGAAATATATAGTAGTAATTTGATAACCAAAATGAAAATATATTTTTCTTAACCAGAAGTTCTATATACTTGTGGAATAATCTAATTTTACAATTTTCATCTAATTTTTGAAAACTGGATGATCCTAACAATGACTTAAATTATATTTCTCCACAATAAGAAGTTTTAATTTAAGGATTAAAAAAACAGGAAATTCACGTTATGAAAGATAGGTAAAATTTGTTTCATTTTAAATATGAAGGACAGTTTATATACCTAAAGTAATTAGTAGCATCTAATTTTAAAATTCAAATTCACAAAAGGCTTATTTGCTTCTTTAAAAAAACAACTGATGGATGAAGAAGATACTTAATGTAACTGTGGTAGAGGAGTTTGTACTTTTCATATGGTAGATTTATTATACTTCCTAATTAAAGAGCTGTACATAGAGACTAGTTATTTTCACAAGAACGTTTATTTTGGTTTAACTACTAAGCACTTCCTATAATCAAATTTACATGAATAAGGTAATAAATAGGATTCACAAAAAGTCACCATGATTTTCATTTTATTTTTTAAATCATATTTTTTTTAACAAGGGGAAAAGTCAATTATCACAAACATCATGCACTGAAATAAAATAATTAAACAACAAATTAACAACCTTAACTATCATGATCATAGCAAATAAATACTTATTTAAAAATCTAATAGATGTCACATAAAGGCATAGTTACATAGATATGTATATACACACTCACATTCACAAACTTGTACTCATGTAACTATTTTGTCTCTGGTGGTGGGTGATTATTTCAAACACTAATCAGGCACATAATTTTATACCATGGAACAGGTAAAAGCTGAAATTCACCAATTAATCTGTATACAAGTTAGCCAAGAATTTCAGAAAGGCCAGTCAATAAGTGAAAAATAGAAAGCTTTATCAAATTAATATGAAAACTGTTATTTTCTTTGGGTAGTTAAGATCTAAAAATAATTTAAATTTTTAAAATTTAGTTCATGGGTATTCCTTCTTTGAATTAAAAAACAAAACTCACCCCACTCTGCTTCTAACTTCTCTTGAAAATAAAATTATATCTAAGAAAAGTGAAATCTGAAGATTGCCCAGAATATACTCTCTAAAGTTGCTTTTTTCCTCTAGGAACATAACATTTTCCATTGCCTGTTGCTAAAGAATCCTTATAACAACGAAATGATTATAATATCAGAAAGCAACCTTTTAAAACGTAAAACTGACTGCAACTTTGTTTACAAGCAATTACAAGCTTTAGGTAAATTTCTGGGGAGGTAGGTCTCTCCAGTATATTCAAACACTCACAGGTCACCAGTCCTCAGGCACGTGGCTTTCAAGGAGTGATTCTCAGCTTGATTAGTTAAGACTTTTGCCTCAAGGAAAACCAGTTACCAATGAGTTAGTTGTGCCTCAAGGGGTATAAATACTACATCTGTTTGTGTAACTGTCAGTTCCATTTTTCAACCTAGACTCTAATACAAGTGCAAAGGGAACCAATCCTGAAAGAAGACAGAGTAGATGAGTATAAAACTATAGACTCTAATCTGGATGAAGCACTTTCTGAGTAAGCAATAATATTTTCCTCAAAAGATACCAGCAATACCAAGAATTAAATGAAAATATAATAAAAATGCAACAAAGTTTACTGCCTAACCAATAATAAAACAATTTTTTCTATTAAAATTTTTTTTAATGATAATATATTATGGTAACTCCCAAAGAAAGTGTTGGGTTTTTTTTTAAAGGTAAAATCTATAACTAATTATTGTTAGAAAAACTGAATAAAATTCTATTAGAATTTTTTGGATCTGTTAGACAAAGCTGAGAGATTGTTTGGAGAAACAAATTTACAAAACATGTACAAAATGACCCAAACTCTCTTCTACCCGCTACCAGCTTCTAGGACTCTTTAAACATATGGTATTACCTCGAAGAAGAGGAATCTTTCCTAAGGCATATGGACTAATGCTAGGTGTCCTTATAAAGCTAAGGGGTTTAAGAGAAGATTCTGAAGCCTAGTTCCACAAATAGACAAAGCGAGGTGTTCAAATGATTTTTAATAAATTCTGTGGCAAAGACCTTAGGAAACAATGCATTTCCATAGGGAAAAGCCTCAAAATGTAGAACTTCACACTCACTGCTTTGTCTTGTCTTTTGGGTGTATTAATGCTTTCAGTTAAAGTCATGGGTCATTAGGTTGTTTTTAATACCACAACTCCAAACTTTTAACCTCTGCATTTAAAAATCCCACCCCTTTAGACTCAACTGTAAACTATTAAAATGTCACCTGTGATATTCAGCTTGATTCTAATTTCTGTGTAAGGGGGGCGGCTAGGTGGTGCAGTCAAAAGAGCGCCGGCCTTGGAGTCAGAAGGATCTGAGTTCAAATCCAGCCTCAGACACTCTACCCAAAAACTAGCCATGTGATCTTGGGCAAGTCACTTAACCCCAACTGCCCTCCAAAAAATAAAAAAATAAAATAAAATATAAAAATATATATATAATTTCTGTGTAAGGTAGGGCATATACCACAAACGTGGAAGTGAAAGAAGTCTCCTGTGTTCTCTCCTGTTCCAGGTAGTGCACACAACTACTATATCAGTACCTTTGAAAGTAGTACAGATGAAAATGATTGTATACCAGCTGTTACTCTTTGCCTGGTGATTTGAAGGATCACCTTTGTCTTCCTCTCAGCCACACCCCCAAACCAGGAAATACAGAGGCAAACAGAGGCAATGGGCAGGGTTATTCTGTTCTTAGGAATGTATATGTATGTGGTAATGGCAGATATGTACGAGAAAACTGGAGTAAAGAAGAAAAATGGATACTGGCAGATCTTACCTACAAGTTTACTTTCCAACATGAGGCAGGGAGGTTAGGCTTGCTATTTTATGGATGAAATAAAACTTAAGGAAAAAGAGAATGTCAAAATGCTAGATATTAAGTGGCAAGTCTCCAGAGGGAATCCACAAAAGCAACAAGTGGGAATTACTATCCATATACGGGCAAAAATAGGTAGTTGTTGAATGTAGATGTAGGGTTTTTACTTCCCAAGGCAAAAATGCATATACCTAAAGCCTTACTTGATCAAGCCATGACTTGCTAACTTAATGACACATGATGTATCGCTATAACTTGGTGAATTAATGCATTCCACTCCCAATGCACGCTGCTTCCAATATAATGTTTTTCTATTTAGAAATGAAAATAAGTCACTAACTTGTGAACCATGAAAGTATATATGGTACATGATTTAATTGATTTTATATGGTCTTATTTTTACAATAGTGACATGGAATTTAAAAAGTTAAATTTAAAAGTAAAAATAAAAACTCACCTCTGCCTTCGTTCATCATCCTTTAAAACTTCATAAATAGCCACCAACTAAAACAAAAGCATTACTTTAAGGTAAAAATATTCCCAACTATAAGAAATTACTTGTGAGAACAAAGATGCTATCTTACATACACAGAGATAGTATTTCCTTACACATATGTATGAATTGAGAGAAGAGGCTTGACTAAGAGTTACATTTAGTGAGTGTCACTTTGGACATCAGAAAACACTTATACTAAAAGAAATCCTCTGCTGTGCCTTCTTTAAGTGGCATGCTGAATGTGAAAAAAAGCGATTTTTCACCTTGCATTTTCTAAAGCAAAACCTGGCATAATAGAATAGTATCGTAAGAATCATATCCCTTCAAATGGACCACGGATGCCCTGTCTGAATGACAGAGGCTATAAAAATGTATTCATTTCATGGCAGGGAATCTATAAAAAAAGAAATACCTTCTCTTTCCCAAATATTCATTTTCAAAAATATGTATTCTAAATGTAATATTTTAGTTACATATATACATACACATACACGCATAGATATAGATATGGATATATAGATATTTACTTCATTACTTGCCACAAAACACGTAGTTGTAAACAAATGTCACTTACTTGTCTAAACTGAGTTTCTGCATTTTCATCTTTATTCTTGTCTGGATGTAAAGTTAGTGAAAGCTTACGGTATGCTTTTCTGATGTCTGCAGATGAAGCATCCTGAAGGGGAAAAAATGAAGGAAAAAAAAACACACAAAGCAAACTTTGTCAGAAACAGAAATTCCCAGAACCTTGTTAAGATCTAAGAAGACAGCCAACCAAGTGCGGGACCTGAGGCAATGTAATTTGAGCAATCAGTCTAACAACCGGGCTATGCAACCAGCCTGACCCACATGACTGAACAATCATTCAATCTAATTTGGCTCTCCTCTTAACTTCTTTCATTACCATATAGTCATTACAAGAAGACAGTATTTGCCAAAACTTTCCAAACACTTGCCTTCTTAAAATTAACTAATAAATCTTTTTCAGTAATTAAGAGATCAAAAAGAGACAATTTAAGAATTAATATATCTGTGTGCCTCCAGAGAAAGTCTTCATTCATTTCTGATTCTTACGGTCAACTGTTGAATCCAAGGCCTTGTCATATGCTATTTCTTTAATATTATTTACGTTCAAGTCACTGTCTCAAAACAGCTCCCTTGATTTGAATATCACACACAAAAAAGGATGCCTATGAAATAAACATAACTATGAATGGTTATGTAGCATCTAATATTGCCTCACTCTGAAGGATGTTTTCAATAGTAAATTTGTATAGCAGAGATTATAGGAATATATTTACTTATTTCTTGTGCATAAATGTAATTTTGTAATATTTTAAAAGTTAATACTAGACGGGCAAAGAGGGCTTCCAAGAAAAGACAACTTGTAAAGTAAAATTAAACTGTTTTCATGTGTGGAGAAATAAACTGTTTTTATGTGTGGAGAAATAAACTGTGTCATTCTATATAGCTGAGGCTTGGTTACCCAACAAGAACAAAAGACACATATTGTCATGATGATGCTCAAAACCATGTCTGCAAGAAGGTACTATAATTTAATCAGAAAATACTCAATTATGTTTAGCAATGTACTCAAGTTGGGAAAGCTGATAATAAATTTGGCTGTTAAATTCTTAAATTTGTTTTATGGCTGGATATTTCTTCAAAACATCAAAATCTGTTTCTAAAACTAACTTCATATAAAGGTCAAAAACCAATCTGACTAAAAATTGTGCTCTATGATTGAATAGTTGCTAGAGGAATAGGATAGGAGGTAGATAAAGGGACACTATAATTAGTCTCTCAAACTTTCTAATTTGGACCATTATTTTCATGACCTGTTTTCTGTGATTTATATAAAAAATATTAGCTTAGAAAAGAATATTTTCATGATTTTGTTGTGATGGAGGAATAAAAAGTAGGGAATCAGTTTTGGTTGTATGATAATAAAGATTTTATTTAAATTTTTTTTCAAATCTTTTCAGCCATCATAAAAATATAGTTCACTTTATATAACACCCACGTCCTCAAGAGTTGTTCATGAGTAGCTTTTCTGTACATTTTAAACCATAAATCACGTGCTTTATGAGAATTGATTATTTAATGGGAATCTATGGCAAACCCTTTTGTGCAGTGAAGGACTCTTTTGTGATGTAAATACCCACCCAGTAATTTTCTGTTTTAATTTAAAGTTGCTATATTGAGTTTAAGGCACAGCTATATACTTATAAATACCAACTGTATAGCCCATTCAAAAGCACCTATAATAATAATAAGATCACAGTTTTCATGCACATGAATAATGTTTCTGATCTTGAGCTATAATGTTTAAGTATGTATATTATATTGCACAATTAAATTCCTGAAATGTGAAGCTATACTTTAAGAGGTGCACCAGAAGTTAAGCAGAGCAACAAAAATAAAGACCCTGAAGTAACTGTTCTCAAGCCAAAAGCAAAGCAAAATTTCTTGTCCACACAAAAAAGGAAACTCAAAAAAACTTTTGAACTAAATTAATAGAATTACAAGTGATAAATGTATAATTATAAAGAATTATTTGACTATCCTGGGGGGAGATACACAATAGAAAATTAGTACTTTATACAATAAAAAACCCAAATGATTAGAGTATACTTGTTTTTAAGCAGTGTTCTAACTAATCATTATTATAATCTCTCTCTTCAATTGGTCACTCTGTTTTCTTTTCATGTCAATAATGTTATGATCCCTACCTGAACTTGTCTTGGCTTTCATAAAGCCTTAAAATAGTCTGACTTCAATTCAAGGGAATATTTATTAAATGTCTAGTATGCCACAACATGAAGCAAGTATTGGAAGAGATGCGAAGTTTAGATTAAGACACAGTACCCCACCTTGTGTAGCTGTGGTAGACATAAGACAAGCACTATAAAACAAGTATACTACATTAAATACAGGAGAGAGGTAGCCCCAAATGCCAAGTAATATATGAACAGGAAAGGTCACAGAGGCACAGAATTTCACAGTTAGAAGGGCCCTAAGCAGCCATGTTGTACAACCCACAATCAGAAAATCCCATTTGTAGCATACCCAAGTAGTGGCCATCGAACCTTTGCTTTAAAACATCTCCTGAAGGCATGGAAGCCAGTAAACAAATATTTATTATTTGAGATTCTAATTATGTTCTGACAAAGCAAAGACAAAAGTATGGTAGCTTCTACCTTCAACACCTTCATATTAAACTGGGAATAAACACACACATATATCAAGGTAAAATATATGATACATAAAAAATAAATGCAAAGTAATGTTGGGGGTACTAAAACCAGAGGATCAGGGTCTTGATTCTGAAGGTGGTATCTGGTCTATGCCTGAAAAGGAGCTAGGAAGTCAGAGAGATGAAGGGAAGGAGAGTGCGTATTCTAAGCATGGTAGGAAAGCCTGTGCAAAGACAGGGGAGCAAACGTCAGGTAGGTGGGTATGTCAAGGGTAGTAATGGGTAATCAGTCTCCAGGGAATCTAAACTGTGAAGGGCTATTTGTGATTTTATCCTGGAGATTTTAGAAGGTGACTGAAGGCTCTTAAGCAGCAGGGGAATGACACGGTGAGACCTGCATCAACTTGGCAGCTGTGTGGAGGACTGATGGCAGAGGGCAGGGGATGGCCATCAACTCTGCTTTGATTCCCTTTCCTCCCTCCCCATTTGGGACTGTCTAGACAACCAGTTCAACATCACACTGTTCTCTACTCTGGAATAAATGACCCTCTTATCCTATCCTCACTTGTGCCTCATCAAACCCAAATCTGGATAACTCTAACTACCCACCTCTTGTGTTTCTACTTACTTGCTGTTAAATGGAGCTAGAGTAAATCCTGTAAACCACATGAATACAGACTCATTTTTGTCATCTGATCTCAATTGGGTTCTCACGACAGCAAGAACATCCTCCTCTTCTTCCCTAACTGATTCTCTTCCACATTCTTCCCAGCTGTTCTTCTAAACCTTCCTTTCCTTCCACCTACCACATAACCCCACTCTCCTCAGCCTCTCAGTAGAGGACCTTGCCTCACGTGTTATTGAGGAAATTGGGACATTCACTATCAGTTTCTTCTTCCCTGTTAAGAACTTCCTTGACATATCCCATAATTTCTCCTCTCCTCCTTGCTTCTTATCTCTCATTAAAGGGCAGCTCTTCTCACCAAGGCCTTGATCCTTTTCCCTGATATCCCCTTTGACATACCATCCCCATAATTATCCTCCCTTGTTAGAATTTATTTTGCCCAGTTTTGCCTCATTTCATGTTGCTTACAAATACACCTTGGTCCCCCTTAGCTTAAAGAAAAAACCACAACCCTCCTTTGGCCCTACCGTTTCCTCAAGCTATCAGCCATCCTAATCTCTCCTCACAACCAAAAGCTAAGAAAAAATTATCTCCCTCATTACCTTCACTTTTTTCACCCCCTTCTCACCTCCTTTCAATACGGCTTCCAAACTCATTACTCAACTCAAACCACTCTTTCCAAAGTTGCCAAATCTGATGGCTTTTACTCAGTTCTCATCCAAACGGCCATCTCTGCAGTATTCGTCACTCTGACCACTCTCTCCTCACAGATGTTCATTCTCTTCTCTGGATTTCAGAGACTGATGCCTCTCTTGGTTTGCCTCTATGGGTCTAAGTGCTCTTTTTCCACTCTGCTTCCTTCTCTTACCCTCTAGGTGTGGGTGCTCCCCTCAGTCAATTACGGTGTGTAATTCCAGATTAAAGTGTAAAGCTAAGGGGTGGCAAACTCTGGAACTGAAGCCAGTATGAATCAGCATAAAATGAACCCGATCAATTAACCGCAGAAGAAACTGACTTTAAGAGATGATTTGTAAATATGCTGATTAGAGTGTGTCCCAAAAAGAGGAAAACGATTATTAAAAAATTGTAACTGGTAGGAGACGAAATGCAATAACTGAAAACTGTAAAAACGTTACTAAGTATAATGACCGTGTGCGCTCCTTGAAAGCGAGGACTGGGTTTTGCCTCTCTTTATTTCACCAGTGCTTGGCAAAGCGCCTGGCACACAGTAGGCACTTAATCTGTGTTTCTTGACCTAACTTGGTGCCTGATAAGAAATGCTTAAAAAAAAAAAAAGGAAAGTTGGGAGTGCCCTGAACAGCTAACATGAACAACTACGGCTGCCTCAATAGGTCACTTCCTGAAGTGAAGACTCTTACTAAGTGCAACTTGATCTAAGATAACCCAGTTCCATTTGTACTATGATTTTGTGTTCACCAATCTTATTATTAAGTTGGTTTTTCAATAAGAAAATCTACTAGGAAGAAAATGTGCTTGGCATTTTGATACAGCTATTCTCATTATAAATAAACTGGCATACTAGATGATTCATCAGCTTCCTTGGAGTTAGTATGAATCAGTTTTTTAAGCTGGATCATACCTGGATCGATGAATAAAACTAGGCTTCTTAGCCTTTGGAGGTGAATCGCAGATGCGGAACTTGAGACAACGTCATCAAGATATTGCGTACCATGAGGTTCAGTATGAGCAGCAAGCTAACCTCTCTTTACTACCTTACTTTGACCATAACAAATTCAAAACCAATCATTAACGACAGCATTCGTCATGGAAACTGGAAGACCTAGAACTTGAGCTGGAGATTGAAAAATAGCCTGCACCCTGACAAGAGACTTACCACACTAAACCTAGATTATGCATGCTTAATATTCCTTTTTAAACACTGTCCAGCCATTTTATATATTTCTGTCAAAGAAATCTCTCTAATTCTGATTGTGACCATGCCCTGCTCAAAAGCTTTCACATAAAGTTCTATGTGGTTGGGCTTATAAAATGCTTCAGAGGTTTTTCCTTCCAGCTTATTTCATATTATTGTCAATGACAAACCATGCTCCAAACTACCATTTCTCACGTATCTCCTGTGCTTTGCTACCTTGATATTTTGCTCTTAACATTCTCATAGCCAGGAAATCCCTAATGGCCACCTACACCTATTAAAAACTCATCTACACATGTAAGCCTGGATGAAATGCCATGTTTTATGAAATCTTCTCTCCTCTTATCAGTCAAAATTAACCCCTTTCTTCCAGTGAACTCTCCTCAGCACTTTATTTGTAACTTTCTTATGCTCCATTTTGTCTCAGTTGCCTGGCCTCATCTCTCTTCAGTCTTAAATCTAGGATCAGTCATCTAAAGAATGTCTTTTCCTTCATTTTAAAATCAACTGTCCCTTTCATTTTATCCTTTTCTATTTTATTACATCACACAGAGGACATATTTAATATTTTTGCCTTTCTGTATTGAGGTTGTAATTATAGCATGGAATGTGATCAACTTTTGTAGCAATGCATATGATACTAAAAAATAAAAATATTTCACAAGCTTTCTTAATCTGCATTGCAACATAGAACAACTCAAGTTTTCCTAAATGGAATTATTGGAAGTCATTAATTTTATTAAAAGTTTATTTCTTCCTGAAGGATCATATTCAACTTTATAGGTTAAATTATGCTTCTGTGTAAGTTAATTTTCCTTGCTTTTCAGTATAACATATTCCAATCTTTTCTTTCCTTTCTCATTGCTCTTGTAGAGTCCTACCTAACTATAACTGGAGTTAGATGGTATATGGCTCATCTTCTATGCAACTTGGCAGAAAAAAAAAATCATTTCTAGGATTCTTCCAGAAACTAATTGATTCCATTGATCTATATATACATTCTCCCTTACTGCCAATTAAAAAAAATTTCTGAAAGAAGACATCTATTCAAGGTTTTTTGTTTTGTTTAATGTCTTTCAAATTTTTATCATACTTTTTGCAAAAATACTCCATTCTATCCTCTTTTATCACCTTTACTACATTATTTCACCAAACAACCTCTCTCCCCAAATATCTTTAATTCAATAAGCTTTAAATGTGCTTCTATGTACAAGGTACAGTGCTTAAACTATGTCCACCATGATTCAGACTGTAGCTTTTAATTTGTGTGGTATGACTCATTTTATGATGTGCTTAAGGATATGTTCACACCACAGAATTTCTGTAAACTATGAGAGCCTTTTTTTCCTATAGGAATAAAACGGAACTGATATTTCTTGCTACAGAATATGCATATATTTGTAATAATATTAGTAATTTGGGTCTTTTCTCTCATGCTGAGATCCTCGTATTGTAGAAGCTGTCCTTCCTTCCCCAAGAACCTGAACTGATATTTATATGCAGAATTCATATACAGAACTTATTTGTGAAAAAGCTTTTTACTTTTATAAAATTGAGATTGTCTTTTTTATCTCTTTCAACCTGTGGTTACAAAATTTTCTCCTATGTATAACTCTAAATGTTATAAACTTCAATTCTCTGATTTTTAATTTGGTCTTAACATATTTAGATTATTTATCTTTTGGAATGTACTGGGATATAAGATGTAAGATGCTGATCTAATCTTTTTTTTCAGGCTGTTTTCCAATTTTCCCAGCAGTTCTTGTTAAATAAAGAATTCTTTTGCCAGTAGTTTGTATCCCTGGGTTTATTAAACACCATATTGCTATGTTTACCTGAAAAACTGTAATCACCTCTAACAAAGGGCATTTGAGCTTTCATTAGAGAAAACAACCTAAGGCCTCTTCCCTGCCCATAGGCAGGCAATTTAGAAACAGAACTCAATTCAACTGCAGTGAGAGACTCTGATTTAGTTAAACATTGGTAATTAAAGAAAAAAAAAAGCAGACTGTGCCCTCAAGAAGCTTGTGCTTTCCTAGGGGATACAACATTTACACAGACAGAGGAATTTCTATATTGGAAACTGCCTACAGCAAAAATCTCAATGAAAAATAAAGGTATCAAGGAGAATGAGATTAAATCATCATATTTACTATGTGGGAGAAAGAAAGAGGGAGGAGAAGAGGAGGAGGAGAGGAAGAGGGAGAGAAAAAGGGAGAGAGAGGAGATCATAAGGAACTTTTTGCTCATGTCATAGCACCTAAGTGGTTAAAGGAAGATCTAATCAAATTATATGGAAAAGGGGGCAAAAAACCCTACAAGAGCTGGGGACCTCATTTTGCCCCTTTTAGGTCTAGACAAATCTAACAAAAAGATAAACAAGAAAAAATTTAAGCACAGGAATAGGATTTCAGAAACAAAACTGCCAAAATAAAAAATGAAAAGGAATTTACAACAGATTAAAAAAGTTATTAAGAACTATTATGCCTAATTATATATCAAGAAAACAATGTGAATGAAATAAATATTTACAAGAGCATAAATACAAAATACTGAGATTAATAGAAAAATACATTAAAAATGTATACAACCCAATTTTACACACACACACAAAAATTGGGACAAGTTAGAAATGAACTCCCAGGGGAGAGAAAAAACCAGAACCAAACACAGTAGCATAGTGTTTGGTAGAGCCAAAGTCACAAGCTGATGAATAATGACTCAGCTTTCAATAAAATCTGCTCAGAAAACTGGAAAGGAGTCTGGGAGAAATTGAGCTTCGACCAACATCACATTCTGTACACGTCATAAGTCGTGTGTGTGTGTGTGTGTGTGTGTGTGTGTGTGTTTACTAGAGAAGTAAAAAGTCATTTTATATATATATATTTGCTTTTTGGGAGGGGGGAGGAGACTTGGGATAAAGTGACTTGCCCAAGGTCACACAGCTAGTAAGTGTTAAGTGTCTGATGCCAGATTTTACCTCAGGTCCTCCTGACTCCAGGGCAGGTGCTCTATTCACTGCACCACCTAGCCACCCCAAAAGTCATATTTTTCAAAAGAAGGGGAAAAAAACCCATTTATCAAGCTCCTAGTATGTGCTGGGCACTGTGCTAATTTATCTCACTGGATCCTCACACCAACCCTGGGAAGGAGGGGCTGGTATTACTCCCATTTTACAACTGAGTCTAAAAGAGGTTGGAGGGCATATTAATCTAAAGAATGGAATGTAAGGGAAAGTAACTGTAGAAGTATCGTTGACATGAAACTAATCAGATATGGGGTGTGAGGGAAAGTGGAGAATGAAAAATTACAATGTTGTAAAAATTTGAGGGAAAGATGCATTTAGGGAGGAAAATAATTCTTTCATTTGGAGTTCCATTTGGGAAGGGCACTGGATTTGAAGTCAGATGACCTTGGCTCGAATCCCAGATTTTCTATTTATGACCCCTGTGACCTTAAACAAATTACTTTACCTCCCTGTGCCCTAGTTTGTCCGTGTGTGAAATAAAGGGGTCGGTTGTGGTGATCTCTTCTAGTTCTAAATTCATGCTGAGTTAGAGCGTCCAATGGCACATCCACGTAGAAATAACCCAGGAGAGCTCAGGGCTGAAATTAGGGCTAGATGTTTAGGAGTCATCCAACACAACCAACATTTGCCTGCATGAACACTGATGAAATCTTCATGAGTTTGTATACAGAAAACAATAGCCTGGGGTGGCCGGGACAAGCCATGGCTGGAATTTTCAGGAGAGCAGCACTGGCAGCTGTGGCAGTTTCCAGAATTATCATGCTGTAAGAAACTTGGAGTTTACCCTCAGTTAGGGAGTAGGGCACAGGTGATGAACTTATAAAAGAAACTGGGGAGTGGTCAGACAGGGGAGTAGAAACATAATAAATACCACAGGACAATGGTCAACTCTGTTAAATGCTACAGAAAGATAAAAATGGATCAAGCTTGAGAAATGGCCATTAGATTTAATAATTAGGAGATAAGGCAAACAGTGGGGTTGGAAGATAACTTTGCAACAGAGAGGAGTGAGAGTATACTTTTTCTTTGCTTAATCAACTTCTTAATCTCTTATCTAACAACTATCCCCAACTACAGCAGCTTCCTGGTAGGAAGTTCTTTCCTGTTTTAGTTGTTTGTTTAAGTTTATTTGGTGCATTTCTAGTTACTGTGAGTTTAGGAGAGGGGCCTGGATTTAAACACAATTTCTCCTTAAGCTATCTTGCAAGAAGACACTTTTACTAATCTTTCATATTATCACAAGTCTCACAAAGGCTGTTCCAAACCATTTTTCTCTCAAGCCCTTGAATTCACCCTCCTCTTTACTAAGATGACTGAGTCGACCCAGCTCCTTCCATTTTTCTCTTCCATTCCCCTCCTCATCCTTTCTACCCTCTATCTAGTCACAGAGGGAGAGAGGGCAGTTCATTCTTGTTTAAATTAACTCCTCTAGCTGTACCCTTCATCCTTTCCTCTGCTCCACAACTGTCCTATTAACCACTCCCTGCTCCTACATATCTTTATTCTTTCTGTCTCTACCAGGGCCTTTCTTCTCAGCCTACAAACACACTCACATCTCACTCGTCCTTTAAAATAAACAACTTTTCCTTCACTGAGGCTGCCACATTTCAAGCTATCAGTCTCTTACCTCTCTTTGCTGCCAGTTTTCTAAAAAAACCGATATTCTATATTCACTACCTTTGCGTCTCATCAACTATTTACTCAACAATTTTTTTTTCAGTATAGTTTCCATTCCCACCACTCTACAGAAACAACTGACTTCAAAGTCATTAGTGACCTACTTGTTGCCAAATTCAATGGCTATTTTTCCATTAGATGATGGAGCAAAAAGCTAACAGGGCATGTTTTCCCAAATAAGCCAGAAAACAAAACCTCACAAAAGAGAAACACAACAATGTCAAGAATAGGATTATTAAAAAAAACTAGCTGAAGCCCAATTTACTACCAGCACTGCTCCCACTCTTAAACACAACCCAGTCACTTCAGGGTGGCTGCAGCTTTAGGCACAGACTTCTGGATTTAGCCCCTTAGCAGTGTCTCAAGGGGACCTTGGTACACAGTTGGCTCTAAGCCCCTGAATTAAACCCACTCTGAGGCTCGAGAGGTAGAAAAGGTTCAACCATGGAAGATTATGGAGAGTTGCGGGAAAGAATGTGGAGAAGAGAGGGACAGAGAAGGATGGCACTCTTTTGCAGCTGTTGGATATTAAAGGAAGAAAAAGGAAATTAGAAGAAGAAATAAGAGGAAGGAGAAAAGATCTAATTGCAAACACATTTCAGAACCTCCCTTCAGATGAGTTCTAGAAGACCCTTCCCTACCCCCTTCACAAGCAGTCTCTCAGGGTCAGTCTGTGGACTAAAGGTCAGTCTCAAAAATGAAGGTAGAACCCAGAAAACTGGTCTGGGGAAAAGTGGAGAACAGGTGGTTCCTCAGGATCTTACAGTGGAAGTTGTCTCAATGGCCATTCTCATTCCTAAAGGCAGCAGAGGTCACCCAAATTCACCAGTTCAAGAGAACAAAAAAAAAAAAGCAAGGGATGAGGTTAAGGTTAAGCATAGGACTGGGAACACAGAAGGAAAAGGTCAAAAGATAAAAACCACCTCAGAACAAGGACCATATTGAAAACTCAGTACAATAATTATAATAGCAGATAAACACTAATTGAGGAGAAATGAACAAACATTCAAAGAAATAGCCATCACAGGGGCGGCTAGGTGGTGCAGTGAATAGAGCACTGGCCCTGGAATCAGGAGGACCCGAGTTCAAATCCGGCCTCAGACACTTAACACAAAAACTAGCTGTGTGACCTTGAGCAAGTCACTTAACCCCAACTGCCCTCCAAAAAGCAAAAAAAAAAAAAATAGCCATCACAAAAGAAGTACTTGGCAATACATTTTGAGTCAAAATGCCTCAAGGGAGATGAAGGCATCATGATGAACTCTAGGAGGGCCCCATCCTAGAGCAACTCCAAGAAGACTCACCACGACACAGTGCCTGGCATAGAGAAGGTATTAATAAATGTTTATTTACTGACTAGTTCAGAAAATGAGATAATTAGCTGAAAACATAAAAGAAATAAAGATGGGAATTAAGATATCTTAGGGAAGAAACTCATGAATCTATGCAAAGTATAACACTCTAAAAAGGAGACTCTGAAAAAGGGAGTAGAATTAGACTGTAAAATATAGAGGCAGAGGGAAAATAAAATTTGAAATATCAAAAGACGACAAGATTGGTAGTGTATAGGAGTGCATGACAAAATAAAAAAAATTAACCTGAAGATATGATTTGACAATTTAATTTAAGGATTACATGTCTTCTAGAAAAACATTAAGTAAAGAAAACCTGTATACTATATTACAAGAAGTGATATAGGAAAATTGCTCAGAAACATCAGAAGAAGAGAGAAAAATTGACATCAGATGAATCCATAGAAAATCAATGGAAAGAAACCCAAAATTAACTCACCAAGAAACACCATAGTTAAACTTCAATATTATAATATCTAACAGCAAACTTTTCAGGTGAAGGGGGGAAAACCTTTCACATTTCAAGGAGAATCAATCAAAATAGTCTAGGAATAATTCTGTTTAGAAACCAAAGGAAAATTTGGAACATGATGCTCCAAAATACAAAGTGCTTGCTTAGTATAAAAAATATCCTATAAAGCTGAGCCCATGTACCAAAAGAACAGTAAAAGGAAAGACGATGAGTCATGACTTCAAGAGAACCCAGATATGAGTAGAGTGTTCAACATGCAAAGTAACCAAGCAGGAGAAATTTAATCTCAGTTAGGTAGTAATTAGAGGCTAAGAAAAAAAATATTTTAATAGGGCTGGATAATGTAATACATACTACTAGGTAGCTGAGTCATTTAATTAAAAAAAAAACAACCTTGTATATTGTCTAAGAGATTGAAAGAAGAGAAAGAGGGGGGTGGAAGCAAGATGGCAGTTTAGAAGCAGAAAAATTGCAGCTCCACCCATAACCACCTCAAATACTTATAAAATATGACTCTAAACAAATTTTAGAGCCCCAGAATCCCCCAACCAACTGAAAGCAGCCCAGCAGGCGGGACAGGAAGAACTCATCGCAGCATGCTGGGAGCCAAAACCAGCTCAGCCTGAAACCTCAGTTTGGCCCTGGGGTGGCCAGGACAAGCCATGGCTGGAATTTTCAGGAGAGCAGCACTGGCAGCTGTGGCAGTTTCCAGAATTATCACGCCATAAGAAACAAGGACTAAGTGAAAGGTCAGTGGAACTCGGCTAAATCTGGGGTAGAAAAGTGGGTCCAGTTGGCCTTCAGCACAAGAAAGCAGCAGAAGCAGCTGCCTCCACATGGCTGCTTCAGAAGCTCTTGGCCTGCAGATTGCAGGGGGCCAAGTGATCATTCAGAGGTTAAGTGCTCTTGCCTTGAGCTGCCTGGATCAGAATCCCAGTCTTGGGTGGTGGTCCTGAGGTACATTTTCAGTGAGCCAAAGCTGGTAGGGGTTGCAGAGACCGCAGCCTCCTAACAGCTCCAGCAGCTGTGAAAACGCCAGAGATTTGGGACAAAGCTCTCCCCTCTGGAAGCAGAGTTCCACAGAGTTAAAAAGTCAAGTAATTGACTGGCAACATGAGAAGGCAAAGGAAGCAAAGCAAGCCCAGCAATCCAACTTTAGTTTCCTTCTTTGGGGACAAAAAGGATCAAAGCATGGAATGGGAAGAAGACAACACAGTCAGAACTCCCACATCAAAAGCTTCCAAAAAAAAAGGTAGACAGGTTACAAACCATAGATCAGCTTAAGAAGGATTTTGAAAACTAAATAAGAGAACTGGAGGAAAAATTGGGAAGAGAAACGAGAATGATGCAAGAAAATCATGAAAAGAGTGTCAACAATCTGACTGAAGAAAATAACACCTTAAAAAATAGATGAACCCAAATGGCAAAAGAGGTCCAAAAAAGCCAATGTGGAGAAGAATGCCTTAAAAAGTCGAATTTGCCAGATGGAAAAAGAATCTCAAAAGTTTTCTGAAGAGAGTAACTCCTTCAGAATTAGAGTGGAACAAATGGAAGCAAATGACTTTACAAGAAATCAAGATATTATTTAACAGATGCAAACAAATGAAAAAAATAGAAGGCAATGTGAAATATCTCCTTGAAAAAACCACTGACCTGGAAAATAGATCCAGGAGAGATGATTTTTAAAATTACTGGACTACCTGAAAGCCATGATCAAAAAAAAGAATCTAGAAAGCATCCTTTAAGAAATTCTCTAGGAAAATTGTCCTGATATTTTAGAACCAGAGGGCAAAACAGAACTTGAAAGAATCCACCTATCACCTATTGAAAAAGATCCCAAAAAGAAAACTCCTAGGAATGTTATAGCCAGATTCCAGAGTCCCCAGATCAAGGAGAAAATATTACAGGCTTCCAAGAAGAAACAATTTGAATACTGTGGAAACACAATCAGAATAACCTAGGATCTAGGAGCTTCTACATTAAGATATGGAAGAGCCTATAATATGATACCCTACTGGAAAGTCAGAGGGGTGATGGGGGAGGATATAGGAGAGAGCAGATTGGGAGAGGGGGTCTACAGTGGGATCATTGTTTTGGGGTGGTGGGTAGGGAAAAGATGGAGAGAAAATTTGTAACTCAAAATCTCATGGAAATGAAGGATGCAAACTAAAAATAAAAGTTTTTTTAAAAAGAGGAGAAAGAACATCAATGGAGTAAGAAGCAAAAGATATGGGAAAAATCTGGGAGAGAAAAGGAAGAAATTAATTAATATTTCATTGATAAAGAGGGGCACAGTGAAAACCTTTTCAAATATCAAGAGAAGAGGTTGCTTTCAATTTTCTTCTCTGCATTTAGGGTGATAGGATCTTAAGGCCTGATCATCAGAAGGCAGATCACAGAGGGAAAAACCTCATCAGATTCCATAGGCTTACTTTGCTTCTAAGCAGAAAACTCCTAGCCTTAGTCTTTTTCTTGATCTCCCATCTGATGATGACATCTGACCAAATGTCCACTGAACACATTTAAAGTGAATCTCTCCTAGGCATCTCAGACTCCACATACAAAACAGACCTTACTACTCTTCCTCCCAAACTGATTCTACTGAACTTTCCTGCGTCTAACAGTGGCACTACTATACTTCTAGTCACCCAAGGTGGTAATGGTGGTCATGCGTGATCCTTCTGTACTCTTTCTCAATCCACATATTCTATCAGTTCTTAAGGCTCTTCTATTCTGCCTCTACAACATCACTTATTCCCTTCCTCTTCACCCCTCAGCCAATGAGTCCAGGGCCTCATTCTCCTTCTTACCTCCACTATTACAACAGTCTCCTAATTCATCTGCTGACCTCAGTTCTTTACCCTCTCTAGTCCTTCCTTCTTCTAACAGACCAGAGTAACTTTCCTAAAGCACAAGTTCAGTCATGTCACTCCTCCAATCAATAAGCTCCATTGGCTACCTATTGCTTCTATAATTAAATACAAACTTCTGTGTTTGTTATTTAAAGCCATTCATAGCCTTAATCCAATCAACTTTTCTACCCTTATTATATATTACTAACTTATGTTTATCTTCTGAACCTGAGGAGAAAAACATATGGAAAAAGAGAAAGGTCAAGAAATTTTTCATGACACAGGATTTGCCATCTGCCCATGAATGATATCTAATTGATATTAACCCCATCTTATCTACACAAAAATACTGATATGATAAAAAGATAATTAGGTCATGGTAGAGCAAGAAAGCAAGGTATAAACACTGATTTTCTTAGTATACAGAGGCAAGACCATCTGTTTCAAGGAGAACCTGATATAATTTACTAGATATCTTACATAGGAATTTAACAGATTTCTTATAAATTTGGATCAGAAATAACAAGAAATCATTTTTAATTTATTATAACTTTCCATTTTAAACAAATTATACTACTTAGCACACACTTTGACATTTTACTTTTTCCCCCTTGAAACAAATATGATCTTCTCAGTATGTCAAAATAACAATTTTACTATTCTACCACTATTTAAATAATTTTAATTAAATAATAGAACTCAGATGATTAATTCCCACTGCCTTTATGGCAACAGCATTTTTCTTATTCTTAATAATTTTATTCAGGTAAGGAGGTCAATACTTTAAAGGATTAAACCTCAGTATGGGAGTGAGAAATCAAACATTGCTTGTTATATGGACAAAAATAGACTTCAATTATAATTTGATGGTCAAAGGATGTGCCCACAGAAACATATATTTAATGACACCAAAGGTAAACAGACTACAAAGTAAAATGCAAATGCCTATACTGTTAGTAAGAATAGTGGTTAGAATAAAGTTCATTTTGTCTTTGGTTAAAAAATAAAAAAGAAAGTTTCAGTATTCTCTATAAGCAAAAAAGACTTGAGAAACATAGAAGTGCATTTCACAGATGTTAACTGTGGTAGATTTTGTACTGAAATACATTTTTACATTTTATTTTTCTAAAAATCCCAACAAAATAATACCAATAAATAAGGTATTTCCCTTCTCCTCCCCTAAATTCTAAATATGCAATCTCATAGTTGATAATAAATTAAGGGTGTACAACTGGCAGCTGGAATGAAATAAGATTAAATACAATATTACTCTCAAAAGGAGGTCCCTAAAACAGCCTCTATTAAGAGGAAATCTGCAGTTACAGAAACATCCCACCTCTTTGTATATTTGAAAGAAATTATAGACAAAACATCCCACTCACTTTTCTAGAAAGGCAAAAAATAGATTTCCAAACATTCAAAGTATTATAGACTCAATGTTTACATGCAAAGCAATACTTTGGCAAGGAAAAAATCTCCCTATGAGTGAATCATAATTTTAAAAAGCCAAAAGAATGTATTTTCTGGTTTAAAATACAAGATATTTATTAATTCTTAACTTTTCCTCAATTATTTTTGCTATGAAAGTTATAAAAAGAATAATCACTGCATTGAGTTTTCCATCTCTGTAACTAAAGGGCTCATTATATGATTAAAAAATTTGTATATAAGATTTGGATTTTCTCACTCTTCTTATCTAAATCTGTTCATAGATAATACTGGGAAAAGGGTGAAGAGATCCTTTGTTTTCATAAGTGTTCTGAGAGGGAGACCAAAATGCCAAGTACTCTCAGCATATTTTGATTTATAGGCCAAGACAATATGCATCGCCACTTGTAGTAACAGAAAAGAAAGAACTGGCTTATATACCTATATAATTCTAATTCCAACCCCCCACCCCATTCTATCTCTAAAACAGCTTCAACAAAACATTTTTTCGATGTAAAGAACAAAAAAATAATACATATGGGGATGCAGATAGTTTTTATAGTTCAGTTAAACATATATTTAAAAAAAAATCTAAACACCAAAAAAGGCATTTCCAACCACAGAGAAATACATGAAATGAAGATTGTCTATGAAACCATGACTTTTCATTTCATATCACTTGCTTCTCAAAGACAATATAAAATAAATTCCACGTGTTGTTCTCAAAACTGTCCTGCCTTGTCTAAGCTTCTTTCTAAACTTGTTTCTGTTCTGTTCTGTGCATTAAAAAACATAATTGCTTTATTTGTTTAATTGGCATGAAGATTGCTAACCTCTACCTTCTTCCCAATTAAAAACAGAGAGAAAGAAAAGGGGAAAAAAGCCCCTTATAACAAGTATAGTAAAGCAAAACAAATCCACATAGTGGTCATGTCCAAAAACATATGGGTGGATGGAAGGAATGGGCATCAGATGAACTTCACTCATATATGAATTAGACAATGGACAGTGGAAGACACAGAAACACACACAGTTTGGTGCATAAATCCATCAGACTCAACACAAGGAACCAAGTGGTGTCTAGGGGAGGGATGGTTAAAAGAGAGGATAATTCTCTGAGGAGGGATGTTAAAAGAATAACAAACCTTGATTGTAAAGGGCAGGGGAGTGAAAAGAAAAAAAAAAGAAAAAATTAAATTCTAATTGTTTTCCCATCAACTGGGGAATGACTAAATGATATATGAATATGATGGAATATTATTTTTCAGACTGAAGTAACCAGAACAGGCAATTAATTTAAGGACAACAGTGTAAAGAAGAATAACTTTAAAAGATTTAAGAACTCTGATCAAAGCAATACCTGATCATGTGTCCAGATGACCCATAATGAAATATGTTACCTGCTTTCTGACAAAGAAGTGTCAGACTCAAGGTGCAGAAAGAGATGTACATTATTTGACATAGACACTACATTTGTTAGAAGTGTTTGGTTTTTTCTTCCTTCTGTTGTTTTTAGACAGATGGGGAAAGAAGAGGGAAAGGTCATAATAGTGATGCCAAAAAAGGAAGGTCATTGAAGCATTTTTTTAATGCATGGAAGAGAACAGAAGTAAATTCATAAAGAAGTAACAGATAAGCAGGACGGTTTTAAATGTTACATAAGGAATTTTATTATATACTTTAAAAAAATGTGATATGGAGTAGAGACAGTTTTAAATAAAATTCTCTTTGTGTCCTGCTCTATATATGGAGAGATGCTTGTGTTTTGGTGAGTAAATTCAGAATAAAAAAGAAATTTTATATAAAAAAATAAATGGAGACAATCTGTCAATGTCTATTCCTTTATCCATTTCCCATTTTTTCAGTAATTGCATCATACTACTTTATCTTATTTTAATTCTTCTTAGTGTAGATTTTTATTTTTGTGCTAAAAAAAACCCTATGATCTGACTTTACATAGACAAAATACCCAGAAACAACTTATAAATTGGTAGCCATTCATTTCTTTTATATTAAAAATTCTTAATTTCATTCTGTTTTATTATTTAGTACTGACCATTCCTAACGCCTCTTGAATCTCTTCCTAAAAAAAGTATTCGTGATATATAGGCGTGGGACTTCTGTAGAATTTTTAAGACTTTGGCATCTTTTGTTTTTTAATCCAGGATCCTATCTTAATATGTAGATATAGTTCTCTATCCATCTATCCTTCTATGTGTCTGTCTGTCTGTATACACACACACATACACATGTACAAATATTTTGTGAGAGGCGATGTGGTATTGTGGGAAGATTGTTGTTCAAGTCCTATTTCTAAAATTTACTAGTTGTATAGGCCATTTAACTTCTCTAGGCTTCCGTTTTCTCCTTTACAAAACGGTTACATTAATTCTTTATGAATTCGAATCAAGCACTCCACCAACTAGAATTTTGGCTCCTCAGGTTTGAGGAATTAAATGAAAATACTTCATCACTCTCTCCTATCCTTTTCAGTTTCTTTACTTGGTAGCAAATGCCTCTCCAAATGAGTGATTATGTGGTAAAGCCAAGCATCCTCACTAGCAATTAGCAAAGGAAACCCATACATAAGCCATATATGTAAACAAAAAAGAGGCTTATTTTAAAATATTCTTTACAGTTGGTTGGAGATTAGAATGTGACACTAGAGGTCTCCAAATCTGTAGATAAGGCCAATAGTATGGTAGGTTCCAAGACTGTGATGATGTAGCATGTCCAAAGATGGGTTCCCAACTTCCATTTTTTGTTTACGAAAAGTACCATCTCTGACATGTGTTAGATATGCTTCCTCCTTTGGGTGATTCTAAGATGGTGAATGGCAGAATAAGGTGTTGTCAGTTGCCTCTGCTTTCATATATACATTCTGGGATCTTTGAGCACAATAAATGGTCAAGGGATGAGAGTAAGGGAGTGAAATGTTCCTTTATGTACTCAAGGTTGGCTAACAAGGGGGACATGGGAAGCTTTATCTATGATTCAAGGTATTCTGGGTACAACTGGACCCAAATGGACAGTAGTCTATGAAGTTATGAGGAGGGGGAAAACCTTCTTGACCAATATGGGGAGGGAGAAATTAAAGGAAAAAGCAAGGAAGAATGAATATTTATAGAATATATGCCAATTATCTGCCAAGTGCCAGGAGATCGACCTTGGGTTATTCTCTGAAGTAAAGAAGTGAAAGCTTCAGACAGGTGCTTTTTTTTCCTTCTGCAATTCTACATGGCTAATGCTAGCATGGAATCATTAGGGGATGAGAGAATAAACTTCTAATCTACAAAGCTCTTAATGGGGAAATAAAGGCTTTACTTATTAATATAGCCATGTATAATACATGCACATTATTCCACAGAAAGCAATACTGATTCATTTACATTCTTCAGAATGAGAAATGATAGCACTTGTATTTATGAAATTCTAAAAACCACAATTTAATAAAAGGTATTTAGACCTATAGCAAACAAACATGAAAAACATCAAATAAGGTAAATTTTTATTTTATGTGGTACTTCATAGGACTATTCTAGGACCAAGTGTCAATCAAGTTCCCTAAGCCCAGCTTTCCACTGAAGTCACTGAATGTTAAATTTGATTTGATTGGGAGTTTTATTGAATTCTTCTTTGAATTTCTCTACCTCCTCCTCCTTTTAAACAAATATCTACACATATACTACGATGATTGTATGGTGACTTTTTTTAAACAAATATTTATAATGAAGACTGCAACATAGATGACCAAGTGTCCCATGAAATGAGGTCTCTTGCTGCATTTAAACACACAGCAAAACATTCTTTCATTTATGTTTCTCCAAGGAGAACCCAGGAGCTATCCCCTTAGTTAGCTTCAACTTGCTTTGGTCAATGTGGATATAATATATTTAGTTCCTCCAGCAATATTATGTGTGTACACACACATGTTTGTGCATGTGTGTATATGTGTATGTGTGCACACATGCATATGCGTATGTATGTATATCCAGAGCTTGTTGGTCACTGGATAAGAATCTCACATTTAAATTACTGCCATTTAAGTTACTATTTATAATGGTCCAAATTATAAATGGTCCCCAAACTATAATTCTTAGCACTCTCTGCCTCTTTCTCTGCCACCCTTGCCTTAGAAATAGACATGGGGTGCTCAAGACTGATGTTCACTTTGTATTTCACTTTGTTTCATGGGTTGCCATGGCCAGGTATTCATCACCAAGTGGCTAGTCTGCTGGCAATGAGCTTCCCAGAACTTTGAAAAGCAGTCATATGTAGTCACTGTAAATAATCACACTATTGTAAAATTCTCTTATAACATTTGTCAAATTATTAGAAACTAAACATGTGGAAGGGAAATGGAAGAAAACACACTTAAAAATGAAACTTCAAATGGCAAAATTTAAGGGGTAACTTCTGAAATTGATTTTTATAGGATGAACAATTTTGTGAAAGGTGTAATGTGATAAAACCAGACACAAGGCATTCCATTTCTAATTCCTTATTTGTCACTCCATTATTTCTTTATAAAATGCTTAAAAGTAATCAGAAAACTTCTTGTAGAAGAAGTTCCTTGTTACAAATATGTTACTGAGTTTCTAAGAGCTCTCCTGGTTCTAGTGGATGGCTCCAAAGGGCCCCTTGATTTTCACATTCATTTCATGGGTATAGAAAAAAAGAAACTGATATAATTCACAAGCAACAATGGTTAGCTGCTACATATTGTAGATGAAATTATGATGTTAGATTCTTTTAGCTGTATTTTTTGGCAAGTAAAGAAAAATCCATTCTGGTTAAGAGTGAGAGGATTAATTTGTTGGCTACAGTTCAATTCAATACTTGAACGAATTTATAACCTTATCATAGAGAATATTCCCACTAATGCTTCAGATCATAGGCCTTCTATTCCTTCTCATCCTTAGCAACTCCTGTCCAAGGCATGCATACATCTTCCATGGGATGTCTCCCAACATGCTGGGAGCTTTCTTTTAGGTTTTTAAAAAATTATTATTATGAAATGGCTACTGATATAATTACTCGAGCTGTCCATATGTCATCTCTCCATGCGACTGGATCACCACCTCCTTTTTCAGTCATATGGAAAACAATTAGGTTCCTTATTTTGTTCAATTCACTGTTTTAGTTTATTTAGGCCTGCTATATATCTCTCATTTTCCACTGGATTACTTGCAATGACAGTAGTAAATATATTTCACAAACATACATCTCATTGCTTTATGATTATTTTAATATCAACAATTACAGGATCAAAGTCATTTCTTCTGACTCTGTTCTTACTGGCTTCCATTGCTGTTCCACAAACAAGACACTCAGTTTCTCAGCTCCAAGTGTTCTATCTGGCTGCTCCCCACACACGAATGCTCTTCCTCTTCAACTTTTGCCTACTGGCTTCCCTGGCTTCCTTTACCTAAAACCATACCTTTTACAGGAAGGCTTTCCCAACCCTTCTGAATTCCTGTGCCCTCCCTCTGTTAATCTTTTCTTATTTATTCAGTATATAGCTTGCTTTATATATATCTTTGTTTGTTTTCTCCTCCATTAAATTGTGAGGTCCTTGAGGGCAGGGACTGTCTTTTGCCTCTTTTCATAACCTCAGTGCTTAGCAGAGTGCCCAGCACATACTCGATACTAAATAAATGCCCAATAAAAATGTCCAGCGTCAAGAAACAGAGCTTCTTATTAAAGGAAAAAGGCCAGTATTACAGGATTAAAGAGTGTGTGTAGGTGTGGGAGGGGAGTAAATTATAAGAAGACTGGAAAGATGGGGAGGAGCAGGTTACAAGTGCTTTGTTCAACAAATAGAGGACTTAGTATTTGAACCTGGAGGTGATAAGGAGCCAGAGAGAGAGAGAGAGAGAGAGAGAGAGTGAGAGAGAGAGAGAGAGAGAGAGTGTGTGTGTGTGTGTGTGTGTGTGTGTAGGGAAAGGGAGGGGAGAGAAGAGAAAGAGGGAGGGAGAGGGAGAGAGACAGAGACAGAGACAGAGAGAGAGAGAGAGAGAGAGAGAGAGAGAGAGAGAGAGAGAGAGAGAGAGAGAGAGAGAGAGAAGTTTTAGCAAGATCATTTTGATCGCTGAGTGGAAGGTAGACTGGAGTGGGGCAAGACTTATGGTAAGGAGACCAACAAGAAGGCCAATACAATGGTCTAGGCATAAGAACCTATACCAGGGTGATGGTGTCAGACAAGATAAAGGGGCACGTGTAAGAGATGTTATGAAAGTAAAATCAATAAGCTTTGGGAACTGATATGAGAGCAGATAGGTGATTGGGTAGATATTGCTGCCATTAACAGTTCCAGGGAAGTTTGGAAGAAAGGAAAGTTTAGGGGTGTGGATAGAGATGACTTCAGTTTTAGACATATTGAATTCTAAGAGAAATATCAAGCTGATTTCTAGTCAGGAAATCAAAGGAGAAACCACAGATGGTCATCTTTCTAACAGGAACAGGTTAAAACTTCTATGCTGATAAGCACTGGGATTGGGCTCATGAGTAGCAACTGTATTTCCAACCTAAGTGAGTTAGGGAGATCCCAGCCCCTCTCCACCCCCAAGAAAGAATCTACCAATTACAATACTATCAATTAGCTTATAAAAGAAACCTCAAAATAAAAAGTCTCATTGCCAAATCTAGAACTTCCAAGTCAAAGAAAAGAAATACTATAAACTGCCAGTAATATTCAAGTACCAAAAACTACTATAAAGGAATGGAGAGCATGGGATACAAGATTCCCAAAGGTAAAACATAGTGGCTGCCAGCAAAGATTTGCTAAAACTAAAATTGCTAAAACTAAGTATACTCCTATATGAGAAAGACTGGACCTTTAATGAAGTGAAGACTTCTAAGCATTTCTGATGAAAGACCATAAGTGAGTACAAACTTAGAAATGCAAACACAGGAGTCAAAAGAAATATACAAAGGTAAACATAAGTGATCAACTGGAAACAATTATATAATGATAGGAGTGTTTACATTCTAATGGAGGAGATGATTCTACAAGCAAACTTTATGGATCTTAATGTCATCAGAGGTCATAAAGGGAGTCAGGTGGAAGTTTAAAAACTTTTTAAAAATACTGATGATCTTAAAAGAAGAATGGAAAAGGAAAGGAAAAGAATATGGCAGGAAAGAAAGGAGAAGGACAAAGTAGAGGCTCATTATCTCACATAATTAAATCACCCGAGGTACAAGTCTATACCAATGAGGAGTGGATAAGAGTAGTACTTGAACCTCATTTTTATCTGAACTGGTCAAAGGAATGAAGGACACATATACACATAAAGAGAAAGTTATTTTACAAAATATAACAGCCATTTCTATTATAAAAACAATAAAACACAGGAATAAATGGATCTTAATACCTAAATAGTATAATCTAAGAGGAAACATTGCACGAAATAGGGAAAAGCTAGACTCTTTTCTGATAAGACCAAGGATGAAGCAAGGTTATCTATCACTATTGTGGCTTTTTGATATAGAAGCAGAAATGCCAGCAATAGGAATAAGATACAAAAAAGAACTCAATAAGCATTGGCTTTTAAAAAGAAACAAAATGAGTGGTTTGGGGAGATGATATGATGACATACTTAAAGAGTCTAGACAGTTAACTAAAATTAGTTGAAACAACAATTTCCCAAAAGTTGCAGGATATAAAATTAATCCACATAAATCATCAGTACTCTTGTATGATACAAACTAAACAAAGGAGGAAGAAGTAGAAAGAGAAATTCTGTTGAAAATTACTAGAGAATGTATAAAATATCTGGGAGTCTGTATCCCAAGATATACCCAGGACCTCAATACTACCTAAATTCACTTACTTATTCAGTCCTATGCCAATCATACTGCAAAATAATTGCTTAATAAAGCTAGAAAAAATAATAATGACATTCGTGTACAGGAACAAATAGGTCAAGAATCTCAGAGAAGTATTGAAAAATAAAAGCAAGAAGGCAGGGGGCCTACGTCTCAAATTAAACTACAAAGTAGTCTTCATTAAAATGATTTGGCACTGACTAAAAAAATAGAGAGGGCGGTCAACGGCAATCAAGCAAATCCATACAGAAGCAAACAAGCAGCAGCAATGTTTGTTAAAGCCAGAGACCGCAGTTATTAGAGTAAGAACTCATTATCAGACAAAAACTAGTGGAAAAACTAGAAAGCAGAAATATACCATGCCGGTACAAACTCCAAATGAATACAGGGCTTAAAACATAGCAGTCATCACAACAAATTTAGAGGAGTAACACAGAAGTCATCTGTCAGATGTAGGGATAGCAAAGAGTTCATGACTAAACAAGGGATAGAAAGAATCAAAGATAAAATAGACAACTTTGTATAAAATTAAAATGTTTTTATTTACAAACAGAATCAATGTGGTTATTAAAAGTAGAAATGGTGGTGGTGGTGGCTAGGTGATGCAGTGAATAGAGCACCAGTCCTGGAGTTGGGAGGACCTGAGTTAAAATCTGGCCTCAGACACTTAATACAAAACTAGCTGTGTGACCTTTGGCAAGTCACTTAACCCCCGTTGCCCTACCTTCCCTCCTCCAAAAAGAAAAGAAAAAAAAAGTAAAAGGGAAAAAGTTACCTGGGGAAAAAATCTCTGCAGCACGTTTCTTTGATATAAAAGTTTCATTTCTAAGATAGAGTAGGAACTGATTTAAATGTGTGAGAAAAAGGATGATACCCCAATGGATACACAAAGATATAAGCAGGCTGCTTTCAGTGAACTAAATCTAAACTATAGCCATATGGCAAAAAAAAAAAAAAAAAAACAACCAACCAAACAAACAAACCAAAAAACCATACAACAAAAAACTCACCAACAAAAAACAACTTCATTGGTAATAATTAGAAAAAGATAGAATAAAGCAACTTTGTGATTCTACCTCATATCCACCACATTGGCAAAGATGACAAAAAAGGGAAAATGACAGTGGCAGAAGGTCTGCCAGAAAACAGGTAACCACCATACTGTTGGCAGAGGTGTGAACTGATTGAGTTATTTATGCTGGAAAGCAATTTGAACTGTGCCCCAAAAGCCACAAAAATGTACATACCCTTTGCCCATGATTAGGCCTAATCCCAAAAGAGGTCAAAGGAGGAGGAAAAGGATCCCATATATGTATGATATTAATAGCAGCTTTTTTTGAAGTAGCCCCAACCTGGCAACTATGGGGTTTACACCTAGTGAGCAACCACTAAATTATGATATATGAATTTAATGGAACATTAATATGACACAAGAAATGAGGAAACAGTCTGTTTCAGAAGAAACTTAGGAGACTTCTGTGAATTGTTAAGGAGTTAATAAAGTATATAGAACTAGAATAATTTATACAATAAACAACATTATAAAGAAAAACAACTTTGAAAGACTTTAGAATTTTGAATGATGCAATGACTAATCAGTTTACTAGAAGACTGAAGTTCATTATTCAGCTTTTGCCAGAAATGTGATAGACTTAAAATGTGGGATTTTACATCCACCCACACACATATATGTGTGTGTGTCTCTCTCTCTACATATATATGTATGTATGTACACACATATATGCATATACATATACACACACATGTGCATCATTTAGACACCTTCCTCCAGTGTGCCTTCCTTCACTTGGACTCTGATGCAGTGGACCTTTTCCTTTTCCTTTTCCTTGATCCTTGATTGAGCACCCTTGATCCTCTTCTCCTGGCTGCCAACAAAATGCACCACTATCATTGTTCTTCTGTTTCGGTCTCTCATCTTAAATATCCCCCTGTCCACTGGCCCATTCTCTACTGCCCATGTCTCTCAGTATGGAAAAAACCTTCACTTGGTCCTACTAGCGCCTCTAGCTACTTTCCTACATGTCCTGCCCCGGCAAATCTAAACTCCTTGAGAAAGCCATCTATGCTAGGTTGCTCTACTTCCTCTCCTCTCCCTGAACTCTGCTGTGTCTTCCAAAACCATCCCTAGGAAAAGCTGTCTGTCTTGCATTTAAAGCTCTCCAAACTTGGACTCTGTTTACCTCTCCAATCTTATACTTTCTCTTCTCCACACACTCTACATAACAGCTACACTGGCTACTTCCTGGCTGCTCCTTTGCACATGGTGCCCTGCTTTCCATCTGTTTTGTTTTGGCTGTCCCCCATTCCAGGCGTGTTCTGTCCACTCGCCTCTACCTTTTAGCTTCCCTGGTTCCCCTTAGGACAGCTCAAATCCCACCTTCTTCAGGAAGCTTTTCTCAGTCCCTTTCCAGTTGCCAGCACCTTCCCCTTTGAGATTACCTTCCATGTACTCTGTATTATCTTGTACATACTTCATTATTTAGAACATGTTTCTTGTGAATAGGAACTTTTAAATTTAATTTTACTTTCTTTGGCCTTTCTTTGTAATTGCCAGTGCTTAGCATGGTACTTAGCAAGTACTTTGTAGACTATTAAGAACCTGTACTGTAGGAGATAATGGGGACACAAAGATGTCTTAGAAATTGTTCCTGCCTTTAAGTAGCTTATGAACTAAAAGAGATTAAGTTCATGATAAAAAAATGAAATGATGCAAGATGCACAATCGTGAAATGGCAATGTGATCAATGTCATAAGTGGTGCACAATTAATAGGAGGGAGACATCACTTCAACTTGCAGTGACTAGGGAAGGCTTCCTGTGGGAGGTGGCATTTAATTTATCTCGAAGGATGGCGATACACAAACATTCAGAATATCAGTCATAAATAAGGCAAATTAGAGACCTTAAGACCATCATTCTTGAGTAGTAAAGATTAACCTGGTATTGAGTACGGAAAACACTGGGGAAAACAAGTTAGAGATACTGCACAATCCAAGAAAATTTTGAATGAAATATATTTGAAAAGGTTATATAAATGTATTTCCTCAAATTTTATATAACTAAAGTATGTATTCCACAATATCATTTCACATTTTTCATAAGACCATCAATCCACCAGTGTTTCATATGCAATATAACAAAATATTCTCTCCATTAGTATCAGGTAAACTTTCATACTGGAATTTAAAGTCACAGTCCTCAAAGTATTGCCTGAGGAAGGAAAAGGTACAACCCTGAGAAGTATGAAAAAGAAGCAGAAGCTGGTAATTTGAGATGGGTCTCACCTGGAAAAGGCCTTGGAGTGAAGACAAAAAAAAGTTAAGAGGCCCAAAGCCTGGATCCAAGGCTCAATGAGAAGCAAAGAGGCCACAGGTGAGTGGGCTGAATGCAGGAACAAAGGCAGGAGGCTAGAGGTGGGGAGGCTGATCCCATGGCTCCCCAGGAAGTTTCAGAGGAGGAGACTGGATCCAATAAGGCATAGGCACAACAAGCAGGCAGATTGGATCCAGGGATCCCAGGAAGACTTCTGGGAGAAAGCAAAGACCACAAGTAGGGACTGGCTGAATCTGGGCACAGCAAGTGCACAGCTCCATAATAAAGACATGTTTTTACAAGGGGGAAAAAAAAAGTAGCTTAGCAAAATTAAACAACCCATAAAGTGTCTGACAACAAATTCAACAGTTCACATCCATAACCCAGAACCTCCATTAAGAAATAAATAAGGTATATACATATATATATATATTCTCTTAATTTATAATTACATAGAATTGCATTTCATTTTTTTCTTCTTTCTATTTACAATGTTGTTTTTACTGTCTTTGCTACTTTTCAGATTCTGCTTCATTGTGCACCATTTTATCTATATCTATACTTGGGGTCATGTATATCTGTATGTATAGGTATATTGCATACCTACTTGGAATGGGTTAGTGGATGGAGTGCTGGGCCTCGAGTCAGGAAGATCTGAGTTCAAATCTGGCCTCAGACACTTACTGACTGTGTGATCCTGGGCAAATCACTTAACTGTGTTTGCCTCAGTTTCCTTATCTGCAAAATGAGCTGGAGAAGGAAATGGTAACTAACAGTTTGCAGTACTCCTCTTGAGAACTGCTTGTTTATATCCCCAGACAACTCAGCCATTGGAGAATGGCTCTTGGTCGTTTATATTTGTTTTAATTCCCTACATTACTTGGATACTAGACCCTTATGAGAAATATTTGATGCCAAAACTTCTCTCCAATCAATAGTTTCCCTTCTTATCCTGCCTGGCTCCATTGATTTTTATTCCGACAAAATCTTTTCAATTTCATGTAATAGTTGACCACCCAATTAAATTCAGATTAATTTCATGGAATTGAAGAAGCAGTTAATAAGTATCTATTATGGCACAGGCATTGGGGATTCAAAAACGAAAACTGAAATAGTGCCCCCTCCCTCCCAAGAGCTTAGGTTTCTCCAGGAGGAAATAACACGCACAGAGATAAGTAAATGGGGGACGGAGCCAAGATGGAGGCACAGAAGCAACAAGATTCCACAGCTCCCACAGAGCTACCTCATATACTCCTAAAATATGACTCTAAACAAATTGTAAGGCTCAAAAACTAAAAAAAATACAGAAAAACACATCTCCTGCTGAAGGCAGCTCGGCAGGAGGGGCTCATCATAGCACCCTAGGAGCCAAAACCAGCCCAGTTTGAAACCGCAAGAGGAGGGCGTGTGGGGCGGCCAGGACAAGCAGCAGCTGTGGCAGCTTCCAGAATTATCAAGCCGTAAGAAACAAGGACAAAGTGAAAGGTCAGTGGAACTTAGCTAAATTTGGGGGAGAAAAGCTGTCAGGCCTAACTGCCTCTAGGACAAGGAAGCAGCAGAAGCCACCTCCACATGGCTGCTTCAGAGCTCCCGGCCTGCAGACTACAGGGGGGCCAAGTAATCATTCAGAGGCTAAGTGCTCTTGCCTTGAGCTGCCTGGATCTGGATTGTGGTCTTGGGTGGTGGTCCTAGGGTGCATTTTCAGTGAGCCAAAGCTGATGGGGGCTGCAGCAGCCTCCCAATAGCTCCAGCAGCTATGAAAAACCCAGTGATTTGGGACAGATCTTTCTCCTCTGGAAGCAGAGTTCCAAAGAGCTAAAAAATCAAGTAATTGACTGTCAACATGAGCAGGCAAAGGAAGCAAAGTAAGAACAGCAATAAAACTCTAGAATCTTTCCTTGAGGACAAAAAAGATCAAAGAATGGAACAGGAGGAAGACAACACAGTCAGAACTCCCACACCAAAAGCTTTCAAGAAACATGAAGACTGTCTACAAGCCATAGATCAGCTTAAGAAGGATTTTGAAACCCAAATAAGAGAAGTGGAGGAAAAATTGGGAAGAGATATGAGAATGATGTAAGAAAATCACGAAAAGAGAGTCAACAACCTGACTGAAGAAAATAACACCTTAAAAAATAGATTCACTCAAATGGCAAAAAAGGCCCAAAAAGCCAATGAGGAGAAGAATGCCTTAAAAAAATCAAATTTGCCAGGTGGAAAAAGAATCTCAAGTTTTCTGAAGAGAATAATTCCTTCAGAATTAGAGTGGAGCAAATGGAAGCAAATAACTTTATGAGAAAACAAGATACTATTAAACAGATCCAAACAAATAAAAAAATAGAAGGCAATATGAAATATCTCATTAAAAAAAAAACATTGACCTGGAAAATATAGACAGGAGAGACAATTTAAAAATTATTGGACTACCTGAGAGTCATGATAAAAAAAAGAACTTAGAAATCATCCTTCAAGAAATTCTCAAGGAAAATTGCCCTGATGTTTTAGAATCAGAGGGCAAAATAGAACTTGAAAGAATTCACCAATTACCTCTTGAAAAAGATCCCCAAAAGAAAACTCTTAGGAATGTTATAGCCATGTTTCAGAGCCCCCAGATTAAGGAGAAAATATTACAAGCTGCCAAGAAGAAACAATTTGAATA
>CM053597.1:47454389-47481059 GCA_028646575.1 Pseudocheirus occidentalis
ACTCTTAGGAATGTTATAGCCATGTTTCAGAGCCCCCAGATTAAGGAGAAAATATTACAAGCTGCCAAGAAGAAACAATTTGAATACTGTGGAAACACAATCAGGATAACCCAGGATCTAGCAGCTTCTACATTAAGGGATCGAAGGGCCTGGAATATAATATTGCAGAGATCAAGGGAGCTAGGATTAAAACCAAGAGTCACCTACAAAGCAAAACTGAGTATAATGTTCCAGGGGAAAATATGGTCATTCAGTGAGGTGGAAGACTTTCAAACATTCTTGCTGACAAAACCAGAACTGAAAAGAAAATTTGACATGCAAATACAAGAAGCATGAGAAAGTAAACATGGAAAAGAAATTATAAGGAACTTATCAAAGTTGAACTATTTACATGCCAACATGGAAAAATGATAGTTGTAACTTATGAAACTTTTCTCAGTATGAGGATAGGTGAAGGGAACACAAAAGTATATATATGTATACATACACATATGTCTATATAGGAAAGTTTATACATGTGTATGAACACATCTGAGTATGTGTATATATGAGTTTATAGAGGGTACAGGATCAACTGAATAGGAAGGGGCGATACTCTAAAAGGTGAAATTCTGAGGTGGGAGAGGATTAGAATGAGAGGAGACAGGGAGAGACAAAATGGGGTTAATCATCCCATATAGAAGAGGCAAGGGATAACGGTTACAACTTTACTTTCATTTAATCTCATTGAATTTGGCTTAGGGAAGGAATGACAAACTCTAAACTGGGTATCATGCCACACAGGAGAGTAGGGAGCATGGGGACGAGAGGCGGGATGACAGAGGGGAAGGCAGGGTCTGGGGGAGGGTTGCTGGAAGCACACATTTCAGTAAAGGGACAGGGACAGGGTAGAGAACAGAACAAGGGGGGGCAGGATAGGAAGAAAGGACATATAATCAGTCTCTCACAATATGCCCACTGTGGAGATGTTCTGCATAATTATACATGTACAGCCTATATTTAATTGCTTGTCCTTCCAGTGGGGGTGGTGATGAGGGAGGAAGGGAAAGAATCTAGAATTTGCAGTTCTATAATCAAATGTTAAAAATATGTATGTATATTTATACTATTATTATTATCAACTACATCTAACTGCGAATTAAGATACACAGGCACTGGGGTAGGGAGATCCATCCTGCCCTACCAGAAAGTCAGAGGAGTGAGGGAGAAGACATAGGAGACAGCAGATTGGGGGAGGGGCTATACAGTGGGATGGTTGTTTTGATGTGTTGGGTAGGGGAAAGATGGGGAGAAAATCTGTAAGTCAAAATCTCGTGGAAATGAATGACACAAACAAGAAAATAAATTAATTTACTTTAAATGTAAACAAAGAAAAAACAAAGATAAGTAAATGCCACACAATTAGGAAGGGAAGCAGTGATACATAGGGGAGTTAGAAAAAGTCTTTCACAGGAAGTGACCCTCAAGCTGGGTCGAGAAGGAAATGAGAGGGTCCAAGAAGGAAAGATGAAAAGGAAGAGCACAGCAGGCACAGGAGGACAGACTGTGGGAAGGCACTGAGCTGGGAGATGGAACGTGGCATGGGGGGAACAACAACAGCCTGGCCAGGTTAGCTGGAATGGAGAGCATGTAAATGTCAACAAATGTTGAACCTACTTGGAAAGAGAGGCTCAAGAAAGGCTAAGTGTTTTAAATGCCAAAAAGATGGATTATTTTCTACCTAAAGGCAAGGGAGGCACTGAAGTCTCTGGAGCAGGAAACTGATAAGACTAAACCTAGTACAATGCCTGGCACAGAGCAGAAGCTTAATCAGTGTTTATTGATTGACTGGCTGATGGTACTTTAGGTGATCAGTTGAGTAGCTATGTGAATGACAGATTGTAGAGAAGAGAGACTGGGTACTTGGAGATGAATTGAATGGCTACTGTAATAGTCTAGGGGATAGGTTTATTAGTAGTACTTAGGCTGCAACTACAGGCTCCTGTTACCTTCTCTGATAGAATGCCTCCTTTGTGATAGGCACGTAGGATGTATCTGCATGGGTAGCCAAGCCCTGACATTCCCTTAACCATACTCTGATGTTGATGACCATCTCTTAACATCAACCAAGGTATAAAATACGGAGACATACACTCACCAAAGGTGTCTGCCATTGTCATGGTGAATATTGAGAAGAGGAACCAAACTGGAGAGGGATTCTCTAGGAATAGTGGGATCCTTCATATATATATATGTTTCTGTCTGCCAACTGCATTGGGCTGACTACACATCAAAGAATATTGCAGAGTGACCTAAATGAAACCCTGAAACAGCCAAAAGAATGTAGCCTAACTTATCCACCCAACAAAAATCAAGATGAAAAATAATTATTGTCTAATTGAAAATATGTAGTTTAATGGACAACTGATAGAACTAGGGTACGTGTGCATGTGCATGTGTGTATGTGTATGTGTGTGTGTGTGTTAGAAAGTAAGGATGGAGTTCAAGTGGTGCTAGAGTTGAATAGAAGAGAGTTGGCTGGACTGGTTCTTGGGAAACTGTTCAGTGCTTTTAATGAGCCTATTAAAACAAAAGCTCCTATTTTAACATTAATATTCTTCCGGGGATATGGCTACAAGTCATGTAATACTACAGTCTCTGAAAAGTTAAACATTATGGGTGATGTGCAGCAATGGGAGGCATGAATAGGCTGCAATCCATTACCAATGAATAAATTTACAGAAAAGGCACATAAAGGATATTGTCCAAGAGATATATATTCAGTAAATGAGATAGGCCAGTTATGTGTCAAGGGCACAGAATAAACTGGCAGAGAGCCTGTGTGGTCCATTGCTATCCATGCAATCTTAAATTTTCCAGAAGAAGGACCCTCCCATGTGAGAAAGAACTACTATGGAGAATTTATTGCAGGACATGGGCAAAAATGACTTGGGACAAGAAGATGTAGATGGGTTGTGGTTCTACCATTGGAGGGAGTACCCAACATTCATGAGGTGATACATCCATAAATACTGATTGATTTTAAAACTTAAACTATCTACACAATCCTTATTGAAGATATTTGCTACAAAGATGTTTTCTTCCCAACTGACCTTATATTAAGGGATGTTACATAATAATATTAATTCATATTTGTATAGAAATTATTTACATGGCATTTTCTTCAAATTAACAAGAAAGTGCTATCTATAAATATGGCAGCTTAATGAACGACATCTTAAATCCTGAAAAAAAAAAAAAGAAGATACGATTTGTCATAAAAATTCACTTATGTATCTCTTGGGAACTTGTACACAAGATAAATTTGGGACACAGCTTGCCTGAACAAAACCAAAGAAAGGTTCAAATTGACATCCAATCTATTTACTTTAAACCAACACATGCGTTTATTTAAAAGAAAAAAAAAGTTGAATTAATGCCATTTTACTTCCCTTCTATCTAAACAATAAATCATCTACTTTAGCCATTACTGAGAGAAAATTATTCCTAATGGGTTGTATACAACATACATTAAAGCCTGTGAATACAAGTCTAAAATTCAGCTTAAAAACTGTTCTCAAAAGTATACATTTTTGCTTTTGTAAACCACCAATGAATGGACCTATGGAAATAAACCAGAATGACTGGACTAGAAATAGGTTACCCTTTCGCCACTCTGTAAAAACAAAACATTAACTTTGAGTGTAAAAGTCCCTAGTCTAAACCAAATGTGAGACAAACTGTTCCACCGTAACACTGGTTATATGTTAAATAAAAAGTAAGATCTTCAATTAGATTTTAAAAATATAAGATGTATTCTATCACTTTATAATACTTATTTCTCTACAGGTCCATTGGCAACTACAGCAGCAATAAACAATATTGAAATTAAAGAACATGGATTCTTTATTCAGTGTAGGTTAAAGGACCCTAAAAATTATTTCTTAAAATTAGTGACTTAAAACTACAATTGGCTAAAAGAAATTTTTAGTTATTTCCTTGTAAAACCTATTACCAAGTCAATTTTAAAAGCACAAAATAATGTTCTTTAAATTATTTTAAAATTATACTCCCGAGAATAAAAAGATAGACTATAATAAACTATAACTTGGAAAGAACGTATTAATTGATTGAATTGTAAATGCTGACAACTGGTTAGGGTTAATCCACAAACCTTCCTGAAAGCTAATTATTTAAGTAGTATTTAGAAAAGACATAACCTATTTATTTATGCAAATGTGAAAAATTTAAATGGCCAGACCTGTGTCTATAATTCAATGGGTGAGGTCTGATCCCCCACTGAGATAAACTTTCTTTGAGCTGCTCTTCTGCATTAAAGTATGTTTAGCTAAAGGCCTCTTTACTAGAAATCATCTCTAGTGGGAAGGAAGAAGGGGAACAGGCTACAAAACAGGAAGTGGAATTTAAAGGGGCTCTGCTCTCAATTTCTACTGGGCTTCTCTTAACCTGGACTCTGATTAATATTCCTAAAGTACATTGTAAAATCACTGCACTAAATTTGCTTCAAATTTTACATACTGTGATCTGTATGTACAATATTGATTTGAGATAAGCTGGCTGTGTCACAATAACATCACATCTATTAAACACTATTTGTACTCAAAGCTTTGCAATCTATTTCCTTCCTAGAATCATTTTGTGAAATAGTTCCTGTCTTCCTTGAATTGCACAAAATTTGTGGATCTTAAGTGTTCTGAGGTGAAATTATACTTGACCTTAAAGTCTCCCAGTTGGTTTAAAAGCAGCAATTGGCACTAACACTTGATGCCTACCTCTCATTTTTTTTTGAATTATAACATTAGAAAGAGATCAAAGGTATGAAAATTCTCTTGATAGAAAAGAACAATGGCTAATCCCATTGAAAATTAAATTAGCAATTACTTAGCTAAGTTAGGACGATTTTTCCATTTTATAGTAGAATATTGTGTTCTTACATTGTTGTATTTTAGGAGGAATATGTATTCAGATGATGCAATTTAAAAAATATTTTAGTTTTCAAGTTTAACCTGTTTCTCAATGCATATTAAGCTTTTAAAAACTAATAATAAAGCCATTAATAATGAAGAAAACACCCCCATCTCAAGATATTATCATAATAATTTTTAAAAACTTATATGCCACAGTCTAGAAGATATTCTTTTTTTTTAACTCAGAAACTGAGATCCATAAGTAAGTGCTCTTAATCCTATAACCACAAAATCTCTTTGATAACTGTAGTCACTTGAAATTCCAATCACACATGGGCAAGTATTTTAAAAATAAATATTTGCTTCAATAAGGAACTTCATCAGTAGATTCACATTAAGTGATAGGATTTTATTTATTTTTAGGATAGAAGGTCCTAACTTTTTCTATGTACATCAGCAAAAACTCAGAATCAAGCCTGCTAGTCAATAGGTATACTACAGGGTCTTAGTGCAGTTTATAGCTTTAATGGTTTAAAGTTACACTAAGACTTTTTGGAGACCCTCTGTATATCATACTACCATTATGGCTTTTTATATCTTTCATAGAAATTGATGATTTTCTAGACTAAAATGCATTTCATACACTTTTCAACAAGTTCTTAAATTCTTATCCTACACCACAAAATTTCATAGATAATTACTAAATGCTCTACAATTACATTTGTCTGGCTACTTAAAAATTTGTCAAATGTCCCTAACAATCAACATGTAACTATAACACATCAAGGTTTTTTAAAAAATAGGAAATAAAACTTCTAACATCAAATTTTATATTCACTGCATAAAAATTTTCCATACCAAAACATTCTATCCATTATTAGCAATTCTTTTTAAGTGGAATTCATTAATTAATAAATTTGAAAGACGGAACTTTTCATCTTAAGCATCACCTTCATGCAATTCAACAAAAGTTTTAATTATAAAATTTATCTGATCTTGCTATACATACATGGCATCTTACTTTAAACCACAAAATGTTTATACGTATTCTTCATCTAATTTTTTCCATTTTTAGAATTCAAAAATTGCTTTAATTATCATACTACTGAGGTAAATTTAGAGTTAAGTACACAATGCAAAAAATTGAGTTTGGTATTAATTTCAAGATAGAAATTAAGAAATGCATTTCACAAAATTTTATTCTTAACATTTTCAGTATCAGAAACAAACAAAAAGAATACACGCACAAATCCATAATTAATTCAATGGGAAGGAACCAAATGTAAATCTTGAAAACATACACTGAATATTTCAGCCTTCTACTAAAATATTTTATATATTACATCTGAGATTGAATGCTCTCTCTATTCTGAAGTACAACAAATAACTCATTATTTCTTCCTTTGATTTGCAAGCAAAAAAAGTTAGTCCTAAATAATGAATTAAATCTATTTAATGTAGCACATGGTTAGAAGACAATTTAACATGCTCATATATAAAAAGATTGTACCTTCATAGGAAATACAGTGATGATGTTATCTTTAAGTCTATATTTCTATTACAATGGAATATTTTGTTCATTCCTAATATAACATTCTACAGAATATTAGCAAAATGTAAATTAAAATCTGATCAGATCAATACATCTTCATTTTTATACTTTTATAAAAAGGTGTCATGCTTACTTTCTAAAAATCCTCATATAATGCCCATTATTTCTGATTATCTGTCATAAAATAGTTAAATGTGAGAAGGGTAAATAAAAATATAAAACTTAGAAAAGTTCAGTATATATTTTCAAGTATTTGGGGAAAACCCTATCCTACTACTGAAATATATTAAAAATAAATTCTTACTCTGAGTTGTCAGTTAAATGTTTTAGCATAACGCATAACACACACACACACACATACCCGATTAAAGATAAACTTCATGATTCTTTTAACTAATAGCCTTTACTAACGACCAAAGTTAAAAGTAGTCTTTGTTTGTTATATACAGTTGATGTAGAAAAAAAGCAGCACCAAACAGAAAACAACAATTTTTGAAAACCTTTTTCTTTGTTTGCAGACTGTGTGTCAGGGAATATAAACTTAGGGGGGAAATAAGCTTAAGATAATTATTTCATAAAAATCAATAGAAATAAAAATTTTACTAAACAAATGGTTTTCTTATTGATTTACTCTTAATATTGTTACTTAGTTGTTCCCATAAAATTAAAATAATACAGATTCACCTAATTTTGATTTTGTCTTAGCATGAAAATTAATGTTGAAGAGGTCACAATATCATCATAAAAGTCACAACTCATCTACACTTAATATAAAAATACCAGACCAAGTTAGAATGCTCAGAAGAAAAAAAAAACCAACCAATTGTACCTTCATAGGAAATACAGTGATGATGTTATCTTTAAGTCTATATTTCTATTACAATGGACTATTTTGTTCATTCCTAATATAACATTCTACAGAATATTAGCAAAATGTAAATTAAAATCTGATCAGATCAATACATCTTCATTTTTATACTTTTATAAAAAGGTGTCATGCTAGGAAGCATGACAAGGAAGCATTTCTAAGCTTCTAACTAAGAGATTTATTTTCTTGGATAAAATATTCACACATGTAAAAGTATACTGACAATATGTATGAAAAATTCAGTAACACTTTATATTCGATATGAAATTTTATATTTTATGAATGTAGGAATTAGTAGCCTAAAAATTATAAAATCATTTTAATACAAATTATGTTTATAGGTGAAGGTAATCTCTCTCATGTAAATTACAAAATAAATGATACAATGATAGAAAAATAAACATTAAGAAATAAACATTAAGAAATTAATTATTCTACTGAAAATTAAGTAGAGAACAGAAGAAAAACCAATCAGGGGATGGTAATGTGTCCATATGGGATTATTTTAGATACCAGCGACAGAAGTAAATATCCAATAGTGATGTGGTGATAAAACTTTTACATAGAGTGAAAAGACAGTTGCTATTCTGCTACTTAACATGATGGGAGAGCTGTCCAGGGATGTTCCTTCTAGAAATTCTCACAATGGGCAAGTGTTTTTTTCAAATTCTGTATTTCTAGCAGGAGCTGATTCAGTGCTTTATTGTAGCTATAATAGGCTGTTTTGACAAATCAAAGGAGATTTGGTTTAAACACCACGATAACTGCTACAGATTGCCTTGTGCTTATTCATTATGTTTTCACCATACAGTTTAATAAAAATCTGTTAACTAGACCACATTTCAAGATAATTTATAAATTGACTAGTTTAAAAGGAAACATAAGAGGAAATGATAGCTTTGTGAGTTCTTTTTTCAAAGTGCTTTCAACTCCTATTTGGGTACTTAATTTTGTTTTCTGTACACTGAAAAAAATGTACGGTAATTGATAATTCTGTCAATATAATGCAACATAATTTAGTGATACTTTTACAAAAGGGACTTTTGGTCAATTGCACTGCCTTGCTGCAGATTCTAACAAGAGCTTTTTCAAGCAAGATGAAATCATCATTTAAATAAAGTGTTAGATTAGGAAGATTATGTATACAAAAAACCAACACAAATGACAGAAGTAAAATATATAGTTAAACAATTAAATGATTCCAAAATAAAACTGGAATAAAAATCTTCTCACTTAATTGAATATAAATTGTGAATCTGATTAGCCACAGTCAGGATCACCACCACATGCTGTATTTTGGCCAGCTTAAAAAGGTTTTAGCAGGCAAAATTAACTTTTCTCACACAAAACAATAATTTTCAAGCATAGAGTAGGAAATGTTGCAACTTCATTTTATGACCAAATACTCTAAATGAATGTATTTTATTAGTATTTCTCCAAAACCTTCACAATAATACAGATTGTAGATTCTAGTGTAAGCTATGCAATTCTCAGATTTATTTTTTTTTTTAACATTTCCCAATACCTAATATATGGAAGACAACAACCTACTTAAATCATCACAATTTAAGATTGATAGCTAATTTAAACCACATCATCTTGGTTTAGAAAACTAGCAAGATGAAATGATCTCTTGAAAAATGGAGAGACATGTCTTAAACATATTCCCTCCTTACTAAGGTCTGCAACACTAAATCAGATAAATAAATAAAGCAATAACACATGGCTTTGGGGAGTGGAGAAGGTGAGAGTTGGCATTAGGTTTACTAAAGTAACTAGCACAATTAAAAAAACTATTTGATAGACCCTAATTACCCTCAAATAATTTTTTTTGTGTGGAGAAATTTTTTTTTAAATTATGTCAATTTTATGATATATTAGTGAAAGTTACATTCTGTTAGCTGTGCTCTCAGGCATGGCTAAACTGAATTTTGGAGAAGGAAAAAATGCCACCTCTCATACCTGTGATCCCAGAGCTTTCCAAATGTACATTTTTTTCCAAAGCAAAAAGCAAAGCTCCATAGAACCAAATTAAAATATAACAGTTACGAAAGACTTCTCTAGGATATCCTTAATGTTAAAAGATTAAGTTGCTGCCCATTTAAAAATAAACACTGACATAATCATGACAAATTATAAGCATGGTACTTGTTGAAATAATTTGAGGAATAAGTATGAACACTATATTATGGTATACTGGGAGAAATTCATGAAAAATTATTTCTTGTAATGATAACCTCTTTTTCGTTGCTATTGTTACTCTGAAAAGGCTCAGCATGCATTCCCCCCAAAACAACAGAGTATTGAGAATGTTAACAACTGTTAACAAAGGGAAAAAAAGAAAAAGAAATAGCATCCTCATTTGACTACAAAGATAAACATTACTGACAGAGTATGAAGGTTTCTTTTGTTAAAGTTACTTGGTACATTAATTTAAAATTTATATATACACACATATATGCTAGATGAAAAGAGAACCTGAGTTACTTCTATATAAAAGAAAATCTACATTTCTAAAAAGTCAAATTTTGCATGGGGAAAAGAGCCTAAATGTTTTTATGTAAGTACAAGCAATTTCAATTATATGTATGTCTCCAAATCTTTTTTAAAATAACATTTTATTAGCCATAACTTTTCATGTTAGCCATGTCATCTTATTGAAATAATAATTGTATTCAAAATATTAATTTTAAATATGAAAAATGCTGTTTAATTCAATTTAAAATAGCTGGCAATAGATACAATAATTATTACTTAACAAAATTTTGGAATTAAGTATTCCTAAAAATCTAAGTTTCTACCCAACCCCCGAAACAATACATCTATAAGGTATTAAGAAAATAACACTTTTCTGAAAATAATATAGTTTTATGTGAACTTCATTGTAAAGCACTCATATTCATATAATTAAATATATGCAATATTCAAAGATTTTTATGCTGCCAAAGTTTAAAACTCTCTCAAGGCTCTGTATATTTGCTAATCTACTTTTCCTACATTTAACAGCTACATTTTAAGGCATTTTTTTTTCTGAAACCCAAGTTAGTTGGGTTTAATTCTAGTTCAGAATTCAAATATTCCCCCAACTACCAAGTGTCTTATTGATTAATTTAACAAAGTATATTCCCCCAAAGAGTTAACCTTGCACATAGCAGGAATTTTTAAAAATCCAGTGAATGAGTTAGTGACTTTCCTTCATATTTCAAAATAGTAGCATGCATAAATGTTTTAAAATTTTATCAGAAATTTGGTGAATTACTAAATGATTAAATATAATTTATCTAACTTTAATCATTGAAAGTATTTAAATATTTGACATTTAAAATGTTACTCTCAAGTTATTATTAGGAACCAGTGAAGAAACACTTGCATTTTTCCTCTTAAAAATGTTATAAATTCATTCTTAGACATTATTGGGAGAAGTATGCTGATGTTTCAAAGCATTATTTCAAACGTAAAAATGCATTTTGAAAAGGTGTTTAAGATAGGCTCCCTTAGAAAGTACTAAAGCTCCATCTAGAGGCTTTCCCCCCCACTACTGTCACTTGTAATATAAGTAATATCACCTAGAAATGTGAATAATATGAAAATGCCAGAGACTCCCTTTGTACCTCCCCTTTTGTTATTCATGATGGGGTCTTGCCCTAACCTTCCCTTGTAGCACTAGTTCCTTCACTGCCATCAAGTGGTAAAAAACTAAAATTGAGGCTTAAAACACTGAAATCTGCCCATTTTGTGGCATCTCTTCTTTGTTTTCATGCAAAAGTTACATATTATGGATATATATCTGACTACTAGACACGTTTCTTTTCTTAAGCTGAATTCTACAAAGCAAAATTTTAGTGTTTGCTTTTATAAAATGGGGGGGGGCTGCAATCTGTATTTATCTGTCCTCAAGCCTAAAATACTTTTATTCAATTTAAGATTATTATGAGGTATAAAATTACATGTTACAAAACACTGGGTTTTATCTAGTTCAAAACAGATGTAATATTAAATATGAGGCAACTGATCATATTCTTCAGTGATAGAAGAAACTATGAAAAAAGCACAGTGACTTTTACTATTAATGAAATCCAGTTCATTGTTAAAAGGGGAAATACCAATAAGGACATCACTGAGATAACAATGTTTATACTTCTCTTGTCATATCTTAAGGAATTAATTTCTCTTAGATAGAAATTCATTGTCTCCGACCCCAAACCTGTCCTCTTCTGAACTTGCCCATCATTCTTGAAAGTATCACCACTCTTCCAGTCACTGAAAATTTCAGGCTCTGTCCCCCGATGCGTCATCTGTCCTCACCCCACACATTCAAGGTTGCCAAATCTTGTCCTTCTACTCCCCTCCCTTCTATCCCCTTTGCCCCTACCTACAGCCCCCATTCTCTCTCGCCAGGGCTATTGTGGTGGCTTTCTAACTTCCCTGCCCTCTCTTCAGTCTGTCCTTTCTGGAGCTGATTTTCCCTAGAGCAGGAGTCTGACCATGCTATTCCCCTGCTCAGTAAACTCCAGGTGCTCCCTGGGATGTCTAGGATCAGTTGGAGTCTCTTCTGTCTGGCCCTTTAAAAGTTCTTCACAATCTGGCTCTCCCCGAAGTTTCCAGCCTTATGATATATTACTTCCCTTCAGCCACTAAGGTGTTCCCTATGTCCAATATTCCATTTCTCCTCCCATGGCCTTTGCACAAGTCACAGCCCCCTAGTCTTGGAATGTATTCACTCCCTCCTCACCTTTCCCCTTTTTAGAAGGCCTCGTTCCCAGCCACACTCTGATTAGGTTCCACCTTCTTTCTACCCAAAGCCCTTCCTGGGCTCTTTCAGTCACCAAAACCTTCCTTCTTCCCTCCACAAAATTACCTTATGTGTGTACATACTGTCTCCCCTGAAATAATGTTCTTGTACCACAATCTTTGCTGTTGAGTCATTTTAGTTGTGTCGGACTCTTCATGACCCCATTTGGCACTTTCTTGGCAAAAATACTGGAGCAGTTTGCAATAATGGGGTGGTTCTGCCATTTCCTTCTTCATTTCATCTTAAAAACTGAGGAAAAGAGGTGAAGTGACTTGCCCAGGGTCACACAACTAATAAGTGCCCGAGGTCAGATTTGAACTCAGGAAGATGTTTCTTCCTGACTTCAGGCTTGGCACTATGTTCACTGCACCACCTAGCTGTCCACCACATGGTTACTTTTTAATAAAATTTTGTCAATTGGTTGATTTGAAATCAAAGGACCTGGGTCTGAATCCTTGACCTCCTACTTATGCCTTATGAATAAGGTCAAGTCACTGTAAAATCAGGGAGTTGGTCGTGGCAATTCTAAGGTTTCTTACAGCTATAAATCTCTGCACTTAGAATCCATTCCTAAAAGTTTCCTTTACTATCCAACAAACTTATTTACTGGATGACTGTAGCAACCCTGGCTGGGGATACAAATGGTCTGAAAAAAAAAAAAACTAATAAAGATGGAGGCCAAAAGAATCAAACAAGAAATTTTTAAAGAAGAAAAAGTAAAAGAAGCAGCTCAGAACAACTATCTTCTCTTCTTTGGCGTAACTACATAAAAAAACCATGATCAAACTTATAACTTTTAATCAAACTTCATAACTCAATAGAACAAGAGACAATCACACCAAGCAGATAGCGTCCATCCGTCACAACCCCAATGACACATTATCAGATGGTATGCTCTAACTTGTATAATGTATGTACAAAATCCTTGGTAAAGCAATTTACACACAGAACAATATACAGATAGTAAATCTGGGATTAGTATAGAGTAAGTGCTATTTAAATATTCGTTACTGTGGCTGTTGCTGATACAGTGTGGCAGCTGCTCTGGCCAGGCTTGGGAGGAGTATCAGCATTAGCAAGCATAACCACAGCTCCAGTAAGTAGCTGCCATAGTGAATGGTGGAAGGTAGAGGGGAATTAGAGGGTGGAAAGTAATAAAATCAATCAGTTATAAACCTCCCCTGAAAATTCATTTCAGCTTCATGCCATTGTCTTAACTGTATTTGTTAAGAGTAAGGAACATAACTACATAGGTCTATTCATTGTTCTCTTTTCAATTCCACTTTAAGTGGGAGATAAATTATACAGTAAGAATAAAAACGTCTCAAAGAATATTAATTTTACTGTATAACTGACCATAGGGTTGATGCTCAACAAAGTGTAATTAAAAGAAGCTCAAACATTTTTGAAGGAAAAACACCTAAAGTTTATCTTTTATATGGATCCACTAGAATAGATTTACATTTTAATTTCTGCACTTTTTATTCATTTCTAGAATCCTTTACCATAGAGATCAGTTCTTACCAAAGTCCCATTCTATTGACATATGTTTTTGCTTTTATGATTACTTCTGATTACCCATGAATCTGTAATTAAGCATTTGGAAAATAAGAGGACCTTTATCTGCTTTACTTTATAACATTAAACAAAACTTGTCACTTAATTCAAATTTGGTTTTGCTCAGTCATTCAGTTGTGTCTGACTCTACATGACCCTGTGGATCATAGCACACCAATGCTGTCCATGGGGTTTTCCTGGCAAGGAAATGGAAATGGTTTGCCATTTCCTTCTCCAAAAATTCAAACAGTTCATATATAATCCCTCTACTTTTATATATAATCTTTACTGTAATGCTCACATACATTTCTTAGGCATTAGCACTTCCAAAGGTTTGGATTATTGCCTTTAACTGAGGAACTTTCAATATGGATTATTTTATACTCATTATAATACATGCAACCTTCACTTAGAAATTTAAATACTGATACATTGGAAATAGCAGTTTAATAGCATACGAATCAAAACAAGCTGAATTTTTATTGAATAGCTGAATTTTGAAAATTACCTGACAGGTAAGCACAAACTTTTTTGCTGTCAAAAACATTTGTTTTTGGACATTTAAAAAATATATATTAGAATACTTCCCCAATTTAATAAGCTTCATATAATGACCCCAATGGAATCCTTCACTGATTACTGAAGAACTTAGAGTGTGTCAGGATCATTATTCTGAACTTCCATTATTATTTAAAAACCCTGTACTATAGGTGGATGAGATACTGAACTAAGTGTTTACTGGAGTCAAGAGAGAACCTATGAGAGTAAAAAAAAAAATCTATGAAATATTTCACATACCAATGTTAACACTGATAATTAATTTCTACCAATCTGTACTTCTTACACTTCATCTAGAACTGGGAATAGATCTGATTTTATTTGCCCTCAAGTTGAATTGACCAAAATACTCATTAAGGTTACCCGAAGCCTACCCTTTTTCATACCTGACATATATGTTTTTGTATTCAGTTTAATGTTAACAATCATCACTGTGGCCCTCGCATACTTTAAAACTGTTTGATTTACATAGGCATTTAAATGAGGTTTCCTAATATCTATTAGAACACTTCTTTTACATGAGTGAAAGAAAACACCCAAAAGAAATTTGCTTAAGGCCGCAAACTGCCATGACAAGGGACTAACCCCCCCAGGTGTCTGACCTCTGAGGCAGTTTCCCATCCCCAAACTGTTTTTCCTTAGTCTTTCATGTTTTAGAATCATTAAAATGTGATGTCATTAATATAAACAGGAAAGAGTTTGAACAAATTGCTTGAACTCCTTTTTCAGAGTTAGCAGCACATAGAACAGAGCCAGTTGTTTTTAGAAACACTTGAATTTTGCTCCTCCCTGACTTCAGGTGCCCAACCCTACATCCTTCTGCTGGCAGGGATATTATCATATCCCATTTCTTCTTGGTTCCTCTTATTACCATAGAGATAGAGAACGGATGGGATTTCATAGGCAGACAGGTGGAAGCCAATTTGGACACATAAGCTCAGTAAGGGGAGACATACAGAAACACACACGTGTCCCTCTAACTACAACCCTGAAGCAAAGATTTTCTAAAAAATCTGTTTCTTGGTGTAATTGTGCACCCTGCTGCTGTGTATGATAGGGGGTGCTGTTGAGTGACACAGCCTATATTTTACTCTTGCTCACCCTGTAGGTATAATCCCACTGATGCAATGTCTAACCTTTTAAAGCTTGCAACATAACATTTATCATTTACTGAATTCTCACAGATCAAGAGCTAAAACAAAAATTACCCAAAGGTGTCAATAGTTTTACATTTTTATCCTAATGGAAGTTACTACCTTTAAGTAGCTAACAATTTCTTATGAAACGCGTCACTCTTTTCTGTAGTAATTTCGAAAGGAAAGAAGCAGGAGAATGCTATTTATTTTCAAGTTTCTAAAATTATCTAATATGCTGAAATATCTTCCTTAATTCTTTAATAGCTAGACAATTTTATAACTACTAAGCCAATAATTCAATTTAGGAAAATTCTCTAAATGTTAAAAGCAACCTCTAGGACTGCCATAATTTTCCTCAGGAGCTCTTCCATTGACATAAACCATGTTTATTATTGTTCGTTCCTCCCCTCATGTTCTGACTGCTCTATCGATCAACAAGTAGTTATTAGGCATCTCATAAGTGCCAGATATTATGCTAGGCATTGAGCACACAAAGCCAACAATGAAACAATTTCTTACATCTGATCAGGGAGATAACATATATAAGAATGGATCAAATATCTACCAGGTAAATACAACAGAATATAAGAGCTGGGCTGAAGGAAATACTTTCTCATAAACAAAAATCCTAAAAAGTAATCAAGTAAAACTCTAGTCTATTATACAGTAGAAACAACACAAGTTATTATACAACTTCAGAAATAACAGTACTCAAAATACATTCTCCAGAATATAGGCAGTCCATGATAAAACACCTTTTAGTTTTTTAAGTAAGGGGCTTAAGCTTAAAATAGTTACAGTGTATCATTTTAAATCACTGAGGTTTATTATGCTCATTATTTGATTTTTTTTTTAATGCAACGGGCAGAGACATCTAAGTTTGAAACTAATTCCTGTTACTTAAATTCTCAAATTATCACTGGTATCATCAGATGTCTGCCAGCTACAAAAAGACATTTGTATGCCTTCTCTGAAGATGTTCATCATTAAAAAATTTTAGACTATTTAAATCCATGTTTACCCTAATATTTTTTAAGAGTGGATCCTATGAATGTTATAGCTCTTTGGTATTCTGATGAAAGCAAAAAATAAATAACTAAACTAAGTCTTCTTATTTTGAAAACAATGACCTGGAAAACTCACATATTCATGTTTCTCATTACAGCTATATTATTTAAAGAGAATCAATAAAAGAATCAGATAAAAATTGAAATATGACTAAATAATAGCTGAAATTTTATTTTTAGTATATCCAGAAAAGTTGCAAAATTAAGAAATGCTAGCTGGAAAAAAATTCAAAAACATTTTTTAACTAAAGATTTGAATTTTTTTCTAAGTTAGGAAAAAGTATTTGTCATCCTGTTCAAATATTTGCCTCTGTCTTTCCATAATGAATGCTTTCCTCCTTTCTCCTTTGTAAATCTTGTCTCCCTTGCATAGCATCTCTATTTAAAGCTGACAGACAAAAGATTTATTTCCAAAGGTAACTCACATAAACATGTAAAGTTGATGTGCCTTCTTCTGTTACACTGTATAGAAATGTCCTGTTAAAAAGTTATTTACTGTTTTTTACAGCACCCACTCAACAGGTATAAAGATGAAGGGAGAAATGACAAAGTTGAGATCTTTTGAATAGTAGTTGTTGGTTTTGAGGTTAAACACAAATGCTACTATAATCTTATTTTAAAATTTTTCTGCATGATATTTCAAAGTTCCCTTGTCTTTTGTTTACCCAAACTCATGCATATGCATATAATCTTTATTACATTAAACTTAAAATGTTTTGAATTTCTGCTACTTCTGAATTTTTATCATAAGCACTTACAACAAGGATCTTAAGTCTGCTTGCTGTCTGATCACATTTCCAAAAGCTAAATATCTTTAACTTTTAAAACACACGCAGTTGAACGGCACAAAAAAATCACTTATTTACTGAGATCAGGAAAAAAATCTCTGCTTCTGTCCTTTCTTATCGCATTACAGCTGGCTCACCAAGCAGTCATAAATGAACAAATCAGCAATAATTAAGCGCTAAGTGAAGCACATATTTGGGCATCTTTGTTTTTTTATCAAGCTATACATTTTGGTTTTTTCTTAAGAGACAACCCACTGTATAAACAGCCTTCCAAATTCATCACAAGACACCCATATCTGGTATTTCTCTTAACTGCTCACTGACTTCAGAGAGAACTCTGTAAGTCAGGTTGGCTCCCTCTTCTCATGGTAAAAGCTTTTTTAATAAAAATTTTAAGTGTGATGTGAATAACTTGAGAAATCCTTTATATAAGAATGGTGGAACACTAACAAATTACTCAAATGCCTAAGATAACTTAGAACATGCACTTACTTTTAAAATCATTTGCCATAACTGATTCAAGAAATATTTCTGACCAGATCAGTAGTTGCTGTTAGCATTTTGGGTACATCCTGAATTAACAGATTACGGTGAAAACACCCAGATTCATTTTCCAGTCAGAATAATAATTGCAACCCAAAGTTCAATGGTACAAATACCATTGTACAAATACAAAAATAATATTTAAGCCACAGCGATTATTTGGTATAATTTAGAATTTAAGAAACTGACATAAGCTAACTGTGAAGGCACTAGAAAACGACAAAGAAGCATACAGAATGAAGATGATTCCAAATGTAACAAAAATGTATTTTGTATATTGAATGGAAAAAACGTGGAAATACATGCTCTAGATCTCAAATACATTCTTTCCTCCTCTTATCCTGTTTATCTGAATGCCCAGTTGCATTACAATAAGAATTTTGCTCCTGAAGAGCTCATCTGGCCCCTCAGCTAGTTGGTGGTGTGGCAGCAGCAGAACACAAGCGAGTCTTTGTTATGCTTGCAGCAAAGTCTTAGTGATTGGGCTAAGGAATGCTTCCATTGTTTTCTCACCTTTTCAAAAGAATAGTTAAAGCTAAAAAAATACAAGTTGCCTTCCCAGCCCCTCTCAATGTGCAAAACAAAAACCTAGCATTATTTGTTCATTTACCAACACTGCAACTATTTAAAAGGGATGTGAGGTGCGTAAAAATCCACTCAATTTTTGGAAAGGAAAAGTTTTTTTTTTTAAAGTTTTAATTGAACATATAGTTTAATATTTTAAACGAGTGGAAAAAAATCACGGTAAATACTGCCGGGGAAAGCAACAACAAAATTCTTAGCAGTACCTAAGCTATTCCATAAGTTCCAGCTTATTTCAAGTCTTGTATAACAAGAAAATAAGGAATACATTTGAGAATTTATATAAGGTCAGTGCTGGAAAAAACTGGAATTTTCTGTGAGTCTATATTTAGCTCAAAAAGGGCGACATGAAGTCATAAGAGACCTGGTTTCTAGCATTTCTTCTGGAATATAATGGTCAAGCCAACCTGAACAAGTTTCCTAACCTCCAGTGCCCCAAGTAGCGCTTCAAGGCTCGAAACTGCAGAGCAGCTGCCTGTCTCCATTGGTAAAGGGAATTAAAAAAAAAAACAATTATTTACTGAGAATTCCTTGCATCAGTGAAATCAAGTCTGGACACTACCACCCCTACCACCCTTTCCTTCCCTCCCCAAAAAAGCTGGGTGGGGGTGACAAAAGTAATCTGATACATAATTCATTCATTCCTTGATAAAGAATCCTCAGCAACTGAATAGGAGGACTCAAAGACTGTAAGAACAGATTTTAAAGGGCAAAAATAATAGAGAAACAAGTGAAATATAATTGCAGGCAACAATTTTTAGATATGAAACCACAACCACAATAAAAAATGTATACGATAGAGTTAACAAAAATAACAGTAACAATCATTTAGCCACATAATTAAGATCCAGCCTTCTACAATGCAACTGCATTGAAGTTTTCTTAAAGTACATTTATTTGTATTCCACAGAATACTCCATTTATTTCTAAACTTGATAAGCATTAAATTCAAACTGTCTTACTGGAATCAGTAACTAAATAACATGATAAACATATTTTACATCTTTCATGTAGACACATATATCTAACACACGTGCATCAAAATGTATATTTCTTCTTACAACTAAGTTGTATTTATTTAAAGATAAAAGAACATTTTAGAATGTTTGCCATGCAATTAAATTCAAAAAGTAAGATGTGTGTCTGGTGTAAGAAAGGTCTGCTAATCTGCAAGGTTCCCCAGCCAGTTCCTCCCATGAATTACAGTGCTAGCTTGAAGGAAACAAATAAATAGGTATAGTGCTAGCTTGAAGGAAACAAATAAATAGGTTCTTCATTACATGAAGGGGGATGGGGAAGGGAAGGAATACGCATCTATATAGCACCTACTACAATGCCAGGCACTGTGCTAAGTGCTTTACAAATATCATCGATAAATATGATTAGAAGAAATCATAATCTGATTTGGGTAAATGCGCATGTAGTTCTTTCCAAGATCAGAATTAGGGGAACAGGCTGTGGCAGTGAAAAGAACTCTGGCCTTGGGATCTAAAGACCCGAACTTGAGTTCTGATTCTGTCACTCAGTAGCTATGTAACCTGGGATAAGTGACTTTAAACTCTTTAATTCTCAGGATCCTCATTTGTAAAATAGTAATGATAATAATACTTGGAACAACCCTATAACTACACAATTGTTTCATGCAATTTAGAGCTGGAGGAGTCTTAAAAATCACCTAGTCTAAAGCCGTTATTACATATATCATGGGAAGACTAAGGAACAAGGAAGTACAATGACCTACCAAGGTCTCCTAAGTAGTAAGTACCAAAGGAGCAACTCAAACCCAGGTCTTTGATTCCAAATTCAATGCTCTTTCCATTTTTCCACGATCACCTCTCTGTAAGGACTGGGTTAGATGATGCATACTTTGTAACCATAAATTGTTCAATAAATATAATTTATTTTTGTTATAACTCTCCATCTTTTTGTTACTCTTGTACAAGGGGAAGATGCAGATTTCACCTTTCACTTTCCAATTCCCAACCCTGACCCCAAATAAAAGTATCTAATCTATTCAGAATTTGAATAGTTGTTCCAATTTTAAAAAACGGAACCAGGATATTGTGAGCTTGCAAAACTATGATCAGATTGGGGAAAGCCTTTGTTCACAAAATTATCAGGCTGTATACAGGGCACTGATGATACATACACGTATATATACACACACAGATATAAATACACACATACACACATACTTCAAGGTAGTGAGAGACTAAAATGTTAGAAACTGCATAGCTGAGCAAAGAATTCTAGTCTCTAATTTGTGAAATCTTAATACATGTGACTCCAATTTTATAGAATTAATAAAGCAGGAATTTAATTAGGAACACATTAAATAAATAGCCCCAGTTACTAACTATTGAATTTTTATATCAGGTTGCTGCAGAACACAGTTTGTTGCAGAAATAGTAGCAAAGTGGCAATCCTGTATATAAAAATATGAGAAGAGCTGGTCTATAAAAAAGAGCATTTACCATTTTGTGTTACTCTAGAAGTCAGAAATAGGCTCAAGGATTATGAGTTACAAAGAGACATAAATTCAGCTCAATGGAAAACTTACAATTAGATCTATCTAATAAAGAATCAGCTGCCTCAGCAGGTAGCAGGTTCCCTATCACAAGAGACTGGCAAGTACAGGCTAGTTAACTATCTCTAAGGAATGGTGGATTATTGTACTAGAAAGGAGAACGGACTTCCAGTTCTAAAGATTTTATAACTCTATACTGGCACCATTGAAGGAAGGATGAAGTAAACATTCCTTCAAAACACTGCTACAACTCATCTCCCCTTTATAACAGAAGACAATGAAAAAATGAGCTAGGTTACGTGGAATTTTATTTTATAGCCAACTGCTAAAATGCATCTATTCTAGCTATTGAGAAGTATCTAGGGCCTTCAAATACAATGACATTTAAATCATGCTAATTAAAGAAACAGTTGGCATTAGTCTCCCAGGGTAGAAAAGAATTGTGTTTCCAAACTAATTTCAGATGCAGGTTAGCATAACACAGCTTGACAAACCAATGTTAACAAAATGGATTTTGGCAATGAAGTGCAAAGTCCACAACAATTGTATGATCAATTGCTTTTAAAACATGAAAAGTAAAGGAATGTGGTGGAAAAGGTCATGGCCATGTTTCTCTAGTTGCAGACATGATTCGCTGCCTACAAAATAGATTCTACTTAACCCTATCAGACTTGACGATTTTTTTTTTTAAGAATAAGTTTTCATTTTATTTGACAAAATGATTCAGAGCGGTTGCATCAAGTTAAGAGCTGAGAATGGGTGGAATTAGGATAAATGTGAGAAAGTAGAAACTTGAAAAGAGGAGTCAGGTACAGAAAAAGAGGGGAAAAAGAGGAAACAGCAGCTGCTAAAGGGGGTTAGAATCTTCAGAACTGACAAAGGTTAGGCAGGTGGATAACAGCAGCTGGGAAGCAGTGAATGAGAAAGGAGGAAGAAAGGGTTCCTTTAACATCGAAGGGAGACTGGTAAACTGATCCTCTCTCATTGGTGATTCCACTATGTAAATAAAAGGGTAGCAGCATGGTGGGAAAGTACTTAGCAACTCTGTTTACACAGACAACACAACAGGCCACTAAAATGGCAAATTGAACTGTGTGGGTCCAATTAACCCTTTCACCTTGGTGTTTTGTGCTGCTTGTCTTTACTGTGCTTCTGTGTCAGATTCACACTGTACATATATTAGCTCCGGCTGTAATTATAAATCATCACTGGACGCATGATGAATTCTCTGAAGCACAACCACTGCATTTAGTGTCGTGAATCCCTTATTTGCAAGCTTCCTCTGTTTCTAATTAGAAAACACCTTCAAAGGGAAAAAAAGGTTATGTAGACATTCAAATTGCTTCTGGATACTACAGCTGTCCTTTACCAAAACTGACTTGATTAGTAAATATTTTTCCAATAAAATGTAAAAATAAAAGTTGGTTTATGTATCAATTTTCTTCTAAAACAGTGATTAGGCGAGGAATTAGAAAAACGACTAAACAAATGGTAGTATATGAACATTAATATAATTCAAGAAATGATTAGGATAAAGAATACAGAAAAGCATAGGAAAACACAAACTGATATAGAACAAAAGACATACACATGTGTGTACACACATACTAATACACACACTTATACACACTCACACATATGTCAAAAATGGAAACGGGAAGAACAAAAAAAGAACCTGAATGATGTGTAATTATAATGACCAAGCTGTCCCTGGAGGGAAGCTGAAAAAATGCATCTCCCTTTGTAAAAGTGGGGGGCAGCACAGATGGGCAACATTACACACACTGTTGGACTCAGTAGCTGTATTGGTTAGTTTTGCTGAAATGTTTTTTTACCTCCCATTACTTCTTTTAATCTGTGTTTTGGTATTTTTTTTTAAGAGAGGGCTCCCTGAGAAAACAGAATAAGTGGGGGAGGGGGCAGGATAGGAGGGAGGGAAATGTAGTCAGTCTTTCACAATATATCCACTATGGAAACGTTTTGTGTATCTACACATGTACAACCTATATTGAATTGTTTATCTTCCCAGTGGGAATAGGTGAGGAAGGAAGAAGGGAAAGAATCTGGAAATCAAAGTTTTAAAAACAAATGTAAAAAAAAAAAATTTGTTTTTTACATGAAACCGGGAAATAAGATATACAGGCACTGGGGTATAGAAGTCCATCTTGCCCTACTAGAAAGTTAGGGGGAAATGGGAGAGGATATAAGAGAGAACAGATTGGAGGAAGGGGTATTCAGTAGGCTCCCTGTCTTGGGAGGGGGGGTAAGGGAAAGACAGGGAGAAAATTTGTAACTCAAAATCTTATGGAAATAAATGCTAAAAACTAAAAATTAATTAATTAATTGATTAATTAATTAAAATATTTTTTAAATGGGCAAGGAGCATATTTGGAATTAAAGGTTATAAAAAACCAAAAAATATCAATAAAAAAATTTTTAATGAAAAATGTGCAAACTACAAAGTTCAAGTCCAAATTAGGGTTCTTTGTTGTTAAATATAAGAAATCTTATAGCACAGGGAAACCTTAGCACAAATTGTTGAGGTTTAAAAAACAAATAGCTGCTACATGGGCAGTTATATTTATAATTATAATTTACTACTTAGAACACACTTTATTATATTATATAAAGCATAACATTCAAGCATCCTAAAATCAGGGTTTGAAAAACAATAAACTCAGCACTGGCATTTATATACTTGATTTTGATTATGGGGTGACTGTTTTCTCCCTTCTTTCAAACTGTGGAGCTGGGAATGGATCCAGACATTCTGCAAAGCAATTTGGAACTATGCCCAGAAAGTTACCGAATAGTGCATAGCCTTTGACCCAGACATACCACTATTAGGCCTATATCCCAAAGAAATCAAGGAAGGAGAAAAAGGACACATATGCACAAACTAATATTTATAGCAGCTCTTTTCATAGTAACCCCAAACTGGAACCCCTACTGGAAAACAGCTAAACAAAATTTGCTACAGAAATGTAATGAAATATTATTGTGCCATCAGAAATAATGAAATGAATAATTTTAGAGGAACCTGGGAAGACTTTTATGAACTGATGCAGAGCCAAGTGAGAACCTGGGAATAATTTCTATGATGATAACCTTATTAAAGAAAAAACCCTAATCAATGCAATGATAAACCATGGGTACAAGGGAATCAAGATGAAACATGTCCTTTACCTCCTGAGGGTAATGAACTTAAAATGCAGAAAAAGACAAACATATTTGGACGTGGCTAGTGGTATGTAGGTATACACCAAGTGATTTGCTTAATGAGAAGGGGGTATATGGAAAGGAAAGATCAAAAACTTGTTATTTTTAAAAATTTAAATGAAGGGAAAAAATAAATTATATATTCCTTGAGGGAAGAAACCATCTCTTCTCCAGATTCTATGAAACCTAGATGCGCACATGATAGTTACAATTATGCTGCTGAAATATGAAATAACGCTTAGTCTTTTTTCATGCCAATGACATACTAGGAGAAATGTGGAGGTGGAAGTGCAAGAATGAGAAAGTACAAAAATAAGTACTTAACTTTTCAATAGCAATTTTAAGACACTATGGATAGCTATTTATCTATTCATCATTACAGTGGGTGGCCTATATTCCAGTAAGGGCTTTGAAAAAGGCTGAGGCTGCTGGGCCTGTCTCTTCATCCACTGAGCTTGAATATATTCATAGAAGTAAATAAATATAACTACTGTTAGCATGATGGGAAGACTGAATAGTTCCCAAATATGATGACTATTGTTATTCATTGGGAATAGCTGAGAAGGGTCAGAACTGGATATTGTCTGCTGCCCAAAGAAAAGGAAAGGGTAATTTCAGATTTATCTTAGCTGAGTCAGGAAATATAATTTTGTTTTTTCCTTTAAACTATCCTAGTAGAAAACAATTGTGAGAAACCAATTTCTGATTAATTCCATTTGAACACAAGCTATCTTTTTTTTATGCCTTCAAAGGAATGTTTTATACACAACATATGCTAGAGAACAGAGTGCTAGAACTGCAGTCAGAAGAACAGAGTTCAAATTTCATCTCTGACAGACTCTATGGGGAAGTAATGTGACCTCCTCTGAATCTGCTTATTCATCTATAAAGTAAAACAAATACCTTCCTCACAGGGTGGCTGTGAGACTCAAATCAGAGTATGTAAAGTATTTTTACAAATGGCAAATTTACATATAGCTGTGTATGTATAATTATTGTAAATATATGGGAAGGAAAAGATTTTTCATAGAATTTCAGCTGATAATATTAGTGACTTGGTCTGAAGGTAGTAAAGAGAAGGAAAGTGTAATGATGAAGCCCCCGTTTGCCTTTATTCTTCCACGATAGCTCCAACTTGACCATCATAAGAAGAGTTAGAGAAGAATGAGCAGAAAAGCCAATGGTGAGCAGCCAAGGAAGTAGCAATGAGGCCTTACATCTTGCTCATTATGGAGCCTGAGCACCCTGATGCCTGGGGCAGCAAGGTGGTACAGCAGTGTGATGGGAAGGGGAATCTGAAGATCTTCCCTGGTCCTTAATAGACCTGAGGGGAGTCTGAAGCATCCCTGCTGTGAAGATAAACTCTGCCCCCAGATTGGCTGAAGGTAGTCACAGGGAGCCTGTGGCGGCAGTTTTGCTGAGAAGGAGAGCAGACAGAAGAGAAGCTGGTGGAAAGCGAGTCTGACAGTTGGAGACAGCTGGGGACAGAAGAGCTTAGGCAAGGAAATAGAGTTTTGTGAGTAAATGTTATCTTGTATTGGCTTCTGGGAAGGCTAAAGGATGCTGTGGCTCTCAGTGTTATTATAGATTCTAAATATCTTTCATACTTTAGTTTACTCATTTTGAGATTTGGTTTTCTGGTGTCTAAATAAATCCTTCAACTTTATTCTCTATCTGGAGAGTCTGGCGTATTTTGCAATCAAACGTCATGCGATACTCATAGTCACAGTCTCTATCATGATTGTGGGCACTGTAAATACTGCATTGGCACTACAAGCAGATAGAACACTGGGCCTGAAGTCAGGAAGGGTCACCTTCCTGAAATCAAATCTTGTCTCAGACACTCACTAGCTATATGACTCTGAACAAATCCCTTTACCCTGTTTGCTTCAGTTTCCTTAACTATAAAATAAGCTGGAGAAGGAAATGGCAAACCACTCAAGTATCTCTGCCACGAAAATCCCCAATAGAGTCACTCAGAGTTAGACATGACTGAAGACAGTCAAACAACAATAACGAGAAACCTGATGCTTCTCTGATTACGTGGAGAGACAGTAATAAGACTGAGGTGCACACCTAACTGGCTTTCTTGCTCACCATTTTGTAAAGCGCAACAGTAAAGTCTTACTCAGTGTTAAATATTTTTTTTAAAATAATTTGGTTTTTATTTGTTTTCTTGTTTACATTATTCATTTTCATTACATTTTTTGAATTACACATTTTCTCCCTGTCTTGCTCCTGCCCCAACCCCATAACAGCAATCCCACTGTAAAGCCCCTCCCCTGCTCTGCTCTCCTATTTTCTGGTAGGGCAGGAGGGGTCTCCCTATCCCAGCCCCTATATATCTGAATTCCTAGTTGCAGGTATTGCAGAACTTTAAATTCTAGATTCTGTCTATTCCTCCCTTGTCACCCACCCCTACTAGAAGGACACTCAGATCAATACAGGCTATGGATGTGTGATTATACAAGACATCTTCATAGTGGACAGACTGTGACAGTGATAGTCTTTCTCTCCTTCCTATCCCTCCTCCCCCCTTGTTCTGTTCTCTGCCCTGTCCTTTTCTACTGAGGT
>CM053597.1:47481559-47516559 GCA_028646575.1 Pseudocheirus occidentalis
TTTGCTTCCTCTTTCTCATGTTGGCCAGTCAATTAATTGGTTGGGTTTTTTAGGTCTGTGAAACTCTGCTTCCAAGGGGGGAAGCTCTGTTCCAAATCGCTGGGGTTTTCCCAACTGCCGGAGCTATTAGGGGGGTGTTGCAAGTCCCCCCAGCTTTGGCTTGCTGAAAGTGCACCCCAGGACCACCACCCAAGACCACGATCTGGATCCAGGCCCCTCAACACAAGAGCACTTAGCCCGATCAAGCGATTCAGCCCCCCTGCAGAGTCAGCAGGCGAGGGGCTCTGAAGCAGCCTGGTGGGGGCCACTGCTGCTGGTTCCAGTAGTTCCCCTCCCCCACTGCTTCCTTGCCCCGGGGGTAGAATGGCCAAACTGCTTTATCCCCCCACAGTTAAGTTTCAAAGTTTCAGCTTTCACTAACTGTCTCTGACCCGAAGCTCCCCTCAGGCAGGTGCTTTAGATTTTCTTTGAAGTAGACTCACGCTGTGGCTTGGGAGGCTCCGATGCTCCTCCTGGCCACCCTGGGGCCTTGCCTGGCCGCAGGGTTTTGGGCTGGCCGTTCTCTGCTCCTCTGCAGTGCGAGCTGCGCCTCTCCATCCTGCTCCTCAAGCCTTGGCCGATGTGGGGGTGCTGGAGGCTGTAGAACCTCTACAGGCTGGCTGCGGGGCTCGGCTCAGCTCCTTCCCAGCGCCTGGGCCTGTTCCAGCCTCCACTCCGGTGGCTGCGCTGAGCCCCTGCTGCCGAGCTGTGTTCTCTGTATTTCTGTGAGTCTGAGAGTCCTAGACTTTCCTAGACTTTGTCTGGGCTCGTATTTTCTGGGTGTTTAGGGTGGCAGTGTAGGAGGTGCGGGACCTTGCTGCTTCTACGCCGCCATCTTGGCTCCGCCCACCCTCAGTGTTAAATATTTAGGTAAAATAAATGCTTCAAAGAAGCTCTAGTTTAGTGACATTTAAAACACATTATAATTTGGGGCGGGAAAAACAAAACTGAAAAAAATCTACTATGTCATCCTTTTATTACTCCAAGTACAAGTTCGTGCTCTATCTGCTGTGCATCACACTGCTTATTAGTAGTACAGCATATATTAAAGAATAGAGATAGAAGGTGAAGAGTATGGATAACTTATCTCCTCAATGGAACAGGAGGCTAAATTACCTGCTCTTAAAATGGGGGTTGAGATGTAATTGGGAGATAAATGAGTTAAGAAATAATTTGGAAATGTCACCGTAGAGAACTAGTGAGCCAATAAGAATTAAGTAGGAAAATGCCCAAAGGGCTATAAAAATGTATATACCCTTTGACACAGCAATACCACTTTTGGGGCTGTATTCCAAAGATATCATAAAAATAGACCCACGTGTACAAAAATATTTATAGTGCATCTTTTTGTGGTCACCAAGAAATGGAAATTGAGGGGATGCCCATCATTTAGGCAATGGCTGAACAAGTTGTGATATATGAATTAAGGGAATACTATTGTACTATAAGAGATGATAAGCAGGCAGACTTCAGAAAAATCTGGAAAGACTTATATGAACTGAAGCTGAGTGAAATGAGCAGAACCAGAAGAACATTGTACACAGTAACAGCCACACTGTGCAGTGATTGACTTTGACAGGCTTGGCTCTTCTAAGGAATGCAAGATTCTAAGACAACTCCAAAAGACTCATAGAAAATGCTATCCATGTCCAGAGAAAGAACTATGGAGTCTGAATGAAGATCGAAGCATGCTCTTTGGTCTCTCTCTCTTTTTTCTTTCTTTCTTGTGGTTTCTCCCATTCATTCGAATTCTTCTTTACAACATGATTAATGTGAAAATGCATTTAATGAGAATGTATATGTAGAGCCTTAAAAAAAAGAATGAAGTAGAAAAAAGGTATCTATCTGAATCAAAGGCAGGCATCACATGCAATGGTGATACATTTGACAGAAGCTTTCACAAAATGCATATAATATTTGTTGAGATACTTGTGGAGATGCAATTACAAAATACTTCTTAAAGAAATAATGGATAATTTAAATAATTGGAGGAATATTTAGTGCTCACAGCTAGGCCTTCCCAATATAATAAAAATGATACCAAGGTCAATTTGTAGTTTAAATACTATATGAAAATATCACAGATCATCTTTACAAAGCTTAATTAAATAATAATACATTTCAGTTGGAGAAACAAAAAATCCAGAATGTCAAAGGAAATAACAAAAGAAGGTAGGAATGAAGGAAGAATAGGACTTTGTGATCTTAAACTATATCATAAAGTAGGAATCATTAGAATCATTTGGTATTGCTTAAAAAAAAAGTAGATCGGGGCTGCTAGGTGGCACAGTGAATAGAGCACCGGCCCTGGAGTCAGGAGGACCTGAGTTCAAATCCAGCCTCGGACACTTAACACTAACTAGCCGTGTGACCTTGGGCAAGTCACTTAACCCCAACTGCCCTCCCAAAAAAAAAAGGCAAAAAAAAAAGTAGATCAATGGAACAAATCATTCAAGGGAGAATGGAAAATAATAGAACTCAGTGTTTCATAAAATAAAAAACAGGATTGCTAGGTGGCACAGTAAATAGAGTACCAGCTCTTGATGTCAGAAGGACCCAAGTTCAAATCTGGCCTCACACACTTAACTCTTACTAGCTGTGTGACTTTGGGCAAGTCACTTAACTCCAATTGCCCTGCCCTTCCCCCTCCAAAAAGCAAAAAAAAAAAAAAAAAAAAAAGCAGAAGTACAAATTACTTCGTAAAGTATTCTCTGATAAGAATTACTGAGAAAAGTGGAAAACAGTCTGGCACAAACTTAACTTGGAAGACCAACATCTCATGCCACATTTCACAAGAAATTTTAAAATGGATACAAGACGCAAACAGCAAAGATCAAACCATGAAACATTAGAAGAGAAACAGATCATAGAAAAACCATCTAGTCAGCTGGCTGGAAGATGGATTAGAATGGAGAAAGACTTGAGGCAAGAAGACGAGTTAGAAGGCTATTGTAATAGTATGGGAGAGAGGCGATCAAGGCCCCAGCAAGAGGAGTGACTGTGAGTGACGACAAGGCAGTACAGAGGAGAGATGTTGCAAAGGGACACATGATGAGATTTGTCAATAGACTGGAAATGTGCGGTCAGTGGGAACTTCCTTCTTTTTGTGAAGGGCACCACCAACCTCCCAGTTATCCAGGCTGGCAAACAAAACGTCATCTTTGTTTCCTCACCTTTCCATATGCCTTCTATTGTCAATTCCTATCAGTCTTACTTTTCTACTACCTCTGGCATACACATGCTCCCTGCTCTGCTCCAACACTGTCCCCACCCTGGCGTAGGCCCTCATTATCTGGTGCCTGGACTACTGGTTGGTCTCCCTGCCCATGTCTCTCCCGATTCTAGTCCATCTTTCACTCACCTGTCTTATTAATATTCCTGAATCAAAGATATGATTATCTTGTTCTTTGAATAAAACACTCCATCTCCAGACTGAGAAGATGGGAAGATTCATGATTTCTGTGAGGCGTGTGTTTCGGTAGCTTGGTTCCTGAATATTACATGCATTTTGTAAAAGCTTCTAGTGTATCACCATTGCAATGGATGCCTCCTTCCGATTTTAGATACGTTTCTCCTCCTTTACTCTTATTGGCTCTCTCTCTTGTCCTCTATGGTAGCATTCCCAAATTATTTTCTCCCTTGATAGTAACAAGGAAGTTTAGAATGGGGGAGGGCTATAGAATAAAGATAATGCACTGTTTTGGACATACTGAGTTTGAGATGACTACAGGAAATCCTATCCCAGATGTTTAAGAAGTAGTTGGAGATTGGTGACTAGAACTCAGCAGAGAGACTAGAGCTGGAGACAGAGATCTGAGAATCCTCAGCATAGAGAGGACAACTGAAAGAGGATGGGGCAAAGCAAGTGAGAGTGGAGGGCTGGTGAAGCAGACCAACAGGCTGTCATGGCAGAAGAACTGATGGTGCCAGAGATGCTGGTCCAAGGGGTGACCGTGCCAGTGGAGGGCTAATGTTGGGTCACTGGAGCTCTAATTAAGGAATTAAGTTAGCAGGGGGTCAGAGGGTCATTAACATGAGTGCTGAAGGAGATGGTCATTCAAGCAAATCCTTGGAGGTGATGGAGACGATGGGAGAGGATGTGTTAGATGGGAAGCATGGCCAGGTTTCTGAGGAAGCTAGCTGTTGCTGGTAGATGATGGCAACAAGAATGTCACCCACTCCCTGGACCACCTCTATATAGTTCATTCAGTCCCTATTCATCTCCTGGCTGGACCAACCTAATAGCTTTGTAATTTGATCTTCCTGCTTCCTGCCTCTTCCCTCTCCAATCCAAATTTCAAACAGCAACCAAACATATATTTCTAAAGCACAGGTTTTGACCGTATCACTTCCTTGCTGAAGAAGCTTCAATGTTTCTCTGCTGCCTCTAGGATAAAAATTCCCACTCCTATGTTTGGCACCTCAAACCCTCCACAATCTGTCACTAGCCAGATTTATTTCACAATATTTAGTTCATATTACTCCCCCTCCCACACTCTATAGACTCTAGCCAAACTGGCCTCCTTGCTGTTTCCTGAACACAACATTTCAAAATCCGTCTCCATTTGGAATCAAAGCATGATCCCTACATGAGAAGTGCTCTCCTTCACTGCCATCTCTTGGAATACACGCCTGGCTTCAAGAGCCAACTCAGGTGCCATTTTCTGCCCAAGGCCTTTCCTGTTTCAGCCTCTCCCCGTTAGTGCTTTCTCTCACTCACAAAATTACTTTATTTACTTTTTACACAATTTATATTTGTCTATAAAAATGTTGTAGCCCACCCTGTCTCCTGCCGACGTAAGTTCTTCTTGATGTTTTGGTATACCTCACAGATTATCTAACACCAATGCCTTAGCAGTACTGTAGTCGGCACTTGCTAAAGTGAAGGTAGAATAAATAGGTTAGATAAACTTAAAAAGAGACAGCCCTAACTAATCTCCTCATCCCTGACTCCAGCTCTTCCCTCTTCAATCCATTCTCCACATGGCTTCCAAAGTGAAATTCCTGAAGCACAAGACTGACCTTGTAACTCCCCTTCTCAAGAAGTTCCAGTAGCTCTCTACTATTTCCAAACTCTCTGCTTGGCACTTACAGTTCTTCAACAATGTGGCTAAAGCACGCCTCTCTAGCCATATTACATATAGCTCCCTTCCATGCATTCTATGGTTCAGCAAACTAGGCTGCTGGCTGTTCCCTGTACGAGATATTCTATTTCCCAATGTTATACTTTTTCTCAGGTTCCTCATGCCTAGAATACATGACCTCTTCCTCCCCACCTCAATGAATCAATCCCTGGGTTCCTTCAAGACTGATAAAGTACCATCTCCTATATGAGACCTATCCTGATGCCTCCAAATGCTCATACACCCTACCCTAGAAATAACCTGGTGTACGTTTTGAATTAACTTATATATAGTCATATTTTTTACCCAAAAGAATGTAAGCTTCTTGAGGACAAGGACTGATTTTTTTTTGTCTTTGTATTCCTATATAATGATTGGTACAAAGTCAGAACTTAATACATGTTTGAATAAATAAATCCTTCTCTCTTGCTACCTGATGTGCTCAGGTTATGTACAATGTTACTACAAAAGCATACTCAGGGATAGGAGATTTCAAATAAAGATACATTTTCTTGGATTTAACAGCATAGGCATAGATATGTAGATATGTATTATGACACTTTGGCTTATTTATTAAACGTTTAATGGCACGCATATATATGAATGTTGTAATAATTTTGCTTGCTTGTTGCATTCCTGAAGAGGCCACTCTTTATCAGGCCTCCCACCTTGAAGGCAAAATTAGGAGATAAAAGTCCTATTTCCAAGGCACACAAAGTAGCTGCCTTCCTATATGTGTGTACAGAGATGTGTAAATGTGCAATGTTAACTATAAGCTGACTTAGCTTCTCTTTTTGCCTTCCTCAGCCAATTATAATGTCCAAATATTCCAAGGCATAGATTTAGAAGTAGAAGCAAGAGACAGCACATTGTTTTCTTGCCCATTAAAATACTAGAAAGTCTTAAGTAGCAACAGAGAAAGCAGGGATAAAAGATCACATTTCAGACCCAATATCCTCCCCCACCAAAGTATAAAAGGACAGAGACTGTGCAATTATGTGCGCTGTCTGCCCCCACAAATACATCATATTGTCTATACCTGGAGAAAGGATCTCCAGGGGAAGAACTAGAAAAGCACACACAGGGTCAAAGATGGCAATGCTTCACCTTAATGAAGGTAATGTGAGTGTGTGTGGGGGGGAGTGTAGCACTGGTGTGTTGCTGAATTAACGTAAACTACAAACAGGTGGGAAGAGTTGGCTTACTCACCACAGTAAGGAAGGGGAAAGAGCATTTCTCAGTACCGTTCAGACTTCTGAGGTGGGAGAGACCCAGCCTTCCATTTGTCTTAGCAAAGGCTAGTCACAGTGTGTTGAGGAAGCCTGTAACCCCATGGCAGGCTGTGGATATATTCCCTATTCCATACGCATTTAAGACAGTTCTCAACTTGAAGCAATTGGCACTTGGGGCATGCCATCTACATTACCCTGATGTTATCATTTACAGCATGTATATAGCAAAGATGGTGCAAAATCCTGAGAACAGAAAGGAGAATATAAATAAACCGGGCTCTCTAGGACATTATGTTCAACTGAGGGGAAACAACACATATATGGAAAATTTAAGTAATCTGGAGGGAGGGCACCAGCAAGGGGAGAGATCAGTATAGTTTTCTGTAAGAAATGTTGAGTTGAACATTCATGTCAGCCAGGGAGCCCACAGTAGTCATGGAAGCTAGCCTGTGCAAAGACCCCAAGGTAGTCTATGTCCAAGGAACAAGTTGGGTTCATGCTCCTCTGGCCAATACTGTGCCTCGTACAAGACATATCATCTCTTGCCCCTGCTCCTCTGACAAGTCTGTCTCCACTGTCTGGAATGCTCATTCTTCTCCTCTCGGATGCCCTGGCTCCCTTCCAGGTAGAGCCTCAGTCTCCTAAGGATGACCATTTTTCATCCTCTCCAGTGCCATTCAGATTTCTATTGCCTTCAAGATTCCTCAGTTGTTAACATTCCCTCTATGCCCATCACTGTGTATTTATTTTGTATATACACTACAGATACACTTATATTTGTTGCTGAGTCATTTCAATCACGTCCTACTCTTTGTGACCCTATGTGGGGTTTTCTTGGCAGAGATACTGGATGGCTTGCCATTTCCTTCTCCAGTTCATGTTATAGATGAGGAAATTGAGGCAAACAGAGTGAAGTGACTTGCCACCTCAGAACTGGTCTAGGAGCAGGGAAGCAGCTTGACTTCTGGCTCACTGGGGTGGGAGAAGAGTGAGGTCCAAGAGCAGCAGCAGCATCCAGCCTCACTGCAAGAGGCCTGCATGGAAGCAAGGCTCCAAGTCTGGGTCAACCCAACAATGAGGCCCACCCTCAAGGCCCCACCCTAGCCACCCCAACCCAGCACAAGCCACCAAGGAGGCTTGCACCCCACTGCTAACCAAAGGTGAGGCTGCACCCCTAGGGCTGGCCAGCAGAGACCTTGTTTCCATAGCAAGCCAGCAGCAGGGCTCCACACCTGAGCAGGCCAGCAGCCAGGGGAGGCCAACAAGGAGGTCTCACCTACCAGGATAAGCCAGAAAGGAAGTCTATCCTTCAGAGAACATAAAAAGCTAATCCCTGAAGCCTGGTGAAAGCCAGCAGTAAGATGCAGAGCTCCAGCACAAAAAGCCTGGGATAGTGCAGGATGGGAAACTAACAATCACATAAAAACACTAAGTCACAAAAAAAGGCAGAAAAAATTATTTAAAAAACCCAACAACTTGACAATAGAAAGTTACTATGTGAAAAGGAGGATTAGGATCAAGGCATAATCTTAGAAGAGGACAATAGTGTCAAAATGGAATGTATTAAGTCTCACAGAAAAATGTAATTTGGTCTTGGACCCCAAAAGAATTCCTAGAAGAGCTTAAAAGGGATTTAAAAAAGCAAATTAGAGAAGTAGAAGAAAAATTGGGAAAAGAAAGGAGAGTAATATAAGAGAATCATGAAAAAAGAGTCAATAGCACGGGAAAAGATAAACAAAAATTTACCAAGGAAAATAATTTCCTAAAAATTAAATTGGCCAAATGGAAAAGAAAGTGAAAAAGCTCATTGAAGAAAATAATTTCTTAAAAATTAGAACTGAACAAGTGAAAACTAATGACTCTATGAGATATCAACAAAAAATAAAACAAAAGTTTAAAATTTTAAGAAATAGGGATGGCTAGGTGGCATAGTGAACAGAGCACTGGCCTTTAAGTCAGGAGGTCCTGAGTTCAAATTCAGCCTCAGACACTTAACACTTACTAGCCATGTGACCTTGGGCAAGTCACTTAATCCCATCTGCCCTCCAAAAAAGCAACAAAAAAAAGTTTAAGAAATAGAAGAAAATGTGAATTTTTTCATTGGAAAACCAAATGACCTAGAAAATAGATCCAGGAGAGATAATATAAGAATTACTAAAATACCTGAAAGCCATGATAAAAAAAAATCCTGGACAGCATCTTTCAAGAAATTATCAAAGAAAACTGCCATCACATATTAGAACCAGAAGACAAAAGAGAAACTGAAAGAATTCACTGATCACTGCCTGAAAGAGATCCCTAAATGAAAACACCCAGGAACATTATAGTCAAATTCCAGAATTCACAGATTAATGAGAAAGTATTTCAAGCAGCCAAAAGGAACATAAAAATCCCTAATTAAATATTAAACTGGAAATCCTAAAAAACAAAGGAGAGATTAATAAAGCTGAAAGTAAGAAAACTATTGCACTAATAAATAAAACTAGAAACTGGTTTTAGTGGAGGAAAACCCACAGTAAAATAGATAAACCGTTGGCTAATTTGATTAAATACGGGAAAAAGAAAACCAAATTACTAGTATCAAAAACGAAAGAAGTTAATTCAACGGCAATGAAGAGGAAATTAAGACAACTGTTAGGAGCTCTTCTGTCCAATTATATACCAATAAATTTGACAATCTAAATGAAATGCATGAATATCTATAAAATTATAAATCACTTAGATTAACAGAAGAACAAATAAAATACTTAAATAACGCAATATTAGAAAAAGAAATCAAATGAGCCATCAAGGAACTCCCTAAGAAAAAATTCCCAGGACTAGGTAGATTTAACTAACAATTAATCCCAATACTATATAAACTATTTGGAAAAATAAGTAAAGAAAGAGTCTATTTTATGACACAAATATGGTGCTAATACCCAAACCAGGAAGAGCCAAAATGGAGAAAGAAAATTATAGACCAATTTCCCTAATGAATATTGATGCAAGCATTTTAAACAAAATACTAGCAAGGAGATTACAGCAATATATCACAGGAATCATACACTATGACCAGGTGGGATTTATACCAGGAATGCAGGGCTGGATCAATATTATGAAAACTATCAGCCTAACAAACCATGTCAATAACAAAACCAGCAGAAATCATATGATTATCTCAATAGAGGTAGAAAAAGCCTTGGACAAAATACAGCACCCATTCCCATGAAAAACACCAGCAAGCATGGGAACAAATGGGAGTTTCCCTTAAAAAGATGAGTAATATTTATCTAAAATCATCAGCAAATATTATCTGTAATGGGGATAAGCTAGAAGCCTTCCTTACAAGGGCAAAGATGCCCATTACCACCTCTATTATTTAATACTGTACTAGAAATATTAGCTACAGCAATAAGAGAAGAAAAATAAATTAAAGGAATTAGAATAGTCAATAAATAAACAAAACTATCACTCTTTGCAGATGATATGTTATACTTAGAAAACCCTAGAGAACCAACTAAAAAACTACTTGAAATTATTAACGACTTTGACAAAGCTGCAATACAAAATAAATCCACATAAAATATCAGCATTTCTATATATTACCAACAAAGTCCAGCAGCAAGACATAAATTCCATTTAAAAGAACTAGACAATATAAAATACTTGTGAGTATCTGTAAAGACAAACTCACAAACTATATGAACACAACTATAAAACACTTTTCACACAAATAAAGTCAGATCTAAACAATTGGGAAAATATTGATTGCTAATGGGGGGGGCTGAGCCAATATTATAAAAATGACATTTCTACCTACATGTATAAATTCAGTGCCATACTAATCAAACTATCAAAAATTGTATAGGTCTAGAAAAAATAATAACACAATTCATCAGGAAGGACAAATGCTCAAAGGTATCAAGGGAATCAATGAAAAAATGTGAAAGAAAATGGTCTAGCAGTACTAAATCTCAAATTGTATTATAAAGTGGTAATTATCTAAACAATCTGGTGCTGGCTAAGAAACAGAGTAGAGGATCAGTAAAACAGATTAGGTACAAACTACATTATAGTAACTGATCATAGTAATCTAGAATATGATAAGCCTAAAGATCCAAACTTTTGGGGAAAAAAAAAACTCATTATCTGACAAAAACTGTTGAGAAAACTGGAAAACAATATGGCAGAAACTAGGTACAGACCAACATCTCACACCGTATACAAAGATAAGGTCAAAATATGTTCATGATTTACACATAAAGGGTGATACCATAAGCAAATTAAGGGTAGCATGAAATAATCTATCTATCTATCAGGTTGATGAATAAGGGAGGAATTTAGGACCAAAGAAGATATAGAGAGGATTATAAAATGTAAAATAGTAAATTTTGATTATAGGAAATTATAAAATTTTTACAGAAACAAAACCAATGCAACCAAAATTATAAGGAAAGCAAAAGACTGGGGGAAAATTTTTGTAACAAGTATCTTTGATAAAGATCTCATTTCTCAAATATATGGAGAACTGAGTTAAATTTATAAAAATACAAGTCATGCCACAATTGATAAATGGTCAAAAGATATGAACAGGCAGTTGTTAGATGAAGAAATCAAAGCTATGTATAGCCATATGAAAATATGCTCTAAAACACTATTGATTAGAGAAATGTGAATTAAAACAACTCTGAGGTACCACCTCACACCTATTACAGCAGCTAATATGACAAAAAAGGAAAATATTGGATGTTAAGGGGATGTGGGAAAACTGGGACACTAATAATGTACTGTTGGTGGAGTTGTGAACTGATCTGAATTCTGAAGAGCAATCCAAAATTATGCCCAAAAGAGTTATAACACTGTGCATATCCTTTGACCCACCAATACCACTATTAGGTCCATATCCCAAAGATATTGTTTAAAAAAGGAAAAGGACCTATTTGTACACATATATTTTAACAGTTCTTTTTGTGCCTAAAAATTGGAAATCAAAAGGATGCCTATCAACTTGTGAATGGCTCAACAAGCTGTAGCATATGATTGTAATGGAATATTATGGTGCTTTATAAGGAATGACAAACAGGATGATTTCAGAAAAACCTGGAAAGACCTACATGAACTGATATAGTGAAGTGAACAGAACCAGAATACTGTACACAGTAACACCAATACTGTTTGATAAAGGACTGTGAATGACTTAGCTATTCTCAGAAATACAATGATCAAAGACAATCCCAAAGGACTAATGACAAAGCACACTATTCACTTCCAGACAAAGAACTGATATTAAGTGAATACAGACTGAAGCACTATTTTTCACTTTCTTTCATTTTTTTAATTCAAATCTTCTTGTAAAAATGACTAATATGGAAATGTTTTACACAAGTGTGTGTATATGTATATATATATATATATACAACCTATATCTGATTGCTCACCATTTAAGGGAAGGGGAAGGAAAGGAAGGGATAGAATTTGGAACTTGAAACTTTAAATAAAAATGTTTTAAAAATTTTTTAAAGTGACTCAACGGAACAAACCCACCTAAAAGAATGACAAATAAAATATTTACTTTATTTCTTACATTGATAAGATATTTCTAAGTTTACAAAAGAACTTTCTTCACAACAACCCTACAAAATCAGTAGCACAAGTACTATTATCTTTGTTTTATAGATGAGGAAAGTAAAGGCAAGAGAGGAGCTTTCTTTCATTGTGATTGGCATGCCTACCATACCACTAGAAAGAACCATGAGCTTTGAAGAGAGTGGTAAGATGGTGATCAATAGTGCCACAACTTATGTACATGATTTTGATAACTGACCAACCAGTAACTCCCAACACTATCTTGAATGATACAAATCACATTATCAACAAATATGTCTTATTTTAGTAATTAACTAGACATAGCTTTAATTACATAATCTTAAGTAGGTACCATCATGATCTTTTAATATCTAAGTCTGAGCCGCTGTTCTTGCACCAATGTTAGTGATGACTATTACCAATATAAGAATCAGAATTTCATAGCTGGAAAACTAGCTAATATATATGCAATCACACTTGCTGTAAATTCAATGGACCCAACCTAATTAAATTTCTCTTCTCACTTCCTTTGACTTTAATTGCTCCTTCCTACCTACAAAATTAAGCAAACCTTTTATGCCTGGAATTCAAAACCCTCCCAAATCTGTCCCAATCCTCATCACTTAGAAGTTTCAACATTAGCCCTCCACTTTGGCTGATTAGGCTCATCTGTACACTGGCCTCTAACATGACACTCTCATTTCCAATCCCAAGCTTTTTTTTTTTTTTTTTTGGCTGCTTCCTGAATCTGGAATCCTACCCTGCATCCTTCCCTTTCTCTCTTCAAAGTACTTGAATCTGACCTACTTCTTCTATGAAACCTTCTTCAGCCTTTGCTGCCTAGGTATTGCTCACCCCAATAAGTTCAATAATACTTGTCTGTATTAATCATTTGACAGTTACTCATATACTTTTTTATACAATCACTTAACTCTTTCATGTAGACATACTTCCCCAACAAGAAATAAACTCTGAGAGAAGGGATCATAATCTATAATTTTATAATATGTGACAATATAGAGAATGTGGCAAATATACCAGAAATACCTGTTAAATTGACAAGTATGCCTATTCCTTTCACTGATACTTGAATTAAGAGATTTTCTCCACAAATGACTGCCTTCCTTAGCCTTTAAAAATGATATGGTTAATGTACCTTAACTACAGAAATCTTTGATAATATTTCCATTATGACCTTAAGCAAGTTACTACTCCTCTCTTGGCCTCAGTTTCCTCAATAATTACCTCCAAGGTCCCTTATAGTTCCAATGTGAAGTTCCTCCCTCTGGCGGTTTTAGAGGTATGGTCAAGATCTTCCCTCTTTATTCTTTCTTTCAAAGCTATTTCAAGTGAGGGGTCAGGAGCCACACTATTTGCTACTATGGGCTCTGCTTATACACAAAACTTTAAGACAGAGTTGTAGCTCTTGGTATTTGCTACAGCAGAATCTCCCAGATAATATAAAATAGAGAATGCTTTGGCTTCCCAATCATAGCTTAGATTCTTTCTAAGAGTATAACAAAAACTCTAATGCCCTCACAAAATGATCATATCATTTATACTGGGGCCAAACCCCACATCATCCACAATATAAGTATGAATGCTGGTCATTGCTCAGACAAAAACTTCTTAAAATTAAACTTATATAGCATTTGTTTCACAGCCCAGATTGAAAGCAGACTCAGAGGTGTGTAATTGCCTCCCATGTCTAATGCACACTTCATATACTTCTCTTACAATCTTTTTTTTATCACCTTACTTTTAAAATTCACTGAAATGAATGTTTATTAAGTACCTGTTATGCACCTGACCCTGGAGGTGTAAAGATTTTGTTTCTTAACCCAAATCTGTTTTCATGGTAAAACTGTTGGGCGAGAGTTTTAATTTTCAAAACTGAAATCTTTCCATGAATGAGCATCTCTCTTCTTTTTACCAAGGTCTCTAAATTATGACTAGTGTAAAAGATTTAGAGGGTCAGAATTGGTCTGCAAAGAAGGAGATTATTCAGTAGTCTGTACAATCCAGGATTATGGAGATCCTGTATATGTAAATGCATTTAGAATGGTAATGCAGAGGTTAGAAGCACTGAACTGTACACTCATCATCAAGACCTCATTAGTTGGCTGACTTGGCCAAGCTGCTGGGAATGAAGGCAGTAGTGTTTGTTTACCAGAACGTATAAATATATTCATAGCTTGGCACCAGTGTATTTACAACTACTTTTATTCAACATAAACCATAAATATTCTTCACTTGACCCAGTCTATTAATTTTTCAAGTGACTAGAGCCTAAACTTATGAGAAGATGGCTTTTAGGGAGATATAATCCCCTAAGTCTTTGTAAAAACCATAAAAAATTATTTGGTAATAACTTTAAAAGAATAAAAATGAAAACGACTCTTATTTGTCTTTATTGTGTTGTCTTTTAAAGGGCTTTTGCCCTAGCCTAAAGTAATAGCTTGTTTGATTTCCCTTAGGGATTTTATGTAGATTAAAGGTAATTTGCAGATATTTCAATGTTCCATATAACATATATTAGGACATTTGTTGTTAATTTGGATAAACCATACTGTATATATTTGAATATCTCAAATTCACATTGCTCAGTGTTTACTGCAGTTAAAAATTAATTCTCCTACATCTTCCATGTGTCAGAACCAGCTCCGTGAAGTGGCAGTATCAGGGCCAGTGAGTTTCCTTCAACTGAGGCATTATTATTGCTGGCTGAAAACCACAGTGATAGGGTAGAACAAAGTCAGAGACTTAGATTTAAGTTTTGGTTGAGCAGGTCAAATGCTAAAGTTCTGCTGCCTTACATTACAATTCCACTGTAAGTATTGTATTCCACATTTTGATTTAAAAATATATTAATTCATTTTCATTTCCTGATGCATTTTCATACTATTTGTTTAAAACAATAATGTGAATGTTCAGGGTAAGAAGGTAACTGGAACAGAGGCAGAAGTCTCTACCATAATCTAATCTTCTTTCTCAAAATTTGTCAATCTTTTACAATCTCTGCTACCCTCTCATTTTTTTTTTGCTAAACTATGATACCCCCTTTCCTAGAGCGCTCCGTAGCACAGATTTTAAAAACTGAAGTGAACTAAAAAGTAGCTTTATTTTCATAATTTCATAATACCCACACAGAAGCACAGAATTGATAGGATCAGAGCTGAAAGAGATTTCAGGGACAGTTTAAACATCTCATTTTATAGACAAGGAAATAGGCCCAGATTAGGAGAAATGACTTGTCTAAAGTCACACAAACAATAAATAAGAGAACCAGAATGAAGGTACTCTGACATGTCATAAAGTAACAAATGGAAAGCTATCCTTCACACATATACAGTACTGCTTTTCTTCAAGGAAATTTACAATGGCTCTCTGTGACTAAAAGTGTGGTTTCAGAGGGTAATGCACCTAAACTCCCAGAGTCACAGTCATCAGGAGCCTCACTGGGTACTTCATTTAGTTTTGGCTCAGATGTCTAGTGAGATGCAAAACCCTGATTCATGTGACAACATAATCCATTCGGGAATGGCTTTAAGGAAAAGTGATTTCCTATTTTTTTTCCCCCTAAAACATGAGTCTGACTTCAAAGGAGTAATTTACTCATGAACACGACATAATTTTGCTAAAATAGTCCAGTCAACTGGAAACATTTACATCTATCATTAAACAAAGTCTGACTACTCTATACTCCTTTGGTTAATGTCGTTTTAAATCTCACAGAATCAAAGAATGGTGCTGAAACAACATGAAACATTGATAGAAAATAAACAAGGAAACTTACTATGCCTAGCTCATTAACAGAAATAAGGTCTTCATTCCTGAATATAACTGTGTTGTTCCACCATCAATATCAATAAGATATATACTTCTGAATTTTTCTAATAGTGGTGATGGGTGTGTTTGTAATAACTCACTTTTTTCTTGAATCCATCAACTACAGATGTTTGCCAAATGGCTGGTTAAATTTAGAGAAAACACGATGGAGTATAGTTTTTCTCCGTGTAAACTATGTTTCTGCATGAAACTGAACTTAGGATGATTAGATCCTTAATCTTGTCCTCATAAACTGTATAACCAGTAAGTCATGCTTTTTATCCTGATAGCTATCAATCTACATATTCTACAAATGCACATGCATATTCACTGATAGTACTAGATGCGAATTTACTTTCCACCTAACAATGCAAATGCACAAGAAGGAAAAGAAGAATGGGAGACAATAGGTAGACACTAGAGGCAGAAAGTGAAAGGAGGCTCACAACACACTGAAGGGAAACGAGCCTCACATTCTACATACTGCCTCATCATTAGTAACGAATTCTAATCAATCTATCAACAATTGATTCTGTGCAACGCACTGTATGCTAGGTGGTAGGGATGCAAAGACTGTATAAAACAATCCATATTCAAAATAAGCCTATATTATTTTCTTTAAAATTTTAAAAAATATTTTATTTTCCCCAACTTCATGTAAAAACAATTTTTAATATTCACTTTAAAAAAAATTTCAGTTCCAAATTCTCTGTCTTCCACCCCTCCAATCCTCAAAATGGCAAGCAATTTGATATGTTATACATGTACATTTATGCAAAGTATAGTTCCATATTAGTCATGTTGTGAAAGAAAATACACACACAGTGAAAAACAGTATGCTTCAAACTGCATTCACACTCCATCAATTCTTTCTCTGGAGGTAGATAGCATTTTTCATCATGAGTCCTCTGGAACTGTCTTGGATCACTGTATTGCTGAGAATAGCAAAATTACTCATAGTTGATCATCATGCAGTATTGCTATCACTGTGTACAATGGTCTCCTGTTCTGCTCACTTTACAGTGCATCAGTTCATGCAAGTCTTTCCAGGTTTTTCTGAAAGCATCATGCTCATCATTTCTTATAGCACAACAGTATTCCATCACAATCATATACCATGATTTATTCAACCATTTTCCAAATGACAGTCATCCCCTCAATTTCCAATTCCTTTCCACCACAAAAAGAGCTGCTATGAGTATTTTTGTACAAATACGTCCTTTTCTTTCTTTCTTTCTTTTTAAAATCTCTTTGGGATACAGACCTAGTAGTGGTATTGCTTGGTCAAAGGGTATGCACAGTTTTATAGTCCTTTGAGCATAATTTCATATTGCTCTCCAAAATGGTTGATCAGTTCACAACTCCACCAACAGTGCATTTGTGTCTCAATTTTCCCACATTTCCTCTGACATTTCTCATTTCCCTTTTCTGCCATATTAGTCAATCTTATAGGTGGTACCTCAGAGTTGTTTTAATTTGCATTTTTCTAACCAATAGTGATTTAGAGCATTTTTCACATGACTATACCTATGATTTCTTCATCTGAAAACTGCCTGTTCATATCCTTTGACCATTTATCAACTGGGAAATGACTTGTATTCTTTAAATTAAATTTTATGTTGTAACAGCAATCAGTTTAGCAGATACTTAGCACTTAATAACTTAGGGCTAAGTATGGAAGGTGTGAGCCCTGTCCACTGTGGAGAGGGCGTGAACTCCCCTGTTGACATGAAAGAAGGGGATTGGCTGAGACAGGAGGTCAGTGTGTGTATATAAGCAAGAATTTCAGAGACAGAGAGACAGAATTGTAATTTTCCTGTTGAAGGAAGCAGGACTGTCTCAGCATCTGGGAGCTGGGTTGCTACACTGAAGAATTGATATAAGGTGAAGGCTGCCCAGAAGGCCAATATGCCTTTTGGGTCCTAGGGTCAGCTGAACTGCTGGAGGATTGAAGCATGATCAGGATAAGACTTTGTTCATGGCCTGGCTGATCCTTGAGTTCCAGGCAAGAGAAGTGGTAAAGGGTTTGAGATATACTGGACCCTGTAAACTTCAGTGTGTGCCAGGGACTGCCCTGATGACTGGACAAGGACCTGGGAGCTATCTACCTCTGAGGACTGGACGAGGACCTGGGAGCTGTGTCCTTCTGAATCCAGGTGACTGTTTGGTGGATTCAGGAGGGAGCTGGGACCACGGAAAGGGATCCAGGGAATCAGAGACAACCCCGAGTCAAGATGAAGAAAAGGCCTCCCCTTGGATGAAACTGAAGTTTGCTGAATACCAAGGGGTGGAGGGTTTGTGTGGGTTTCTAATGACTGTATTTGTGATTAATGATATTTAGTAATTGTGAACCTAGATTAGTGACTGATTACGTTAATGTTTGCCCCATGAGTTGGAAGACTGATTATTGTATAGTGATTGATTAAGTTAATGGTTGGCCCATGAGTTGAAGTTTGATTATTGTATTATGAATGAGTGGAAGATTGATATATTGTGAATTGATCATATGATTAAGAGGGTTTTCCCCTTAGGGAAACCAGATGACTATTCTTGTGTTCTTTGTTCTAAATATTGTGGCCACTATAGTGAAAACTGTGTGGCCATTCTAATGTTATAGACAATATATTGTGATTTTCTGTGATGAGATGTAATGTTGTGAATATTATATTGTAATATATTGTGAATGTTTGCCTTGATTTGTAATGGAATAAACAGTGTTCACTATTGCCGTGTAATCCGAACCTTAAAAGCTGTTCACAGTAGCATTCTTTTGGGAATCTGCTGGTGCATGGCGTTACATTAGTTTACTTTTAGTTTATAACATACATTTCCACAAGATTTCGAGTTAGAAATTTTCTCCCCGTCTTTCCCCTACCCACCACCCCAACACAGCAGTCCCACTGAATACCCCCTCCCCCAATCTGCTCTCTCCTCTAGGATCCCCCATTCCCTCTCTGACTTTCTGGTAGGGCAAGATGGATCTCCATACCCCAGTGCCTATATATCTTATTTCCCAGTTGCATGTAAAATAATAATAATAATCATTTTTTAAACATTTGATTTTAAAAGTTCGAATTCCAGATTCTTTCCCTTCTTCCCTCATCACCCACCTTCAATATAGGTTATACATGTGTAGTTACACAAAACATTTCCATAGTGGGTATATTGTGAAAGACTGACTATATTCCCCTCTATCTTATCCTGCCCCCGACTTGTTCTATTCTCTACTTTAACCCTGTCCCTTTTCAAAAGTGTGTGCTTCTAACTACCCTCCCCCCCAATCTGCTTTATCTTCTATCATCCCCACTCTTATCCCCTTCCCCCCTATTTTCCTGTAGAGTAAGATACCCAATTTAGTGTATATGTTATTCCCTCCTTAAGCCAAATTCAAAGAGAGTAAGGTTGACCCATTTCCTTTTGCTTTCCTGTTCTTCCCCTCCATGTAACAGTTTTCCTTTGCCTCTTTTTTATGAGATAATTTACCCTATTTTGTCTCTCCCCATCTCCTCTCATTATATTCCTCTCTCACCTCTTATTTTTATGTTTAAATATCATCCCTTCCTATTCAATTGATCCTGTGCCCTCTGTCTATATATACCTGTATACATATATACACACATACTCATGTATTCATACGGACATATATCCTCCTATATAGACATATAAATATATTTGTATGCACACACATACACGCACACATATACACATTTATATTCCCTTCAACTATCCTCATTCTGAGCAAAGTTTCATAAGTTACAATTATTATTTTTCCATGTAGGCATGTAAATAGTTCAACTTTGATAAGTTCCTTATCATTTCTTTTCCCTGTTTACCTTCTCATGCTTCTCTCGCTTCTTGTATTTGAATGTCAAATTTTCTATTCAACTCTGGTTTTTTCATCAAGAATGCTTGAAAGTACTCTATTTCATTGAATGACCATATTTTCCCCTTAAACATGATACTCAATTTTTCTGGGTAGGTGATTCTTGGCTTTAATTCTAGCTCCTCTGACCTCCGGAATATCATATTCCAAGCCCTTCAATCCCTTAATGTAGAAGATGCTAGATCTTGTGTTATCCTGATTGTACTTCCACAATATTCAAATTGTTTCTTCCTGGCTGCTTGTAATATTTTCTCCTTGGTCTGGGAACTCTGGAACCTGACTATAATATTTCTAGGAGTTTTCTTTTGGGGATCTTTTTCAAGAGGCGATTGATGAATTCTTTCAAGTTCTATTTTGCCCTCTGGTTCTAAAATAATCAGGGAAATTTTCCTTGAGAATTTCTTGAAGGATGATTTCTAGGTTCTTTTGTGGATCACGGCTTTCAGGTAGCACAATAATTTTCAAATGATCTCTCCTAGATCTATTTCCCACATCAGTGGTTTTTTCAATGAGATATTTCACATTGCCTTCTATTTTTCATTTGTTTGGATCTGTTTAATAGTATCTTGATTTCTCATAAAGTTGTTAGCTTCCATTTGCTCCACTCTAATTCTGGAAGAATTGTTCTCTTCAGTGAACTTTTGAAATTCTTTTTCCATCTGGCAAATTAAACCTTTTGAGGCATTCTTCTTCTCATTGGCTTTTTGGACCTCTTTTGTCATTTGAGTTAGTCTTTTTTTTAAGGTGTTATTTTCTTCAATCAGGTTGTTGACTCTCTTTTCATGATTTTTTTTGTATCATTTCATTTCTCTTCCCAATTTTTCCTACACTTCTTAACTTGACTTTCAAAATCGTTCTTGAACTCCTCCATGGCCTATAACCAGTTCATATTTTTCTTGGAAGCTTTTGGTGCAGGAGTTCTGACTGTGTTGTCTTCCTCAAATTCCATGCTTTGATCTTTTTTTTGTCCCCAAAAAAGGAATCTAAGGTTTGATTGCTGTGCTTGCTTTGCTTCCTTTGCTTTCTCATGTTGCCACTCAATTACTTGACTTTTGAGCTCTTTGCTGCAGTAGAACTCTGCTTCCAGAGAGGAGAGCTTTGTCCCAAATCACTGGGGTTTTTGCAGCTGTTGGAGCTATTAGTTGGGTGCCCTCTCTGCTGCCCTGACAAGCTTTGGCTCACTGGTCACACACCTCAGGACCACCACCCATAACCTCAATCCAGATCCAGGCAGGTTAAAGCAAGAGTGATTACCCTCTGAATGGTCACTTGGTCCCCCTACGATCTGCAAGTCAGCAGCTCTGAAGCAGCCAGATGGAGGTTACTGCATAGCCACCATGCCTCCACAGTTTCTTGCTCCAGGGGAAGAGGCAGAACGCACTCCTCCATACATCCCAGTTCCAACAGAGTTCCACATTTATGTTGTCTTTGGCATTTATGGGTTGATATTTCTGGAAACTGCCAGAGCTGCTAGTGATCCCCTCTCCTGAAGTCTGTTTCAGCCACCCTGGTTGGGGCCGCCCATGCAGGGCTGGGTTTGGCTCCCAGCATGCCACAATGGACCCTTGCTGTTGGCATGCCAGGTTGCCTTCAGTGGGAGATTTGTTTCTCTCTGTCATTGTGTGGGTTTTGTAGCTCTAAAATTTGTTTAGAGTCATATTTTATAGGTATTTGAGGTGGTTATGGGGGGAGGTCACAGAGTTTTCCTGCTTCTATGCTGCCATCTTGGCTCTGCCCCAGAAGTCCTCCAATGACTTGTATTCTTATAAACTTGACTCAGTTCTATATACATTTGAGAAATGAGACCTTTCAATAAAGGTCTTTATATAGGAAAAATTTCCCCAAAATTCTGCTTTCCTTCTAATCTTGGCTGCATTTTTTTTCTTTGTGTAAAACCTTTTTAATTAAACACAAGAAAAACTACCCATTTTATATGACTTAATTTTCTCTATCTCTTGTTCTGTCATAAATTCTTTCCTTATCCATAGATCTGACAGGTAAACTATTCCATGCTTCCCTAATTTGCTTATGGTATTATCCTTTATGTCTAAATTATGTAGCCATTTTGATCTTATCTTGGTATATGGTATGAGATGTTGGTCTATACCTAGTTTCCGCCAATTTATTTTTCAGTTTTCATAGCAATTTTTGTCAAATAGTTAGTTCTTGTCCTAAAAGCTTGGATCTTTGAGTTTATTAAACATTAGATTACTATGGTCATTTACATGAGGTATTGTGTATCTCATTTTTCCACTGATCCATCATTGTGCCAGTACCAGATTTTTTTTTTGAAGATTACCACTTTACAAAATAGTTTGAGATCTTCTATAGCCAGGCCACCTTCCTTCAAATTTTTTTCAATAACTCCCTTGATAGTCTTAACCTTTTGTTCTTCTAGATGACTTTTGGTTTGGTTTTTTTTTTTCCCCAAGCTCCATGAAATATTTTTGTTAGTTTAATTGGTATGGCACTGAATAAATAAATTTAGGCAGAACTGTCATTTTATTATATTGGCTCAGTCTACCTATGAGCAATTCATATTTTTCCAATTGTTCAGATATGACTTTACTTGTGTGAAAAGTTTTTGTAATTGTGTTCATACAGTTCCTCGGTTTGTCTTGGTAGGTAGACTCCAAAGTATTCCACACTGTCTACAGTTATTTTAAATGGAATTTCTCTTTATATCTTTTGTTTCTGGACTGTGTTGGAATATATGGAAATGCTGATGATTTCTGTGGGTTTATTCTATGTCTTGTAACTTTGCTAAAGTTGTTGATTATTTCAACTAGTTTTTTTTTATTTGATTCTCTAGGATTCTCTAACTATACCATTATCTCATCTGTGACAGTTTAATTTCCTCATTTCTCCTTTTAATTCCTTCCATTTCTTTTTCTTCTCTTACTGCTACAGCTACCATTTCAAGTACAATACTGGATAAAAGTAATGATAATGGGCATCACTGCTTCACTCCTGATCTTACTGTGAAGGCTTCTGGCTTATCCCCATTACAAGATAAGGGTTGCTGTTCACTTTGGATACTACTTACCATTTAAAGAAAAGCTCCATTTATTCCTATGTTCTCTATTTTTTTTTAGTAGGAATGGGTGTTGTATTTTGAAAAGTGGGGTTTCTGCATCTATTGAGATAATCATAGAATTTCTATTGGTTTTGTTATTGATGTGAATAATTATTCTGATTTTTAAAAAATTCTGAACCACTCCTGCATTCCTGGTATAAATCCCACCTGATTTTTGTGATATATTGCTATAATCCTTTTCTTAGTGTTTTTTTTTTATTTTTTGCATCAATATTCATTAGGAAAATTGGTTTATAGTTTTATTTCTGTTTTTTCTCTTCCTGCTTTAAGTATCAGTACTATATTTATTTCATAAAAGGAATTTAGGACTCCTTCTTTGACTACTTTTCCAAATGGTTTTTATAGTTTTGGAATTGTTATTTAAATGTTAGGTAGAATTCAATTGTGAATCCAAGAGGTCACAGGGACTTTTTCTCAGGAAGCTCACTGATGGCTTGTTCAAGTTCTTTCTCTAAGATAAGGTTAAGTATTCTATTTCCTCTTCTGTTTATACTGTTTATACTTCTGTAACTATTCATCTATTTCACATAAGTTGTCTGGTTTATTGGCATATAATTGCCTAAAAATTGCTTTAATTTCTTCTCTATTGTTGGTACACTCATCCTTTTCATTTTTGATACTAGTAATTTGGTTTTCTTCTTTCTTTTTAAATCAAATTAACCAATAGTTCATCATTTTATTGGTTTTTTTCCCATAAAACCAGATTCTAGTTTTATTAGTTCAATGCTTTTTGTACTTTCAATTTTGTTCATCTTTCCTCTGATTTTCAAAATTTCCAATTTGATGTTTAACTGGGGATTTAAAGTTTTTTCTTTGTCTAAATTCTTGGTTGCATGCCCAATTTATTGATCTGTGCTTTCTCTGTTTTAACTGATGTAAGCATTCAGAAATATAATTTTTCCTGAGTACTGCTTTGGCTGCATCCCATATATTTCAGTATGTTGTCTCACTGTTGGCATATTCTTTAATAAATGACTGTTTCTGTAATTTGTTCTTTGACACACTCATTCTTTAGAATTGGATTTAGTTTCAAATGTTTTTTTAATGTTTCCATAGCTATTTATTTAATGTAATTTTTCATCACATTGTGATCTGAAAAGGATGTATTTAATTTTTCTGCTTTTCTACATTTGGTTTTATATATATATATAGTTTTTATGCCCTAATATATAGTTCATTTTCACACAGGTGCCATGTATTACTGAGAAAAGGTGTATTCTTTTCTATTCCCATTCAATTTTCTCCACTCTATCATATCTAACTTTTCTAAGATTCTATTCATTTCCTTAACTTCTTTTTTTATGTATTTTTAGTCAGATTTACCTAGTTCTGGAAGGGAAAAGTTGAGGTCCTCCCCCCAGTCTGTCTATTCCCTTCTATAAATCATTTAACTTTTCCTTTAAGAATTTGGATGCTATATCAATTGGTGTCTATTTGTTTAGTATTGATATTATTTCATTGTCTACGGTATCTTCTAGCAAAATGTAGTTTTCTTGCTTTTTGCTTTTAATTAGATCTATTTTTGCTTTTTCTTGATCTGAAATCATGATTGCTAACCCTATATGGATTGTTTTTTTACTTTTGCTGAAACATAATAGATTTTCCCCCAGTCCTTCATCTTTACTCTGTGTGTGTGTTTGTGTGTGTGTGTGTGTTTCTTGTAAACAACATATTGTAGGATTCTGGTTTTTAGTCTACTCTGTTATCTGCTTCTGCTTTATGGGTGAGTTCATCCCATTTACATTCACAGTTACAATTACTGTTTATTTTCCTACACCCTGCTTTTTCCACCTTTCTGTACTTCTCTTACCTCCTTTCAACCTGTCCCTCCTCAAAATTGTTTTGTTCTGATCAACATCTTCCCCTTATACACTCCCCTTTTACAGCATCCCTCCTCTTATTCCCCTCCACTCCTACTTCTCTGTAGGACAGATTTCTATACTTAAGATGTACTTATTTGTGTATATTATTCCCTCTTTGACCCAATTCTGATGAGAATAAGTTTCAAGTGTTGCTCCCCACATCATCTTCCCCTCTAGTGTAAAAGTTCCTTTGAGGTTCTTTTATGTGAGACAATTTACCCCATTCTACTTCCTCTTCCCCTCTTTTCTCACTACATTCCTCTTTCTTACCCATTAATTTATTTTTAATGTATCATCTCATCATAGTCAACTCACACCCATACCCTCTAAATACATTCCTAACTGCCCTAATAAAGAAAAAGTTCTTAGGACAAGTATCATCTTCCCATGTAAGATGTAAAGAAATGCACATAAAAAAGCTAAAAATTAAAATACTCAGCACATATGGAGTTAAATCCTGTTAATTATAAATATCTAGAACTATGATAGATAAAATATGTCTTGAATTTTACCCAGTAAAACTGAATAATCCTTTAGGGGAAAAAACGGATATTTAATGAAACTGAGGACTTTTAAGAATTCCTGCTGAAAAGACCAGAGGGGAATAGAAATTATGACATTCAAACACAAGTTGGGTTCTTTCTGGAGTGGAGGGAGCACTGTCCCAAGCTTCAGATTTTTCATGCTGCTGTGTTCAGAACTTGTTCTGGGGGTATATAACTTTCTGTTCTCCAAGGTGGTTTTAAGGAGAGGCGTGATCCATGTTCTCCTGGCCTATGCTCTGGTCTATAAGTGACCATGACCACTTTTTTCTGCCCTGAATCTGTGACCACGGTTCCCGCTCCCACTAGTGCTTTTCCTTGCCCTGGGACTGTGATCCAGAACCACGTATGAGCAATACAATAGAGTCCTTGACAGCAAAGGATCTCCTGTAATTTCCTTCTGCCCAGCTTTCTGACCCCTTTACTGTCTGTAGGCTGAGAGCTCCAGAAGTTGCCACTGCCTGCTGCAGCTGATTCCGTCACCCTGACCCTAACCTCGAGGTTTGCTGCTGGTTTGCTGGGTTATGGCCTGTGCTGGACTGCACTCCACTCCACTCTCACTCTAGTAAGACAGATTTTTCTTGCTGACCCTCTAAGTTGTCTTGGACTGAAAAACTGTTTCACTCCATCCCTTTGTTGGTTCTGCCACTCTGGAATTCATTTTGAGGATCTATTTTAAAGTTGTTTAGAGGAGAATTTGGGAGAAGCTCAGGCAAGTTGCTGCCTTTAGTCTACCATCGTGGCTCTGAGTTTATATTTTAATGAGGAAGACGAGTACTTATATATTTAAACACAATAAATATGAAGAGGATAAGTTATAAGAGTAAAATTTAACACATCTTCTCATCATAGTTCTAGATAAATGAGATTTATAATTAACAGGATTTAACTCCTGTGCTAAGTATTTTAATTTTTAGCTTTTTTCATAAAACTCTTAAAAATTATATATACTTCCTAGTCTTAGTCAACACAGTACATATGCTGAAGATAACAGCTTTATCACTATTAATATTACTGTATACTGAACTATAAACACTGATAAAGATGATACGGTGGGAAACATAATTGTGCTGAATTGAAATGGACTTGAAATGAGTGGTCATAGGCCCAAGTGTCCTTTCTAAGGTAATAGTATTTTACTTCCCTGGATCTCAGTTTCTTCATCTAAAAAATGATTCCTACTTCAATGATACATACTAGTGTAACTGTTCTTTCCATTTATACAAGCAATGGCCAGTCAAAACATTAGTAATCCTTTAAGACAGTAACCAAAACAATTTATCACATACTGTTCAGTCTTCTGGGGATGAACCACATAATAAGGTGGTGATCTTCAGGCAACAGAGGCACACAGTCTATCCCTAAGCCTCTCTAATTTGGGGTGTAAGATCACTCCAAATTTGCCCTCCATTACCATAATCTTTGAAAACCAGGGTTGTTTCCACACAGGGATGATGTAGTGAAGTAAGCTTTAAAGGGAAGTTCTCTCACATTATATATATATACCCATATTGTCCTTTGATTTGTTGTCCAGTACCAAAGCATGATTGACTTGCATAAACAGCTCCAGAAGAGCTCCATATAAACTGCATTTTTTTTCCTGAGTCATATTTCAAATTTTCCTCTACTTTGATAAATTCCAAAATCTAAGCCACCAAGTCTAATTCCATGAGAAGAGGAATAAAGAAGGCTCCATGCTGTGACAGATGGCCTGGCTGCTCATGTAGATGCTCTGTATGAAGTACAGCTTCAGGGTTGGGTGCCTAGTGCTGAAATTCTGAAAGGCATTCCTGAGTACATCAGACTCAAACCTAGCCAGTGTCATCTCTCAGGGCTCATATACCTGTCCACGGACACAAAGACAAATACGAAGCTATTCCTTTCCTGAGTGAGCTTACAGTCTGGGGGTCTGGGGGTAGAGGCACAGACAGTATGTACATACACAATGAGAGCAGAGTACATAATGAAACCCAAGTGGCTCCAGAAGGGGGCACAGCAGAAGCTGAGGGTATGGGAAAAGTTTCATTTAAAAGGCGGTGCCTGAGATGAATCATGGGGGAAACAAGGACCTTCAGAGGCAGAAGTAAGGGAGGCATGCATCCCCAGCACATCGGACAGGGGGAAGAGCAAAGGCAAAGAGACACAGAGTGTTTTATGTGAGCAACAAGTCCACTCTGGCAGAGCAAAGAGTATGAGAACAGAGTAATATACAATAGAATGTATAGTGAAGCAAAAAAAGATAAGATTGTTGTAAAAGGCTTTAACAAAGGAGTTTAAATTGTATCCAAGGGGCAGCTAGGTGGCACAGTGAATAGAGCACCGGCTCTGGAGTCAGGAGAACCTGAATTCAAATGTGACCTCACACACTTAATACACTTAACACACACACACACACACACACACACACACACACACACACAAAACTAGCTTGTGACCTCAGGAACAATCCCAATTGCCCTACCTTCCCCCCTCCAAAAAAGCAAATATAACATAAAATTAAATTAAATTAAAAATAAAATAAAATAAAATAAAATAATAAAATAAATTGTATTCAAGAGGCAACAGGGAGCCCTGGGAGTTTACTGAGTAAGCGAGGAAAATCACCGTGGCAGCTGTGTGAAAGATGGATTGGAGGGGGAGACTCATTTGCTGCTTCAAACTGAATGATGACATGGTTTGGGGGTAAGCAGTGAAATAAAACATCTTACATTGGGTTAATTGCTATTTCCATTCATGTGAATATAAATGTTGTGCTATAAACAAGGAAACACAAGCAAATTCTAGGTATAAACAGTTGGATAAATATAAGTATATGTGGGCAGGTGGGTGAGGGGGATGAGCTGGTTATTTAAGTATGTGTACTTCTAAGTTCTTTAATTTCACCGATGTGATTAAATTCCCTGATTTCTTTCTCCACTAATGGAAACCATAACCATTCTATGACTTAGAAAATGGTCTTACAGAGTTTCTATAAGTGAGAAAAAAATTTATCACCGTGTGGCCTTCTGGAGATGGGGTATCACGGATGGATGTGAAATCAAGAAAACCTGAGTTACACCTCTTGCCCAGCTGTGAAATCACAGCCAATCAACTCCATCTCTCTGGAGATCTTTTTTTGTTTTGTTTTCTTCTGTTTTGCAAGGCAATCAGGGTTAAGTGACTTGTCCAGGATCACAGAGCTAGTCAGTTTCAAGTGTCTGAAGTCGGACTTGCTTAAGTTTCTTCATCTGTAAACTGGGTATAAAAATATGGTTAAGAGGTTTGAATGAGTCACACACACATACCCTGAATACCTTAAAGCAGCAGTTCTCAACCTGTGGATTATGTTCAATTTAAATACATCCTGCATATCAGCTATTTACATTATGATGCATAACAGTAGCAAAATTACAATTATGAAGTAGCAACGAAAATAATTTTGTGGTTGGGGGTCACCACAGCATGAGGAATTGTATTAAAGGGTCACGGCATTAGGAAGGTTGAGAACCACTGCCTTAAAGAGAGATCAATTTTGGTGGTGATTATTATGGATATATCTGATTTCAGCTATGCTAAGCTGATGTTTGAATAGTAGATACATAGTCTGTCATTAGGCTCATCCTTAAAACCTGTACAGTACTGCCATAACCCCTGAGAAACCAGGATCACCTCCATAAAGTGGGACATGAAGGCTTGCTGCTACCTTCAAGGTTTCTTTACCTATTACCACCAATTACTCATCTGTAAATATATAAGCAAACATACACACTAATACGCACTAGACATTAAAATTAATTTATCTGTCAAGACATTTGTAGAACTTGTTCCCAAAAATCACTATAAGTCCTTATACTTGGGCTGCAAGTTGAATAGATGCAAAAATATTTTGTTTACCTCCTTCACACTTTAAAAATACATGCATTAATATTGATGGTCATACATCCTGATATGCAACACATTACTGATTAAAATGAAAGCAACAAAAGCTACAACAGAGAGAGAAAAAATACGTTCAGTTACTTGGCATTTTATTATCTTTATAGTGTGAAGCATATTACATCTTTTTTTTTTTTTTGGTTTTTGGAGGGCAGTTGGGGTTAAGTGACTTGCCCAAGGTCACACGGCTAGTTTTTTGTGTTAAGTGTCTGAGGCCGGATTTGAACTCAGGTACTCCTGACTCCAGGGCCGGTGCTCTACTCACTGCGCCACCTAGCCGCCCCAAGCATATTACATCTAATCCTAATTTATTTAGTTAATAAAGTGTCTATTCTGAGTAATGAAAAACAATTCAGGAGATTCAAATGGAAAAGTTTTATTTTGCGGTTAAAAATTATACTAACATAATTATTCAAAAAAATTAAAGCAACAGTATAATTTTTTTAAAACCCAATTACTGACTAATTGTGACCATAGTTAAGAAAATGGTGAAAGAACAATTGCCAGCCATCCTATTCTACACTATAAATCATTTACAGCATAGGAGGAAACTCCATGCTTAGAAGAGGGAAGCTTCTTAGCATAATTTTAGGAAGCTTACTCATATAAAAAAAAGTGAAAAAAAGGCAAAGTTGTTATTATTTTGCTTTAATATGTACATATACTTTTTGCTTTTGAAACTTTGGATTTTACAAAAGTTTTTCACATTTAATACAGCATTTATGTTTAAATCTCAGTCTGGAACAAAATTTGTCAATTGAAAAATAAGATGATCCCCAACAGAAAGGAGCCCTGTCCTTTTAGAAGGTCCTCTGGAGTGAAGTGATGGCTTGGACAGTGTTTATGTTCATGGTTCCAACTCTTGAGTTCTCTTCTAAAACTATTTAATACGGGGAACAGACAGAAAAAGAATTTTTTGTGAGATGTACACCTGCCTTCTAAAAACAGATGTAGACCCTTCAGTGAGGTATGTGACTAAACAATCATTCATGCCACAAAGGAAGTCTGTCTTTTTTTCTTCTTCTGTCACAAGGAATTTGGTAGAAATATTAAAAGGAGCTAGGAAGCAGAAAAAAGAATGAGAAGTTCCCATTTCATCATGTACTATAAGAGTGGCCTAAAATGCTTTCAATTTGTTTTTAACTTTTGCTGAACAACTATAACATGAATAAACTAATGGTCCACCTCTATCCTAAAATGTAGAGAAATGCAGAGAACCAGAATTCACAATAAAGTTGTGCCCTAAAATAAAATATCTGACTTAAAAGCAATTAAGTTATTTAAATAGCTCAATAAAGGTTATGAATATAGATGGAAACTAAGAATAAAAAATTGTTTTAAAAAACAGTTAAAGTATTATTGAAGATTTTATGCTCTGATATTACACCAAAAGGACTAGATTCAACAAATGTTTTGAGTATCTATCAATTATGAGATTTACAGAAAGAAAAATAATTCTAGAGAATGACTTTGTAAATTCCATTTATCCAAGTGCCGACACCTAAATTGTATTTACGTCATCTGAACACCTAACAGTTGAAGCATTTCTATTAGCCTAAGATATCAATTTCTATTGATAAGCTTTTGTTTTTATTATGTCACCTACATTTCATGCTGTACTCTCTACCACCCTCCCGCCCCACCCCGAGAGCCAGCTCTATTCAAACAAAATAATAAACCAGGTGAAAAAAAAGGTCCACAAAATGAAGTAGGACACTTCTAAAGTGTGGTTTCATATTCAGCATTCCACAGCCATCACTCTCCACCTCAGAAAAGAAGTGGGGGAGGTGTCCTCCTACAGCTTCCTGGAGCCTGGAGGCCTGGCTCGGTTGGTACAATTTATTAGCATTCACTTTTGGTTATTTTGTTGTCGGGCACTCGTGTTCTTTTCATCTCAATTGCTGTAGTCATTGTGTATGTTCTTTGTATTGGTTTTGCTTACTTCACATCAATTCATGCTTTTTTACTGCACTCTCATTTTGACCCCTTAAAACTACAATCAAACAATCATGCATTATTAAAACCACAGCTTAAGTGGGGAAAGTAAACTTTAAACATAAAGCCTTATGAAAGGAAGATAAATGTTTATCCTTCACAATGAAATCACAGGCTCTGTTGTTCTGGGGGAAAAGGTAATCATTATAAAAGTCTTATATCCAGGCTTCCTTCATTGTAGCATGAGAGTGAACCTGGGTCTTTGAAGACTTTGCCTGTAGGGGAAAAATGCTACCAGCAACATAAAAAGCCTCTGAGTAGGAATGGGGAAGCTATGCTGCATATGCCACATGAGGACTAGCTTCACCATCCCTACTGGGTCATCAATTCTGTGGCCATGGTGATCCGTGAAGCATCAACATACACATGTTCCCTCAGTCCTGTGCAGCAACCTTGGCTTCTGTGGGGATGACAGTGAAGTGGTAAAAAGAGCAAATAAAGAAAAATTACAAAGCTTTTATGCCGTCTACAATATTAATTTGACATCTAGTCCTATAAACACTGAAAGATAAATTAGGTGAGGAATATTCCTGAGTAACTGAACCATATTTATATTGACATTTCTTGCCACAAATGAAATCAAAGAACATTAAAAAATTAGAAATGAAAGGATGGATTCTCCTCTGAGAGACGAATAAGGGGCAACGGTAAAGTAGTTTTCACTGCACGTAGAAAGGCAAGAAGAAAACAATTTTATGTAATCTCCCCAAAAAGTTCATTGTGAAGATAAATGTAACTTGAGCACTAAAATCTATTGAAGATAATAAAGTTCTACAGAAAATTCCACAAAATCCTTGAAATTAATTCCTCAATACTCAATTACTTCAATTTGAAGAACTACACACACACACACACACACACACACACACACACACACACACACAGGAAAACATGATTGTGCAGTTTTAAGAGGACAAAGACTCCCAGATTACTCAACTGTCTTTTACCAGCATATAATTAACATTTCATTCAAGAAGCATTTGAAGGAAGGAGGTACAGTGAGCACTAATCAACATCACAAAAAATAAAAAGGTCAATATCTTAACACAATACAGAAGCAATTTCAGAACCAGCTACGTGCAGTCAGCTCATCCCTCCTTAGAAGGATAAAGATGAGACAACGTTACGCTCAGTCATGACAACTTTAACCCAAAATACTTTAGACAAAAGTTGTTGGCTTGGAAAAATGGGAAATGGATAAAATAAGGGTCAGAGACTCCTGAAGATCAACATTTCTTAGAGGGCTTTAATAGATGTAAAAGTCACTATAACAAAGAATCAATCAATCAAGGAAACATTTATTAGCTCCTCCTATGTGCTAGGCACTGGGTTAAGAGCTAGGGATACAAAAACAAGCAAAAGAAAGCCCCAGTCTCAAGTAGCTTACCATCTAACAGGGGAGACAAATATCAAACAAACATATACAAACAAGCTGTAAACAGAATACACAGGAAATAACAAAGGGAAGACACTAGAATGAAGAGGGATTGAGAAAAGCTTCCCATAGAAGAGGGAAATTTAGTTGAGCACTAAAGGAAGCCTAGGTGGAGATGAGGAGGGAAACCACTCTGGGCAAAGAAGACCACACAGCCCCCAAACAAACTTTACTGGTGACATTTAACCTTGTTGTCTATGGAGAAACACAGCAGCCAAGAGCAACATGATTTGAGAATACAAGCTAACTTGCGAAACGTAAGGGAGAATGGTGGTAAATGGTGAACAGTACTGTCTCATAAACAACAAAAAAATTGTGGAAGGAAAATTTTCAAAGAACTCAGAATGAGAACCAACTAAGTCAGATCATCCCAAAGAAAATCATAGGTAGCACTAGATGGGCAACAAATAAATGTGAAATGGAACAGATGTTCAAGACTTTCCTAGAGTAAGCGTTCTTAACATCTGAGCAATTTACATAAGCAAGAGGAGAGTGCACTGAAGAAGCTGAAATCCAAGAAGAGCAGCTGACCTGATCAAAATCCACACAGAAGAAATTTTTGTTGTAGGTGACACACTGTTAAAGATACTTAGGGATTGTCAAGATTTTCAAAGAACAGAAGATTTCAAAAGATCTTTTAGTATCATTACTTCCGGCCCCCCCTTTCCCATTCAAATAAAGAATATGTAAGCAACTATGAACCAAGGGCCTATTTTCTCTCTTACATAAAATCTATAGAAAACATTTTTTTTAAATTACAAATGCTTTTCATCATCAAGGTGAGTAGATCCACTGCATTTGGACTATAATATGATAGTCCTAAGATGTGCTTTAAAAGGAAGTAAAAATGCCACCAAAGGGGGGTGGGGGGGAAAAGCAAAGAGCAACTATTTGGACTAGACCAGATACATGAAGATGAAATCCATGCTGAAGGTGATGGTTTTGAGAGTACTGAGAAACTGACATTTAAAGTATCTTAAAGATTGGAGAAGACCAAAAACATGGAAAAAGTCTTAGACTTTATTATATTTTTTTTAAAAGAGGTTAAGAAAATATCGGTAACTGCCAGCCCATATACCTATGTTCCATTTGTACAAAAAGTTTTATGAGAATAATCTAAACACACACAAAGGGAACACTTGATGAAGGTAAGAGAAAGGAACAGGCAGGTTTTTTTTTTTTAACAAATTATACTCTACAGCAGACCACATCTTTATAGTCATACAATTGATGGAAACATATAGAGAGTATAATATCCCACTGTGCTATTGTTAATTATAAAAACCATTTGATTCTGTTGAACAAGGTGCCTTTTATACATGGGTCAAAACCATACAAGATTCCCAGAAAAGTATAATAACAGAAATAACTTTGTTCACTGACCCACTGATGATTAGCATTAAATGAGGCAGAAAAGAGGAAGACATATGCTTGAAGAGGTTTTATGTCATGCAGGATGTATGGTGCAGAGTCCAAGTGGATGAGGGATTTCCTGTACATCGTGTGGTCCTACAAATATTGTTACTTACAGATGACATAGTCCTGACTGTACTGAGCCCTAGAACTTTGCAGACATAATGTAGAGAGTCAGATCCAAAGATTCCTCAAAAGAGTTCAGCCTAACTCTGAAAAAAAATGTCCAGACTATAATATGCAGTTGGATTGACAAACCTTCAAGTTTATCCATCAATACATATGACTTGGACAGACACAACAAATAAAAAATGAGCTGAGCTCAGAATAGAACAGGATGAAAAGCACAGGGTACGATGCCTTTGGGAAATTATGCCGTTCCTTTAATGACTCCCCAAGCTTCTATTTAAAACAAAGGCTCCTCTTTCTAACATCAGCACTCTTCCAAGGATGGTGTGTTACAGAGTATAATCAAAAGAAGTTAAGGTGAAGATCACTCAAAGGCAACTGAACGGTACAGAGTGGACATAAACGGGCTGTAATACATTACAAATAAGGAATTGCACAGAAGTGAAGAAAAGAATGTCATAAGAAAAATGTATAAGGAGGAAAACAAAAGTTAGGCATGTAGTAAGAGTAAGGGAAAACTGATGGAGAGTCTATATGCCCTGTTGAGAGCCACTCACAGATAATGTCATCTATCAAGGAAGGCCCCCAGATGTTAGGTGAATCCATGTGGAAGCACTCTTGATGTCCCCAGCACTTAACATAGTGCTTCACACATAGTAGGGGCTTAATAAATGCTTACTGACTGACTGATTCATTTAAGGACCTGCCAGAGGCTAGAGCTATCTAGATAAAAAATGAAGCTGTCTCTGTTCTCTAGCCACTTACCTTCTGTCTGTGGAAACAACACATACATAATGAGCATCAGCAAAATATAGATAATATAAACACAAGGGAATGGTGGGGGTTGGAAAGGAGTTACTAGTGAGCTGGAGGGCTCAGGAAAGAGTTTCTGTAAGAGGTAGCATTGCAGCAGAGCTCTGAAGGAAGCTAGGGATCCTA
>CM053597.1:47519174-47591409 GCA_028646575.1 Pseudocheirus occidentalis
ATGCTTAAACACATAAGGTGGAAATCCTTGAAACTCCATCCTATCCTCAGGTAAGAAAAGCCCATTTCTGGTATTGCACATACCCATATACATATATGTGAGCAGGGAAATACATAAAATATGAAGCCTTCTGTTTGACTCTTAAAATTTTCATTTCTTTTAATGCACAAAAATCTATTTCTCTCCCTCTTGACTCACCTAACATTGGGGGGGGTGGGGAAGGAAAGAAGGAAGGAAGGAAGGCAGGAACAAAGGAAGGAAGGAAAGAAGGAAAGAAGGAAAGAAGGAAGGAAGGAAGGAAGGAAGGAAGGAAGGAAGGAAGGAAGGAAGGAAGGAAGGAAGGAAGGAAGGAAGGAAGGAAGGAAGGAAGGAAAAGAAAGAAAGAAAATCTTGGTAATGAGTATGCATAGTCAAGTAAAACAAGTTCCTTCAGTGGCTATATCCAAAGACACACACACATATGTGTGTATGTATGTATGTATATACATATATATGTATGTATATATGTATATGTTCAGGAAATGAGTAGCATGCTTCAATGCTGGCCCCCTGGAACCATGGTCGATCATTACATTGATCTCTTTGTTTGACTTTTAAGGGCTTCATAGCTTACTTTTCCAACCTTCTTGCACACATCAACAAGGTTCCAAGAAAAACAATAAGATTTTTTTTAAGATTCTAAGAAATGTGCATTAAAGTGAATACTTGTACTAAACTTATTTTATCCCTATGTGAAAGAGTTGTTTATCATTCTGTGATAATCTCTATGAAGATATTAAAAATTAAGTGAATGGGTACAAATTTTTTATTTTAGTAATAAAGCACAACTCATCTGACGTACTGGGGTTTTTTTTTAAGCTTATTTATTTATTTTTAGCTTTCAACATTCACTTCCATAAGCTTTAAATTTTCTCTCCCTTCCTCCCCATCCCTCACTCCAAGATGGCATGCAATCTTGATATAGGCTCTACATACACATTCCTCTTAAATATATTTCCATATCAGTCATGTTGTATAGAAGAATTAGAATGAATGGGAAGAACCATGAGATACGAAAAAAAGAAAATAGTCTACTTGGCTCTGCATTCAGACTCCACAGTTCTTTCTCTGGTTGTGGATGGCATTTTCCATCATGAGTCCTTTGGGATTGTTTTAGGTTCTTGAATTGCTGAGAAGGTCTAAAGCTATCAAAATCAGTCATCACACACTGTGGCTGTTATTGTGTACAAGGTTGTCTTAGCTCTGCTTACTTCTTTTAGCATCAGGTTATTGAGTGGGTTTTGGGGGGGGGGGTTGGGGTTTTTTTTGGAAGCGAGGAGGTAGGGCAATTGGGGTTAAGTGACTTGCCCAAGGTCACATTATTAGTTTTGTGTTAAGTGTCTAAGGTCAGGTTTGAATTCAGGTCCTCCTGACTCCAGGGCCGGTGCTCTACTCACTGTGCCACCTAGCCTCCCTTAGCATCAGTTTTGATGTGCTGGCTTTACCACATGCCTTTTATTTTTTTAAAGGGAGTCAGTTTTGTTGATTAGCATGTTCTGGGCCATTGTTCCCCATTCTCCAAGCACTTTAGGGCCATTTATCCAAGCACTTTAGGGCCAGATTTTCACATTATGTAAAGTCAAAAACTTTTGCAAGAGGATACCAGGTAAATAAGGGGAGCACCCACATTTTAAAAAATGAAATAACGATTCTAGCATGCCTACTCTCTGTATAAGGTTGTTGCTTGCTGTTCAATCATTTCAGTCATGTCCAAATCCATGACCCCATTTGGGGTTTTCTTGGCAAAGATGCTAGAGTGCTTCATAATGTTCTTCTCCAGCTCATTTTACAGACGAGAAAACTGAGGCAAACAGAGCTGCCTAGGGACACAGCTAGCGAGTATCAGAGGCCAAATTTGAGTTCTGGTCTTCTTGATTACTCTGTCCATTACTCTACTGTACCACAAAAATGAGAATAATAATAATTAAAGTATCTCCTTCCCAGGGTTGCTTTTGGACGCCAATAATTTTTTTTTACACAGCGCCTATTACTTTGCAATCTTATATCCTTAAAATATAACATTAACTTCTTATCCTTGTAGCCACAAAAAAGAAGAAAATGAAGGACGTCTTCCCATGTTAAAATGTAGAAGTTTTAAAAATATTCTTACTTTCTCATCTCAGATTGTCTTCTTATTAGTGGAAACACAAAAAGCTGTCCCATAGAAGTGGTGACAGACCTCAATAATCAGTCTACAAGACACCTTCTGTTTGAGATTTGGAACCTATCCCAACTCTACTCAATTTTATTTCATCCTCTAGTGGATCTCCTGCACTTAGAGTATTTCTGCGGTCTTAATATGTCACTGAATATTAGGGGAAAAAATCTGATTCTGTGTACTTGTTATATTAATATGAAATGAGCACTAGCTTTCATATGGCACTATTAAGTTCATAAGGTATTTTACAGTGATCACTTCTGAGGCTCATAATTCTCCTGGAGTAGGTACTATAGTTATTCTTATACCCATTTTTCAGATGAACAAGCAGAGGTACAGAGAGCCTTGTGGATGGGTTCAAGGTCACACAGTGAGAGGGTAGGAGAGAGAGGGAAGAGGAGAAATAACTGTAGAATCAGAGACCACTGAACCTCTAATTCAGACTTGGCTTCTGATCAACAGAGATGACTCCTATTTACTTTAGATACAGGAAAAATCATATTTAAATGCAATCAAAATCATTTAAATATACTTGTTTTGGATTCCTGTGGCTTTTCTTCCACTAAACTGTACTTAAAAGTGAAATTTTTACATGTGAAATCTAGGACTCGAGGAGAAAGTCACCACAAAAGGTGATGTCAGAACAGTGCCACGCTTGTCCCTGTCCCCGTATCTCTGGGTCCTTGTCATCACCAATTTGACAGGCCACAAAATACCTTTAGAAGAGAGCAATGAAACCCAACTGATAGGAAAAGTCAAGGGGAGGGAAACCTGAGTTCAAGAGCAGCTGGAAAACTGCCCTGTTCTCCCTTTGCCTTTTCCCTCTAATTCTACAGCAGTAAAGCAAAAGCTGTAATTCATCATGGTGTCAGGTTATTGGGGCATCTGCAGCAGTTTCGTTCCAGTCTAAGCCCTTTCTCTCTTGGAATGAAAATGACCAGGGGTCACTTTCCACCTCAGGGTTTAATAATAATGGATGAATTTACTTATAAGAGGCTAACTTTACTCCAATTTTAATAAAAGACTCGGGAGGACACTTTAATTCATTCTGAAATGGTGCATATCAATAAATTGTTTATAATAAAACATGGCTGTAATGAAATCAGCACGATCCCTGACATTAAGCTAGCAGGGTCAGCTTGGGAGTCTGATAGCAGGATGGCAACTAAACTATTTCCTAACAAAAGGATATGTCAGTGGTCACTGGTAGGGAGCAAAAGAGGAAGTAAGTTGCTGAACACTGGTATGTAAAAAAGGAAAAAATGATCTTTGTATAAGCATGTGTGTCTGTGTAAAAGAACGCCTGAAAAACCAGTGAAACTTTATTGAGAAACAATAAGGAAAAAAAACTGTCTTCATTCAAAATTTGAGAAGTAAGCCTACTTATTCATTATTCACTTCAAGTTATTTGCATGTCTGAGCAAATGACTTTTTTCATTCTGACTTTTTAAAAAAATTATTTTACTTTATTCTTAATTTATACAGTATAATAAAAAGATGATTGCACATGAAACTGCAAATTTATTATGTACAACTTTTTATTCCTTTTTTTTTTTTTTTTTTGCTTTTTGGAGAGGGGAAGACAGGACAATTGGGCTTAGGCGACTTTCCCAAGGTCACACAGCTTGTAAGTGTTAAGTGTCTGAGGCCCAATTTGAACTCAGGTCCTCCTGTCTCCAGGGCTGGTGCTCTATTCACTGCACCACCTAACCACCCCCTTGTTATTCCTTTTAAATATATGATAAAGTTTTCGTGTAACTCTTTTCTTTTCTTCCCTCCTTCCCACCATGGCTACCATTAGACACAAATATTTTTGTTTGTTTTGGGGGGGGTTGCATATAAATGGACATAACGACAAGTGTGTTTGTATGTACATGTAAATCTATATGTATATATATATACACGCACACTCACATATATATGTAAACTCATTCTAAACATACTTGTATCAATCAGTTCTTTTCCTCTCTCTTTCCTTCCCTCTCTCCTTTTCACTCTCTCGCTAAATTTTGATTATTATAAGGCTGCAAGATATCTTGGGGTTTACAAGTTAGATTTCTTTTTTAAGGATCATGCCTTAAACCCAAATCAATCTGGCTCTCATTAATTGGCCAACAATAGGTCTCAGCTGAAACCCTGAGGTTTCGATTTTGTTTTGTTTTGTTTTGTTTTTGTCTTGTTTTTGTTTGACTACCTAAAAGAGGCCGTTCTTTGCCTCATTTCTTACCTAGCCTTAATCACTGAATGGGCATTACCTCAGTCAAACAGACCTGGGGAAGACATTAGCTTAAAAAGGTCAAGGTCCCCCACTGCACCCTGAACCATCACTTTCCTGATGGCATGTTCCTTTTAGAGAGTGACAAATAAGGAACCAGTTCTTTTTCCACTTCTTTAAACCTACAGATTATGCTTTTTAAAAAAATGTTAATGGGTATCTTTTTTTTTGTAACACTGAGGACATATTTATAATCTGAAATAATCAGGTCACAGATCAGGATTAATTTCATGGTTCTTTTTGTATACTTCCACATTACCCTAAAAAAGGGGTGTATGTGCAAATCCACAAACAATTAAGTTTTGCATAGGCCTGTTATCATTAAATCTTAGCTCACTTGGTTATTTTTTTGCTAATTTTATGGGCCTGCAGAGGTAACACAGTGGCTTTAATTTGTATTTTATCATTTGTATTTAATTATTATTAATTAATTAAAATAATTAACAAATTATTTAATTTGTATTTAGCAATTATCAGTGAAATTTTACATTTTTTTGAGTGATCATTTGCATTACACACATGTTCTACCAAAAACTTTTTGTTCACTGAAGTAACCATGCAGAGTGAATAAACAGTCTTCCTTGAAGTCAGGAAGACCTGAGTTAAAGTCCTATTGCTTCTGACACATCCTGTCTGTGGCACCCTGGGTCAATTTGACTTCTAGACAATTGTCTAAGATTGTAAATTACAGAGAAGGTGCCAACCTGCAGAGTGAGTTTCCTCACCTGGCAATTCCTTATGCCAAATGAAATCACAGGTCCCATTTCTCTTCCTATAGCTTGTCACTTAAATACAGAGAAGGTTTAGTCGTTTGGTTTTTTTGGGGGGGGTTGCATATAAATGGACATAATGACAACATCTACCTCATTGGGTTGTTGCAAGAGGGAAGGAAGGGAAGGAAGGAAGGAAGGAAGGAAGGAAGGAAGGAAGGAAGGAAGGAAGGAGGGATGGAGGGAGGGAAGAAGGAAGGAAATGAGCATTTATTAAGTACCTACTATGTGCCGGGCACTGTGCTAACATCTACAAAGCAGACTTCAAAGCTGTACATAAATATGAGCTCTTATGATCAAATGGAAGGCAAAGCCGGCAAACCTTGCACAGGCTTCAAGTGGGTCAGAGGAGTCATTTTGAACCTCAGGATGGTACCGAAGGGATGTACTATAGAAAATGCTTGAAATGATGCCTGGGTATAAGTGATAGCTGAAATTAGATTTAAAATGACTGGGAAAATCCCCTTTTCTGTCACCATATTCCGTGAAGTTGACACACAGCTATGAATTTCTTGAAGAGTTTTCTCGGCATATTCATTAAGCCTTGACTCTATGTACACCTATCCAGGTACAATGCAAAAGACAAGGGCTCCACCAGTTAATTAACTCTTTCACTAAGCCTTTTAAAGCACCTCCCATGAGCTATATTATGCTGGGCATTAGGGCAACATTCAAGGTTCAAGAAACCTAGATTCTTATAAGCTGCATCTGCATTTGTTATAGAGACTAAAATGGTGTGATGGTGAGAGAAGGCAGGAAGGATACAAAAAGGAGGGTGATTTGGGAAAGAGGTCAGATATTGTGGAGAAAGATATTGGCATCGTCCCAACACCATGGGCAATTATCTCTCATTTAGATCTTTTAAAAATGCATACATAGCAGATTTCCCATGATCTGTGGAATGTGCCCAGGGAGAGCATTGGCTCTGGGTGACCAGCTTGCTTTCCTGCAGTTTTCTTTGGCAATTCTTTTCTAGCAGTATCTAAGTTACATTGAGCAAGGCCCCACTGACCTACTTCTGCACTCCACTGACATTCCTCACAGCTGACTTGTGTCCATTTTCATTTAAAGTGTACTTCCTTGCTGTTTACCGAAGCGAAGTCAATATGTCTCGCAGATGAAAGATTACTTCAATACCAGATGTAACAAGTCATGTCGATCAATTTGCACCTCGAATGCAGTGACTGCCAACTGAGCAAGAGAGGGGTTAACTTCAGGGGGTGACAATGGGTTAGACAGTATTTCAAGATAAAAGAAGAGATTCCACTGAGGACCGTGAGTTTCAAAGAGGAGGAGGCATAATTTCTAAAACTCAGAATGAGTAAAGTAAAACCAAAATCTTGCTCTGTATCTGTTTGAGTCTTACTTTTTTCAGCAGACCTGATAACATAATGTAAATATTGATATCATACTGACAGTCAGCCAATTTACCTTATTCACAGAGGTCAGGGGACTTGGCTTCTACAAGCCAGACTTAGAAAATGGGAGACAGGAAATTCAGCAGGGAGTATGTTTTTGTCAGACTGGATTTTTTTCCCAGCTCCTGGGTTTTGTGGCCTTAAAATAATAATAATAATTCAGAGGAAGTGCAAGGCTTCCTTTCCACTTGGTCTTTTCTGGAGCTCCCTCCTTTTCCCATCCTATGACAATTCTAAGAGGTCAAGAAATCTAGACAGTTGGAGCTTTCCTTTAGGTCAGATGTAGCTGAACCAGGAAAGAATGAGAACATCTCATCTGAGCCACCTATATGTTATCAGCCTGACTTCAATCCAATTCAATTCAAAAAGTGTTTATTAAGCAGCTGTTATGTGCCAGGCATTCTATTAGGTGCCAGATAGTCAAAGACAAAGCATAATACTCCTGTTCTTAAGGAGTTTTCATTAGCTTTATGGTGGTGGTGATGGAAGTATATACACATATGAGTAAATAAAACCATATACACAAAGTATTTCTGGAGGGTGGTACTAGGTCTAATATGAAGGATAGTTTGTTAACAACAGAACAGGAGTTCCAGGGGGCACGATGGAAAGGTAGAGAATAGTAGGAGAGAGACACTGAAGGGATGGGACTGGCATAAGTAGCTATAAGGATATGGTAACATGAGCACAGGCATGTTTATAGGATATAACCTGTAACATATTGATGACCACATACTCTGGTATGGAACCACAGGGAAGTAGAATATCATTCTTTTCACAGTGGCAAGTTCATATTGAATTGGTTATCAACACCTGAGCAAGAAACAGAAAGGTGAGGAAGATGTCATCTATCTCATAGCAGCAGGGTAGATTTTCAATGCCTCATCTTGCTTGATAGTCGAAGCAGGGGTTAGTGGAGTTTAGGCACCAGATTGATTCTGGAGGTACTCAATTTCAGTAAGGACATTAGGATTCCTACTAGTGTGGAGTAGATGATCTGCCCAGGGAGAGGAAGGGGTACAAGGAGGTCTTTATTCCTGGACTGGTAGAGGGTGGGAAGTGGGAAGGACAGTGGTGTAGATAGCGAGCTGTTGTTCAGTCCCTAATTCATTGATGAAACTCTTCAGTTTAGCTATTCACAGTTATGTTGGCTTCATATGCTTCAAAATTAAGAAAGGAAAGACCCAGTTTCCAGGGATAGGAACTGTACAGAAAATATAGATTGCATATACAACGTGAGTAAGAATAATTCTGTGTATTTATAACATGCCTTTGACTCAAGCACCTAAAAAGCACTATTTGAGTTACTTTCCTTCTGGAAAAATGCAACTTCTTCTTGCTAGAAAAAGTAAAATAAATTTTTTAAAGTCACAGGAGATTTTAATCACTAGAAAATATTGAAGCAGATTTGGATTAAATTTACCTTAAAATGGATTAAAACACCTTTGGTTGAATCCCAGACACCCTTTTTTTAAAAGGACTTGGTTCGTTAATATAACATTACTGGTTATAATTCCTTGTCACTTATGACCTATATGACCTTGGGTGAGTCACTTACTCTTTCTAGGCCTCAGTTTCCTCATCTGTAAAGATAAGAGGCTTAGGCTAGATAACCTCTAAGATTCCTTCAAATTCTAAACCTGTAATCCTATGATTCCTAATCTTTTTTTTTCTTTTAAATATGCCTCTAATCTAGTTCCTTTTCCCAAGCCACCCCAACCCGACAGAGCTCTCATTCATTGCAGGAGCTTGAAGACATACCAAGCAATCCCTCCAAACCATCTTGGCCACACCTGTGTGCCCAAGACTTTGGTATTCAGCTGGTATTTTTGCTCTAGGATTCAGTACTTTGTTGCTAAAGATGCCATTTACAGGGGGTGAAGGATTGGTTGCTGGAGTCACATCCAAAAGCCAATACAACAACAGAAATATTTGGCACAAAGGAAAAGAGGCTATGAATTGAATTCTCTGTCATGACATAGATTATGCCTATGGTGTGCTATTTTTCATTTTATATGGTACTTTAGAAATACAAAGATATACATATGTGTATGTATATATATATATATATATATATATATATATATATATATATAATTTGATCCTCACAAGACCCTTTTGCAGAAAGCAGTAGTTCCCATTTTACAGATGACAAAACAGACTGAAAGAAGTCATGAATTACCCCCAAATTCAAAATCTATCAAGTGACAGAACACAGGACCCTTGAGTTCCATGTTCTTTCAAAACAACCCCATGTTTTCTTTAATCATCTTCCCATGAACATAGATTTAAAGCTGGGAGTCATCAGAAAATCCCAGGTAGTCTCCCCCTCAATGATCCATTAACCATTGTTGTCCTTTTATAGCTTAGTCTGGTTACTTTTGTCTTTAGTAGGGAAAACAGAAACAAAATAGCTGAGTAGTTCTGCCCTCTTTCCATTAGCATTGCTCCATCTATTCTAGGCAGCAGTCCTCTTGTTTTTTTTTTAATCCTTCTCTTGTTTGCAACATAGCTATTCATTTATTCTCCTAAATATTTACTACAAGTCTTAGTTCATTTGGGGTTTCCATTCTATTCTCATTGTTTTTACAGGGCTAATTTACCTGTCCTTGTTTCCACATTACGTATGTGTAATTTAACGTCTGTGTTAGTCAAAGAGTTCTATGTGTAGTCATAGTGGTCTTTTTAAATACTTCTTGTGGCTGTGGACTTTCATTGTTAGAATGCTTTCATTCTTCTCAGATCAACTCTTTGTATAGGTTTTTATGCCAAGAGATGTTACTAATCCTTTCTTCAAACTCATTAAAATCCAGTCTCTGAAAGTCTAGAGTACATGTCAAAGTATGTCCAGTATCCCCTTCCCACCTCCCCTCTGCTTATCTATCATGAGATATGACAAAGTCCCTTCCATCTAAGATTCCTCTCATTTCTATTCCAACAGTCAGTTTCTCCTTACTGGTCAAGTCCAGTATCAGAGTTTCCCTAATTCTTCTTTCTTCTTTTGGGAGATGAATGGTCATAGAGTATAGATTAGTCAGGTATGATTCAAGCCTCAGCATACAACATTCAAAGGAATTAACTACTGTAGGCATTTTCTCAGTACAGAATCTCATCCTTAAGATAGTTGAGAAAAATATGGAGGAGAGTGGACAGCTATGGAAAGATGATTCATTTTTTTTTACGATATTAAGTTCAAATCTAGAGCTTCAAAACAGCATTTACCTAACAATACCCTGAGGTTCTATAAGAATTCTCTTCACTATCTACCTGGTTCACCATAAAATGAAAAATGTCAGCTTGCGAGAGGGGTTGGCCCTCTTGCGAGAAATATTAATGGGGCTACCACCTTTCCCTTTCTTGGGAATTTGGTGTTTATTTGAAAAGGGAAGGGGGGACAGGATAGTGAGCTGCTCATTTTATGTTTGTAACTATATTACAATGTAGATGAGTTAACTATAACCATAATCACACACCCCTATATTGTATCTGTCCATGTGGAAGTCTTATGTTCTGGACTATAAACTGTCCAAGACATTGGGCACAGGTACACCAAAAGGATGAAGAACAGTAGATAAAACATGCAATGACAAGTTTCTAGACTCTCCTTTTCAATTCAATTTGTTTCGCTCTACCTGGGAGTTTGTTTGGACACTGAAAAATGAAATTGGCTCATTATCTGGTCTCTATTTTTTGTGTTGTTCTAATAATCTTCCAGGGTCCCACCTGTGCAAAAATGAAGGGAAAGAGTTAATGAAGCTTCATGTTTGTTCCAATATCTAAATCTTATGCTCCAGGTTCCTGTGCAAATAAACCAAAATAGCTTGTGCAAACTTCCCTTGGAAAACTATTTAAAGTCAACAAATATTTGAACAGTATACATTTGTTCTTTAAAAGGCATTCTACTTCCTATGAAGATGGAATCAGTTAGGGATAAAGACAAAAGCCTACTTAAAATTCATGGTAAGGAAAGGACAATCTAATTCATAGATTTTTATTTCTTCCTAATCTCAGATGAAGAATTGTTCACTTAAATATTCTGCTTTGATTTATAACGGGGAAATGTGTTTGAATTTTGCAAGACTCACCCTACAACAAGGAATCAAGAATAACAAATACAATTGCGTGGGCTGACATCTGATTCTAGAATCAAAGGCTGACTTCAAAGCCCACCTCTGTAATGTTAATGAAATCAGAAGATCTTCCATGCCCCTTTCTATTGGCACCTAGTAAAGGCACTTAGCACCTAGTAAAGGCTTAGCTCCTTACTTCCAGTTAAGTCCTTGGGAGTAGTTCACACCTTAACAGGAAGGGGTTGAACAGGGAGGAGCTACTTGGGAATAGTTCACACCTTAACAGGAAGGGGCTGAACAGGGAGGAACTACACTGTATATAAGGAGAGAACCAGGAGGACCTTGAGCTCTTTTCCCAGTCACCACCTGGAGATTGCACCTTTTCCTGAGATCCTCCTTCTACAGCTTCTACTGAGAACTTCTAAACTTCTTATTGATACAACCTCTTATACTCATACCTGGATGACCTTAGGAAAATCACTTGATCACCATGGGTATCAGTGTCATCACCTGTAAAATGAGCAGATTGGCTAGAGGTTCCTCCCAGAAATAGATCTGTGATTCGTACTGCTGATCATCAATTTATATCTTATCTTAAATACTCTCTAAAAAAAGGCCAAAGTCTGTGTTTATATGTGTTTTAAGTGTCACAATAGATAGAGTGCCAAGACTAAAGTCAGGAAGACTTTATGTGATCCTGGGCAAGTGACTTGATGCTGCTTGCTTTAGTTCCCTTATCTATAAAATAAACTAGAGAAGAAAATGGCAAACTACTCCAGTTTCTTTGCCAAGAAAACCCCAAATGAGCTGGCAAAAAAGTTGGACGTGACTGAAACAACTGAACAATCACAACAAATATGATATTTGCATATGTATGTATTATATGTTTCATATATCCTTTTACACACACACATGCACACACAAGGAATAAAAGACCAACAGAAACACAATTTACAAATTAGCTTTGTTCTATCTACACTTCAAATAACAGCTAGTGTTCCGATCTTTAGCCATGATGTATGCTTAGATGACTAACAATCATTCAAAATCCAATAACCATTTATTAAAGTGCTTACCGACTGCAAAGTAGTTTATTTGGTGCTGTGGGAGACATAAAAGTAATTCAAACATGACCCCTGCCCTCCTGAAACTTATGATATAGCAGGTAAAAGATGCCTCCCATGCACAGTTATTAGCTGTGCCATAATTATAGTGCAGAATAGAGTATGTTAAAGCCTCAAGAGAGATACATAATCCTATGTGATAATGAATAAAAGAAAGATTATTTCAGACTATGAAATGAGGGAGAATCTAATGGCTACATTTGAACAAGAAGTAGAAGGATGGGTTGGATTTCAAAATTTTGAGATTATCCTAGTTTTGCCTGGAAGCTGCTACAGACTTTGAGGTGGGTTAGAACTCAACATAGTCTTGCTAAGAAATTTACCTGAAGTGTTTAAGAGTATTAAAAGCTTCCCATGTGCCAGGCACTGTGTTAATCAAATAATAATAATAATAATAACAATAATAATGTAAAAGTGCCTGTCCTCAAAAAGCATAAATTCTAATTTGGGAGACATGTAAATATTTAGGTGTGTGTATAAGATAATACAAAGTAGATTAACACAGTCTGAAAGAGGAAGGCATTCACTGTTGGAGGACTAAGAGCCACCCACAGAAGTTGGAATTTGAACTGAGTACTGAAGGAAGGCAAAGGGTTCTGGTGGAGGAGCAGAGCATTCCAGGCATGAAGGACAGTCAGTACAAAGACATGGCAGATGGGAAAGCCTACTATGTACCAGGCTAAGCATACTTTTAAAAGATAAATTATCTCACTTGAAGCTCACAACAATCCTGCTAGGAAGATGTGTAACTATCTCCATTCTACATTTGAGGAAACCAAGGCAAACAGAAGTTAGGTGACTTGCCCAGAGTCACACAGCTAGCAAATGTCTGAGGCCAAATTTACACTCAGGTCTTCTTGATTACAGGCCCATAGATCTATCCCCTGCAACACCAGCTGCCTCTGGGAGATGAGAAATGGAGTAATAGTTTGAAGAACTACACAAAGGAAATAAAAATGAGTGACAGCTGCAGGGACAAGTAACAGACAGAGGTGGCTCACCTGTTCACTCATTCTATAGCCATCCGACTCAGGATACCGCTATAAGAAACCGTGAGTTTGATGACCTTAGAGAAACACAGATAGACTTACACAAAATAATGATGAGTGAAATGAGCAGAACCAAAAGAACATTGTGTACAATAATAGCACGATTGTTTTAAGAACTTTGAATAGATAAGTGATGTTGTCTATAATCAATGTCCAAGTTAGCTATAAAGGACATATGAAGGAAGATGTTATCTGCATCCACAGAAAGAATGGATAAATAATAGTATGTATAGAATGGTATTACACATGTGTGTGTATCTAATGGTAGCCATCTCTAGGGAGGATGGGAAGGAGAAAATAAGGGGAAATGTTATGTGATTATTATATAAAGAATAGCAAGTTGTACACAATAGATGTGCAGTTTCACATACAATCATCTTTTTTTCCTATTCTATGTTATGGAAATGCTTGCTTTATTTCTTAAGTTCAGAATAAAATAAATTTTTAAAATTGTTAATGTCACTGAGAAGAGGAGAGAAGTCTAATGATTTCAACATTAGATTGGTAAGAGGCCAATCTTTTGAGTGGGAGGACCTGGCTCTGAATCTCAGTAGTGCCATGAACCCTTGATATCATCTTGGACAAGTCATTCCCCTGCTCTGGGTTTCAACTTTCTCATGTATAAAATGAGGCTGGGTTAGATGACCTTGGAGCTCCCTTTCGGCTTTGATCCCATGTTGTTTCGGACCTCCTTCACAGGGTAATCTAATGTCAGATAAGGCACTTAGAATACATTGTAAACCTTAAAGGACCATATGAATTCCTGTTGTTGTTTTTATAGTAATAGAAAACTATATTATATAATAATAGTAATAATTATTGTGTGTGTATATAATTATATAGTAATAATTATTCCCTTTTTCTTTCTAATTTGATGGCACTGAGTAGTTCAGCTTACCTAGTGGTGATCCATCAACCCAGAGTACAGACACAGCATCACTTACAACCTCCTTGCCTGTTCTGTGGGGATTATTTGGTATTGGGCTTTGTCTATCGCATGGGTTTCCTTCGGTCAAGGCTTTTGCAGATGACTACATGGGAACCCCCGACCCCCAGACAAGCCACTTCAGGATTAAGCTAGTCTTGAAACAGAGGCTCTACTATACAAGGATGGGCAGAGTCCTTAAGTGCCATCTTGACTTGAACTAGTTTAGTCTGAATATCATCAGAAAGTCCCCTTTTATATTGGCCTATCAGGGTCACATCATTAGATAGCAAGCCCTTAATTCTGTATCTGAAAAAGACATTGGAATCTTCTACCATTTAACCCCAATCCTGCCTGATCTGCCCAATGAATGGATAACATTCCACTTCCCTCGGACTTCAGAAAGAAGATCTCTTCTATATTAGCATCCTCCAAGCAGCTAGCCAAATGGGTATGAAAAGACCCACTTTCACTTTTCAGTGGACAAGTCTTCTAGGACAACCTGGATTTGGCTATAAAGACTGCTAGCTCATTGGTTTACCTGAAAAAATTTATTACCTGAAAAAATTTATCTTCCAAACTAAGTGAGCCTACTACATGCTGGTGGGTAGGAAGTAGGTTTGGACCAGCTGCCTGTGAAGCTAGGCACTTTGTGTCTTGAAAAAACTTTAAAACACTTAAGGACCCTGATCAACACAATCATCAGTCAAGTACCTCCCGTGTACAGCAAGGCATAAAACAGGGGGTGGCAAATGAGGACGTGCACACCTGCACATCAAAATACTTATTTCAAGGAGACAACAGAAGGGACTGCATGTGGAAAGCACCAAATGATATCTCCGAACATGAAATTGACTCTCTCTAAACTGACAAGAAGGGACTGATTACCCACCTGGGAGTTATTTCAAAAGGAGCTGTAAGTATGCAGATTATTGACTGGCTGGAGGGAAAAATCAACATTAGATTGGAAGACAGGATAAAGAGCAGAAGACACGGTGCAATCACAAGAATTCCAATATGAATTATTTAAACAAGGTATTTGTTTATCATTATTATTATTATTTATGTTCATTATATGAAAAAGTACCATAATACAGCAGAAAGTGCAGAATTTTACATCAAAGGACCCAGGTACTTATGCTCCAGGTAGCTTCCGCTGTCATTTAATATCTGTTACCTTGGAAAAATTACTTAATTTTTTTCATTGGTAAAGTGAGAGAGTAAGACTAGATGTGAAGGTCCTTTATTTCTCTTAAGTCTATTACACACACACACACACACACCATATTATGAGAGACATCTTGTTAGCAGAGAACCTTTATGTTGTCGTTGTTAGTGATCAGTGTGTTACAGTTGTGTCTGACTCTGCGTGACCACATTTGGGGTTTTCTTGGCAAAGGTACTGGAGGGGTTTGCCATTTCCTTCTTCAGCTCATTTTACAGATGACAAAACAGACAAACAGCGTGAAGTGACTTGCCCAGGGTCTAGTTAGTAAGTATCTGGGTCTGGATTTGAACTCAGGAAGATGAGTCTCCAGGCACAGTATTCTATCCACTGTACCATCTGGTTGTGTATATGTGTATACATGCCTGTATGCACACATACACATGTGTGTAGAAATGTATATGTATATACACACATGTATGTATATATATGTGCCTCAAGTGCTTTAAGGATTCAAAATAATTTACACATTCATTGTCTCACTGTATCCTCACAACAACTCTTTGAAATAGTTGCTATTCTTATAGAATAAATAGGATGGATAGATTGATAGATAAATAGATATAAATATAGAATAAAAAATTCTGCTAACAAGGAGTCTCTCATACATATGGTAAAAGTCATTCAAAAATCTATGACATATAACTGTTCATTGGTCTGCAGAGCATATCACCAATAATGTCTATGATTCACACATGAAAATGGCATGAATAATATAATCAAGGCCAGAAATGGAGGTGGTTTAGTCATATCAGGAGACCGAGGTAAAAGAATCAGACTGATATCGACAAAATCTTAATTGAGTCAATTAAGTTAACAAAGAGGGCATGTCAATAGCATATAAACCTCTGTTTGAACAGTGAATACACAAAAATTGTGAGATTTTTCTTAGAATAGGGAAGCTCCCATTATGGGATGCATCTATGACTGAATATGTAAGACCTGGTCGGTTGTTGTCTTTTGTTCTCCAAAAGGACCATATGACGTCACTATGTCAAGTTACAGTGTGTCTGAGTATGACTGATCAGACCAATAGCGCTTGAAATGCTCTACCACAGGTCAGGCACAAATAGTCTGTGTGAACATTTAGGGTGGAGTCTCTAAATTTGTAAGACCTAAAGAACTGCTTGAGAATCGTAGAAGTTAAATGACTTTCAAGGTTCATACAGCTAGTTGTGAGAAGCAGGATATGAATTCTGGTCTTCCTGATACTAATTTCAGTACTTTCTATAACACCATTCACTCACAAAGAAAGAATACAAGGAAACTTGCTTCCACCTCACCACCACTATTGGCTTCCAATTTGGTCTGGCTCTGGGAAATAAAGCTTTACACATAATCACAACCCAGGAAATCAGTTCTATCCAGACATAAACTGACCCTGAATGGCCTAAGGCATTTAAGGTTTTATATGTACCATTTTACAATGAAGTAGCCAAAGAGAGAGTAGGGTTCTGCCAAAGATTTTTTTTTTTAATTCCCACACTTGCATGAGTGCGCCAATTACATTCAGTGAATACTGGGTTGGTAAATTCTCTTTGGCACTGTGTGGTTCTACTCTATAAGTTCAACAGTCATAGCTGGCTGCCAGTGCTGTGTCCCCACTGAGTGGGGTAGGAGAGAACCAAGCCAACTCAGCCTGCATTATTCCAGCCTTTGATTAATGGTACACACAGATGGAGCTATAGAGATCCCTTCGTGATTCATGCTAATCCCACGTTAGTTCAATACCTGAATTGAGAATTAATTTATGAAATTATAAAACAGGGGCGGGAATTCCTGGTTCTTTGGGTACTCACTGAGAAAGATCACTGTGGTAGCAGGAAACAGGGCAGTAATCACACTTTAAAAACCACAGAGGGTGTGTGTGGGGGTGGGGGGCAAACAGCACAGAGAGTACAGAGACAAGTGGCAAAAGGAGAAAGATGCAGACAGCGTAGGAACAGGGGACAGCCTGTGATGGTGAAGAAAGGCAGGCAGTATGAGGAAGAAGAGAAGGAAGGGGAGAGGCAGAGAGTATCATTCATGGATTGGAGTTGGGAGTACTCAAGCAGCATGGTCCCTTATGATATGAAAGAATGCTCAGGTGGGCAGGGGTTTGAGGTCTCATTTTTATAGTGATTTTGGGGGGCTACAGATTAACTCCTATTTGTTTGATTAGTTCACTAAAATACCCAAATTATTTCAGTGTTGTCAGTAAAAACGCGAAGTTAACATGTCTACATCATTTCAAAATTGTCAGCCCCACTCGGTCCTCTGTTGGTCTTTAATGTGGAAGTCTGAAGTTGTCTGGGAATTACATATCATAGGGCCAAGGGGCCCTGGGTGTGAATTTTGGTTAAAGATATGACACAATTTGTAAGTTGCCCTCCTTTGGGGTGATTTGTACATGATTTTCTGTCCCTTTGCAATCTTATTTCCTGCTTATTGCCCCCTTTATACTGGCTACTTAGAGATTTATTATACTGACTGGAAGGCAGGAAGAGTGGTCAGGGGGACCAGAATAAGATAAAATTTTAACACAATACTCTACGGAAGATTCACAAGAATCACAAGGAATGAGAAGCCATGAATGGGTTGCAACCAGCACTTAGTGATACAATTCAATTCAGCATACATTAAATACTTACTATGTACTATATTAGAGGAAGGTTTTTTTAAAAATGGAAATTCTCAAGGAACATCCCTTCTACTAGAGTACAAGGATACAAGAGTATACATACTGATAATATGGGGGTGGGGGAGGGAGGAAATGCTTAATTTGGAGTCAGGAGAAACCCGAGTTCAAATATTGACTATGACACTGTGTCACTGTGGTGAGTTGCTTAACTTTTTCAAGCCTTAATTTCTCATCATTAAAGTGAAGATAATATTTAGAGTGCCTTCTTTGTGAGTGGCAGCAAGACACAGCGACAGGCTCTGAGTTACAAAGACTTGGGTGCAAATCCCACCTCTGACATCCTGGCTGTGTGACTCTAGACAGATTTCTTAACCTCTTTGCCTTAGGCAAAGCAAGAGCTTATCTACATGATAGAGGGATTTTTCTCACTAGTATTTCCCTATAATAATGAAATCACAGGTCTTCTTTAAAAAAAAACTGCCTATCACACTGGAACATCAGGTGAGATAATGTATGGAAAGTGTTGTGATCCTTAAAATAATATATAAAATGATGAGTCTCTCCACAGATTTATCCAAGCATTGAAGCATCTTGAGAGCAGAAATATCTAAGCAAAAGTAAATAAAAGTCATGCCACAGACCCTATGGCAGTCAACAAGTGCTAGTTGGTGAATTCACGATATTCCATCTAACTACCAATCAGTGGGTCAACAAACAATTATTAAGCACTGATTATATGCCAGGAAGTATGCTAAACACCAGGGGTACAAAGAAAGACAAAAACATAGTTCCAATTCTCCAGGAGCTCATATTCTGATGGGAAAGAGAATATGTAAACAACTGTATGCATGGAAGATAAATAGAGTGTAAATAGGAGATAATCTCAGGTGGGAAACATAAAGAGGGGAAGAGAGGGAGACCAGGAAAAAAGCCTTGTGGGATGTGACTTAGGACTACACTTTTTTTTTTTTTTAAAGAACGGCGGTATAATACTGACTATACTGACCTTAGCGTTAAGATACTGAATTTAGGAAGACCTGAGTTCCCACCACCCCTCAGACACTAGTTGTGTGACCCAGAGCAAGTCCCTTAAACTTTCTGTCCTTCAGCTTCTTCATCTATGAGTCTGAGGGTGGGAGAGGGGACTTGACATTCTCCAAGGACCCTTTTAGCGCTAATTCTATGATCCTCCAAGACATTTGAAATTATTTTTGTTTACCTTCCAATTTTTCATTCTTGAATCATAAAATACAGTGTGTTCTTCAAGGATCACAGGGAAAGTAGAATACTTGAGAGGCTGGCCCTCCGTACCACTGCCAGACTGCACCTAAATCAATCCCAGGGGAAATCACTCAAGTTTTCTATGCCCGTTAAAGGGCAAATTGTCATAATTTTCAACATTTTTAGTCGATCGCTGAACCAATGTTGATGATATTGAATATATCTGTCATCTCCAGAGTGTTGTGCACAGGACAGCAGCCAAATGGGGCAGGCTGAAATCCTCCAAATCTCAGGCAGGCATTCAAGAAGAACAGAGCTTCACTGTGAGGCAAGGGGCTGTAACTTTACACAGAATTATCTCGATTAGCCAGAGGGTGGAAAAACAAGAAGACTCTTGCTCTCAGGGCTGGGGCTTACTGAGAATCCATTTCACGCATTCTAAAGACATCACCGGAAGCTGTGTCCTCCCTCCCTCTGCCCCAAACTCCACCCCGGGTCCTTCCTCTTCGAGCCTTGAAAATCTTGCCTACACAGAAGTCATTCATTGAAGTTTGTAGATTCTGAGCGCTGGATGGGATCCTTTGGTGGCAGAGGCGCCATGTACTTGGTTTTTTTGTTTGTTTTGTTTTTAGCATTTTGATAACTTTCAATATAATTAGTTTTCATTGCAGTCCTGCATGTTTTATTTTATACGTTTAAAAACACTGTCTGGAAAATCCATACTCTTTAAAAAGATTGAAAAGGAAGTCATGACTCATAAAATGCTAAGGACCCCTTAGCCTTGCCCTAGCCCAAATGATTGGTTCTGCCCTCCTGTCTCATAGCACAGTTGTTACTCAGATGCTTTGCAGTACAACATCGCACAAGAAAAGCAAATTTGATTACAGTGCAGCTAACTCTTCCCTTCATGACTTTCCAAGATAAATGAGTCTAATTCATTACTTCTTCCCAATAAATAGGTATTAGTAGGAAAAGAACTTGTTTGAACTTTGTCAGAAAGGATATTTCTATTTTCTTTCAGCTCCTTAAGCAGCAGGTTCTGTTTTAAAAATAAATGGAAAGAACCAGGGTTCAAAGGATATAAATTATTTTCAAAAGAATTCAGAGTTTTAAATGACCACATGACAATGTACTCTAAATCATGAATAGTAAGAGAAATGCAAATTAAGCAGCTCTGATGTGATACTTCATCTCCTGCAAATTGGTAAAAAAAAAATTTAAAGTATGGGAACAATCTATGTTGGAAGAGTTGTGCACTGTGCACTGATATACTATTGGTGAAAATATGAAGTGTCCAATCATGCTGGATTTCAAATTGAAATTGTGGAAGAAATGGGAATAAATGGTCTAGACCTTTTGATGGAAGAATTCCATTCCTGGCCAGATATCACCAAGAAAAGCAAAGACTTCCAAAGACAAATATCCAGCATAGTCCCAAACCATAACAACTATCTTTTCATTAATAATATTTTAAAAATTAGAACAAAGTGAGGGTTCATTGATTGGGGAAAGACTGAAAAAACAAACTATGATGAATGGATATAATGGATCATTATTTTGCAGTAAAATATAATAAAATTTAGGAGTTAAGAGATGTAGGAAGATGTGTGCAAGCATGCAGAGCACTATGCTGGATCTGTGGAGAAATTAAAAGATGAAAAGTATGGAAATTAGAATTGTGTAAAAAGATATGACACCTTACAGTAAGAAAGAAGAATGAGATAAGCAAACCTAGAGATTCATACAAAATGAGCACAGTGACTGGCCACTTGTAGCCCCTAATCCAGAGCACTCAAAATGCAGGATCATCACCACTAGGAGTTAGTAGTCTCCAAATCTTGTCTTTTCTTCCTGGACACCTTATCTCAGGGTAGAGTTCTTGTATCTGGATAAAGAGAGGAGAGGTGAGTGGTCTCATCTGGGGTGCAGTCATACTGAGGAGAGACCACATCCCAAGATGAAGCCACCATCTCCAGAGCCAGAGAGGAAACTCCCCTAGGTATGCATACCCACTTACTTGGCTATAGCATTCTCTTGCATGGTGTTAGCAGTACTCCCTAAATTCATGCCCTGGTTCAGGTTGCTATTTGTGTACCCCTAGTCATGGCTCTGCCCCTGTCCTGTCCTATTCCTTCAGAGATCCCCACAATCATGCAGAGGTCTACAGGCACTTATACTTCAATTGAACGGAATACATTCAGCTAGAAAGCCTGGGAAAATACAGAAATGAAATGTCTGGAGTTTACAGGTATGTAAAGGGATATGCCATTTCACAATAATGCAGATTTCTATAGCACTGAAAGCTTTACAAGGCAAACTCTAATTCAAAAAAATCCTATAAAGTAGGCAGTACAAATATAACAGTTCACATGTCACAGACGAGGAACTGAGCCTGAAAGAGGTTAAATAATTTGCTCAGGGTCACATAGCAGGTGTCAAAGCCAGGATTTGAACTGTCTCCTGATCCCAAGTCCAATCATCTTTCTACCATATTATACATGTACATATGTATAAGATGTTACATATTCAATCTATAGAAAATATTATTGCTTATTCTACATGGCTTCATAGATCTTGATCTGGAAGACATCTCAGAGGCCACCTAGTCCAATCTCATCATTTTTGTAGTATATTTTACAGAGAACCAAGGCCTGGGATGTTAGGTGACCCATCCCAGAATGCCAAGGTAGGCTTGTTTATTCTCTGCCTTCAAATTCAACATTCTTTCCATTGATCTATATCGCATGCCTTATCCTGAGCCTTTTAAGGAGATGGCTAATAGTATTTTTCATCTTCAGAGAAAACAAGTCTAATTAAAGTTATAAAGCTTCAACCTTAAAGTAGGTTCTGGGAATGGATCTGTAGATGCCTTGCAAAATCTCCCCAAATCCTCCCACAGGTGTTCTGCCCATCAAATCGAACCACTTTCCCACCTGCTCACACCATGGTTGACTGCCTCCTCTGAAGAGCCCACAAAATCCTACTGACAACACAAGTTTGGAACTACCAGGAAAGAAGTCCTGGGGCTTCCCTCACCCAGTTCCAGGAAAATCAACTTTAGAAAAAGGAATTTTAAAAAGAGAAGAAATATTCCATTTCTATTTATTTGGTTGTCTCATTTTCTTAAGGTTGTTTTCTCTTGGGCCCAGAAGTTCATAGTAACATCCATGGAGGAATATGACTCTTTAGTATTTACATGTCAGTATAATTGTCCATACTGTTTCCTGCTTTTGAAACACAAGCTTTGTCCTAAGTAAAGCTAACTGTCCAAATATGGGGCTTGTTGGGCTGGGTTTTCTGACTAAAACCAAAGCACCAAGAGAACAAACTCACTTTGCTCCCAAATAAAGGATTCTCCCTGGCCTCTCCCATCATCTTTTGGTGCTTGGGCTTTTATAGAATTATCTTGAATACAATACTCTGCTCTGGCTTCATCAGTGAACTCCTTCCCCCTGGCTCTCTCAGCTGGTCATATCATCAGAAAGCCCTGTTCCTGAACTGAATCCCAGGCCCCAACTCCTCGCTCCCATTCCAGGCTGTGGCAACTAAGTCTGCTAAAAGCCAGGGCAGACACTGTTAGCATTTTGGCAGGGACTGCCTTGGTTGGGGTAGGAGCATATTGAAGTAACATATTGAGTCTGAAATAGAAGAAAACCCTGGGAGCAGTGTCAACGTGTCCTTCTAGGGGCCAGCGGTTACCCACGGCAAGAAAAGAGCATGGCATGATAGAGCAGGACCCAAGAGCTGACCACCCCCCACAACCCCCAAATTGCAGCTAGAAGGCCTGTTGGCTTTGTTTTAGGCCCTGTGGGTCACAATGACCTAGCCTTTGAGGACACATGACTCTTCCTGGGAAAGGACTTTCAATCCCTGATATACAAGGAAAATGAATCCAGATTACATAGGGACAGAAGCCAAGCTCTATTAAAAAAAAAAACCCAACAAAAAACAACAAGATTTGGTTAGCTCAAAAATCAAAGGATAAAATTCATGTTTTCATACTAGCAGCCTATGTACCTTCACAGCAGTGTATTCATTTCAATATTTATCAAGTACAAGGGATCATGCTGGGTCCTCAAAGTTAAAAACAAAACAGTCCCTGCCTTCATGGAGTTACCTATGTGCCTACATATATACATACATAACAGATACATATGTACACATGCTTTTGAAGCATAAACTTTGTCCTTAAGTGATTGTTAACTATGCTGACAAGATCCAAAAGCAGAGTTTATTGGGGTAAGTTTTTTGACTAACTGAAGCACCAACATGTCAAGCTTACGTTGTTCCCCAATATGTATGGATGCATATGGGTATGCATATATATGTATGTATGTATGTACATATATATGTATATATATTTGTATATGAATTATATGTTGTTATGGGAATTTTTTATTCCTTTTATTATTTGGGATTTGGAGCCATTCTTCCTGCAAGTTTTGGTTAACTAAAGTCTATTTTAGTGTTAACCTCCCTTGAACAAAAGCTGTCCCATGAGATGTGAAAATATACTGAGAGCCTTAAGCATTCCTTAGATAAGAAGCCAGAGGAAGACTCTCAACTGGTCCTAATTTCTTGGTGACTGGTAAATCCTCTTCCTCAGTCAGTCTACTTGTGAATCCTCTAAACATAGTTTAATGCATAAACTGAGTTTACATATAGAGTTTGCTATGAGACTATGACTCTGTTCAACTTCTAATGACCGAAGGAAGTAAAGGATTATGGTTCTGTCTTCTCTTCTCCTTTTATGACCTAAGAAGAATGTACAAAACCTGCAACATGTAAAAGAATTATTTCTTGGTCACTCTGACATAATTTTGACTATAAGAAGCCTTGTCAGAATCCTCAACCTTGTTCAAGTTTTCTCTATTATGCTAGAGCATAATAATAAAACGTAGGTTTTTATGTCTGTAGTTTCTGTGTTGTTGTCAACGAATATTTGGCAGCATTTACCAGTTGTTTATTTTGTCCATAACAGTATGAACCCATAATATGCATTGGTGTTATATTGGGTATCAGATAAACATGTATGTGGTATGTATGATATGTCATATATATGATATATTAAAGATATATAAGGTGTGTATATATGTGCATAGCCCTGCTGACATGGAGTATGTGTACATACATATGTAGATGTATATTTTATATAGATTTATACAAACATATATATACATAAATATGTGTGTATACACATAATATACATGAATATACACAAATGTCATTTGTCACTTCATGTATGTGATATAACTTAATGGCACATAATATTTATATATATATATATATATATATATATATATATATATATATGTACTGCCCTGCTGTATCAGCAAGTACCCCAGCATACCCAGGATGGCTGCTAGCACAGGTTCTTAGATCTGATTTTCTAAAGGAAAGCAGCTCAAAATAGGTTAACAATCTTACTTTAATCAGTAAAACATATATTATTTACCTAGTTCAGGGGGAAAAGTCAGCACCCCGAACTTCAGAGAATACAAACAGAATACAAACAAGTTACAAGCAAAGAAACAGATCAGCAGACAGACTTCCAGCCCTCTGACCCTTACATCCATACCTAGTTAGTTACCAGAGAGGGAAGCACCAACATTTGGGTTTTCAAAGGGGGGGGGGGGCTCAACAGCTGCCCAGAGTCACATCTGGATAAATCACACAACTCTTTCCAAAGTGAGCCCCAAAGCAAAAATCACATCAGGGTATATATATATACCCTGTATCAGAGAATGTCACAGCCCTCTTGACCCACGGCCCAATCACAAAGTATAAGGCACGGGTGTTCCTGAGGAACAAGCCTCCTGCCACAGGCTCCACATGACCACATTCAGCCTATTAGGGGGCAGAGTATATTTTCAAATCAGGGAAGGTTCTCAGAGCCACTTAAGTCAATCAAAGGGCCTAGAGGCAGGGAAGAACTTCAGACTCCTGTAATACCTGCCCTCATAGAATACATGTACATACACATGAATGTATAGACACATGGTAGAAAAACTTTAATATGCATGTTACATGTGAAAACTTTAATATGTGTGTTACATGTTACATGCCTATATATATCAGTGGTATAGAATGTGTATATATGCATGTGATATATACATATATATGATGTGTATATATGCATATACACAGTATATGCTGCATCAATGTATATGCTGATCTATAGCATGCATGTGTATGTGTGCATACATACATGGTAAATGCTTACTTACACAGTATCTCCCCCTGCCAGACTCTAAGCTCCTCAAAGGCAGGGGAGCTGTATCCCATTTGTCTCTATAGCCCCAGCATCTGACACATAGTAGACATTTAGTAAATGCTTGTCAATATCGATTGATTTCCTGAGTGGGTACAGGATATTCAGAGACAAATAAATGTAACCAGAAAACAAATGCCAAGTAACTGTGAGTGGGTGGTGAGCTCTAGGAGCTGAAGAGGTGGGGAAAAGGTTCAGTGCAGGAGGTGGACCTCCTGCTCAGCCTTAAGGGAATACAAGATTCAGACAGGCTGAGGCCAGGAGGGAAAGCCCTCAAGGAATGAAGGACAGCCTTTATAAAGGTGAGGAAATCAGGGATAGAAAATTCAACCCCTCATTTTTTAACCTTAAAACTTAGAAAGGATTGTTAGCACCCTGAAATTAACACCTGACCTAATAGGAAACTTCCCCCTAAGAAGGATATCGAGAAGCACTGGGAAGGGTTTGTTGCTTGCCTGCCAGCTTGCCCACCCTTTAAAAAGACCAGAGAACACTCATCTTTTTACTTTTCTATGAGATTTATGAGGCAATGTCACTCTCATGGCATTTTACCAAATAGAACTTCAGCAAACTGATTTAGCATATTTTCTTCTGTCTGTGCCAGTGACCAAAATGGACAAATTCTGGGTGGCATCCATCAGGACAGAGTGACCCTGCAGCAATGAACAGGTTGGGGGGAGGCACCACGGAGACACTGGCAGGCACACAGCCTCCATTCTGAAATGCCACAATCACCACCTTCCTCCTAAACCTTCGAATGGGAAAGGAGTGAAACCTGATCACTCTCCCAGCCTGCCCTCCAAATTTGTCTATTTTTCACCATGGTAAGCTCAGAGTTGAATAAGCCCATACATACCTTTGAAATGGTGCTATTGAATTCTAATCAAAAGTTTATTTCTGCTTCTCCTCTACATGTTCATACAGGCCTTTTTCACTCTGTTTTAATCTAGCCCTGGGCTGTAATATCACCAAATATTATAAACCACGCAGAATCAGCCTTGGTCAGAATTTGGATGGAAGACATCAAAAAACCAAATAAAAATAATTCTGGGTTTTCTTATGACATTTCCCCCTCTAAGGCAGTATGGAACCAACACCTCAACATGTCCCTAAAAGAATTATCCTGCTGAGGACACCTCATTGTAAAACATGAAATCAAGACATTGATCATTTGCAATTATATGAAAAATTCCAGATAATTTTAAGACTAAGGAAGAAAAGAGACATACTGTGGTCCAGATCGCACTTTAGACTTGGAGTTAGAAGTCCACAACCTTAAGTTCTAGTTTCAGTATGGTTTTCTGAGTGAATTTAAATAGACTTTTTTTGTTGTTTTTCAATTTTTCTAGCAAGAAAATAGGGAGAAATACTACTTTGAAGCTGCAGGAATTCCTTATTTCCTTGGTTTTAGTTGAAATAATATTACAGGGGACAGTCAGCATCACAAATAACTGTATAGATCAATGACTGCCGACATTTTTTGATCCATGAACCTCTTTAAATAACAACAATATTGTTTACATCACAATAAAAAGCACCCTCAGGGCACTTTAATATTCTGCAATCATTTTCTCCTTAGAACATTATTAAATAATTTTTAGTACAAACCCTTTGAACTACTAAATGGCAAGCCCCTTTGTAGATGGAAGATGTATTGGTGGAAGATAAAAAGAATTAATGCCAGTAAACAGCATTCTGGATCAAATAAGATTCACTGTCTGCTGGTTAGTGTAACTCTATTCTTCTTTCAGAGAAAATTATATATTCAATTATGTTGTTAGTTTTGCGTGCTATATAAAACATTGAAGGTAGACAAATACTTTTGTTGTCAATACTATGAAATAATCACATTTGAGTCGAAATTTTGTTTGAAGGGAAATATAAACTGGAAGTAAAATGAGACAAATTATTTTTTTTATTTTAAATTACAATCAAATGAAAAGAAATTCTGTGTGTATGGGGGGGTAATCACTTTATAATTAATCCCACAGGAAATCCAAATTGTTGTTCTGTTATAATGGAATTTTGTTTTAAGTACATTGTTAGAAGTTACATTTGTTATCTATGAGATTTGAAGGCAGAATAGAGATAACCAATAAGATAACCAATAAGGTTGGGGATTTTTTTAATGCTGTAAATCTGAGAAATGAAGGAAAAAATTTGCATGCACACACACACAGAGATCTTCCTTTTTGATGTTAATGTGTTGGGTGTTGGGTTGGGATTTTATGAGAGCTTAGGTATAGTTAGGTGGTTGGGAATTCTGAATTGGGAAAAGGTGAGGAGTTGCTGGGTAATTATTAATTGACAGCGGATGAAAGATAAGAGCTCAGCTACAGATTTTTTTTTATCTTCTACCCTCTTTTAATGCAAATATCATCTTATTAAATTCTTTAGTTAGAAGGAATGACAGCTACATGGGCAGAGACCAGAGAACACTTGTACTGTATTATTGGTTGTATAGAATTTGCTATAATCAAATCGAAGCATTGATTCTGTGGGCCATCTGCCAGGTCATGGAAATAAATCTGTTATACAGAAACCTTCTTTATAATGGTATTTTTTTGTAATGAGATTTTTCCCTCTGTATGTTGGGGGGGGGCATGAGAGAAAGAGAGATAGAGACAGAGACAGAGAGAGACAGAGACAGAGAGAGAGAAAGAGAGAGAGAGAGAGAGAGAGAGGGAGGGAGGGAGGGAGGTAGTGCCCTTTAAAATGGCTTTTTGTATTTACTAAAAACCTTGAAAATGGCACACATAGTTAATATTGTGTTCTTTTCTCAAGTATTGAAAGTCAAAGCAAATTTGAAGAAAAACAGTCAAGTATTTTTAGAGGAACGGTAGCATTAAGGAATGTGTTTTGCAATGTATAGTCAAAACATTTAGTGCTTGGGTTTTAACGGGGAGTTAGCTAAAAGAGCTTGAGCAAATGTACCTTTTTTTGTTCAGGGCGCTGGGATTAAAGATGACTTCCTTGAAGGTGCTTCGGCAACCTCTCCCTTCCCTGCAGGGCTGAGGGTGTGAAGCATTTTGCTTTTTTCCACTCATCTGTATTTTCCCCATTAAGTAAATCCCTTGGAAATTAAATTCAAAAATTATACTTCGCCGTTGAGGAAGGTTGGAAGGCAATGTGTTTTTTAATTTGGCAGTATCAACTGAACCATTATATATACCTAGCGTTTGAAGTACCATTTTCCTCATGCAATATCAATGTTAAGTGTTACTTGTTTTCATTTATTTTTGTAGACTCTGCCTTCAGTTTGAGAGCTCCACTGGTAATCAGACAACATCAAAAGACCTAAAGGAAGGTGCCTCGTGTTGGGCAGGCCTTCTTGAAAGGATATGGAGGTGGTGGAGAAAGGGCAGACAATAGTTGTGCTACATAAGAGGGCATGGATGGGTTTCAATCTGTACCATTGGAAAGTGTATCTGCATTAAAGAAACCATAGATGAATTGGAGAGAGAGAATGATAGGTGATTTCAGGAGTGCAGGGAACTCCCTCTACTGATGCCAATCAGCAATTATACAGAAAACTTAATCTTGGAGAATTACTTGGAGCACTGAGAGGTTAAGTCATGCAGGGTCACCCAGCGAAAGTGAGTCAGAGGTAGGATTTGAAACCAGCTCTTCCTGTATCTAAGACCACCCTGCTATGCATTATACCATAAATCCATGGGCATATTAAAATATCAAAGCATGGTAATAGTATGACTTTGGGATTAAACAATGAATATGTTCAGTTTGGTATGTCTATTTGGCTAGGTTAAATTCTCCACCTGTATATCATAGTATTGTTCATTCTCTAAGTTTACTCTCCCCCAACCTACATGCCAGTGGTAGGTTGGGTCCCCAAAGGTCACTTTATGATTCTAAGCATCGCCCTGAAGGTCTGTGTTTTGTCTTAATTCCATTATTTACAAGCCCCCATCTTGTGTGCCCTCCCAATATCAAATGGCCAGTAAAGAGTTCTCCAATATCGATTAACCAATCAACATGAATTATATTTTTAAAGGGGATTTTTACTTAAGAAGGCATAGCATAGACAAAAAAGATAATAGCCTCCCAAACCAAAAGCGTACTCTCCTCTCTATATACCTTGATCCCTAGTAAGAATACAATCAACCTGAAAGTGACTGCCACCAAACATTCCTCCTACCCCAACCCCAAGCACCAGATTCAACTCTAGGCACGGTGCAGCTAAAAGAAAAAGTCACTCTCGCTTGCAGGCTTCAGGGGTTTGGCAGCTAAATTAAATCATTACTGTCCTGGGTCAAGTAGATCAATCCTCAAGGCTAGCTCCTAATCAGACTGGGCTACTACAGTTACTGGTTCTAGTTAGTTAGGGGTTTTGTGATATTCTCCCAGCCTTTCAAGACTCACTAGGTCACAGCTTGGTCCGTTCATTTCATTCAACCAAGATCAGGAAAGAATAAATACAACAGAAACAAAAGAAAAATTCATAGACTCATAATAGTCCTTCCTCCCTGAAAGCCATCTGGGAAGAAAGTTGGTCTATCCCTATCTTTTATGTGTACACTCAGTTCTGGCTTAACCAATTAAAAAGCTGTTACACCAAGGAGTAAGCCAACAATAAACAGAGGAAACCTGTCCCTGCCCTGAAGCCAGGAGGGAAAGGACCCCTTTTCATGCACTTCTGGAAGCAGGCTCTCAAAGCTTCTCTGTGGATTGGCAGTAAGCTGAGGATGTGGACATGTTCTAAGGACTAAACCTTCATTGGCCCTTTCTTTCCCACCCCTATTACAGCAGTAACAGACTTTAGAATTTATGGAGATATCCAAGACACAAACAGCTTGGAAAATAACTTTCAGCATCTTTCCAGTAGAAGATCTTTAAAAGAATGAATTTCTACCTTAACAACACAAATCATTCTTTTTTGTTAAGGCTGCCTTATCACATAGCTTATGACTTCATCACAGCCTCACAAGTCTCTTAAAATTCTCTGAGTTGTCTTGAATTGGTAGGCACTAAATTTCCTTCTTTTGTAGAGAACAAAAAAAAAGAAAAAGAAAAATGGTATTTAATTCACTATTTATTAGCATATGTCTATTTCTATGCAAAGCATTGAGCTAGATACTGAGGATACAGACAAAATGTGTAACAGTTCCAACCCTCTGTGAGTTTACATTCTACTAGATGAAGAAAGCACAAAAGGGAGATGGTAAAGACAAAAAAAGAAAAAAGAAAGGAGGTTTAAAAACTGAGAAAGGAGAGTAAAGGAGATTCAAAGCATCAACCTCAACATAAACTCTATCATTAGCGTTCTCATGTAGAGATTTCATTTGTCTCCCCCCCCACTTAAATAGGAAGATTTCACGAAAATAAAAAGTTCACATTATTTTCAGTCCTTAACTAGGCACCAGGAGAAGACTGCTATAAAAACTCTGAAAATAGTAAGCAATTAAAATGGCCCAGCTGTTTGTGCAGGCTTTTCCAGTCTCCCAGGAACACAGCTCATATTGCAGTTTGAGCACATACAGTTTCACTGGCTTGCGGCCACTATTGATGTCACAGTCAGACAAGCCTGAATGAGGGCTGGGCCTTAATGGGAAAAAATTCTGTTACTTGAATTTAATTTAGAAACATTAATTCACACCGTGTGTGATTAAAACTTTTTTAATTAACCCAAGTTCAAGGCAGGTAACACAGCATCTTCACAGTTTTCTAAAGATGACTATGTAGGACTTTTAAAATGTGATATATTAAATTTACAAGGCAATTTTAGCTTATCTGAACATTTGAACCATTTAGTTCATTTCAACTTGAGCAACAAATGAATATTCTACAATCCCTGACAAAACATCATCAACATATATGATGCAGCGTGGGAAATCCTTGTTTGGAATAGAAAAGCTACAGGGAAGGTCTATCTACTTTAGAAATAATTTGCACATATTATGAACTTTCAACTAATTTATAAAAATATTGATTGATTTGTTGTTTTTTTATCTGAGCAGACCGACCATTGAGCATACATTATATGACTCTCTAAAAGAACACGTAATTAATGTGCTCATTTTCAGTACTTCTACCCACCATCAATTATATAAAGGGCACAAGTATTAAAATAAATAAATAAGTGAATAGATAAATAAATAAATAAATTGATAGATACGGTCTAGAGTTATTCTGCAGACAGAATTTAATTAAGTAGGCAACTCTTTAAAATACGTAAACTCTGACTTTACTCAGTATAACAGGGAAGGAATACGAGAAGAGACTAGGAGTAAAAGCTGGAAAGGTCACCTAGTCCATCTGTCTCATTTTTACAGATGAGGAAACTGAGGCAAAGGGAGAAGTGGTTTGCCCAAAATTACACATGTATTTCATATGACTGCCAAGAAAATGATAGCGTATCAGACTGATACTTAAGTTGATATGCAGCTGTGCAGATTTGAACACAGCTCCTCCTCTTGACTCTTTATCTGGTGCTCTACCACTCCATGGGTCAACCTTCTCTACTTTCTTCTGATTGGTTGTCTTAGACTCTATTACAGCTATTGCTGATTAAGCAAACTAAAATGAGAAGTGCCTCCTGAGAAGGGTATAAAGTCTGTTGTTGTTCTTTTTGAAGGGGGACGTGCTGAGTGATCTGAAACCTTAAATAGAGAGAGCAAGAGATAAGTATTTATCGGTTTCATTTCAGGAAAAACCAGCCCAAGTAGTCACAAATTCAGAGAGCAGAGGAAAAGCTGTTTCCAGTTTAATGAATTTGAAAATGCAGGCCTGACGTCAGCCTGCAGCCTTCCTGTCCTTGCTCCTAATCCAATCTTCCTTTTGCCAGAATCCTTCTTTTCTGGTTGAGAAGTCTGGTGGCATGCAGAAAGTTTGTTTGTTGAACTGAATTAAGTTAGTAATTGACCCTCTAATTTCCTTTCATTTTTGTCATCTCCTAGACGTAGATGTTGGAGTCGTGTGTCATTGTATAAATATGGACTTTTCTGAAATTTTTCTCCGTTAAGGTAATTTCTTTCCTAATGCTTTATTTTTTAATTATTTAAAATCAGGGGCAAGAAGAAATCATCCCAAAAGTTCTTGGGGCTCCTCATTGTCTTCTCTCATCTTTTCTTCTATGTTCCATAGGCTTTCCTCTCTCCCTACCATACAGTTCTTGGATGGGGTCAGGAAAACGAGGGGGAGAGAAGCCACAAGCAATCAGCCTTCCCTAGTCTCCTGTGGGAAATCAGTAAGGAAGATGTTAGGAAGTAAAACTACCGTTAAGCGATAGTCCAATGTAATCTCCTTGAAGGCAAGGGCAATTTCATTTTTGTCTTTGTATCGCCGGTTCTAGCCTAGCACCAGCTACACAGGAGGTGTTCTAGAAATGCTTTTTAAATTAAATTCCATTTTCAGACCAAAATTTTTTACTTCTTTTAGATGGAATCAAGGAAAAACTCTTGACTCAGTGGGGGGAAAAGTATTAAAAGAAACACAGGAAAAATGTGGACCGAAACATGGATGTTTCAGAGTGGATGCTATGACTTGGTGTTAGGTTAATAAGGTCTTCTAGCATATAGGAAATTCATAAAGCTGTGGGGGCATACGGGCCCAGTGCCTTCAGAATATTTTCTTTCTGAGTTGTGACTTTACATTAGACCTGAAGCTAATGTAAGTCCTTCTCAAAAGTGATTGTTCTCTTAGGAAGAGACTTTGTGGGTCGAACTAACAAGATTCTTTCATGTTCCTTAGGATAATAGTTGATATCTGGAATTTTTTGATCTGTGACCTCTAATGACAAGTTTTATGTATCTCTTCCATTGATATTCACATATATGATATTTTAATAATGTATTTTATAAATATATACACATGGATATGTATATGTGTATGTATTTATATATACATGTGTATATATACACCTATGGTATATTTCTTTCTCTTTTTTTGTTTCTGGAGGAGGGAAGGGCAGGGCAATTGGGGTTAAGTGATTGTCCAAGGTCACACAGTTAGAAAGTGTTAAGTGTCTGATGCTGGATTTGAACTCAGGTCCTCCTGACTCCAGGGCTGGTGCCCTATTTATTCACTGTGCCACCTAGCCTGATGTATTTCTAAGATGAATAACCACACATGTATGTATGTATATATGTGTGTATATATACATACATACACATGCATGGGTATGGATATATGTGTTTGTATATGTGCATGAAACTTTCCTAGGTGTATTAAGAAGTTAAATGACTTTCGTAAGGTTATATAGCTAACAGGTGTCAAAGGGGGGACTTGAACACAGATCTTTCTGACTCCAACCCTCAAACCACTTACCAAAGAAGCTGGTGGGATTCCACACTGGGCAGCTTCTATCCATGGCTCTACCTGGGATCAGGTAGAATAGAAATGGTAAAAAGGAACATAAAAATTGAGAAATGATGAGGCAGTCATATATTTTAAACCTGAAAATGAGTAAAGAGTAGACTTGTAGAATGTATTGTTCCAGACAAAAAAACACATTGATATTTGTGCAGACTGATTTGTAGAATGTATGTGTTTCATATGTTATCCAGGAAATTCTTAGCAGAGACTATATCATGTTGGTGCTTAAATTGACAAATTGATGCTGGTATACCAAAAGGCCTTCTAATTAGAATCCAATATAGTTTACTGACAATTTGAATTTTGACACCATGGTGTCAGCCTTTAACTGACTTATTTTTTCACAGGCTCTATCAACGTCTCCTTCTCTAATTTCTTCCCTTGTGCTTCTTCTCCTTGAGGTTATTCTAGCCCCAAACTATTATCTTAAAATTTTCCCTGTTGGAGAAAAATTATCTTGTTATCTGCCCTCCTCCTTCTGGTGCTTTCTTCCTGTATCATGTATAACACTTCCTAGCTTGAGATCAATTAGAGCTGTAATTAAAGGGCCTTTTACTCACTCCTCCAGATTATTTATGAAGATGTTAAACAAAACTGGGCTTGACCCTAAACTCTACCACAGTCACTAATCTAAACCAATCCAGTCCAGCCAGATGCTGCTTAGACTCCATTTCATGGTATCAATAACTAAATGAAAGCGTTCTAATTTCTAATGCAATTTTGTATGGTGGTGTCCTATTTGGAACCCTTTCCCAAAGTCCAGATGTGTTATGTCCTTTCATGTATCCATTTGTAATTGTATCAAATATTTGATCTCTCACACTTGGAGGGCCACCAACTGAGAGGCGGCAAAAGTGGAACGTCTCCATTAAAATCAGCTTTGTCTTAATGTGAATTAGAAGGGGTAGTGAGTAAAGGGAAACAGTGGACGGCAAACTTAAAAGCTTTTAAAAATGTAGCATTCCCTCACTAGAGAAAAGCAAAAATTAGAGAGGAAAAGAAATAAAGGTCTAGGGAATGTGTTTATTCTAATTATCAAAAACAACTTAGAAATAGTTTTTTAAAATAACTAAATTGTTCACACCCCTTGGCTCAGAGATACCGGTGCTTATGACTATACCCCAAGAAGGTTAAAGATAGAAGGAATGGTCCCCTTTAGCAATATCTATATCTCTATATATACATGTAGATTTGTGCTAAAATATTCAAGGCTGTACTTTTTGCGGTTACAAAGAACTAGAAAGGAAGCAGGGTACCCATTGCTTTGCTGTTGCTCAGTCTTTCAGTTGCATCTAACTCTGTGACCCCTTGGACCACAGCCCTCCAATGTGTCCGTGGGATTTTCTTTGCAAATATACTGGAGTGATTTGATTTCCTTTTCCAGTGGATTAAGGCAAAAGAAGCTAAGTGACTTGTCCAGGATCACATAGTTAGCAAGTTGGTTGATCGGTATATGTCAAAAAACAAATGATAATGTGTGGAGAAATGGAATGCTATTGTGCTGTAAAAAATGAAGGCTATGAGGAATTCAGAGAAAGAGGAAAAGATCTATATGAAGTGATGCAGAATGAAATAAGCTGAACCAGGAAAAACACTTAGTCTATAGCAACGATGATGCAACTGGAAAGAACAATAAAATGAAACAGAGTGCTATGTTAATTATCATAGGTATGCACACTGTGTGAGCTGGGTGTGCTTGATTGTGTATTCTTCTCCCCACTTCCCCCCGCTCCCCAAATAAGTTAGGGCATATTATGCCTGTTATGAATTGCTAGCCCACTGATCAGTGATGAGAGTTTTACTTTTCAGGCAGACAGCAGAGACTGTGTCTTATCTAAATTTTGTTCTTCCCTTTGTGTTAAATATGGTATTTGGTATATGATATGAGCTTAATTGCTCAGTTATTGAATTGAACTGAGTTGAATTAAATCCTCTCTTTCACTGCTACACTGAGAGTTTAAGTATGTGCATAATATATAACATATATAACACTTTAAGGTTTACAAAGAGCTATAAGAAAAAGAGAGAGAGAGAGAGAGAGAGAGAGAGAGAGAGAGAGAGAGAGAGAGAAACATTTATTAAGTACATACTCTGTGGTGGCTAGTGGCTCAGTGGATAGAGTCTGGAGTTAGGAAGACCTGAGTTCAAATATGACCTCAGTCACTCACTAGCTGTGTGACCCTGATCAAGTCACTTAACTTCTGCTCACCTTAATACACTGAAGAAGGAAATAATAGCAAGCCATTCCAAGATCTTTGCCAAGAAAACCCCATATGAGGTCACAAAGAGCCAGTCGTGACTGAACAACAACAAGAAAAGATGCGATGGAAGAAGTACTAAGCACCAGGGACACAAAGACATCGGAACAAGATAGTCCTCACTATCAATAGTGGAAGATCACATAAGGGCAAGGATGTTGTGAGCTCAAATAAGGTAATGGCTGTAAACCTTAAAGAGCTATATATATGCCAGTTATCATCATCATCATCATCGTCATCATCATTATTACTATTATTATTATCATTATTATTTTCATTAGCATCATTATCGTCGCCAGTTATTATGATTACAATTAATTTAATTATTATATGATTATTATTATTATTACCCTAACATCACCAGGTCTCCAGTCCAATCTGGAGGTGACTTCAAGACATTCCTTCATGATGTCATTGGTCCACTTCAAAAAAGGGAAGGATGAACAACAATTTCCTTCTCTGAACCTTCTACTGCTGAGCTGACACAGTGTCAATAGAGCAATACTGGGGTATGCTAGTAAATGTTTAACAACTGGACTCTCCAGAAAATATGCATTTATACTTTTAAGTTTAATCTTTGTTATTATCGCTTTCTTAAGTCCATACAACCAATAAAACGATATATGAAGTCATGATTTATAGGTTACTGATTTCTGAGGTATAAATGTTCATACAAAAAATTTAACTATCAGCTCTTACAAACTGGTAGATCTGACTCCAGCATACACCCTGCATATTCGCCTTGCTGGAAAAGGATTAGGGAAGTAGGAAAGATACCTGTAGAGGCAATATAGCAATCAAGGACAAGGACAAGGAGGTAGCATCTACAGAAAGTTGAAGGGAAAGTAAACTAAAGCGCTGGTGGTCTTAGAGGTGGAGTCACCAATGAGGACTGATTAGGACAGAGGTTTCTCAGAGTGGCAATGTATCAGGTGAGGAAAAGGAGATAATTTCCACAAAGAGTCAAAGCAAGAGCAAAAATGGTTTGATCCTTGCAACAACCCTGTAAGGTAAAAATATATTATTTTCTACTGCTTATAGATAGGGAAACTGAGGCTCAGAGACATTAAGCAACTTTTTTGTGGAAACAGCTGTTGAGTGATTCAGTCCTAATGCTTTTCCTGACTCTTTCCACCATATTATCTGATTTCTCTAAATAATCACACATATACCTAACTATTGACAGGATGAAGTGGACACCAATATTAGGAAACCAGAGAGTACAATGGTTGACAAGAATTCAGTCACATTGATTTTCTAAATGGCTGTTGAGTTTTTTATTGACTATTGCTCATGGTAAATAGATGGGCTCAAAGCAAACAAATAAAATGATACATCAAGGAAAATTGAGCGAGGAAAAAAGGAGAAAATGTTGGAAGGGGACTACTTCTTTCTGTAGGCAAGGCCTCTTACCTATACCAAGATGGTAGACTATTAGCTGAGTAGCCACTGACTCCTCTTGCTGTGTTACTGAAATTGAATTAAATGTATAGTGAAAATTTACAATGGTGGGTTACCCCTTAAATAAGTGATGAGTCCCTAGCTCTGCCCAAAGCTTCCTATGAGCAAATGAGGAGGGATGCTATACTCCAGCATGTACAGAATGAATGTAAATATGCCATTTCTATCAACTTGTACTAAATTGTCATGTGCCTGCAAAACATACTCCAAGACTGAAATAGTCTTTTCTATAAGTCACACTTCATGGCTGTCATTCCCTCACCCTTCCACCCTTGGAATGAACTCATGCCAATAAGAATCCTTAAATAAGTATTTGCAGTGTTACCATTATTTTAGGGGTCTGATATTTGTTTCACTTACCCTCTAGCCTCTCGCTAAACTTTGCCAGATCAGTCAATTAACGAATACTTATTAAGCAACTACTATGTGCCATGATAAAAACAGCTGGTCCCCTAAGAAATAACTTTTCTTCCTGCCTTTAAAAGTATCAACAATACTAGTAATGATAGCTAGCATTCATAAGGTTTGCAAAATGCTTTATGTATGTAATCTCATTTGACATTTAGAATAATCTGAAAGAGGATAGGTGCTACTATTATCCCCAGTTTACAAATGAGGAGACTGAGACTGAGAGAAGTTAAATAATTTATCCAGGCTCACACAACTAATAGTGCCTGAGTCAGGATTTGAACACAGGACTTCTTGGTTCCAAGTCCCATGCTCTAATCTCTGAGCCACCTCATTACCCTCAAATATATTTTTAAAATTTATATGTATTTATATATTTTTACATATTCTACATATATTCTATATAATAGTATAATATAAATATTATAACATAATATATAATATACATATTATATATCCATATATATTTTATAGCTCCTCCCAGTAACCCTCAGAAGAAGGAGACGCTATTATTATCATCATTTTACAGATGAGGAAACTACCCCAAAGACACTCAGCAAGTGTCTGAGACAGGATTTGAACTCAGTTCCTAACTTCAAGTATAGTGCTCTATGTACTGTACCACCTAACTGGCTAACAGCTCCATTAAGAGGTATTCTATAATCAAAAAGGAATAATCATTAATAAAGTGCTTGCCATGGGCCAAGCACTGTGCTAAGCACTTTTGACTAAGGTTATCTAATCAGATTCTCACAACAATCCTGCAAGTGAATGTCTGAGCTGGATTTGAACTTGGGTCTTCCTAACTCTAGGCCCCTCTCTCTCTACTGCACCACCTAACTACCTGGAAGAAAAAAAAAACTTCAAAAGATTTAATTGGACACTTAGAAAGGATCATGACAAGGTACAATGAAGTTAGGAAAAAGAAAGTTGAGGAAATCATTATGCCAGGTGAACCCTACAGAGTCTGAATCTTTGTCTGGGGTTTTCTTGGCAGAGATACTGGAGTGGTTTGATATTTCCTTCTCCAGCTCATTTTACAGATGAGTAAACTGAGACAAGCAAGGTTAAGTAACTTCCTCAGGGTCACACAGTTAGTAAGTATCTGAGGCCAAATTTGAACTCAAGTCTTCCTAATTCCAGGTCTGGTGCCTTTATTCACAACACCACCTTGCTACCCAAGGCTATTGTTAAAGGAGATAATTTGCATGTTTTTATGATAATTATCATGGATTGACTATTGGAAATAATAACTTATTTCCAGATAATTAATTCAATATTATTTGACAATATCATTGCCACAAGGGGCAGTCCGATAGCACTGGATATTAATAATAATTATTATTATACAATTACATAAATTAAATTAATTGAACAAATTAAATAATTACATAATACATTAAAATGTATTCATCACTTAGATTTCATATAATGGCATCATATAATGTTATTAATTTCTTTTTTCTTTTTTGCTTTTTGGAGGGTGGAAGGTGGGGCAGTTGGGGTTAAGTGACTTGCTCTAGGTCACACAGCTAGTTTTTGTGTTAAGTGTCTGAGGCTGGATTAGAACCCAGGTCCTCCAGACTCCAAGGTCAGTGCTCTATTCACTGCACCACCTAGCTGCCCCTATTAATTTCTTTACTGGATATGTTGTCATATCTATATCTGTATCTTATCCTGCATACATTACCAATATTATAAATTTGCATATTATCAATGATAGCTACAGTGCAATGGAAAGTGCTACATCCGGAGTCCAAGGACCCAAGTACAAGTCTTGGCTCTGCCATTTGCTATCTGTGTAACCTTGGGCAAGTCATGTAACTTCTCTGGGTGTCAGAGTCCTCAATAATAAAATAAGGGGGTGCATTATTGGGCGCCATTCCACAACCCCTCTGACATTGACCATCCCCATCTTTTATCATCCTAACCAATTTGCTGGGTATGATGTGAAACTTCAAAGTTCCAATTTGCATTAATTTTTAAAATTTTTATGTGGTTGTTAATAGTATCCATTCCTCTCCTAATAATCTTGGACTATCAGGATGGTTGTCAGGGAATGATTTTTGGTGGTTTGTATTCATTTTAGTTCCCTACATACCCTGGATATCCGATCCTTGTCAAAGATATTTGATGCAAAGATTTCCCCCTTTCTCCCAACTGACTGCTTACCTTCAGATGCTAGTTGCCTTAATTTTGTTTGTAATATTTTGATGACTACCTAGGATTCATCTTCCTTTCCTTTTCAAATGATATCCTTCTAGAGTTTATCAAATAAATTGACTCATTGGTTTGCAAATTGCCATCCAAATTTCAATCAGGATAGAAGTTTTATAGTCTTTTTTTTAACACACATAGAAACCAAATCAAATATTGCACACCCCAGTATGTAACCCAGTAGTAATGACAGGAGCAGAAGTAGCAAGGATCTAAGAAAATTGAAGAATATTGAGCTGAGTTTTCGTGGGTCTAGGTGGTCACTTGTTATTTATGTTGGGTCTGCAATAAACATTTCTGTTTGGGATTTTTCCTTTGCCTGGGTCTCCTGCAGGTTTAAATTTGGTTAAAGCTTTGGATAGTTAACTTTTATGGTCAGAAATGTTTGATTCTAGAGTTTTTAACACTTGGTGCATGCAGGTAAATAGACATATATATGTGAGCAGTCTGGGGGGGGGGGGGAATTCCATTACCACAACTGACAGAAATGAATCAGCCTTCTTAATTTTGAGCTCAATCTGTTCCTGCCTGTGCAGTTTACCAAGTAATGGCTTGACGATTTCAATGGGGCTTCTGCTTGCTCGTATCAAGCATTTGGCATCACACACTTGGTAGGTCAGCATGCACCATGAAAATAGAAATCCTCCCCCATGATTCAGGGCCCCAGGAATGTACACATCCATGTACACATAAGCATGTGCTCTCAATGCTAATTCAGGATCATACAATCTCCACATTCTTCATTGAGGCAATCAGACTCTCAATTTTAAAACTCAGACTGGTTCATTTAAAAAATTTTTCCACAACACGTGATCTCACAAGCTTCATGCTCTTGATTTTCTACATGCAAATTAAGGCATGTTTTGCATGTGTATGAGTCAGAAAAACTCCATTAGGTGGCTGTGGACATGATGATAAATTAAGTGGGAGACAGGAAGGCAACTGCATTCAATTCAACTCAATAGAATTCAACTTTAATAGAAATTTAGCAAGGCCTAGGGGAAACCAACTGTGGAATAATCTGGTATCAAAGTTTAAGTATATGGGCTGATTTAAGGAAACTCATAGAATGGTGAATGAAGTTAGACCTAATGAGCTGACGTGGGGTGAGGGAGTGCCTCCTCAAAATATCCACGCAACTTGTCGTCTGGTATTGGCCCCAAGTTTCATGATCTGGCTACCCTGTTCCTTTGCTCAGACATAGCACACCACTCCAGGGTTCTGTAGCCATGATGCCTCTTTTCTGAGGCCCAATCTTCCCCCCTTACTCACCCTAGAGGCTGAGAATCAAGACCTGCTGCTTGTGCCACAGGTGTACAGACTAGGGGATGGGCCATCCCCTCTCCGTATGAAACCTGGGACAAACTGTCCCCCTCACATTCTTTTGGCTTGCCAAGTTTTCACATCCTACCCACTAAAATCAACAGGTGTGTTGATAATATTTCAATAAGGTTTCATCAGGCTGAAAATTGGTACCTCTTTGAACTTTCTTTCCTATTGGCTCATTTTCTAAATATGTTCATTAAATGAAGAGAGGAAAAGACCCTCCTTTTCTACTCTATTTTTCTTCTGGAATGATATGGTCTGTTTGAAAAGAATTCTCCCCTGCCAAAAGCTACCAGTATTGCTAAGTTGTGTTTGTCAATGGCCCTATCTCTGTATCTACCCATGTAGCTATCTATCTATCCATCCATCACCTAGTTTAGGAGCAGGGAACCTGCAGCCTCAAGGCCACATGTGGCCTTCTAGGGCCTTGAGTGCAATCTTTTGACTGAAACCAAGTTTTACAGAATAAATCCTTTTGTTAAAGGGATTTGGTCTGTGAAGTTTGGATTCAAAGGGCTGCAAGTTCCTCACCCCTGAATGATTCTAGTTATTCATGTATTCATTCATTCAAGCATGCCATGTATGTGTGCACATGTGCGTATAGACATATGTTTACATGTACATATGTATAGGTGTGTGTGTAGATGTGTGTTTATGATATATGATAATTTTTGTTTCTGTTCTTTGTGTGGACAAAATCAAAATTATGTGAAAATTTTTCTGAAAATTATTTGGAGACTTTATAAATTCTTTGGAAAAATTTGGAAAACAGAAACAAAAATTATTTGTACACACACACACACACACACACACACACATTCCTATGTTCCCTGCCTGTATTCAAACGGACCAAACCCTTCCAAGGTAGCCCAAGCAGGGATTCCTCCTGGCCAAGAGAAAGAGAAAGGGAGTGGCTCCAGCCTCGCATGCCGGCTTGCAGAGACCCTGGGAGTACAGAGTTAAGCAAAAGACAAGGGCTGAAGCAGCCTGATAAAACAGAGTTGGGCAAAAGTCAGGTGAATCGATGGAAAGGAGGAAGGGATTATGATCCTGAAAGCTCCCTTACAATCGAGGAGAAAGTAGTACCAAGCATACCACCTGAGGAAAGCCCAGGTAAAATAGAGGTAGGACACTGGCTGAGGCCACGCCCATGCTCTGCATTGGAAAAGACTGGAGAAGGCTGGAGGAAAAGGGGAAATGATAGACAGTTGGGAATTCTTCCCAGTTATTGAAGAACCCGATCCTTTCGATCCTGGACAGGTGAGAAGGCGGCATGAACCTCTTCCTTTTAAGGTTCTTCAACAGCTGAAAGACGCTGCTTCTAAATATGGTCCTACTGCACCCTTTGTGCTACACTACTTGGAAAATATCTCAAGGTCCGTTCTGTGTCCCAGTGACTGGAAGGCTTTAGCCAGAGCAATATTGACCCCAGGGCAGGCTGTTTTCTGGATGGTAGAGTACACTGAGCAATGCCGCCTCCGGGCTGCTGTACACCTCTCTCTTGACTCAATCCTTCCTGAGACTACGGCCTAAGGCTGGTCCTTAGGCTACTAAGAAAAGCGCCCTTACACACATAGTAGATAGGTCACTAGACTTGGAACCAGGAAGACCTGTGCACCTGTAGAAAGACCAGGGACCTGTAGAAAGACCAGGGACCTGAAGAAAGACCAGGGACCTGTAGAAAGACCAGGGACCTGTAGAAACACCAGGGACCTGTAGAAACACCAAGGACCTGTAGAAACACCAGGGACCTGTAAAAACTGATGTTAACCAATAAGGAGATTTTGCCTATACGAAAAAAATGGAAAAAAGTTACTTGTCCTTAGAATGCTCTGCCCATGTGAATTGGGTCTAGTATCCTATTTTTGGTTTTTCACATTTTAAGGAAAAAATAAAAGGAGGGAATGAAGAGAGTCCAGGGGAGAGTAACTGAAAAGATCCAAGGTTCAGAGAACAGACAAGCAGCTTCAAGCTGTTGCCAATAGCTTCTCTTCTAAAGTAGATTACTGAATGGTGGCTTTACAACTGCATTCAAGTTCTTGCTATGGATGGAGAGCATTTCTTAGTTTATTTTCCCTTCTAAAGGAAGCGATCTTAAATTGTAACAAAAGATGCAGGTTACCCAGAAGGCCAAACTTCCTGACTACAGTGATGACCATGTACTGACCTAGACAACAAAAGAATGTTGTAGAATTTCTATTCTTGGAGACTCGTAAGAACAGTACACCCTGCTAGGAGTGTAGGAATAGTTGTGCGTCAAAACCAAGGGTTGGAATTGAAGACCTCTTCACAGTCCCATGATTCTGTGGTCATCACAAAACAAACATGCTTGTATTCTAAGGGAGCATGTTTACTCTTTTAAAAGCAGGGTGAAGGCTTTTATTGACATTATTGCAATTATTACTTTTTCTACAATTTATGCCTTCTTTTACCCCAGTTACACTACATTTTCTATGTATATGGGATTTCAGGTTTAGAACATGAAGGACCTGAGAAACCATGGAGTCCAACCCTCTCCTTTTACAAATTAGAAAAAACAGAAGCCCAGAGAGGTTAAGGGCACACCCAGGTTGTGACCTTGCCCAGAGTCACACACCTGTTGTCAGAGGAAGGATTTGAACTCAGGTCTTCCTGGTTCCAAGTCCAGTGCCCTATCCACTACACCAAGCTGCTCCACCCATTGCTAAGGTAATAGTTCCTACAATCTGAATTCACATGTAAAACTAGCTTTAAAGACCAAAAGTGAGAGGTTCATTCTTATCCCATCTGCTAAGGAGAAAACTGTATCTTTTTAAGAACACTTTCCACTCAAATCCTAAATCAATGACACAGGGGTTATCTTGGGTTCCCCAAGGTTATGCTAACAGAGTACTTGTGTTGTTGGGTCCTACCAAGCTAGAAAGGCTAAGTAAAGCTCTGGAAATGGAGATATCAGATATATCTAAGGTCCAGCTTAACTAAGTTCAGGGAGGTTTGTAAGCAAGAAAATTGAGCATTAGGTGATAGATGCAGTAGCTTATATATACTAACTGGGGAGGGCTGTAATACAGTAATACAGTCAGGAGGACTCATCTTCCTGAGTTCAAATTTGGCTTCAGACACTTACGAGCTATGTGACCCTGGGCAAGTCACTTCACCCTGTTTGCCTCAGTTTCCTTATCTGTAAAATGAGCTGGAGACGGACATGGCACATGTCCACAGCCATGAAATTGTGGGTCCTTGCTATATTACAAATAAATTATAAATATAAATAAATGTATATTTGTACATATGTACTATATATTATGAGTAATATAATATATTACTTATATATTCTATATAAATAAATTATAAACAAATTCTGTATCAACAATCCCCCCACAAAGGAGTTTTTATAGATATCCCTTGGCTGTAAGTATTCTACCAACACAATGACAAAGTATTAAAAAAAAATCAGAAAACTTGGATTTGAGCCAGGGATTCACTGGTCCATGTTTAACAATCAGCCCCTTGGGGGAGATAACCACAACATAAAAGTTGAATATAAGGACAATAATAGTGATGGTGATGGTGATATTATATAATTCTTGCTATGTACCAGTCACTGTGCCAAGGATTTTATGAATATGATTTCATTTGATCTTGACAACAACCAGAGAAAACTGAGGTAAACTCAGGTGAAATGACTTGCCCAAGGTCACACAGCTAGTAAGTCTCTAAGATTGGATTTGTATTCAGGTCTTCCTGATTCCAGAAAGCATTCTGTGGAAATCTGTGTTATCAACATTTTCTCTATCATTTTCTTAAGTCTAATTACTCAACAAAATAATAAATCAAACCCTAATTTGTAGCATTCGCCAATTTCTGAAGTGTAAATGCTTATGCTGAAATTTTAACAATCTGCTCTTGTGAACCAGCAGTACCTAGCCCCAGTATACCCCCGGAGCTATGTTAGTGAAATTTTTGTTATTTTTCAGTTGTTTCAGTCGTGTTCAACTCTCTGTGACCCCATTTGGGGTTTTCTTGTCAAAGATACTGGAGTGGTGTGCCATGTCCTTCTCCAGCTAATTTTACAGATAAGGAAACTGAGGCAAATAAGGTAAAGTGACTTGCCCAAGGTCACACAGCTAGTAAGTGTCTGAGGCTAAATTTGAACTCAGGATGATGAGTCCTCCTGACTCCAGGACCAGTACTTTATGCACTATGGCACCACCAAACCACCCCTAGTGAAATTAGGCAAGTCATTTTACTTCTCTGGGTGTTGTTTTTCTTACAGGTAGAATGACAAGGTGAGACAAAATGACTTTTGCGATCTCTTGCAGCTCTAAATCTATGACCTAAGATCTATGACTTTATTACAACCCTCAGACTCTGGCTGAGTCAGATCAGATTTTCTCTCAGGATTTATCGCTGCATAACCATTGGCTTGTCATGCTCCTGTCCAGAGTTTACTTTATGAAACCTCTGAATAGCATTTAAGTCTCTATATATGTGGAGAACAGGGTCACCAGCCCTAATACAAGAACTCAAGGTAACAAATTCACCCATCGAATACAAGATGGTCTTTATTTTACCCAACAGAAAAGCAAATGACTCTCAGGTGTCTGTAAGCACTGCAGAAAATATATAATGGACTCACAAAGGCCTATAATCAATCCAATTTTCATCCCTCTCCAGTGAATCCTATTTTTCCCCAGTGTCCTGAAGTCTACCAACTAATAACACTACTACCCAACACCACTACACACACACACACACACACACACACACACACACACACTGTGGTTTGGAATCTTCTCAGAGGGGAGGTGAATTTTGGGTTGTCAGCGGGGCAATTCTCAGACATTCCAATGTAGCTAATTTTCCACAGTGATGAATTCAGTCTACCAGATTCTTAGCACACTGTGGTCTGGACTCCCCTTAGAAAGGAAATGCAAGTAGGCTTGGTAGATAGGCAACCTGTTTCCCATTGAATAACTTGTAATAATATCAGAGACTGAGATCTAGGTCACTTGCTCTCCCATGTTATGACCAGAGCCCAAATGAGGCTCATCCTTGTACTGGTAGTCCATACATGATCTTGTTTACTTCCCAAGAGACATGTAATCCATGATATATGCCTTCTCTGAAAGAACAGACTGCAGAATTCTCAACCCCAAGAGAGCCCCCCCAAGCTGGCCACTGCTGAAGAAATCCCACTCTTCCTGCTAGAAGGTTTTCTCTGAAACTGGACAGCCTTGGCTATTCCCATTGTACAACTAGAGAGCCAGATGCCAGGGGGCTCTCAAATTTGGAGCTGCTGGCGGGGTGACCCTCAGGAGCTCTCACCACTGAGCTGCACAGCTCCCTTTTTCCATGGTTCTCATTTGGTTGAAAAGTTATGCATATGGCTCTTTCAGGAATTCATGGTCAGGAATTCACCATGATCTGGAGATTCTCTTCTCCAGTCCTATGGGTGAACACATAGGCTTTTTTCTCAAGTTTACCATTAGGAGCTCCTTATAAGGATACACTCTCCCCCAAAGCATCATGCTCAGAGCGTGAGACAAAGTGATCTCTGGACTCCATTCATAGGCCATCGCAAAGGGAAAAAGGGACTGGGTAGGACATAAAAACATGTGAACAGACACATATATATACACGTAGGGAGGCATGTAGGAAAAAGAGAAATCTATATGAACAGCTTTGAGAAAATTTGGAGAGGACCAACACAACTAGAACCAGACATTTTTCACACGGGGCAGCAGAGGGTGTGGCACGGTATGACCGAGGGTTGGGAAGTGGGTAGAGAGAGCTCCAGGAGAGGGGCCCCACAACGAGGAGACTCTGGGGTGCTACCTTGGGAGGTTAGGCAAATAGAAAGCACATTACGAATACGGTCTCATTTGACCCTCACAACAACCCTGGGAGATGAATACTGTTATCATCCCTCTTTTCCAGTTGAGGACCTGAGGTAGATAGGGATTAAGTAACTGACTCAAGGTGACATAGTAAGTATGTGAGAGACTGGATTGGAATTTAGGTCTTCGAGGCTTCAGGTTGAACCCTTTATCTACAGTGCCACACAGATCCTGAGGGTTAAGTGACTTGCCCATGGTCTCACAGATATCAAGCAAGGTAAATACTATGGTTAAGGACAGCTAGGTGGCACAGTGGATAGAGTGTTGCATTTGGAATCAAGAAGACTCATCTTCCTAAATTCAAATCTGGCCTCAGACCCTTACTAGTCGTGTGATCCTGGGCAAGTCACTTAGCTCTTCTGTTTGCCTCAGTTTCTCATCTATGAAATAAGCTGAAAAAGGAAATGTCAGACTGCTGCAGTACCCCAAAGAGGTCATGAAAAGTCAGAAACAATGGAACGATAACAAGCCCTATTGTCATCCCCATTTTACAGATGTGGAAGTGACTAATCACCCAGGGTCAAATAGCAATTAAAACTTTGAACCCAGGTCTTTCTGACACCAAGACCAGAACTCTTATCCCTATGCCAATTTCTTTCTTCTCTTAATATAAGAACAATATCCTAGAATATATATTTTTGACCATTTATATACACATTCAGCCCCTCATTATACAACTTCTTCTCCCCTGCTACTGTGAGGAGCATTACATGCACAAACACTGAATTTTAAATACTAATCCCCTCATGTCATGATAACAGAGAAGTTTAACTATACACAAGGAAAACAAAACTGGCAACCTCAGTCCCAGATTCTATCAGCGATTCAGTAGTCACTCACTTAATTCTTCTCTATGATACTAACAAATAAGTAAAACTTTAAAAGGATTGGCATTAAAAGAGGACCTTAGTGATCATGGAGCCCAACTCCCAAATTTTACAGAAAAGGAAACTGAGGACCAGAGAAGTTAAACTACTTGCCCATGGCAACACAGTTAGCTAGTAGCAAAGCTAGAACCAGTCCACATTTTCTCTGCTTTCTACTGTTCTATTACACTCAACAATGCCACCCTCCCTCACTTTGTGCATCTGTTAGATAAGGCTCTAAAAGCCTCCCCTTCCCATTTGAGCATTGCATGAAGTCCAAGGACCATTTTCAGAGTGACCTGAAATCTTACAATTTAAGGGACAATTGCTCTTATGTTCCCGTTATTATGTTTCTTCAGTTTTACAGAGTTGGAACAGAGTGATGGAAACTTAAAGCCCATTGCCAAGACAGGCTGACTGATTTTCTGACCACAGATTCCTCTTTTTCACAAATTGCAGTTTCTCCATTTGTTGTTTATTTCTTTAGTGGAAAAAAAAGGTAAAATGCCAAAGAAAAAGAAAACCAGAAAATGAAATGTACGTAAAGGACCTTCCACTTTTCTAAGTCATTTATAAAACTGGGAACAAATTTGGAAAGTGCCTGTTTTCAGATTTCCTTTATTTTTGTACCTCCCAAAATACTGTTCTATTGTGATGTAGAAAGAATAAGAAAAACAAAATGACTGCTTCCTGTAATAAGGAAAACAAACCTATCCTACTATGGAATAACTAAAAGATGTTCATATATAAATAGAACTGTTCCCCTAAATCTGGCTTTTGCAAAGATGTAAAGGAAATTCTTTAATCAAAATTCACTCAGATGCTATAAAGACAATCTTTTCAGGTGGGTCCTAGTACAAGTGAAACCTGCTACCACAGCAGACACACAAAATATCTAAGCCAGGAAAAACTGTGACAGTTACTTGAATCAAATAATGATGACGATGTTAGCCGATATTTATAAAGCGCTCTAAGTTTGCAATTCATTTATAATTGAATATAATTCAATATATAATTCATTTGATCCTCCCCCAACAGGCCTGTGAAATAAGTGCACCCCTTAGGCAAGTTACTTCAGAGAGAGGGTCTTTTTCCCTTGCCAATGCAAACCTCTGGACACAAATGCACAAGTGACCACATTTTGCCCCAGCAAATTGCTCCTTCCATCCTCCCCATTGTCTCACCAATTTTTAGTCTTGCCATATCTATTGGCTGCTTCTTTGCTGCCTACAAAGACTCCTATGCCCCCTACATCCTTCAAAAATCCTTACTTGATTTGTCGAGCCCTGCTAGTTAATTAGCCTCCATTCCATGGCTAAATTCCTTGGGAAAGTTATTTACAATTTATGACTCTGCTTCCAGTCTTCTCACTCTCTGGCTTCAGACTTAATCATTCAACTGAAACTGCTGTCTCTTAAAACTTATGGAAGTTAATGTTGAAAACTAAAAAGAAATAAATTAACCAATGATTAAAAAAGAAACTGCTTTCTCCTAAGTTACCGATGATCTCTTAATGGCCAAATGTAATGGATGTTTTCCAGTCCTTATCTTCCTTGACCTCTGCAGTCTTCCATGCTCCTGAGCTCCCTCTTCTCCTTGACACTCTCAGTTTTCTTCTCTCTAGGTTTTCAGGACACCAGTCTCTCCTTGTTCTCCTCTTTATCTGACTGCTCCTTCTCAGCTTTTTGTTATATCTTCATCCAGGCCATGCCTGCTAACCATAGGAGTCTTCCAGAGATCTGTTCTGGAATCTTTTTCTTCTTCTATACTTACTTCACTTGGTGATCTCATCAGCTCCCATGGATTCAAGTATCATCTCTATGCAGAGCTATTTCATCAGCCCTAACTGTTCTCAAGTCTCACATCTCCAATTGCCTGTTGGACATCGTGAGTTGGATGTCCTGTAGACATCTTAAATTCACCATGTCCAAAACTGAACTCATCACCTTTCTATCCAAGTCCTCCCCCTTCTTCACGATCTATGTGTCCTCCTCAACTCTGCTTTCAAGATTGTCAACTCTCCCTCCACAATGTCACTTATATGTGCCCTCTTCTCTCCTCTGACCCTGATGCCATCCTCGTTCAGACCCTTGTCACTCCATGCTCAGACTGTTGCAATAGCTGAGTGGTTGGTCTTTCTGCCTCAGGTTTTTCCCTACTCCTCCCCAGTCCATCTTCCATTCAGCTGTCAACGTGATCTTCCCAAAGAGCAGATCCGACTATGTCACTGCTTCAGTCAACTATATAGGATCAAATATAGAATCCTCTCATTCATTTTAGAGCCCTTCATAACCTGGCCCCTCCGTATTCTTCCAGCCCTCCTGGTGCTCTATGATCCCCAGCTTTTTCACGGTTCCTCACAAGAGGACACAACATCTCACTACTCTGCATTTTCCCTGGTTATCCTCCATACCTAGAATGTTCTTTCTTCTCATCTCTGTGTCCTAGGTTCTCTCACTTCCTTCCAATCTCAGCTAACATCCATCTTCTGCAAGAAGCCTTTCCTGATCCCCCTTAACACCAGTGCCTTACCGCTGAGATTCTCTCTAATTTATTTGGTTTTTATCTTGTTCATACATAACAGTTCCCATGTTGTCTCCCTGACTAGGTTGTAAACTCCCTGAGATCAGGGGCTGGTTTTTGCCTTTCTTCCTATCAGCTTAGCACGTAGCCCACAGTAGGTGCTTAATAAGTGTGTGTTGACAACACATATTCACCTCTGTAGGTGTTGATTTCCTCCTCAGTCACATGAAAGGATTGAACTAATTGGCCTCTGGGGGCCCTTCTGGCTCAAAATCTATGATCCTGTTATTCCCATTTTATAGATGAAAAAACTGAAGCTCAGTGAGTTTAAGAGTCCAGTGTGGGAAGCTGCAGAGGTAGTATTCAAATCCAGGTCCAACAATCTTTCTGCTACACCATGCTGCCTCCCTAGGAGAGATTTTTAGTCTAAGAGTCTAGAGAAACCTGGATTCAAATCCACCTATAGGCTGTTGCAGGGTGGGGTTGTTTGTTTGTTTTGGGGGCAGAGGGAAATCATTTAAATTCTTAGAGCTTCTATTTTTTCATCTAATAATACTAATAATGTCTACCTCATAAGATTGCTGTAAGAATCAAATGAGATAGTATCCATAATAACAAAGTGCTGCTTTTTAAAGGAATTATTGATCTGAAAGAGCCCCCAGAGACCACCTGCTATAACCTCCTTGTTTTAAAATCAAGGAATCTGAGACCCATTGAGAGACAGTGATTTACCGAAGGTCACAGAGGCACTAAGCATCATAGGCAGGATTTGAACCCAGGCTCTCTTGGTGCAGAGCCAGAGCTAGGGCTCTTTCCACCGTTCCAGCTGCCATAACCTGTATAATCACCAACTTTTCAAATATATTTGTGCTAACTCCCATCTCCTCTTAATTTTGTTGATTGGTTTGCTCCTACTGATCACTCAGAATTGTAGTATCATGTATTAGGAGCTGGTAGGAACTTGAAAAGTCATTGAATCCAAACCACTCATATTACAGATGAAGAAACTGAGACCTAGGGAGGTTTAAGTGATTTGCCCAGAGTCACATAACCAATAAATAGTTAAAGTAGGATTTGAATTCATGTATTCCTGAATTTAAGTCCAATAATCTATCTGCTACTTGTGGGTTTGTACCCCCATTCCAGCCTCCCATTATTATTTCATATTTTAGCCGGAAAAAAAGGAAAAACAATCCCTTTCACTCTCTGATTCTTACAGATGAGACACAAAGGCAAGAGTGACTTGGGCCTGAATCTGACACCTAAGGATGTGAAATCTGACCATCGAGCTCCCTGGGGCCTTCAAGTGATTGTGGACCTAATGGTGGGATGCTAGGACCATCACTGGATCATTGAGGATGCCAGTCTAGAATGATCCTCTAAGGCACTGAATAGAAAGTCTGATAATATATGCTTGTTTTTGCTAATTTACACAAATATACATTATTTAATCATATAAATAATCTGCATTGATGGCTTTCAAAAATGCAGCTTTTATTTCCTCAGAATCCCAAAGAATGAGCATTAAATTTGCATATATTTAGAAGTTCTCCATACCTCCTGAGTTAACTATGTATAGCCTTCCAGATTCAGTGTGATGTGCTATATTTCTACCTGCTGGAGCTGTGGGTTCAGCTCTGCTTTGGCTGTCTTGTTTGCCTTCTAGCAATTCCTTAAAATTAATTGTGAATAGTCATTACTTACATCTAGAGAAAACTTGGTTTGAAAGTTTACTAAGTGCTTTCCTCCCAACAACTCTACAGAGCAAGAAATGGTAACATTGTTCCCATTTTATGGATGAAGATACTGAGGCACTAAGGTATAAGATGAAGCAAGTTGTCTAGTTAATAACATACTGGACTACAGGGTTAAGGTCCCAAAAGATTTTACCAGGATAGAACACTGGGTGGAATCTATGAAAATAAACATTTGAAGGGTAAAAAAATCAATGCTGAAAATAGTGGATGGGAAAAGAATGGTTTCTCTAAAAAAGATCTGGGTAGTTTTAGTAGGTGGCAAACTCAATTGGAATCAATAGTGTAATGGCTCAACCCAAAAAAAAGGTTATGAAATCTAGCATGGAAAAGCCTAAAGTTGTCCAGCTTTGGAATGTGGAATTCCTGTTACATACACATTGTCCTAGTCAGATGTCCAGAGTTCAATTTGAGGTGCCATGTTTTAGGATGGACTTAGATAACCTATGTAGCATCCAGATAGTAATGAGGCCAAAAGTAATTAAAAAGAAAGGGTGGTGAAAGGTCTTGACATCATACCACATAAAGAACATTTGAAGGACCTGGTAATGTTTAGCCTTGAGAGGACTTATGAGGGACAGAATAGTAATTGATGGGTTCATTAAAGGCTGTCCCATCAAAGACCCATCAGGCTTGTTCTTCTTGACCTCAGAGGGCAGAACTTGGAACAATGGGAGGAAGTTACAAAGAGGAAAATTTAGACATGATGCAAAGAAAAACTTCCTAACAACTAGAGCCATCTAAAAGTGCCACAGGCTGCCTCAGGAAGTGGTGGGCTCCTCCCCATCAGAAGTCTTTAAGCAAAGGCTGGATGACCATTTGTAGGATAAATTGTAGAGGGTATTCATATTCAGGCATGGACTGGATTGAATGTACTCTGAAGTCTCTTATCTGACATTCCTGAGATTATCCCTTCCACCCTGAGAAACGGTTCTGTCCCTTCTGTGGTCTTCCTCCTCTCTCTGCTTTGCTATAAAACAATTAGCATCCCTTGGAGTTGCTTCTCAGCTGCAATTTAATCTAAGCTTTAGCAATTCTCTTAATATACTTACAGGACAATTCCATGCTTTGGATCAAAACTCTGTTACATGTTACAGAATTCCCCCTTTCTTCTATCATCACACTTGAGGTTGCTTTGCATCTCTTCAGAATTTCACCACTGAGAGCTTCCCATCTTTCCTGGCCTGACTTTCCCAGTAGAATTTCAGTCTGGGACATCATAACTATTTTTCTTCTGAATACTTTGAGAGCTGCCCTTTCTAAATCTAGGGTACATGTCAAATTATGCCTGGATTTTCTCTTCTTTATCACAAATTCTATGATGGAATGATGAGTTCCTACATGATTCTACTCTAGTTTAGGATCTTTATTGTTGCTAAAAATTGTTGTTCACTCATTTCAGTTGTGTATGACTCTTTATCACCCCATTTCGGGTTTTCTTGGCAAAGATACTGAAGTGGTTTGCCATTTTCTTTTCTAGTTTATTTTACAAATGAATAACTGAGGCAAACAGGCTATGTGAATTGCACTTACAGTCACATGACTATTAAGTGTCTAAAGCTAGATTTGAACTCAGAAAGACTTAATTTCCTGATTTCAGGTCCTCTGCTTAGAATTAGAAGCATAATAGCAGCTCCCCTTGAAAGTCCCTCTACCTTTTGAAGTATAAATGTATTGAAAGTTTGGCACATGCCCAGATCTCCCAGTATCTCATACTTGGATGACTGTATCTTAGTTGACCTGAGCATGTGTCTTTGGGGGGGGGGGGAGGAGTTCCCTATGTCAATGGAAACACAGGTCTAGGCCCTGTCCCCTCACTCCATAGTTTGCACATGTTTATATTTGTAAGTGTTACATCCCGGGAGAGAATATAAGCTCCTTAAGGTAATGGACCATTTAATTTTTCTTTTTGTATTTCTAGGGCCTAGCACTGTGCTTGATACATAGAAAGCATTTAATAAATGTTTGTTGATTGATCACTAAGTGTAATAGCAAGCACCCTAGCATTCCTAGGACAGCTGCTAGCAAGGTTCTTTGATCTGCTTTTCTAAAGAAAAGAATCTCAAAAAGGGGTTAATAATCTTACTTTAATCAAACATATTTCATTTACCTAGTTCAGGGGGGAAAAGTCAGCACCCTTAACTTTAGAGAATACAAGCAGAAGTTATAAGCAGACAGAGAAACAGACCAGCAGACAGGGATCCCAGCTGTCTGACCATTACATCCATACCTAGTCAGTTACCAGAGAGAGAAGCATCAACATATGGGTTTTCAAAGGCAGGGGGCTCAACGACTACCCTGAGTCTTATCTGGCCAAATCCCACAACTCTTCTCAAAGTGAGACCCCAAAGCAAAACTTCACCTTAGAGGTATCTATAGCCTTCTCCAGGGTCAGAGAACATCACAACCCTTGTGACCCACTGCTCAATCACAAAATAACAAGGCATGGGCATTCCTGAAAAACAAGCCTCGCACCATAGGTTCCATGTGACCACATTCAGCTTATTAGGGGGCAGAGTATATTTTCAAATCAGGGTAGATTCTCAAATTCAGTTAGGCTTATCAAGGGGGCCAGGGGCAGGGAAGATCTTCAAATTCCCATTCCCATTACATTAAGGCAATCCAAGAATTTATTAGCTTCTATACTTTAGGGAAAGAGAGCTAGCAAATGTTCAGATTATGAAGTGCTCCATAATTACTATAAGATGCCTAAAATATTAGGCTATTTTCTTTTTCTCCAGTCAGTCTGTCATATACTGTCCCAACAACAATGCTTCTATTTCAGTCTCTGTTGATTTTCAGCCAAATTCCCCTCACCATACTTCCCCCTCTAATGTCTAAATTTTTAAGGTATATTGTCTTAATATGCAATACCACTCTTCCTCCATTTGATCTTTTCTGCTCCTTTTAATCTGGATCTACCTTTCAGATTCAATTTCTGGTCATGGTTTCTATCCCACCAGGTCTTAGTGATAACTGAGAGTTCTTGTGAAACATATAGTATTCGAGCTAGACACCTTACCCCTGGGTTCTGCCCTCTCTAAATTGTCAGCTGCTAAAATAATCTCCCCAAGGTGCAGATCTGACCTTCTCACTGCCCTGCTCAAAGACCTTCCATGACTCTCTATTGCTTTGGGGATTAAAAAAAAGTCAGCCTTGTTTTTGAAGCCTTCCACAAATGGGGTATAACTTTATTCATATTACACTCGAGCTAAGCTGAACTGCTAGATATTTACAGAACTCAAAAGCTATCCCTTGCCTTCATGCCTTCACAGAGCCTGTTCCCTTGTGCCTAGAATGAATTATCTTCTCATTTACACTTTTCAGAACTCTCTTCCTTCAAGGTTCACCTAAATTGACACCACTTCCCTGATCTCTCACTCAGTCCCTCAATTTTAAGTGCCCTTTCCCTTCTAAAATGTTACTGGTATCCTGTGTCTGGGTCTTACCTTTGTTCCCATCACTCTCAATTGTTGTCTTAATTATGTGCACACGATGTATAAGCTTAACCCAGTAGAATGTAAGTTCTTTGAGGTCAGGGACTGTGTCTTTAAAAAACAAATAAACAACTTTGTATTCCTAGTTCCTTGCCCACAGTAGGCACCTAATAATCACTCATTGAATGAATGATGATTGATATACACATATAGGATGTCACCAAATTAAAGATCCCAGTTAGAAAGGACCTCAGAGGCCATCTACTACAACCCATACCCTCCATAGTATATCCAAAAAGTGGTCACCCAGTTTTTGCTTGAAGACTTCTAAGGAGAGGGAACCCACTACCTCCCAAGTTCTCATCCCACTTTCAGATAGCTTTCATTGCTAGGAATAATTTTCTAACATCAACCTTAAAGTTGTTTCTTTGTCACTTCTTTCCATTGTTCCTAGTACTTTCTTCTGGAGTCATACAAAATCAGTCAAATTCCTATTTGATATGACAATCTTTCAAATACTTGAAACAAGTTATCATGTATCCTCCTAAATCTTCTCTTCAGACTAAACCTCCTTGGTTCCTTTGTATTAATCCCTAAACATTTTAAAGTGCCTGCTATGGGACAACTACTGTCCTACGGTCTGGGGATGTTTAGCCTGAAGACATGAAAACTCTCGTATGACATATTCTTAGGGCCTTTCACTGTCTCGGTTTCTTTCCTTTGCCTGTTTCCCAGTTTATCTTATGTCCTTGCTAAAACGTGGTACCCAGGATCAAACAGTGTACTACACAGATGGTCTGAAAATAGGAGAGAAGAGCAGGACCTCCTTTCAATCTGACAACAAACCATTAATGACTATGTTTTGGGTCTAGCCATTCAACCAGCTCCAAATCCCCCTGGTTACATGATAGTATAGCACACATATACCCATATTTTTCAGAAGAATAACATGAGAGGATTTGTCAAGTGCTTTTGCTAAAATATAAATGAAGTCTATATCTTGAATATTGTCCCCTTCCATCAGGCTGGTAATGTTGTAAAGAAAAAAAAGAGAGAAGAAAAGAAATGAGATTAGTCTAGCATGGTAAAGTTCTTGAGAAAGTCAAATTGGCTCAGTCTGTTTGCAAATGTTATCAGTTCATGTCCAGACTGACAGATAAAAACTGACCAAAATGCAGGAGAAAAAACATGGAAAATGTAAAAAGTAAATGCAACTTGCATCCAATTTGTTGGACGCCTCCATGTACTAACACAGAGACAGGTGCTATAGGTAATATAAAAGAAGTATAAAGACATAGTCTCTGCCCTCAAGGAGCTTACGAAGTCAATAGGGAAACAAAGTATATGGACAAGAAAGGTAAGAGGACAAGACTATACGATTGAGTGCTGAGGTGAAGAGTAAGGAGTACAGATAATTGGCATCGTGGGAGATAAGAATAGAAAACAAAATCACCACAGGCCAGAAGAGTCAGAAGTCTTCATGATGGAAGTGACCTTGAAATGGACCCTGAAGGATGGGTAGAATCTGAATAAGTCAACAGGCATTCTTGGCAGGAAAACTAGCTTGAGCAAAGCTATTCTTGCTCAGAGACAGGAATAAACATTCTATGTTTAGGAGACAGTGAGGAAAATGGTCTGGTTAGAGGTACAGGGGTGTGGTTTTTATTGGGAGTAGGGGCAATTAAATTTGGATAGGCAAGTTGGGGTCAGATTGTTGAAATCCTTGGATGTCACTCTGAGGAGTTCTGACTTTATCCTGTAAGCATCGTTAATTTATAATAAGCAAAAAAATAAAACAAAACAAAAACCACCCAAACAAATATAACTCCAACACCCTTTTTTTATTGAATTGAGTAAGCTCAGAAGACATTGAGTTTAAGCAAAAAACAAAAAACCACCCAAACAAATATAACTCCAACACCCTTTTTTATTGAATTGAGTAAGCTCAGAAGACATTAAGTTTAAAAAGCCATTGTTTAACTTTGATAAAAATGTGGATTAAAAAGATAACATGTTTTAAATTATTGTTCTTAACTTCAATGTTTTCAACTGCTGCCCAAGGTTTTTTCTGCACAGCCAAGCTTTTCCTACCAAATTACAGTTGAGCTGGTCTTCGAGAGAAAAAGCTATTCCATATGATTCTCGGTATTTACTTGTTTTCATCAATCAGCATTCCATATATTAAGAGACAAATATGCACTAAATATCGGGACTAAAAAAACACAAATAAAGCAGTTCTGACCATGTTACTACCCTGCTCGATAACTCTCATAAACACCCTAAGGTTTCTAATCAGCATTTAAATGTTGGATGTTCATGAAATAGTCATAAATCAGAAAGGGTTAGTACTCCAAACCCTTTAATGAAGCAATCTTCCCTTCAAGTGAGTGTGTTTCTTACAACTTGTTCCAAACAGAATAGTGCTGTCTCAGTTTAGGCTACTCGAAAGGTTCACGACATCAAATGGTAAAATTACAGTCCTCCTTAAAAAACTCCCAATACCAATTGAGAAAATCTCAATTCCTTGAAAAAGACATTCCGCCACATGGGAAAGTCTCAGTCCCCCAACTGCACTGCCAGAGGGACCCTTTACATGTATCTATAGCTTTACTTTCCTCTAGCAATGGAACTTCTAAGTGGACCATTCTTCCCTAGCTCTTTTCTGGTAATGAAATCTCTTTTTCCTCCACGTCATGTGAACATGCTTCCCAATCTGTCTCAATATCTTGTTTCTTTCTTCCTCTCAACAGTTCCATGTTGTGTTTCTGTCATGTGCTTTTGGTGCAAGGAACTCTGGGAAATGGAGTTCCCCTCCACCTAAGGGTTGCCATGTCATTGACATACATCTTTCTATATCTCAAAGAGGGAAGGGACAGAGACAGAAAAGGAGCAGGGGAAGAGAGATGAGAGGCTGTTTCTAACTCATGAGAATACACAACTACAATGATCAAACAGTGGGAGTAGTATAAGAAATGATACAGAGACAAAGAATTGCTTTATAAATTGTAAAGAGTTTTAAAGACATGGGTTATTATTTTTAGTCAGGGACTATATCACAAGCAAAGGAAGGCAGAAAAATGTGTGTGTTATGCTTAGGTAATGGTGGCAAGCTGCGCGGTGCAGTGAGGTGTAGGAAGTTTGACAACAAGCAATGGGAGATGAGATTGTCAAAGCAGGTAGTATCTACATTCTGAGGACAGTAAAGGCAGCTAGATGGTTCAGTGGATAGAGTACTGGGCCTGGAGTTAGGAAGACTTAAGTTCAAATCTGACTTTAGACACTCACTACTGTGTGACTCACTAGTGTGTGACCCTGGGCAAGTCACTTAACCTCTGTTTGCCTTAATCCACTAGAGAAGGAAATGGCAAACCACTCAAGCTAAGAAAACTCCATGTGGTCAAGAAGAGTTGGACCCAAACAACAATAAGCTATACATTTCAAGTTTATGCTTTAGGCAGAGGGGTATTACTCAAGGTTTCAAATGAAGATATGACATAGTCCAAACTATGTCATTGGATAATAAATTTGACAGCAGTGGGCAGGAGACCTTGGAGTAGTCAGAAATTAGACACAGAGAGAGAGTCAATTAGGATTGTATTGTAATAGTCTGAGTGAGAGGTAATGAAGACCTAAACTATGATGTGGAAGAGAAGTGAGAATGGAGGGGGCAGATCTGAAACCTATGACAGAGATACATTTCAAAGACTTGGTGACTAGGTGAAAATGTGGGAGATAAGCAAGGAAGAATTGGAGAGGAGTTGAATATAGTGGTAATGACAGAAACAGAGGAATTGGTAGATGGGATTGAGTTGTTAAGGTTTGTGGTATTCAGCTTTTGGGGGTTTTGGCAGCTAGACACAGAGAATGAAAAATGAATAGGACTTTTTTTTTCTTTTTCTGTTTTTTTTTTTCTTTTTTTACTCAGCTTGTTGGATAGTTCTCCTGGAAAAAGAAAGAGATACTCGGGGCTGCATTACCTTTGGGATGCTAATGAGATACAAGTAACAGGAATGTGGTTTTTTTTTTCAACCTGCCTCAAGAAAATAGTTATGTTACATTCTCCCAGTGATTGACTAAAATGTATTGGATAAAAAAAAAAATGTTTCCCCTTAAAACATATAAAATGGGTTTAGGAAGCTGGAAATAAGAAAATTCCCAAAGTGGAAAGCTGAGTTGACTGAAACAAATACGTGTTAAGGTTGATAGTTTCAGTTGGCCTGTAGAATGCGTGATAAAATCTGTGGCTAGGAGAGCTGCTTTCATTTTGCATTAAGCTTGATGAATACGTCCTTTCATATATGTCCCTTATCCTTGTTTATAGTTTTCCATTGTATTCTCCCCACCACTCCAGGGTAGGTCATTGCAAAGCTTTTTGCTTGGAGGTTTCCTTTTGGTTACCATTCCTGAGCCTTATCTGGTCAAAATGGCAATACATTTGATTATTATCTCCCACAAAATATTATCTGAATTTTCACACCATGAAGCAAGAGCAATTTATTTTTTAAAACATATTTCCACATTAATTATGTTGCAAAGAAGAATTTGAACCAAAGGGGGAAACTACAAGAAAGAACAAAACAAAATTTAAAAAGAGACCAAAATTTTGCATTCAGACTCCATAGTTCTTTCTCTGGACGTGAACAGCATTTTCCATCATGAGTCTTTTGGAATTGTCTTAGATCTTTGTATTGCTGAGAGGAGTTAAGTCAACCAAAGTTGGTCATTGCACAATGTTGCTGTGACAGTGTACAATGTTCTCCTGGTTCTGCTCACTTCAGTCAGCATCAGTTCATGTAAATCTTTGCAGGTTTTCCTGAAGTGTGCCTGCTCATCATTTCTTAGAGAACAATAGTATTCCATTACATTCGTATTCTACAACTTGTTCGGCTATTCCCCAAATGATGGGCATACCCTCAATTTCCAGTTCTTGGCCACCACAAAAAGAATTGCTATAAATATTTTTTTCCCATTTTTATGATCTCTTTGGGATACAGACCTAGAAATGGTATGGCAACAAGAACAATTTAAAGTGACTTTATGTTCTTTCATATCTCTGATTATTCCTTTGCTGATTACTCTTCCTTTTCATAATCAATCAATAAACTTTTAATAAGCACTATGTATCACAGGGAAGTCTGATCCCTGTCTCCTAACTAGCTAGGTTACCTGTTGAGCTGCATGTCAAAGTATGGGCAATACAAATTTTTTAAAACCAGTTTTGCTTTTTCAGTGCAGATGGGAAGAACAATCTCTTAGCCCTGCTATTGATTCTAAGGAGGTCTTGTAGTTTTCTAGTGACTAATTAAATTAACAGCATCATCCATGAGCAAAGCACAACCCTACCATTACTAGAATCTTACTTCTAACACTCCTGTTGAAGCTGGATCTGTCATTTTGTATATTTATCCCCAATTCCTACCACGGTGTCTGCCATACATGGGGGGTGGAGGGGAGTGCTGTTAAATAAATGCTTATCGATTGATTTTTGTCAAGATAGTGAGACTCTATAAAGAAACCCCCTCTATTAATGCAGACAGATTTGTCCTGTAACTTGTATGTATGTATATAGAAAGCTTACTTATATATACATGTGTATGTATGTATGTGTATATATATGACTTGTCTTCTCCTCTTCTTCCAGTAAAAACAATTTTAAAAATAATAAGAATCATTTAACATATCACTGAATTCTGCAAAAATTTAGCACCCACTGAATACCTAGCAGTAAACGACTTAGTAGTTTGAATTATACACCAGAAGTCTGCTATCTTTCATAAATTAATACAAAAAATCTTATACTACAAATACAGACCTCAAAATAAAATAAACTGTACTGAATGGAGATCTTTACGACAGATAGAACTGCTACCCAAAAATTGTCTTACAGTTTGTAATGCTTTATCATTTACAAATGGCATTCACATAACATTATTTCATTTGATCCCAGAAATAATTCTTTGGAGTAGGTGGAACAGATTTTATATTCCCATTCCACAAGTGGAAAAATAGACTTTAAGTGGAAATTAAGTGACTTGCTCAAGTCACTTGCACAGTTAATAAGAACAGGTCTTTTCTTTGACACCAAAATTTGATTTTTAAATGGCCTGGCATTTTAAAATCCTAGATTTGCTAAATCTTTTCAAATTGCCATGCAAACGCAAAGGAATTCAGAGCCATAAAGCTCCATAATTCTTAGCTTTTATTCATATTTATGAGCAGAAAATGAAGCATGGAAATAACAATTATAAGAATAATCCATTGTTATTACAAATAACTTTTTATACAGCATACACTGTACGCACTCTTAACTTCTTTCTAATGTGCTGTTCATTACTGCAGCAAACATAAACAGCATGCAGTCTAGCACTGTTAAATGAGTGAAATTCAGTATTACTTTAGTATAACAATAATATCAGAATTATCAATAAATGTAGTGCTATGTGGCTTTTGATGCCATTTTGTCAAAACTATGTGCTTCAGTGACAATCAGTTGCTTTTTTACTTTCTTAGCAAATGAAACTATACTGTGAAAAATCCCCAGCTGTGGTTTTTATGTACATAATATATTAAGAGTCTCTCTATTAAAATCCTAGGCAAAATATATGTGCTTGGTACAATGCTGGTTAAAATCTAAAGGAAATCACTTGATTATTGATGCCTAGTCCTGGGATCTTGAAGACAGATGAACCACAAGAAAGGTAGAACTAGAACAGTTGTTTCAGTATTGTTTATGGAGAGTCACAACAGCCTTATAGCTCTGTGGTTCCCAACTCCCAGGGTACATTTATATCAGCAGACACTCCATGTCACCACTATTGGTCGGCGCTTCCTTACAGTTTGCAAGCCATTATATTGGAAACTGGGTCCTCTGCTTGTGCTTCCAATATTTCTCTTTTTAAAAAAAAGTACCAAAAATAGGGGTTGGGCCACATTCCACTAATGTGATAATAAAAATATGCATTGATTCTTGGGAGTGAGCTTTAGACCATGTTTATATGGGGCCAATAAAGCCAACTGACCTGAACTCATCTTTCACTTGTTTTCACCACTGAAACTATTTGACATGGTTGACTTAGTTATTGAAATGATGAACATTCAAAGAAATGAACAGAGTAAACAAACAACAATGCATTCATTTGGAATTCTAGATGTGGCCATAATATTAAATATGAAATACTCAAAATAAGCTTTCACTTTTTAAATTTTCTCATATAACCAAGAAGATCTTTGAAAATTTGTTTATATTCTTAAGGAACATATATATATATATATATGTAAAACAAGGAAATTTTGGCAAATTGCATTCCCCCAGTTAAGCTTAGAGGGATTTCTTGATAAGTATATGTTAAATATACCTTTCAAATTCTCTTCATTGTCAATTTTATGAAAAAATTTAAATTTATTAAATTTATTTATTTCATACATATATAAATTCTATATTTTATATGTTAAATATATGTTAAATAAATCTATTTTCTTTTTTATATAATAAATTTAAAAATAAGTTTATTCTTTTGTTTTTATATCATAGTAATTTCTACCTCTGCCACCAAATAAGCTCTCCCTTTTATAAAAACAAACAACAACAACAACAAAAAACCAGGTAAGCAAATCTAGCTGACAGTGGGCATGAAACACTCCATTCCCAATCAGTCAATCAACAAGCATTTATTAAGTGTTTGCAGTGCTGCTGGAATGGTGGTAAGTGCTGAGGATACAGAGAAAAAGCAATCCCTCAGGCTCTACTGAAAGGAAGGAGGTGCTTCCTCCTCTCTCCTTGAGGGTCAAGAGGAGTCATTATAATTGTTTAGCATTTGCCTACATTCTAATTTGTTGGAGTCATTATATATGGAGTCATATATATTATATATGTGTTGGAGTCAATATTATATATTATTTGGGAGTATGAGCTATGGCAGGTTCTGCAAACTAGATCTTCAAGTATGATCTTGGTTGCAAACTGGTTCTACTGTCCAAAACCCAATATATATATATATATGTAATTATTATATAATACATAATATTATATATTTACTGGCTCCATATTGTTTTACTTCATATGGTATCAGCTCAGAGAAGCCTTCTTGTGTTGTTCTTAATTCTTTATATTCACCTTTTCTTACAGTGTAGTATATTATTCCATGATATTCATATACCACAATTTATAGCCATTTCTGAATCAACGGGCACCTAATTTGTTTCCAGGTTTGAGCTACCTCAATAAGAGCAATAGAAATTTTAGTTCATATAGGACTGCCCTGTTGTTTAATATAAATTGTTTATTTCATGAAAACTGTGTGCTTTAACATATCATCTATAATTTATTTAAATTTCCTATAATTACTAGGAGCAGTCATCTTTAATCTGTCTGACTTTTGCCGTATTCTGATTTAATTGATTAATATTTCATCACACTACTTAAGATCATAAATATTTTTATTAATCCTTAAAGCTGGAATATATTAAATATGATAGGCTATTTGGAAGTTAGGCTACCAACTTTGAAGCCAACAATCCCTGTCAACCAATCAGGAGATTTCTAGTAGGTATTGGTGATAGTCCAAATTTACATTGGATTGGATCAAATTCAAAGCTCGGGTGGGGATAGGGAAGCTAAGCTATCCTACTTAGGAAGGACACAAAAATAAAACACTCATTGCTACCATACAGATTGGCTCATTCACATGAATCAGCTTGTTACATTCATTAATATCCTCCCAAGTTTTCATCATCCTTTCCCTGAGGCACAATATCACGTCATTTTACAGATGGATAGTGGTGATTAAATTAGAGTAATAGAGGATTAGTGTTGTAGATTGTGTCAAAAATCTGTTCAAGAAGAGCAGGATTTATTTTAAAGCAGGTCTTTTTGGGGAGGGAGGGGGGAAAGCCAACATTGATTTAAGTGGATAATTTAATGCAGCCACAAAATCTGAGATTAATCAACCAGTGCCACAGTATTATAATGTATCATGAAACAGTGATAAGAAGTAGGCAAGTTATGCAAGATACGTGTCCCTGACAAACTCTATCTAAATCATTTCACCAATAAGTCCAATCAAAGCAAGCTATTTAAATAAAATTGTGGCAATTATTTTGTAAAGCAATCACCTCCTCAGCTTAACTGGATTTTTGTATATAGTGTTTTCTGCATGAGATACACTGGTATGTGTGTGTGTATAAATGTGAGTGACTGGGTGGTTTCAACCTTACCCATTAGTTGTGATGAATGAGTTGGGACGAGCAGCTTTAAATGTTTTTGAATGAATCTATAATGTGGTGTTCTCAGTCAAAGCGCTCTGTCATTTCATTAATAAGTCCATAAATAAATGTCATAACATGGTGAATGTGTCACAGAGGATGAAATTTAAGAAGTGATAACCCGTTCTCCCTTCAGAGTGGCTCTACAGCTTATACAGCATCAAGCCACTGATTTATTTTTTATAGGCTTCCACTCACTGGCTAATTTCTGGTATTGTCAGTCAGCTAAAGGAAGAGCCAATTTTTCTGCCATCCTTTCATTGAAAGTCACAAATGCTTTTCCATGAATTAGTCCTGGTGGGGGAAACAACAGACATACCACCATATCACACATTTTGCATCTGATATTCATTCATTGGACAGAATATCTGTTATTGTTCCTTGTTTTGTGTCTACTGTAAGAAGTCGAATTCAGCATTTTTAATATTTATGTGATGGGACCACATGAGAGGAAGGAATTTCAAAGGTAAATGAGGAGTAAAGATAGTAGTTGATATGAGGTGAGGAGAGATGAAATTCCTCTTAACAATGGAGCAGAAATGAAACAAAACATTACAATAAGATTCTTTTGTGGTAAAGAAAAACTAAGAACAAATCATAATATAAGCTAATAAATATAATAGCTCATAATAAATAATGAGTTAAAGTTAGCATTCTAATAAATAAACTTGACAAACTTGCTATGGTATTTTAGGACAGGATGATGATGATGGAGTTTCTTCAGATATTTACCCTGAGTCCAATGTATTAGTGGTTAGACTGTGAAATCCCTGAGTACAGAAGGCATCTTTTGCCTCTTTTTAAATCCCCAGCACTTAGGATAATGCCTAACACACAATAGACACTTAATATTTTGATTAAATGATGAATGCAAATTTGATGAACTTATATTAGGTCTAACAATAAAGGCACTAGATTGCTATTTTAGCAAATATTCCAGAATTTCAACATTAAAATGAGTTGTTCTTTTGAAAGTAGTCACTTTGTAAGTATATGCCATTTTTCCAATAATGACACTGTAATTTAGAGAATAACCACAGAACATGTGGCAATTTTTTTTAAATTTTGCAATGATCCTCCACCTGAAGTCTTACTCTGAAGTCTAATTGTGGTATATCCGTAGGTGCTTGCAATCTATGCCAGCAGAGTATAAGCTATGGCAGGTTCTGCAAACTAGAAGGTCTTCAAGTATGATCTTGGTTGCAAACTGGTTCTACCGTCCAAGGGAAATACCAGCCAGTCACAGAGAGATTCAGTAACAATAGGTTATCTCTTTGGCATTGGTAGCCATTAAACAGATAAAATACAAAATGTTGGTCTGTCTTGTGTTGTCCCTTTCTGCTTTTGCACTGACAGTGGTAGAGTTGGAAGGGGACAAAGGAGGCTAAAAATCATAATTCTTAAAACATCATAAACATTTTTAAGTACTCCTTCCCACTGCCTCATGCTCAGTTGAACAATAAAAGAAACCCCTCCTAACAAATTTGCATAGTCCAGGAAAACAAATTCCTACACTGGCCACATCCAACAATGTCATGTTGTTTTAAATCTATCACTTCTCGGCAGGAAGTAGACATTGTGTTTTATCTTCAGTTCTCTTGTACCTTCTGGCTTATTACTGCATTGATCAGATTTCTAAAGTCTTTCAAAGCTGTTTTCTCTATGCTGTGGCTGGGTAAATTGTTCTGCTGATTCTAGTTACATCTCCCTGCATCAGCTCATAGTTTCTCCAGAAATGTATGTTTCATCATTTCTCATGGTGTAATATTATTCTATTACATCCATACCCCAGTTACTCGGCACACTCTTAGTTTCTATTTTATAAAACATCTGTTGACATTTTAAATGTGAACTGTTTGTCTGTGGTCAAGAAGTTGAAACACCATGGGAGGAATAATCTTCCTAAATAACAGCCCTGACCAAGTCATTCCTCTACTGGAGATCTTCAGTAGGTTCCTATTACCTTGAGGATTAGATACAGACTCCTCAGCTTGGTAATTAAAGACCTTCCTAGTTTGGCTCCAATATACCATTTCTTATATGGTATAATTATTGTATATATTACATAATATATATAATATATTATTATATATATTTTATACATATATACATATATATATAAAATATTTTTTATACACTTATTTTGCATCACTTCTCTTTAATTATGTTCTACCCATGCTGGCCTGTTTGCTATTTCACTAACTAGGCATTCCATTTCCTGTCTATGTGCCTTTGCATAGGCTGTCCACCATGCCTAGAACACATTGCCTTCTCACCTCCACCTCTTAAAATTCTTAGCTTCCTAAAAACCACTCCATAAAGCCTTTCCTGATCTCCATAGCTGTTAGTGCTCTCTTTCAACCAACTGTTGCACAAAGGGCAGTGAAGTCAGACTAGCTGAAGCAGCAGTACAGCTTGAGGGAGACACAGGAGGTAGAATGTAAGCCAAACTTCCACCACCACCTTGACCACCATCTATCTCCCTTCAGACTCTGATGAGGACTTCCTAGGACCCCGAACCCAAGGGTCTTGAGAATAGCAATGCTTCCAATCCAATACATTCAGCCATCATCCTGGGAAGCAACCCCTATGAAGATACATCCTAGAAACTGCCTGGAACTGCTACAGTCACAGCTATTGAGGACTCAGAAAATACAATTCTTGCCACCAAAGTCTTTGTCACTGTCAAAATGGTTCAACACCAGAAACTGATATATTTTTATCAGTAGAAATGACATTACAGAAGCAGCATTAATATCTACTTTGCCAATGTACCCTAAGAATCATGGGATACTTCCATCTGACTTGCAGCTGAAACCTTCCATAAATGTCTTCCCCAACAATGTGAGCTCCTTGAGAACAAGGACCATCTTACTTTTCTATTTATATCTCTAGTGCTTAGCAACATGCAAAGTTTGCTTAATAAATGCTTTTATTCATTTATTCATTCATCCATTTTTATATGAAAGAATGATTGGCAAGCTATGGTTATTCAGTCTTGGATATCTGGCAGACATTCTCTCAAAAATGAACAAAATGAGCCTGTTACTTCAAGGAATACAACTGATGGTATTTGTTACCAATGATAAAATTCAAGATTTCAAGTGCAAATTAGAATTTTGGAGAACCTGTATTGGCCAATGGGAGCTTGACAGCTTCCCTATACTTAAAGACTTTTCTGATGAGATCAGTGGAGATATTAAAGAATGGAATTTTAAAGTATTGAATGATGAAATGTGTCAATATTCAGAAGAGCTTCATAACTCTGTGAACCAATTTTTATATAAATAATATTTTATTTTTTCAATTACATATAAAGATAGTTTTCAACATCATTTTTTTAAATAAGATTTTGAGTTCCAAATTTTTCTTCCTCCCTCCATCACCTCTCCCCTCCTCAAGATGGTAAGCAATCTGATATAGGTGGTACATGTGCAATCATGTTAAACATACTTCCACATTAGTCATGTTGTGAAAGAAGAAACCGATCAAAAGGAAAAAAAATTGGAAAAAACCCACAGAACATGGAAATAGCATGTTTCTGTCTGCATCCAGACTCCATCAGTTCTTTCTCTGAATTCGGATAGCATTTTCCATCATGAGTCCTTTGGAAATGTCTTGTGTCATTGTATTCCTGAGAAGAGCTAAATTTATCAAAGTTGGTCATCATACAATGTTGCTGTTATTGGGTACAATGTTCTCCTGATTCTATTCACTTCACTCAGCATCAATTCATGCAAGGCTTCCCAGGTTTTTCTGAAATCTGACTGCTCATCATTTCTTCTAGCACAATATTTTTACATTACATTCATATACCACAACTTGTTCAGCCATTCCCCAACTGATAGGCATCCCCTCAATTTTTGATTTTTTGCTACCACAAAAAGAACTGTTATAAATATTTTTGTACATGTGTGTCCTTTCCCCTTTTTATGACCTCTTTGAGAAACAGATATAGTAGTGGTATTGCTGGATCAAAGTGTATGCTTGCCCTTTGGGCATAGTAATGAACAAATATCTTCCAAGTGACGAATATATGATATTACAAAATTACGCATGGTAAAGACCCATTTGAAGTGTAAAATAGACAAATAGCTTTTAATGACACAGAGTAGGAAAAGTCTACTGCTGTGGTGCCCTATTACACATTTCAATTAACTTTTGTATAACTCCCATTTGTCAAGTTTTGGTATAACATCAAAGAAGAATATCCACAATAATCTGAAAAGGCTATTAAAATACTGCTCCCTTTTCCAACTACGTATCTGTGTAAGGCCAGATCTTCTTCATATACAACAACCAAAACAACATATCACAACAGACTGTATGCAGAAACAGTAGGGGACTACAACCTCTTTAGCTAGACAAAGTGATCTGCAAAAATGCAAAAACAGTTCCATTCTTGTCACTATGCTTTTGTTTTGGAAAATGTAGTTATCTTCATTCAAATATGTTATTTATTTTAACATAATGGCTATTTAATTGTTATTTTAAAATGAATAAATAAGTAAATGTTTTTAAATGTATCCATTTTCATTTCTAGCATGGTAAATATCAATAACCATAACTCACACACCAAAAAAAGCTCTTTGGGGTATTTAACAATTTTTAAAAGTCTAAAGTGGCCCTGAAATAAAAAACTTTGAGAAGCACTGGTTTAGAGGAATGGAAATTTATTCTCCAAATGAATACAAGGATCCATCATTTGCCAAAACCAAAACCTCTTAATTGCAATATTACTTAGAATGTCAACTTTTAGGGAAACGATACTCTGAATAGACCTGTGAGAAATGATACTCTACATTTAAAAAGTGAAAAGCAATTTTAGATACTGGTTGGCAGGGCTGATGAAATTGCTATAATATGTTTTTATGTATTTGGCAGTTCCATGTGAAAAACTAGTTCCATGTGAAAAATGGTTATGTCTTTGTAACAATCAGATAAGAAATACTTCTTACTGTCTTTCGTCCAACTCTCCTAGGACTAATGTAATCTGTAAGCAAGGCCATGTTTCAGCTGGGTCCAAGATACGGCTGACCAAAATCTAAAAGAATACTGAGACCTACATTGGGACTTTTCCCCACTCAAACCTCAGAAGAAAGAGAGATAATGAAGGGATTTTTGGTTTACTTTTTCTGCTAAATTTTTGAGGTGAGGGGAACATTTTCCATAGTACTTCATAAAATTGCTTTCTTGGAGAAACCTGCTATACTTGCTTATAATAATCTGTGTTTTGCTTTTCCATTAATCTCTTTCCATCACTGTTTTGAGAGATTTCTGTAGTGGGGACCAGAAGGTCAGTTAGTCTCTATTCAGTTGCCCGCTGCTCAATTTTGCTCCCACTATCATCTGAGACAGCTTAACAGTGAAAACCTAAATTGAACAAAAAAGGTCCCAAACTTTCTGGTCCTTCTTGGATACAGAACTTTCCAGGCTGCTACTGGAAGAGCCCTTGAGAAGTTGAAGGAATTAGCGAAGTGCCAAGAATGAAAATAATGAATGGGAAGACAAATCATTAGACACAATCTTGAAACTGACTTTGCAATGTTGAGCACATAGACAGCAAGGAAGCATGTAGTTGAGACACTAAGAAAAGCATGGTTGACATGAATCAGACACTTTCCCAATTAGTCCATTTTTTACTTTTGCAAGGGAGGAAGGAGGATAAGCACATAGGTAGTGCTTGTCGTGTGCCAGGCTCTGTGTTAAATGCTATACAAATATTATTTCACTTGATCCTCACAGCAGCCCTGAGAGGTCAGCACTGTTATGATCTCTGTTTTACAATTGAGGCCCTTAAGGCAAACAGGTTAAGCGACTTGCCTGGGGGTTGTACAGCTAACAGATTTGAACTCAGGTCTTCCTGACTCCAGCCCAAGCTCAATCCATCTGGCTATGAAGTCACAGCCCCTTAAAACAAGACAAGTTTTACTTTATCAATATATGGCCTTATCAAATTCCAAATTCTTCTAATTATTGTTTCCAGTGCCTAAAATATAAGCCCCTCATCCTCAACCTGACGAATTCCTGTTTAGTCTTTTTTTTTTTTAATTAAAGTGTGCATTTTTATTTGAACTGGTCGTAAGTCAGCGTACAGGTAAAGCTCCTCCCCTCCCCCAAGTACTGGCACCAATCTCAAAACTTGCAGGGAGACTATGAAAGTCCTCGTTCACATCTATGTAGGGGGCAGGGAGGGAATTTAGGGAGCCATTCAACATGGCTGACAATTTTTAAAAAAGGAAAAAGTATTAAGGCGGAAGATACAAAAAGGTTTTTTTTTAAGTATTACATAATTTACATTTAAAGCAATACTAGTATCTTCCCCCCAACCCCCTCCCCATCTGGATCTTAGTTACATTGCTCCTTTGCTCTAGCAGAGGACAGCCTTCATAGAGGCTTGTAGTAACTCTGTAACAATGAATTATACGATATTTGGAATGACTATTAAAAAAAAAAAAACATGTACAATCAGAGTCCTGAAGACCCACTGTAGAACTTTGGGGATGGTTTGCCTCCAACATACTTAGACTGCTCATTACCGTCACTGTTCCAGTTTTTAAATCCTGAGTCAAGCACCCAAAAAACAAAAACAAAAACAAATAAAGCCATGCCAATCTCATCTCTTTTTTTAGGCAATTATCATCTCATCTCGACACACCCTTTGACAAAAAAACAAAAAAAAACCACAAACAGTCCATTTAGAAGCATTTGCGGTAGACAGTAGAGGACCCAGATTCATCATACTCCTCTTGCTGATCCACATCTGCTGGAAGGAGGGAAGAGACGCCAGGATGGAGCCTCCAATCCAGACTGAGTATTTATGCTCAGGTGGCGCAATGATCTTGATTTTCTTTTTCTTTTTTTAAATAAATTTTAAAATTCGTTTTCTTGTTTACATCATTCATTTTCTTTTCTTTTTTCTTTTTTTTTCTTTTGCAGGGCAGTTGGGGTTAAGTGACTTGCCCAAGGTCACACAGCTAGTTTTTTTGTGTGTATTAAGTGATTGAGGCCGGATTTGAACTCTGGTACTCCTGACTCCAGGGCCGGTGCTCTATTCACTGCGCCACCTAGCGGCCCCTACATCATTCATTTTCATGAGATTTTTGAATGACAAATTTTCTCCCCGTCTTTCCCCTACCCCAACCCCAAAACAGTGATCCCACTGTAAAGCCCCTCCCCTGATCTGCTCTCTAACTTTCTGGTAAGGCAGGGAGGGTCTCCCTACCCCAGCCCCTGTATATCTTAATTCCTAGCTGCAGGTATTGCAGAGCTTTAGATTCTAGATTCTTTTGGTTCTTCCCTTGTCACCCACCCCCACTGGAAGGACAATCAATTCAATACAGGCTGTG